>JAZKJV010000649.1:0-600000 GCA_037367405.1 Ottelia alismoides | reverse complement strand
GAAACCCTTGCTGCAGTCGCTAAAGTATAGATTCCTTGCAGGTGAGCCAGATATGCACCCAGTCATTATCTCAGCGGGTTTAACTGGAGAGCAAGAATCTCGTCTAATGGAGGTTCTTGAAAGAAACCGCAAGGCGATTGGATGGAGTATAGATGATCTCCAGGGGATTAGTCCGGCTCTGTGCTCCTACCACATCTATCTTGAGGAGGACGCTAGGCCGTCGCGTGAGATCCAGCGACGGCTGAACCCGAATCTTCGAGATGTGGTCATGAAAGAAATATCAAGGTAGAGGAGCACTGATTTTATCTACCCCATCTCCGACTCCAAGTGGGTTAATCCATTACATGTGGTACCCAAGAAGACGGGTATCACTACAGTTGTGAGTGAGTCTGGAGAGGAGATCGCTACCCGAGTACCTACTTCTTGGAGGGTCTGTGTGGACTACAGACGATTGAATCAGGCCACCAAGAAGGATCATTTCCCACTGCCATTCATTGATCAGATTATCGAGAGGCTAGCTGGGAAGAGTCATTACTGTTTTCTTGACGGGTACTCCGAATATAATCAAGGGGCCATTGTGCCCGAAGATCAGGAGAAAACGACATTCACTTGTCCGTTTGGGACTTATGCTTTCAGACGGATGCCCTTTGGTCTATGTAACGCCCCGGCGACATTCCAAAGGTGCATGTTGTCCATATTCTCGGACTTGGTGGGTGACTGTTTAGAGGTCTTCATGGATGACTTCTTGGTCTATGACGACGGGTTTGATGCTTGTCTTGACTGCCTAGACCGTATGCTTCAGCGCTGTATAGAGGTCAATCTTGTCTTGTCTTGGGAGAAGAGTCACTTCATGGTGACTCAAGGGACGGTCCTTGGTCATATCATCTCCAACAGGGCATGGAGGTCGATCCGGCCAAGGTGGATATCATCAGAAAACTCAATCCACCGTCCAATCTGCGTCAATTACGGTCTTTTCTGGGGCATGTCGGTTTCTACCGATGATTCATTCAGGACTTCAGTCGTATTGCCCGACCGCTTACTGATCTGCTGACAGAAGACACCGAGTTCATTGTAGATAATAAGTGTCTGGCGTCTTTTGAGACTCTCAAGAATATGGTTGTCACGGCTCCTGTCCTTCAGCCACCCGATTGGTCTCTCCCTTTCGAGATCATGACGGATGCTTCTGATTTTGCCATGGGGGTTGTGCTTGGACAGAGGAGGGATGGATTGCCATTTGCCATTCACTACAGCAGCCGGACTTTAGATGCCGCTCAGCGGAATTACACTGTGATAGAGAAAGAGATGATGGTCGTAGTCTTTGCTCTGGATAAGTATAGATCATATATTCTCGGATCTAGAGTGATAATTTTTACAGATCACACCGCCATCTGGTACTTAATGGCTAAGAAGGATGCCAAAGCACGCCTTACTAGATGGATCCTTCTGCTCCAGGAATTTGATATTGAGATTAAGGATAAGCCTGGAGTTAAGAATTTGGTGGCGGATCATCTCTCCCGATTAGAGAAACTTGAGGAATCTAAGCCCAGCGCACCTATCACAGAGACGTTTCCAGATGAGGCGATCTTGGCTATCACCTCGCTCCCATGGTATGCCGACATTGTGAACTATCTTGTTGCCAAGACGGTTCCACAGGGTTGGCCCAGGCAGAAGCTCGAGACCTTCCTGGCGAAGGCCAAGTTTTACCATTGGGAGGATCCCGTCCTTTATCATGGAGGGGATAGTATCTGGAGGAGGTGCATTCCTCAAGAAGAGCAGCATAGCGTCCTCACATACTGCCACAAGCTTGAGGCAGGAGGACATCATTCTGGAAGACAGACAGCACAAAAGATGCTTCAATCCGGCCTTTGGTGGCCTACTCTCTTCAAGGATTCAGATGAGTTCGTGAAGAGATGTACCGACTGTCAGAAGATGGGAACCTGCGAACAGAGAGACATGATGCCCATGCAACCCATTCACTTTTGTGGGGTTTTTGATGCATGGGGGATTGATTTCATGGGCCCATTTCCTAAGAGTCAGGGGTTTGAACACATTTTGCTCGTTGTAGATTATGTCAGCCGATGGGTTGAGGCCATCCCCGCCCGAGCCGCAGATGCTAAAACTGTGTGTAAATTCTTGAGGAAGAATATCATTTCACGGTTCGGAGTACCTAGAGCCTTGATTTCAGATGGGAGGTCTCACTTCATCAATGACAAGGTTAGGGCCCTTGCAGACGAGTTCGGCATTGACCATCGTGTTGCCTCACCGTATCACCCTCGGACTAATGGTCTTGCCGAAGTATCGAACCGGGAGATAAAAACTATCCTACAGAAGGTTGTCCGCCCAGACCAAAAGGATTGGTCACAGCTTTTGGACTCGGTCTTGTGGGCCTATCGAACTTCCTTCAAGAATCCATTAGGGACATCTCCCTTTTAACTCGTCTATGGCAAGCCGTGCCATCTTCCAGCAGAAATAAAGCACAAGTCACTTTGGGTAGTCACTGAGTTATTGTTGGATCCCGAGAGTATAAGAGACCAGAGGAGAGCAGAGTTGGCAGCCCTGGAGGAACTGAGAGACACAACCTTTTCTAGAAGCCTACAGTACAAGGAAAAAGTGAAGACATGATATGATTCACATATCAGCCATAAACAGTTTGAGCCAGATCATCGCATATGGATGTTTGATTCCAGGCTGAAATTATTTCCAGGGAAATTACATAGCAAGTGGAAAGGTCCTTATGTAGTCAGGAAGGTACATGACAATGACAGTATTGATATATCCGAACCGTCATCTTCCTCGACCTTATGCGTCAACGGTCAGCGCCTGAAACTATATCTAGATCATGATCCGCCGACCATTGATGTTGCTGATGAATCTCTATTTCATCACCTTTATTCTATCATTTTGGCCTTAAAAACCCCCAGCAAATGCATGTAAATAGCATTAATTTGTATATAATAGCATTCATTATTTATTGTATTAATCACACATTAAATAAGGTTTTTAATGCCAAAATTATAGAATAAAGAGAAGAAAAGAAAAAGGAATAAAATATTGCAAATTCTTTATGACCCTAACCCCGAGACCAAGGCCAGCATGGTATTGGTCGACAAGGAATAAAGTAGGGGGAGATAAGGGCCAATGATACAATAAATACCTCATTTATTAATTCATTTATTCATGCATTTTTGACACCTATTGTGTATATAATTATTTATTCATCAAATAAAGAAACTTTGTTTATAAAAGTTGTAGAGAATTATATAAATAAAATTACAAAATTGAGTTTGTGTAAAAATAATACTCAGTGTACATTTTATACACAAAATAAAAAGCCAAAATCTCAACTTCACAGACCCATATCTTGCAAATAAAAACTCCAAATCACCCAAACTCACCTTTAATTGTATATAGCATTTCAAGAACTATTTTATAAAATTGTTTTCATAATTTTTGGAGTCCATCTGTGGAAGTTAGGTTTTTGGCCCTTCTTGTACATAATACCTGATTAAAATATTCATTTTATTAAATATTTATTCTTTCTATAAATTTGTATTTTTAGAATTTTGTAAATAATGTATAGAATACATGTACATATTAAAATTAAAAGAAAACCAAAAAAATTGATAAATAAAATAAGTCTATAAAAATCATAGACAAAAGACCTATGATACCTATATGTATATAAATAAAAAGGATTTTTATTCTCATATTCTTTATTTATTTATAGTCTTATAACAATGTATATATTATATATAACTTATTAAAAATACAAATCCAAAATAAAAACAAATAAAATTCATTAAATAAATAAGATGTATATAATATATAGGTAAAATACCTATAAGTATACTTACATATACACAAACACATTTATTTAAAGATGTAAATAAACTCATAAAAATTAAATAAAAATATATTTATACTCACAAAAATAAGTCATAAATTTATAAAATAAGAATATAAAATAATAAAATAAAAATAAACAAAATAAAAATAAATATAATTAAATACACTTATAAATACAATATTTCAATAAAACCGTAATAAAATACTACAAAAAAATAAAAATCATAATAAATACTACATTAATTTATAAACATTTTTTATTTTATACGAAAAATCTAATTAATTCATTTAACATGTGTAATAAATGGGTCAAGAGTCGGCTGACGTGGGCCAATCAGGGGCCAGGGAAAGTTGACCCCCAGTCAACTCCCCCTGCACCTCTGACCCCCGTCAGACGAGTCTTGTCCTCCGAATTTCTGCCATTTTTCCCGCTCAGCTCAGTGCCCCATCGACGTCCATCCCTTCACAAAAGATCTTCTCTGATCATCCCTGATTCCCGTTGTGATCTCGGCTCTCTTGTACATATCGCCGGTACGCCGCCACGGCCCGGTCAATAAGGGTGCCCAGCCTGTTTATAAATAAGGAACCACTGCCTCCCTCACCAAATTTGGTCAGCTTTCAGCCAAACCCTTCCCAGAATTCGGTCCCGGCGATGTTCCTGATGACAGGATGAGCTCGCCAGCACTTTGAATCGATCAGAGAGGCGGAGGTTGCACCCACGGTGGCGCTCCGGCAGCCACCCTGCTCCCTGGAGTCCCTCCAGGTATAAGAGCTGCGCCTTTACATTTTTAGGTAGATTTTCGTATCAGCATTTTATTCCCGCATTTTATTTCGCATTTAGATTAGTAGTTTAGCGTAGTTTAGTTATTTCGTAGTTCGCCGGAGCTCCGCTCCGGCGAGCCTTTCACCGTGTTTCCGACTGTGTCCGACCACCACTACGCCTCCACTTCGTTCCCCTACGCCTTCTCCACCTTCCAGCCACCTCCTATCAACCGGAGCCTCCTTGGTTCTGCGAATCGAAGCTCCTCCACTGCCTTCCGCTGGAGCATCGCCGCCCTCACCCATTTCCTATGCTAACAGCTTCAGTTTTGGGCCGAGGAGCACCGCCTCGAGCCAAGCTTCGTTCCTGTGCAGGTTAGGTGCACAATAAAGCACCAGGAGCCGAGTTACAAGCAGGCGGAGGTACCTGGAGCTCCGCTTCTTCTTCGAGCTCGTGTCGGCACTCCAGGGCATCTCCGGCCGACCTACCACCTCCAGCAAATAGAAGACTCTGCCAGGAAGCTTTTGGGACACTTTGGAGCCGCAATGGTCAACGGAGACGCGAGACATCACTGGAGGAAGCTCGTCCAGGCGAGCGTTCTTCCCCGTTCTTCCAGCCGTTGTCTCCGCCGTTGGATGAAGAGCAGGTCCCAGTTTCACTCACAGCCGTCCGATGGAGCCATGCCCAGACCCTCAGATCTCCCACGAGATCTAATCTGCACCGCTCATCGGCGAAGCATCATCGGCGCACGTGGAGGCGCCACGTGTATTAGTGACTCACATCAGTCGTCGGATGAAGCGCCTATTGGGGGTAATTTGCATATTCCACCCCTGTCATTTTTGTATTTAATTTTTAATCTTGTAAAATAATTCGCACGTTATAAATAAATGTAAATTTTGCAGAAAGGACCCTGAGTTTCTTGAAATTGCGTTTAGGTCCTTCCGCGCCTCACGTGCAGTCCCATGTGAGACGCGTGAAATTTTCACTTTAGCACTGGCGGTTTTTGTTAATTGTAAATTAGTTTTAAAAATTAAAATAAATGTTTATTTTTGTAGGTATATTTGCACTAATGCCCATGTCACTTATTTTATTTGCAAAAATGCCCCTGCCAGGCTGTTTATTTTTGTGTCTTTTATCTATTTATTAAAAATACCTATGAGGCTTCTAAAAATCCATAAAAATTAGGATAGGTGATCCATGCCACGCTTGTTCACGCCCATATTTTATTTCACATTTTTTGCATTTTTCCTAATTATTAAAAATGAAAAGAAGCCCATTTTTTGTACTGCCTAATTTATAAAATACAAAAAAATTAGAAAATGATTTTGAAAAATTCCAAAAAAAATTATATATGGTATATTTATATTTATATTGAGTCCAGAAATTGAAAAACCCTAAAAATGTGAAAAAGAAAAATAAAAAAATCAGAAAGCTCCAAAATCCAACAAAAAAATATAAAAATCCTTTAAAAACTCCAAAAATATATCTTTCTCTTTTATAATTATCTATATATTATTATTAATGTATTAAAATTAATTTGGGAATTTCTGGAGTTTAACTTATATTTTTAAAACCCAAATTATATTCGGCTAGTTAATTAGTCCTATATTAAGGGCATTTTTGAAACTAAAAATACATAAAAATTAGAAATATTTCAGAAAAATAACAAAAAAATTAGAAAAATATTAAAAAGCTGAAAAAAATTATATCTATGTGTATATTTAGTATTTATGTCTCTATATATATAGAATATATTATTCCTCTTTCTCTCTCTTCTTATATATACATCTCTTTATGTATATCTTTATATATATATATATGTATACATAACTATGTTATATAATTAAAAATATTAAAAGAAAATATAAAAAGAAAATATAAAATATAAAAACAACATAAAAATTATAAAAACAAAATTATAAAAAATATATATATAATCCAAAACCCACAGAAAAAATAAATGGACATGAACAATGGATTGAATAAATGATACATCACATACATTCCCTTCGCCTCCCAGTGTTCGACCTCTACCTGTACTTACACCTATACACATTTGCATGTAGAGTTATAATAAATTTTAACTCCACATTTTTGGATATTCATTGCATATATTTATTGTGGGTTAATTGTTGATTGATATGAGGTCTTCTGTTGGTCGCCTCAGCGACCACGTTCCCGTTTGTGTGGAATGCAAGACCGATGGAAAATCTCTTTCATCAAATGGTGCCGTTGCCGGGGAGGCAACGGATTTTGTATGATTTTGTGAGCGTATTTGTTTATTTATTCAATTGTTTGCTCATGTCCCTGTCCCTGATTTATTTATTTGTTTGGTTTTTATTTCTATTTGATATTATTTGATTGATTGTTCTGACCCATCTTCTTTCTTTGTCTTGGATGCGAGGGACCGCCAAGCGAAGGAGGACCTCTTAGGAGGACCTAAGCACCCAAGCAAGGTGGAGTTGGCTCTTCTATGCCACGCCAACAGGAGAGAGCACCCATGACAGAAGAAGGAGAATTTTTGAAGACGGTCTCTATTTTCATGCATTTTATTTTATTTTATTTCATTTTATTATGTATATTCATGTGAGAGAGTGACACTTAGAAACATGTAATAATACAGGACTCTCACAGGTACACGAAGACTCCCGAGGTCCAGTGCCCGAGGGATTGTTCCCTTGGGGGCCTCGATGATTTTTGACGCTTTTCTTTTATTTTATTTTTATTATTTTGTGTGTGAATGGGCCTTAGCTTAGGAGTTGCTTGCTCGTAGAGTTAGGTCCAAACCCCCTAATATTTGCATGTACCTATAGTTCGCTTTGGACCTAGATCAAACTCTAAACAGCCGCTCATTTATCTTTTAGCCTTTGTGCCACAGTGAGCCCCGCAAAGCGCTTTCTCCTAAGCTCAAGTGTGTTGAGCACAGAGGAGGGGTGAGCCAAGACCGGACTTTTTGAGGCTAAAGATGAATGAGCGACTTGTGGTGCTTCACGATAATAGCAATTTCTGAACCTAGGGCGATTTCTTCGGTTTGCATTTGCATATAGCATAGGTTTCAAATTCTGTTATGCATCCCGCATGGAGAGAGTTGGGAGGCATTGTAAGTCTTCTTAATTGGCATGCATCATCGTTTTCCGACATGCATGGCTTTTCCGATCTTCTCCCTCTGTTTTTGCCAACCTAGGATGCTTAATGGAAATTGGAACCTCGATAGGCACGTGCATTGAAAATACCCAAAAAAGTGATAACTTAAATAAAATCGGGACTGCTAACTCTATTGGACTTAAAAATAAAACGTAATGGATTCCTTGTCTTGGGGAGAGCAACCCCCTCATTGGATGCGTTTTAAAGTGCTCACGTACATACTAAGGAATAGAGCCCAAATCCTATCAAGCCTCCTGTAATTGTACAATTTTTGTGGTTCTCACCTAACTCTAAAATCGAAAAGATAAATGACCGTCACCTGATGGTCTTCACTGTGTTGAGTAGGTGAATTGGGGGTTTGCCTCTTGATTGTGACTTGGAGTTCATTGTGTTTTTCTTTCATCCCTAGAGTAGTCGGTCCCACCGTGTGAGTCATGCATTTTCTATCTTTGAGTCTCTCTATCTCTCTTATACATATATCTCTTCATTTTGCATCGAGTCATGATATTGGCGCTTGAGCTCAATCATTCTTCGCCAAGTCCGTTGTTTCCCCTCTTCTTCACCATCTTCTACGTATCCATCGTACCATATTCTCTGGTTCGGGGAGAGACCGCTCTTCGGACCACAATTTTGACGGTGTTCCCACCCTGTGTGGAGCACCCAATTTTGTCTACGTCCCGATCTTCTCGCCCGCCCTCCTCGTACCCTCTGTATCACTCTTCTACCACCCATGATATTGGTACGCCCGCTCAATCAGCTTCTCCACTTCCCTTTGTGTACCCTTCTTATCCATATTCCTCGTATCCCCCGTATCATCTTTCCCTTTACCCGGGAATGCTGTGCATAATGATGAGGCCAGCATCAAGGATTATTTATACAAATTATTTGTAAGTCGGTCCTATGATGTTGAGGTTGTTGAGATTGATGTGATTTGTCTTTGATACATGCATACGAGCTTATTGAGGATTTTTACTGATGCATAGAGCATAGGTGTGATGCATTATTGAGGAATTCTAGTTCTCGCACACCGGATTGAGGATGTGGTATGATGCGATAATTCGATGAAGACTTCATAAGTATTGATTGATCTATCTTTATTGAGGTTCCACCCGTCTTGATTTTGAGGATTGAATGATTATTCTGATTTGGAATTCCTGATATTGGTGTGCGAGCCCTGTATGATCTCTCATCTTCCTATTAGACCCATCCTTGATCTCCTAACTCTCAAGTCCACCCTGGCACTTAGAGGATTCCTGATTATTTTTCGTGCCATCTCAGTAGATTGGATTGATCCAAGGGATGTTTGGTGACTGACATGATTATTTTCTCCCTTGCATGATCTTATGCCCTCCAAATGATGGAGTGATTTATTGCTTTTGAGGACCTGAGATGACTTGCCAGCATTCCCATGACCTACATTGATCTAGCTCGCATTCCTCTCTGAGGACTATCTGCGGGAGAATGTGACAATTTCTAGGACTGCGGTTTCATTCACTGCTTGGGTCGCCATTGTGATGGGACCTGGAACCGAGTCATATGATATGCTTAATTGGCCTCCCCCTGTGATTGTGTACCTGACCTGTCAGTACACGAGGCCATTGTATTAGACTCATCTGAGTCTGCTCTCCTTGACGGTCCTCGCAAGGCAGAGCTCCACTTTTCTGATTATTCCATGCCTAGTTCATAGCTCTCCGAGGGTTATCTGCGAGAGGCTATGACACAGTATAGCTCTCTTGGTCTCTTCTGCTGGTAGATGATCTGTCGTCTATCGAGGCCACATTTAATGTGGATCCGTCTGATGGGTCCGGCTCCTAGAGCCATTCTCTATTCTTGACGACCCTCGCAAGGTAGAGACACGATCTGACTATCCCTTGCCTAGCTCGTAGTACTCTCCGAGGATTATCTGCGGGAGACTGCGACACTCTTTACGCTCGGTTCCCACTTCTGACTGTGTCTCCGATCGGCGGAGCACGGAATCGAGTCGTCTGATATACATGATTTTTGGTCCCATCTCGAGTTGTGTATCCGATCTGCGGATCTTGGGACCTATCTGATTAGACTCCTTTGAGTCTGCTCGCCTTGACAGTCCTCGCAAGGTGGAGCTTCTGGTATCTGCTATTCCCATGACTAGTTGGCAGCCCGCTCCCCGAGGGTTATTTGCGGGACGCTGCCACACTTTCTCGATTTTACGGTTTCTTCTGCTGGTAGCCGATCTGTCGCCTACCGAGACCGTTTCTATGATCCGTCTGATGGATCAGGCTCCTTTGAGCCCGCTCTTCTTGACGACCCTCGGAAGGGTGAGCTTCAGTTCTAATTATTCATTGACTAGCATGTACTACTCCCCGAGGGTTATCTGCGGGAGAGTACATCATTTTCTATGAACTCGGCTTCATCCCTGGTTGTGTCTCCTTTCTGATGGAGCACGGAGCCGAGTACTCTGACTATACTCTGACTTTGCTTACCTTGAGGACCCTCGCAAGAGTGAGCCACGTATTGTGTTGTTCGGTGTATTCTTGTGACTTTCAGATTATATCACCGCCGTGCATCACACAGTCTCATGTGCTTTATTTCCGATCTATCTGAGACCATGATTGACCGGAGGAGTCCGTACTGCTCTTTCTTCCTCCCGATCTTACGGTATCGGCTATATTCCCTCATGTTGACCATATGCGTCGATTGACTGCTTCACGCTACCGGACCCTGCTTTACTCTCCGATCTGATCATCCCCGGTAGCCGACACCCACCTGACTGCATATCATGGTGTCTTTTCACCTTCTGGCTGAGTCCTCGTTCTCACAGGGAGACGACGACGATAGTACGGTAGTCGCTTACCAGACACCGTCCTGTACTTCACTCGATTTTCACCGATTGTATATATGTGTACCTTTTTCATTCTTTCTCTCGTATGTTCTGTGTGCCCCAGATCTATCACCACATCTTTGTGTCTACACTTAGGACGTACCTTGTCCTAAGTATAGGGGGGCACACACCGAGTTGTTCTTTCCTTGCACATTTTCGTCACTTCTATTGTTGCCTATACTAAGGGATATCTCACCCTAAGTATAGGGGGGGTGATGTGTAGATTCTCAACGATCTTTTCATCAATCTGTATATATCTCTCTTTTCTTCTTTTCTTCTTTTCTTCTTTTCCTTTTCATATTTCTTTATCTCAATAAAAGGTGTCGCCCCTTTGTGTCAGTTTTCTGTACTTAGGACGTACTTTGTCCTAAGTATAGTGGGGTGCACCCTGATTTGTTCATCTGTCTATTCCCACACTTGACCCTCCCTGCTTTGTGTACAGTCTGCTATACTTAGGATTACTTGATCCTAAGTATAGGGGGGACGGTCAACTTCTATTTCCTTTGACTCTTATTTTTATTCTCTAGACTTGTCTATACTCAGTACGAGTTATGTCTTCTCTTTTCTTTTCGATATATGAGGACATAGCTCAAGCTAAGTATAGGGGGTGGTCGTATATACTATGTATATACTTTAGCCATAGCCCGTACTTTCCTATTCTCTTAATAATATGGCTAATAATTCTTTAAAGTCATTAAAAACCCTTAATAAAAAGAGAGGTGATTATTCCTCGAATTCTTTTTGTATATACTGATTAATAAATCAGGTGAAAATGTTTTTTTTTTTGCAAAATGTTTGAAAAATAGTTTGAAAATCATTGTGAACATTTATTGAAGACTATTTTGAAAACATTTTGTTACATGTTTTCAACCTGTGTAAAAATGTGTGGCTTGTAAAAATTTATTTTCTTTGTGTGAAATAAAATGTTTGAAAAATAATTTGCAAATGGTTTGAAAAATGGTTGCAAAAATATCTTGAAAAATCTATATATACTGTTTTGAAAAACGTTTGCAAAATGATTTTTCAAATGTGTGTACATGTTTGTAAAAATGATTGTAAAAATTATTTTGGACTATAGTTTTCAAAAATTATTTGAAAAATTTGTGTCAAATAAGTTTGAGGAATAGTCACATATAATAAATAACTAAAATACTATATTATTATTTTAAATAAAAAAATAATAAGATTCTTTAATAAGTGTACATATATATACCTTTAAATAAAAACTAAATTCTAAATTCTTTAAAAATCGTTAAAATAAAGCGGCACGCTGATGAATCTCGTATTCATCACTCTAAATCTCATTTATTAAGCTCAAAACCCTTAAAATCAACAGCATTCTTGCATCTATTTTGCATAATTAGCATTCATGCATGTTTTCATAAGAATTGCATTTTAGCACAAAAATCTGCACAAAATAAGAAGCCAAAAATTCAAGCCAAATTGACCTGTAAATAAGCCTAACTTCCCAGATTTTTAACACATTCATGCTAACTCCGAATGACTCAAAGCCACTTCCACTGTGACATATCACTAACAAGAATAAAGGAAAAATACAAAAAAATAACTAACCCAAATAAGTGGACCAAAAAACCCAAACCCTAATTTCAGGATTTTCGGACTAAAAGCCACATATCTTCTCCATCCAGTGTCCGATTTAATCCTACTCACTTTTGAACTAATGTGCATTCAATTAGCTTCAAAACAAGACCAAGTTCAAGTGAATCGGAGCTCATATGTGAAAGTTGGGTTTTGGGCCTCTTTTGTACATTGTATATTTTAGCTGTTTTTGACCTAATATTTTATGTACATATTTTCTTGACTAATAAAAATCCAAAAAATTAGATTAATGTGTCTTTATTTATCTTTGATTTTACCGTAATTTTTCCAGATTTTTATCGTGTTTAAAAATGATATAAAAATTATAAAACCCAAAAATCAAGGTATTCTATGTACATAGGATACCCCAAAAATTCACTTTTTTACATTTGACCGATTTTGGTGTTGATGTCTTCATGAAAGTTGTAGATCTCATCGAGACGAGCAATTTTCGTGAAGAAAGTTTTTCGATCCGAGGTCATTTACTATTTATTTTCGATTTTACAAGATAATTTTTTTCTGAAATTTCTGGTGCTGACACGTGGCGGCACCTGGTGCCGCCACGTGTCAGCCATTTTTGGCTTTATTTATAATTCGTTTCATTAAAAAAAATTAAAAAAATAAAATAAAAATAAAATAAAATAAATAAGGACGCACGTGCGTCGCACGTGCCTCCAGGGCACGTGCTCCGCACATGCGCCCCCTCTCTCCATCTCCACTTGCCACGTGGCCAATGCAGGGCCGCCTGATCTCGGCCGATCGGACGGCCACTGCTCATCTTCCTCCCGCTCCCCCTTTCCTCTTTTGGATCGCCGCCGCCCCGTTGATTTCGCCGCCGCCCCACCGTCTCTCCGATCTCCGGATCCCCCAGATCTCGCGGCCGCCCCAATCTTCTCGCCGCGAATCGCCGATCTGATCCCCGTCGATCCCAATCAAATCAAACCCCCTTCAATCCCATCGCGCACGATCTCCTGCCAAACCCGGTGACCCAACCCGCGCTATTTAACCTCCGCCGCCCTCTCGTCGCAACCCATCCGCCAATACGCACAGAACTTCGGAGAGCCACCACGCCAGAGGTGACAGCTCCAGCGAGGCCTTCCAAAACTGAGGCGAGATCCGGCCACCTTGGCCGCTGCAACTTGAGCTCAGTGCTTGTTGCTTTGCTCCGCCTCCTGCGACGTTGAGCCCGTTATCAACCAAAACCACCCTCGACAACATCATCCATCTTCTCCGTTCATCCCCATCTTGCGCAACCTTCGTCTCCACCGAGCGTTCCACCTTCACCGTACGCCTTCGCTCCTCGGTCATCTTCATCGACATCAACCAACTCCGCTTACGGCCAACGCTTCTTCCGCAAGCCTCGTCTTCTCCGCCAACTCCAGGTTCCTGGCGAGCTTCTTCGTCGACGATATCTCCGCCTCGACTTCATCTTAATCCACCTTCTCCACCTCGACGCGCGCCACCACCTACGGCTGCACCGCCCTCGCAACGCCGCCCTCTAGGCCGTGTGTCGGCCAGAGGGAGGCCGACGTCATCAACATTTTCTCCGCCTTCGGCCACCACCGCCCCCTCCGCCGAGCATCGGCCCTCTACAACGTCGCTGAAGGTGCTCCTCCGCCGGCCGGGTCCGACCCGAGACCCTCCGCACGTGAGGCGCACGTGCGGAGGGAACGTCAGTGCTGACGTCAGCCCAGTCACGTGCGAGCACGTGACTTTGGGGCAAATTGCAGAGACGCCCCCAAACATTCCCATATTCGCGCTTCAGTCCAAGACCAGAGGGCACGTGCCACGCACGTGCCTCTCTGGAAAATTTGCAGAAACTCCCCCCTTTGTCTTGGTAATTGCTCTTAAGTTCCCCCTGCAGCTTTATATTTATTTATCATATTTGCATCTGTACCCCTGTGTTCCCCCTCAGTTTTGAACACTTTCTCTGCATTATTTTATCAATCTAAAAATAGCATGATGTTGGTTAATTAATTCTCTACACTTTGACATATTGTGGGTATTTTTGTGACAGACGGTTAATTAATAAATAATTGTTTTGTGAAAAATTGCGTATTTTACCCATTTCTTGCTCTGAAATTGATAATTGATTAACCGTTGCTCTACAAATTCTCGAAAAATCATACATTGTAGAGTTAATTATTCTTAACATTGTGCCCAAAAAGATTTGCATTTGCATGCATATTTTATCCTGTAAAAATCATTTAGCACATTTTAGTATTTAATTTTTAGTAGGTATTAAACCCCACATTTTCGAGGTTTAGGATTTTTCTGAGATCCGTCACCTAGTGATAGATCTCAGATAATTTTGATTCTCGAAAATAAGTAGGTTTGAGATTTATTAAAATTAAATATTAAAGATCATTTTGTTTGCATTTAAAATTCCAAAAAAAAGACCGCCTCGAAAACCGAACACGAACTTTGATAGACTTAATTCTAGGTTGTTCCTTTGCCTCCTTGTGATCGACCTTGGGACTTGCCCAAGTAAAATAAACATAAAACCACGAGATTAAAAATTGAATAAATTATTTGTGGTATTTTCTTGACCGTTTCCGAGTGCCGCCTACAACGCACAACACGATAAAAACACATTATTAAAAGCTGCATTTCCGGATCCGTCAGATGGCGCCGTTGCCGGGGAGGCAAACGGCTTAGATTTTTGTCTAAAAATTTTTTATTCGGTTTTCCGCATTCGGGTAGTCTGACCCCCGAATTTTTCATTGTAAATTCCATTTTTTTTTTCTCTGCAATTTATTTTCAGCATTTATTTTTCATATTATTTTGAGTCACTCTCTTACATTTTCTCTTTTATTTTTTTTGCGAGGTACCTTGTACGGTGGAGTGGTTTTCAATAACCGACGCAACTTCACCAAAAACCGCAATTAATTTAAGATCGAGTCAAGTCGTGAGAGAGAGTAGAGTCTAGGTTTTTAATTTCTGCACTTTTAATTTCTGCAATTTTACAGCGGTGTCCGTTTGGACTCTCGCGTGTGTAGAAAGACCTCTAAACTTTATTCTGTGGTGTGTCGTGGCCTGTTTCACTCTCCGGCGAGGGTGGGGCTCGACTTGAGTGGCGATTAGGATAGACCTGCACTTACGGCTCTCAGAGCATTTATATTTTTGCTTGTGCTCGTAGGATCTTAAACCACACTGCACTTTAAATTGAGACGCACATAGATCGTTCAAACTTAGCCAAATTTAAATCAATTCTTCCCGCTATTAGAACTTTCTGCTTAGGTGCGGTTTTTTTTCCATCGGCTTGCATTTCATTTAGAATAATTTTTAAATTCTGTCTAGCATCCCACATGGAGATTGCGAGGATTCACTGTAAGTCTTCTCACTGAGCATTCATCATAGTTTTCCGCGTGCATCGGCTTTTCCCGAACTCCTCTCTCTTGTTTTATAACATAACTTTAAAGGAAATTGGGACTGGACGGTAGACGCGTATTTGTGCTCATCTAATTTTTCAGTGATCACCTCATTAAAATCGGGACTGCTAAATATATCTGATCTCAAATAACCCATAAAATCAAGAATTTTTGCGGGAGAGTAACCCCGACCTTGGATGATTTTATTTTTTTCTGAGTGAGCGAGAGACAACACTTAAGGATAGAGCCCAAATCCAAAATCTCAGCTCGCTAAATTTTTGCCAAGATTGAATTATCACCAACTAAAATCGAAAAGATAATAGCCGAAATCTTACGGCTTCATTGTGTGAGTTGGTGAACCCGGGGTTTGATTTGTGTTTGTATTGGTGTGCGTGAACCGATATCAAAGATCAATAGCCGCACAGTTGATAAAATTTTCTGTCCCAGACAATCATCTCTCCCATCTCTTGATTTTAATCTCATCATGAAAATTTTTCCAAATTTCAGATCCAACCCATCATTTCTCTCAACTCCTTCAAAAATGACCGAACATCACTATGAAAACAAATCTGTCTCGGTTTGGCCCAAATCAATTGCATCCTCTTCTTTCATTAATCCTCCAACATTTGCGGGAAGCTTTCAACCGCAGATGACTTCGACCTCATTAAATCCTTTCTCAAATCATCCAACCACACCATCTTGGACTGAACCGTCTTGCTCTCACTCTCTCGCCAATGAAACATTTCAAGATCAAAATTTCTTTAAATCCCATGACTGGCAGAGAACCCAAACCCGGATGGAAAGACATGCGCTTAATGATCATCATTGTTGGATTGACCATGACAGACCCTTTGTCAGTCATGATGCTCAGGACTGGACTGAACTCCTAGACACATATAAACCATGTATGCCGACTCCACAATATCAAGAGCTGACCAAACATGATCAAAGGACCGAACTCTACTCAGATCAAACACACATGCCTGTACCATATGAGCAGCCTCCTTCCATAAATTTTGAGGAGAAATTTTCAAGAAATGATTATATAATGGATATGCCAAGAAAATCTCCTCTCCGCATATACAGAAAAATGGAAGACGAAATTATTGAACAAATTCCGAGTGCTCCCGTGGTTGATCATGAACAAAATTGTGAGGATAATGTTTCGAGGATAAAAACAAGATTTGACTCAATGGAGGATAGATTTCAAAAATTTGCCGACCGAGTAACCTCATTCTATGGTGGATCGGGTGTAAAACTAAATGAGGAAATGATTGAGTCCCATGATGAAAATTTTGAGGATATGCAAAGACCTAGGGATGATTCCAACATCAACACTTCTGCTCATTATTCCCCTAGGAATGACTATGCCTCTGACCCAAACTCTAAATATCAACACCCCTTCTCATCTAAGGAAGACACCACATCGCCACACCACACAGAAAATACAAAAAAATTTGAAAATCCAGAAAATATTATAAAAATTGAATCTGAAGAAGATCTGAGGAATTTGGATCCTGCTTTACGGGAAGCACTGGAGAAATACTTGATTTTTGAACTTCCCATCATAAAGGCCATTGAACACTTCCCTGACCTCAAGAAATTTCTAATGGACAGATTAATCATCAAAAAGTCAGGAAGGATTAGAACAAAAACTGAAAGACATATCTTGTCAATGGCCTCCTCCTTGGTGTTGAGGAGAAAAACCAAGAGCCGCATAGTGAAGCGGTTGCCTAGATTTGACTGCGAAATCAAAGACACAATTTTCACACATGCTCGTATTGATGACGATTCACCGATCAATATCCTCCCGACCTCTGTATTTCAGGAACTCAAACTCGGACCAATTCGGAAGATATGAGAGATTGTTCAATTGGCAGACCGATCGATAAAAAGGCCGAGAGGAACCATTTCTGTCATCATGAAATTCCAAGGTGCTCCGCTCAAGGTAGAATTCACGATTATTGATATTGAGCATCAAGGAGAATTCACCCAGTCTCCAATCATTCTCGGAAAACCATTCTTGGCATTGGCCAAGGCGAGTATCGATTGTGAGACTCGGGAAATAAATTTTACGGCATTGGAATCACTACGATCTGATACAGTCTTTGAGGAACCACGATTTTCTGAGGTAACCCACGAAGTCCCCAACAACCGCAACCATAAAACGGTAGAAGAGCCCTACCCCACTGCTACACCTGAGATTGCGTTTGTTAATGAGACTATTGGTTTAGAGACTCTCCCCGATATCTCAATTCCCGCAGCTTTCTACTACGATCCTGAGACATTTGCATGGTCGCACCCTGGAGCAACCTACTCTGATTATCTTGACCAAATCCTCCCAAATCAAGAGTGCACCAACATTCAGGAAACAAAGAACGAACACGTAGCCCGAACACCGACCAAGGAGAAGAATTTTAATGGCTATTCATCTGGGTACTCAAGTGAACCGACATCTTCACGAAACAAGGAAAAGAAAGTCACCTTTGATCTTTCGGAAGAGGAATCGGTTGATGATCCCTCATCAGGTCCGGAAAAGGTAGTCTACATGAGTGAAGTCTGTTCGGCATCTCTAAAGCCATATCTGCGCAAGGATCCAAAATTTGATTCTCGTTGGACAACTCCCGTTCCTAATTATTACTCATCCAAAGCTGATGCTCCTGCATTCTTCAAATACACTGGAATTATTTCTTATGAGCTGACTGAGACCGGAGCATCTGAATATTCATCTGAGGACAAATCGATTGATCTTAAAAAGGAACGAAGCTTGAGGAAACAATTGAAGAAACAAAAAGACATGAACATCTGGAGTATGTCCACTTTCAAATACTATTCCTCTGAGGATAACTCTGATGATGGATATCTTTCATCCGACTCAAACACTTCGTCCACTATCCATCATGATATTTCTGAGGATGACACTGATAATAGTTGGGAATCATATGCCTCATCTCCGACTCATCATTACGATCTCCCACCGCAGGCTCACAAGAAGATCAGCCGTAAACCGCCTTAATCATCGGCTACCCACCCCCCCTCCCGACCACATCGGTCTCCTTGTACAGCTTCTTCCTCTACTTAGGCCAAGGCCTAAGTATAGGGGGGACCGATGCCATCTATATATACCATCACACTCCAACTCCAGATCGACTCGTTTCCACCCTTCTTCTATACTCAGGCTGACCAGAGCCTAAGTATAGGGGGAACCAACGTCCACCTGTATATACTCTCCTCATTCACATACCCTGACCGCTTCATTTTTTCTTTTCTTTTCCGCTCTTCTTCTATACTTAGACTATTCACAGTCTAAGTATAGGGGGGTGATTTTTGTAAATCTTTTTCTTTTTCTTTTTCACTCTCTTACGCTTAGCCCGAGCTATGTCTTCTTTACGCTTCTTGTGCTCTGAGGACACAGCACTCGCTAAGTATAGGGGGGTCTGTATATATACTGTGTATATATTTTAGCCATACCTCGTACTTTCGCGTAAGTCTATATGTATTTACGGGGTGGGTTCTTCTTAAAAATTAAAAAAAAAACTTTTTTTCCACTAACACTGACTACACCCAAAATTTTTGAAAAAAATGGCTTCTTATTCATTTTTGCATATAAAAAAAACAACAAAAAAAAACAAAAAACAAAAAAAATCATCAAAAACAAAAAAATGTGTCTGCATTTCACACACTCGCATTTCATCAAGCATCGCATTTGCATATGTGAAAAGTCTTTGGGTTCTGAATCGAGTTATGAGCCAAAACCGAGAGTGGTCTGGACTTAACCTTAATCCACCTAATTTTCAGAGGAACTTCACCGAGAAATAGGATTTTAGAGTCTTCAGGTCTTTGACTTAGTTCTTTGAGTTCCACATGACAATGTACAGCGTTTGACTCTTAGTGTCTAACCTGGTCTCTTCATTCTGGGTACAACTCTGGAATAGGGAATTAATTTGTACTCTCGCACTATGCACTTAGCTCAACTCAAACATATGTTGGAAGACTGTGTGAGTTTCTTTTCTGGTAGCGTGGAAATCTAAAGACCGGAGTACGGGTTGAAATAAAGCTTCGGAAAAGGGATGGACGGCTGGGCACAATTTTTCTAAGACCCCAAAAAATGTACGGAAACAAAAGATTCT
Organism: Ottelia alismoides; assembly: GCA_037367405.1. Lineage (NCBI taxonomy): Eukaryota > Viridiplantae > Streptophyta > Magnoliopsida > Alismatales > Hydrocharitaceae > Ottelia > Ottelia alismoides. The sequence goes on along the minus strand of JAZKJV010000649.1, from coordinate 580,290 downwards.
ATATCCGTAGGGGCACAACAAGATCCAAGCAGAACCACCAAAAATTCCAAATACAAAGAAGCAACTACCAAATAAAATCTGACCAAAAAGGTCCAAGCTTCCAGAAACCTGCAGATCTTGGTGGAGACTCGGCTACACTGGCCATCTTCACAAGGAGAGGTGACTACACTGGCCACCCTCCAGTTCTTTTCTCATTCTTCTATCTTCTCCCCCAATTCGATTGTGAACACAGCGCGACAGACCTTAGAAGGAAATACCTGACTCCCCGAGGACGAGTTATTGGAGAGGAGGCTTGCGTGGTAGTCCGGCATTCTGGGTGGGAAGAGCTAAAATATTTCACACACAAGAGTCGGTTATTCAATGTTCAAAGAGTATACTTTGGGAAGATGATTGATCTAAGATGACTTCTGAGCCAAAACTGTAGCAATGATGTGTAGAACTTGAGGGCTGTTGATTTTAAAATTCTAAGTCTCACAGAAGTTCCGACACACAAATAATCCAAAGGTTGAGTTTAGGTTCACTTTCACCTTCAGTTCAGGGTCTTGGTGTGGAACCCAATCTCATTTCACCTCATGGCATTTCTTTTTGATGCTCAGGGACGAGCATGGTTTAAGTATAGGGGGATGATGAATCTCGTATTCATCACTCTAAATCTCATTTATTAAGCTCAAAACCCTTAAAATCAACAGCATTCTTGCATCTATTTTGCATAATTAGCATTCATGCATGTTTTCATAAGAATTGCATTTTAGCACAAAAATCTGCACAAAATAAGAAGCCAAAAATTCAAGCCAAATTAACCTGTAAATAAGCCTAACTTCCCAGATTTTTAACACATTCATGCTAACTCCGAATGACTCAAAGCCACTTCCACTGTGTACATATCACTAACAAGAATAAAGGAAAAATACAAAAAAATAACTAACCAAATAAGTGGACCAAAAAACCCAAACCCTAATTTCAGGATTTTCGGACTAAAAGCCACATATCTTCTCCATCCAGTGTCCGATTTAATCCTACTCACTTTTGAACTAATGTGCATTCAATTAGCTTCAAAACAAGACCAAGTTCAAGTGAATCGGAGCTCATATGTGAAAGTTGGGTTTTGGGCCTCTTTTGTACATTGTATATTTTAGCTGTTTTTGACCTAATATTTTATGTACATATTTTCTTGACTAATAAAAATCCAAAAAATTAGATTAATGTGTCTTTATTTATCTTTGATTTTACCGTAATTTTTCCAGATTTTTATCGTGTTTAAAAATGATATAAAAATTATAAAACCCAAAAATCAAGGTATTCTATGTACATAGGATACCCCAAAAATTCACTTTTTTACATTTGACCGATTTTGGTGTTGATGTCTTCATGAAAGTTGTAGATCTCATCGAGACGAGCAATTTTCGTGAAGAAAGTTTTTCGATCCGAGGTCATTTACTATTTATTTTCGATTTTACAAGATAATTTTTTTCTGAAATTTCTGGTGCTGACACGTGGCGGCACCTGGTGCCGCCACGTGTCAGCCATTTTTGGCTTTATTTATAATTCGTTTCATTAAAAAAAATTAAAAAAATAAAATAAAAATAAAATAAAATAAATAAGGACGCACGTGCGTCGCACGTGCCTCCAGGGCACGTGCTCCGCACATGCGCCCCCTCTCTCCATCTCCACTTGCCACGTGGCCAATGCAGGGCCGCCTGATCTCGGCCGATCGGACGGCCACTGCTCATCTTCCTCCCGCTCCCCCTTTCCTCTTTTGGATCGCCGCCGCCCCGTTGATTTCGCCGCCGCCCCACCGTCTCTCCGATCTCCGGATCCCCCAGATCTCGCGGCCGCCCCAATCTTCTCGCCGCGAATCGCCGATCTGATCCCCGTCGATCCCAATCAAATCAAACCCCCTTCAATCCCATCGCGCACGATCTCCTGCCAAACCCGGTGACCCAACCCGCGCTATTTAACCTCCGCCGCCCTCTCGTCGCAACCCATCCGCCAATACGCACAGAACTTCGGAGAGCCACCACGCCAGAGGTGACAGCTCCAGCGAGGCCTTCCAAAACTGAGGCGAGATCCGGCCACCTTGGCCGCTGCAACTTGAGCTCAGTGCTTGTTGCTTTGCTCCGCCTCCTGCGACGTTGAGCCCGTTATCAACCAAAACCACCCTCGACAACATCATCCATCTTCTCCGTTCATCCCCATCTTGCGCAACCTTCGTCTCCACCGAGCGTTCCACCTTCACCGTACGCCTTCGCTCCTCGGTCATCTTCATCGACATCAACCAACTCCGCTTACGGCCAACGCTTCTTCCGCAAGCCTCGTCTTCTCCGCCAACTCCAGGTTCCTGGCGAGCTTCTTCGTCGACGATATCTCCGCCTCGACTTCATCTTAATCCACCTTCTCCACCTCGACGCGCGCCACCACCTACGGCTGCACCGCCCTCGCAACGCCGCCCTCTAGGCCGTGTGTCGGCCAGAGGGAGGCCGACGTCATCAACATTTTCTCCGCCTTCGGCCACCACCGCCCCCTCCGCCGAGCATCGGCCCTCTACAACGTCGCTGAAGGTGCTCCTCCGCCGGCCGGGTCCGACCCGAGACCCTCCGCACGTGAGGCGCACGTGCGGAGGGAACGTCAGTGCTGACGTCAGCCCAGTCACGTGCGAGCACGTGACTTTGGGGCAAATTGCAGAGACGCCCCCAAACATTCCCATATTCGCGCTTCAGTCCAAGACCAGAGGGCACGTGCCACGCACGTGCCTCTCTGGAAAATTTGCAGAAACTCCCCCCTTTGTCTTGGTAATTGCTCTTAAGTTCCCCCTGCAGCTTTATATTTATTTATCATATTTGCATCTGTACCCCTGTGTTCCCCCTCAGTTTTGAACACTTTCTCTGCATTATTTTATCAATCTAAAAATAGCATGATGTTGGTTAATTAATTCTCTACACTTTGACATATTGTGGGTATTTTTGTGACAGACGGTTAATTAATAAATAATTGTTTTGTGAAAAATTGCGTATTTTACCCATTTCTTGCTCTGAAATTGATAATTGATTAACCGTTGCTCTACAAATTCTCGAAAAATCATACATTGTAGAGTTAATTATTCTTAACATTGTGCCCAAAAAGATTTGCATTTGCATGCATATTTTATCCTGTAAAAATCATTTAGCACATTTTAGTATTTAATTTTTAGTAGGTATTAAACCCCACATTTTCGAGGTTTAGGATTTTTCTGAGATCCGTCACCTAGTGATAGATCTCAGATAATTTTGATTCTCGAAAATAAGTAGGTTTGAGATTTATTAAAATTAAATATTAAAGATCATTTTGTTTGCATTTAAAATTCCAAAAAAAAGACCGCCTCGAAAACCGAACACGAACTTTGATAGACTTAATTCTAGGTTGTTCCTTTGCCTCCTTGTGATCGACCTTGGGACTTGCCCAAGTAAAATAAACATAAAACCACGAGATTAAAAATTGAATAAATTATTTGTGGTATTTTCTTGACCGTTTCCGAGTGCCGCCTACAACGCACAACACGATAAAAACACATTATTAAAAGCTGCATTTCCGGATCCGTCACACGCCTGTGTAAATAGTTGAACATACCTTATACTTTGAGTGCCAAAATTATTTGCAAAAATTCTTTGTGTAAAAATATGAAAAAGTGTTTTCAAAATTCTCTGAAAAATTGCATATTTGTAAAAAGCATTTGCATAGCATTTATATTATTTGATTGAGCTTGATGTTTGAACTAGTCCAATAAAGTCGAAGATTGGAGCTTGGTTAGACCTTACCGCACCTAACTGCACTGGAACCTTACAGGAACTAGGTTTAAGGTACTTCAGGTCTATGCAGACATAATTCTTTGAGAAATCAGTGCTGGATTCAAGTCACCTCAGTGGACTAACTAGAACTTTTCGAAACACACGTATGACTCTTGCCGACCGTGACCTAACTTGGACACTTGCACCTTTCACTTGGCTCAACTCAGTTGGAGTGGTGAGGGGGTTGGATTCGCCAGTCTGAGACGCACACGGGTGGAAACATTCGTCCTCATCCAGGGAGGGAAGTGCACCCCAACCTGGTCCAATAGCCATGAGGTCTAACGACAGGAGAGTGTGGGTTGCAATAATGCTTCAAAAGAGGGATAGTCTTCTGGCTCAAGAGGAAAAAGTCCTTATGTAAATGCTGTTGTAAATAGTATGTTTAAAAAAAATGGTCAGGCCTGTAAAAAAAATAAAATGCCTGCAAAGTATGTACAAAGTAAATAAGCAAGCTTGAGCATCAAAGTTATACCATGTTAGCCTGCAGCTGGATGACTTGACTACACTGGTCTTGCATCCCAGGATAGGTAGCTACACTGGCTACCATCCATTCTTTTCTCTACCTCCTCCTCTTGAGTCGGATGCCACTTGAACTTAGAAGGGAATACCCCGCTCCTCGAGGAAAGAGTTGTTGGATTAGGGAATCATTGGGTTGTCATTCTGGAGAAGTCAATCTCTTTGTCATTTCAGTTGGGGAGAGCCACTATCACTTACGCGTACAAGTCAGCTTCATAGTCATAAGGGTTTGCGTATGTTGTAGGCTAGTTCTGACCTGGCTATTGAGGTAATTTGAACCAAGTTCTGTGACTCTCGAAGGCTGTTGTGTTTTAAATTTGGTTCCCTACCAGGTTCCACATACATTTTCACATCAAGGTCTAACATGAGCTCCAAACTTTGATTTTGTACAGATAAGTTTAATAAGCATGACCAATTCAATTTATTCTTTAAATTCTTTATTTTTGCCTTTTCTTTTCTTCTTATTCTTTGTTCTTTTTGTACTTATTGCATAAGTGTTTGCTAGGGACTAGCAAAGGCAAGTATAGGGGGGTGATGAATCTCCATTTCATCACCTTTATTCTATCATTTTGGCCTTAAAAACCCCAGCAAATGCATGTAAATAGCATTAATTTGTATATAATAGCATTCATTATTTATTGTATTAATCACACATTAAATAAGGTTTTTAATGCCAAAATTATAGAATAAAGAGAAGAAAATAAAAAGGAATAAAATATTGCAAATATTTTATGACCCTAACCCCGAGACCAAGGCCAGCATGGTATTGGTCGACAAGGAATAAAGTAGGGGAGATAAGGGCCAATGATACAATAAATACCTCATTTATTAATTCATTTATTCATGCATTTTTGACACCTATTGTGTATATAATTATTTATTCATCAAATAAAGAAACTTTGTTTATAAAAGTTGTAGAGAATTATATAAATAAAATTACAAAATTGAGTTTGTGTAAAAATAATATTCAGTGTACATTTTATACACAAAATAAAAAGCCAAAATCTCAACTTCACAGACCCATATCTTGCAAATAAAAACTCCAAATCACCCAAACTCACCTTTAATTGTATATAGCATTTCAAGAACTATTTTATAAAATTGTTTTCATAATTTTTTGAGTCCATCTGTGGAAGTTAGGTTTTTGGCCCTTCTTGTACATAATACTTGATTAAAATATTCATTTTATTAAATATTTGTTCTTTCTATAAATTTGTATTTTTAGAATTTTGTAAATAATGTATAGAATACATGTACATATTAAAATTAAAAGAAAACCAAAAAGAATTTGATAAATAAAATAAGTCTATAAAAATCATAGACAAAAGACCAATGATACCTATATGTATATAAATAAAAAGGATTTTTATTCTCGTGTTCTTTATTTATTTATAGTCTTATAACAATGTATATATTATATATAACTTATTAAAAATACAAATCCAAAATAAAAACAAATAAAATTCATTAAATAAATAAGATGTATATAATATATAGGTAAAATACCTATAAGTATACTTACATATACACAAACACATTTATTTAAAGATGTAAATAAACTCATAAAAATTAAATAAAAATATATTTATACTCACAAAAATAAGTCATAAATTTATAAAATAAGAATATAAAATAATAAAATAAAAATAAACAAAATAAAAATAAATATAATTAAATACACTTATAAATACAATATTTCAATAAAACCGTAATAAAATACTACAAAAAAAAATAAAAATCATAAATAAATACTACATTAATTTATAAACATTTTTTATTTTATACGAAAAATCTAATTAATTCATTTAACATGTGTAATAAATGGGTCAAGAGTCGGCTGACGTGGGCCAATCAGGGGCCAGGGAAAGTTGACCCCCAGTCAACTCCCCCTGCGCCTCTGACCCCCGTCAGACAAGTCTTGTCCCCAGAATTTCTGCCATTTTTCCCGCTCGGCTCAGTGCCCCATCGATGTCCATCCCTTCACAAAAGATCTTCTCTGATCATCCCTGATTCCCGCTGTGATCTCGGATCTCTTGTACATATCGCCGGTACGCCGCCACGGCCCGGTCAATAAGGGTGCCCAGCCTGTTTATAAATAAGGAACCACCGCCTCCCTCACCAAATTTGGTCAGCTTTCAGCCAAACCCTTCCCAGAATTCGGTCCCGGCGATGTTCCTGGTGACAGGAGGAGCTCGCCAGCACTTTGAATCGATCGGAGAGGCGGAGGTTGCACCCACGGTGGCGCTCCGGCAGCCACCCTGCTCCCTGGAGTCCCTCCAGGTATAAGAGCTGTGCCTTTACATTTTTAGGTAGATTTTCATATCAGCATTTTATTCCCGCATTTTATTTCGCATTTAGATTAGTAGTTTAGCGTAGTTTAGTTATTTCGTAGTTCGCCGGAGCTCCGCTCCGGCGAGCTTTTCACCGTGTTTCCGACTGTGTCCGACCACCACTACGCCTCCACTTCGTTACCCTACGCCTTCTCCACCTTCCAGCCACCTCCTATCAACCGGAGCCTCCTTGGTTCCGCGAATCGAAGCTCCTCCACCGCCTTCCGCCGGAGCATCGCCGCCCTCACCCATTTCCTATGCTAACAGCTTCAGTTTTGGGCCGAGGAGCACCGCCTCGAGCCAAGCTTCGTTCCTGTGCAGGTTAGGTGCGCAATAAAGCACCAAGAGCCGAGTTACAAGCAGGCGGAGGTACCTGGAGCTCCGCTTCTTCTTCGAGCTCGTGGCGGCGCTCCAGGGCATCTCCGGCCGACCTACCACCTCCAGCAAATAGAAGACTCTGCCAGGAAGCTTTTGGGACACTTTGGAGCCGCAATGGTCGACGGAGACGCGAGACATCACCGGAGGAAGCTCGTCCAGGCGAGCGTTCTTCCCCGTTCTTCCAGCCGTTGTCTCCGCCGTTGGATGAAGAGCAGGTCCCAGTTTCACTCACAGCCGTCCGATGGAGCCATGCCCAGACCGTCAGATCTCCCATGAGATCTAATCTGCACCGCTCATCGGCGAAGCATCATCGGCGCACGTGGAGGCGCCACGTGTATTAGTGACTCACATCAGCCGTCGGATGAAGCGCCTATTGGGGGTAATTTGCATATTCCACCCCCGTCATTTTTGTATTTAATTTTTAATCTTGTAAAATAATTAGCACGTTATAAATAAATGTAAATTTTGCAGAAAGGACCCTGAGTTTCTTGAAATTACGTTTAGGTCCTTCCGCGCCTCACGTGCAGTCCCACGTGAGGCGCGTAAAATTTTCACTTTAGCCCTGGCGGTTTTTGTTAATTGTAAATTAGTTTCAAAAATTAAAATAAATGTTTATTTTTGTAGATATATTTGCACTAATGCCCCTGTCGCTTATTTTATTTGCAAAAATGCCCCTGCCAGGCTGTTTATTTTTGTGTCTTTTATCTATTTATTAAAAACACCTATGAGGCTTCTAAAAATCCACAAAAATTAGGATAGGTGCTCCATGCCACGCTTGTTCACGCCCATATTTTATTTCACATTTTTTGCATTTTTCCTAATTATTAAAAATGAAAAGAAGCCCATTTTTTGTACTGTCTAATTTATAAAAATACAAAAAAATTAGAAAATGATTTTGAAAAATTCCAAAAAAATTTATATATGGTATATTTATATTTATATTGAGTCCAGAAATTGAAAAACCCTAAAAATGTGAAAAAGAAAATAAAAAAATCAGAAAGCTCCAAAATCCAACAAAAAAATATAAAAATCCTTTAAAAACCCCAAAAATATATCTTTCTCTTATATAATTATCTATATATTATTATTAATGTATTAAAATTAATTTGGGAATTTTTGGAGTTTATCTTATATTTTTAAAACCCAAATTATATTTAACTAGTTAATTAGTCCTATATTAAGGGCATTTTTGAAACTAAAAATACATAAAAATTAGAAATATTTCAGAAAAATAACAAAAAAATTAGAAAAATATTAAAAAGCTGAAAAAAATTATATCTATGTGTATATTTAGTATTTATGTCTCTATATATATATATAGAATATATTATTCCTCTTTCTCTCTCTTCTTAAATATACATCTCTTTATATATATCTTTATATATATATGTATATATAACTATATTATATAATTAAAAATATTAAAAGAAAATATAAAATATAAAAACAACATAAAAATTATAAAAACAAAAATATAAAAAATATATATATAATCCAAAACCCACAGAAAAAATAAATGGACATGAACAATGGATTGAATTAATGATACATCACATACATTCCCTTCGCCTCCCGATGTTCGACCTCTACCTGTACTTACACCTATACACATTTGCATGTAGAGTTATAATAAATTTTAACTCCACATTTTTGGATATTCATTGCATATATTTATTGTGGGTTAACTGTTGATTGATATGAGGTCTTCTGTCGGTCGCCTCAGCGACCGCGTTCCTGTTTGTGTGGAATGCGAGACCGATGGAAAATCTCTTTCATCAGTTGCCCCCATCCTTCTGGTATGAGAGGTGTTCTTTGATTCATATCACTTGCATCTCATACATGGTGATCACTTCCGTCTTCCGCTGTACAGATCCATTTGTTCATATCACTCTTTCATCTGTTAATATCTTTTCATCTTTTCCTTTCCTATTTTCTTTATCTATCAAAAAGGTGTCGCCCCTTGTTGACAGTTTCTACACTTAGGACGTACTTTGTCCTAAGTATAGGGGGTGTGCACCCTGAGTTTTCATTCTGTTCAATCCTCTCCATTGTCTCCTCTTCTTGTCTATACTTAGGGATATCTTACCCTAAGTATAGGGGGAGACAATCTGAGTACGATCTGTTCATTCCCACCCTTGACCCTCCCTGCGTTGTGTACAGTCTGCTATACTTAGGATTATTTGATTCTAAGTATAGGGGGGACGATCAACTTCTCATTTGTTCATTCATTCCTTTATTTATTTATTCTTTAGACTTGCCTATACTTAGTACGAGTTATGTCTTCTCTTTTCTCTCCGATCTATGAGGACATAGCTCAAGCTAAGTATAGGGGGGTCGTATATACTACGTATATACTTTAGCCATAACTCATACTTTCGTATTTTCCTAATAAATATGGCTAATAATTCTTTAAAATTCATTAAAACCCCTAATAAAAAGATGTTATCATTCCTCAAATTCTTTCTGTATTTATTGATTAATAAATCAGGTGAAAATGTTTTTTGCAAAATGTTTGAAAAGTAGTTTGAAAATCTATGTGAATCTTTTGAAAACTATTTTGAAAACGTTTTGTTACATATTTTCAACCTTTGTAAAAATGTGTGGTTTGTAAAAATTTATTTTCTTTGTGTGAAATAAAATATTTGAAAAATGATTTGCAAATGGTTTGAAAAATGGTTGCAAAAATATTTTGAAAAATCTATATATACTGTTTTGAAAACCTTTGCAAAATGATTTTCAAATGTGTGTACATGTTTGTAAAATGTTTATAAAAATTATTTTGGACTATAGTTTTCAAAAATTGTGTGTAAAATGATTTTCAAATAAGTTTGAGGAATACATACATCTCACCAAAATCCACTATATATATATAATTGATCACTAACCCTGAAAATTCTTAAAATCCACTTCTTGTATATATAAGAAGCACTCCCGTGTACATATTTTTAACCTAGTTTTTAGCCAAAAGTTTTGTTTTCAAAAATCCCAAAAACATTTGCAAAACTAAAATCCAAAAACATCTGAAAAATCTTTTTGAAAAAGACAAAAAAATGCATATGCATATGCATCATCATCTTCTTTACAAAAATCCATAAAAAGTTCAAAATCTTTGAAAATTGCATCACAAAAATATTTTCTGCATTCTGCATATCATCTGCATAGCATGAGCAATTTTCGAATTGAGTTTGATAGTTGAACAAGTCTAAGTAAAATCCGGAGATTGGAGCTTGATTGGACCTTAAAATCTACCTAATAACAGGAACCTTATAGGAACTGGGTTTGAGGTACTTCAGGTCTAGTTGACTTAATTCTTTGAGGATCACGGGACTTGGTTCAATAGATTCTTGACTGCCTAAGTAGAGTATTTCGGAGCATACGCACGACTCTTGTTGATATGACCTAACTTGGACACCTGCACCTTTCGCATGGCTCGACTCAGTTGGAGTGGTGAGGGGATTGGATTTGCCGGTATGAGACGCACACAAGTGGAAACACTTGTCCTCCTCTAGGGAGGGAAGTGCACCCCAACCCGTCCAGTGATGAGGAATTCTAAAGACAGGAGAGTGTGGGTTGCAATAAAGCTTCAAAAGAGGGATAGTCTACTGGCTCAAGAGCAAAAACTCCTTATGTAAATGCTGTTGTGTATAGTATTCAAAAAAAATGGTCAGGCCTGTACAAAAATAAAATGCCTGCAAAGTATGTACATATGTTGTAAAGTCAATAAGCAAGCTTGAGTTCCAAAGTCAAATATGTGAGCCTGCAGCTGGATGACTTGACTACACTGGTCTTGCATCACAGGATAGGTAGCTACACTGGCTACTGTCCATTCTTCTCTTCACCCCCTCCTCTTGAGCTGGTTGCCACTTGAACTTAGAAGGGAATACCCCGCTCCTTGAGGATGGAGTTACTGGATTGGGGAATCATTGGGTTGTCATACTGGAGAAGTCAGTCTCTTTGTCATTCTAGTTGGGGAGAGCCACGATCACTTACATTGTACGAGTCAGATTCATAGTCATAAGAATTTGCGTATGAGTTGAAGTACTTCTGACCTGGCTATTAAGAAGACTTGGGCAGAGTTTTGGGATTCTCAAGGACTGTTAGATTTCAAATCTGGTTCTTATGAAGGTTCCGCCCGCACTAAAATTCCAAAGGTCCGACTTAAGCTCCAAACTTTGATTTTGTGAAGACAAGTTTGATAATTAAATTTAATACACATTTCTTCTTTTTCTTTTCTTCTTTTTCTTTCTGCACTTATTGCATAAGTGTTTGCTAGGGACTAGCAAAGGTAAAGTATAGGGGGATGATGAATCCACATTTCATCATCTTTATTCTATCATTTTGGCCTCAAAAACCCTGGTAAATGCATGTGAATAGCATTAATTTGAGCATCTTAGCATTCATGCATGTGCATGTAAATAGTGTATAAAATACTGTAATTAAAGCCAAAATTATAGAATAAATAAAAGAAAAGAAAAAGAACAAAATATTGTAAATATTTTATGACCCAAACCCCCGAGACCTAGGCATCCTGATGAATAGGTCGACAAGGAATAAAGTAGGGGAGATAAGGGTCAAAATACATTAGAAATACCTAATCTTTTTAATTCATTCTTTATTCATTTTGGGACCTATTTTTGGTTCCACTTTTTATACTTCAAATAAAGAAACTGTGTACATGAAAGTTGTAGATAATTAAATAAAGAAAAATACAAAATTGATTTCATTTAAAAATAATGTACAGATAAAAAGTTATTGTTTGAATAAAATTCCAGAATCCCAACTTCCCATACCTGTATCTCCCAAATAAAAACTCCAAATGCAGCAAACTCACCTTTAATTGTATATAGTATAAAATAAGCTATTTAATGGCGGTGGTTTCGCATTTGGCGGAGCTACGTTTTGAAAGTTGAGTTTTGGACCCCTATTGTGTACTTATACATATTAAAATATTAATTTTATTATTTATTAATTGTGTTTACATTTTTACATTTTTATAATTTAATAAATATTATTTATAATATATTTGTGCATTAAAATCAGAATAAAAATGCAAAAGAAATTCAAATAAAAATACTTGTATATTTTTAATACAGAGGTATAAGACCTATGTACATACCTATATAATACATACTTCCATTTTATTAAATATATAAAACACCTCAAAAAAATAAAATAAAAATATATTTATGTGTATAAAAGTATTTTATAAATTTATAAAATAATAAACAAAATTAAAGAAATTAAAATCACAAAATAAAAATAAAGTAATTAAATATATATGTAATATACCAATAAAGGGCATAAAAGGGAACTTGTACTTTTATACCTCATAAAAATAAGTAAAAATCAGAATAAAATACTATATAAAATAATAAATATTTTTTATTTAATATTCAAAATTTAATTCGTTCATCTTCTATTTTTAATTGAATTTACCAAATAATTTCAGGGATTTTTCCTGGTTGGTCCACGTGGACCAACCAGGTGACGACCCCAGTTGACCCCGGTCAACTAGTCGTACCTCCCCCATGTGAGCCGTGTCAGACCTCGTTTAGGGTCCTTCTTCTCGATTTTTTCGAGGTCAAATCTTTCACTAATTCGTTTCGATTCCTTCTGCAAAACTCATCCTCGATCATCCACCTTGCTCGCCCAGTGATTGCCTTGGGCTTTGGATCGCTGAGCGATGCGTCGTCCCTCGATCTTCGAAGCACCCCAGTCGCAGGGTCAAACCACATAAAATGGAGCCCGACCTTCCTTTGAATTTTTTGAACCCCTCATTCCATAGGTTAGCCACCGTGCTTGTGCCCATCTGCTCGAGGAAGGTGACAGCTTCCTCTTGAGCTCTTCAGGCCGGTCGTGCAGCACCTGAGGCGGCTCCAATCACCTCCGCCACCACCGCCGGCGTCAAGGTACTTCCCTCCGGTCTACACCGTCGAGGCTGCCACCTTTTCCTTTTCTTTTCTTCGCATTTTACTTGCCACATCCTTAGGTTTAAAAGCCCTCTAGAAATTTTAAGTTTCGGTCATCAAATCGCCCTCCATTTCAACCTCACCGGAGCGCTCCTCCGGCCGAGCTCCCAACCACCGCTTCGCGCCACCTTTTCGCCACCGCAGGACCCAGGCACTTTGCCCTGGGTCCTCTCACTTTGTTTTGCAGGTCAAAGATGTTTGACGCGTGCCTGGGTGCACTTTTGAGCCTCGCTGGAGTCCAGCCGAGCCCCACAGCTCTGCCGCCCTCCTCCGCGAGCCTCGACCACCGCCGAGGTATTTTGAAGCCCCCAGGAGCTAGACCAGACCGTCAGGAGCTTCCAGTCGTGTTTTGGAGCACAGAAGCTCGCTGGAGAAGGAGCAGGACCTCGAAGAAAGTCGCCTCGTCGATGCTCCTCCGCGGTTCTTGCTCTGGCCTTCAGCGCCGTTGGATCAAGGCGGAGATCCAGATCGCACGTCGACCGTTGGATCGTCAGCGCCCCTCCACCGTTAGATCTCGATCTGAGATCTAATCTCAGACGTCGAAGCGAATCGTCATCGGCCGTCCATCGCCTGCCACGTGTCAAGTGAATCGCCTTCAGCCGTTGGATCGCGCTCTTAGGTGTATTTTGCACTATTCACCCCGCACATTTTTGTATTTATATTTAGTCCTCAAACATTTATCTGCAGTTTAAAAAAGTTTTGTAATAATTATAACTAGGCCCCCAAACTTTTAAGATTTGCAAATAGGTCCTGACCACGTCACCTCACGTGACCAGTACACGTGAGGTAAAGGCCATTTTGCACAGGACCCCTTCAGGGTTGTAGTATTTTGTTTCAGTCCTAGAACTTTGATATTACGTGTAAACTTTTTGGGATATTTGCATGTCAACCCTCGGGTGTTTCTGATATTACAACTAGGTCCTTCCCAAGCGCGTGCTAGTCACGCGCCCTGGTGGGTAATTTGCAAGTGAACCCCTGCGGGTCTTGTATTTTGTAAATGGTCCATTAAATGCAATATTCATTATTCAATTTTGTGTGAAAATTGCACTTTTGCCCCGAGATGTTTGTATATTTGCACGTATACCCCTGCCAGGCTATCTATTTTTGTTGCTTTCCCTATTTATTTAGAGCATCATATTAACTCGGAAAATTCTACAAAAATCACATTAAGTTCATGTTGCATCATAATTCTACGCATATATTTTTATTTTGCAATTTCTTGCATTTTTATATTTATTAAAAATCAAAAACATGCATTTTCAGTACCGTCTATCTTAGAAAATACCAAAAAAATATTAAAACACCTTGAAAAATTCCAAAAAAAATAATTACTGTGTATTTTAGTGTCTTCTAGTGTTAATCCAAAAATCACTAAAAATCTCAAAATAAAAACCTTAAAAATTAGAAAATACCTAAAAACTTCAAAAAAATCTAAAAAATCATAAAAAAAATTCATAAAAATATAAACTCAGTTCCTAGAGGTTACTTATTTTATCGTCTTTATTTTAAAATTAATTTGGGAAAATTTTGTTGCTGTTTGATATTTTTCATTCCCATTTTGAGTTCAGCCAGTAGCTAAGTCACTGTTTTCTTTTATTTTAGCTTTTACAAATACCAAAAATATTTTGAATAATACCCAAAAATCACAAAAACAGTAGAAAATTACAAAAAGACCAAAAATATTTTATTTTCCAAATTTTGAGCATTTTTACCTATTTTTATAAATACCTTAATATCCTCTTTTCTTATATTATTTATATATTCTATTTATAAAAACAAAAAAATATCAAATATAAAAAGAAAATATAAAATCAGAAAATTAAAAACAAAAATATAAAATTTAAAAATAAAAAAATTAAAAATTAAAAACCCACAAAAACATTTGCATAGTGTAGACACATTGATCACATTCACATCTTTGCATCTTGCTTGATCTATCCTACCTTGCTCCCTGTGTTCGACCTCTACATACTTACACCTATACACCTATTTGTAGAGTTATAATATATTTGACTCCACTTTATTTTCCATTGCTTGATATTTATATTGTGGGTTCATTGTTGATTAATTAGGAATTTTTGAGCGGTCAAGACATCGACTGCGGTTTCGCCTTGTGAAACCGTCCGACCCTCGATTTTCCCCGATTATCATAGGTCAAGTAAAGAATTGATTAAATTGTTAGGCCTTTGCACGAACATACTCAAAATAAGTGAAAACCATAAAAAATAAAAAAAGGAGATCGTTAAGAAAACCTTGACCTAATTAAAATCGATTTATTAAACTTCATTATTTTGGGTTCATAACACCCTCTTTGTATTCAGGTACCTTCCAGACATAGTGCGGCATGATTCTTGAGGATTAGAGCTCAAATCCCAACTTGGGTACTGCCTTGTCTATCGCTTGGATGCACGAAGTATTGGCACTTGTATCTTACATGGACAAGTAGGACTTAGTCTGCTTGCGGACTTAGTCTAAAGTATCGAGCATAGGAAATTCCCTCATAGGAATGTCTGTCTCATCGTCTCACATTTGAGTAGGTCCATGTGTGCTTGCAGACTTGGTCGAAGTATCAGTTTTGCCTATCAGCTTCTCCCTCTATTTCTTTTGCCAGGTAATGGTCCGGATCCGATACCAAGAACCTTCAAAAAGTGCAGTCTATTGTAGGGATGAAAACGGCCGGATACGGATACGAATATAGGTATAATCATATCCTTATCCATTTTAAAATATGAATACGAATGAGGATACGGATATTGACGAATGTAAAAAATTGCTTATCATATCCTTAAAAATGAATACGAATGTAAAATGGATATGAATCGGATATGAATAATAACGGAAATTCCTAATAGATTAAACTAAAATATACATGTTTAGAATGGTTTAATCATAAAATATGTATACTAGATATAGTAGTTTCATAAAAATTATATCAACAATGGTGAATGTAATCATAAAATGTTGTTATGTACAGTTATAAATAAATATATTACTATACTTATGTACGAAAATAAATATACAAATACAAATGTGAATATTAGCAAATGTCAAAGTGATATCCATATCCGCATCCATTTTAAAACGAATACGAATGTCAAAATATTCATAAAACGAATACGATAGCGGATCAGGTATGAATATATTCACATTCATTTTCATTCCTAGTCTACTGGTTACAAAGGAAGTGGGAAGTACGGGATACTCTTCTAGTAGTACTCACTCGCCTATAGGGTTAGTCGCTTAAGGACTAATTGACAAGATTGCCTGATACAAGCAATAAAATTGAAAAGATAATTGTCGAACTCTTACGGCTTATTGCATCGAGTTGGTGAATTGACCCTTATTTTGTGATTTGATTGATTAGTTTTAATAGATCAAAATCAAAAATATTGTGCCTTTGCGCCTTTCATTTCACGCTTCTTTTATCATTTCTTCTTTTTACTTCGCTCATTTTGAGCCTTCTTCTCTCAAACCATCTTGGAGGGACATGAGACTTTTTGGTAGTACTGATGAACCAGATGGTCGCGGTAATTCTTCATTTCCTTCATCTACTCCATCATCCACTTCTTTTGACTCCCAAGATGTCATATCCAGGATGGCTTTGTTCAGATCTTGTGAACACCTACATCGATTCCCGGATACCGACATCTTCAATAATGCAGGGTGATCTCCAAGAAGTGAGTTCGGACCTTGCAGACTTCTCTTTGGACTCCCCTATCTTCACTCGCTTCTAGGATCGTGACGACTCTTGTCCTGATCTTCCCCACTTCACCACATTTCTTTCACCAATAAATCCATTATTCGAGATTGACTCCCATCTCGAACTTGCTCTTTTTTTCTAAGGATTGATCGGGTCTTATTTCCCAATGCAAATTCTTCACATGATCAGAAGCTCGAGACATAGTTGCACATTGAGATGGCTCCGCAGAGACATGACAAGGGATCAACTTCGGATGAGATAGTGGACCAGAATGAGGTCAACAACCAGTTTCTAGCATCAATCCAAGCCATTCAGCAACAGTTGACAGACAAGCTCTTGACCAAGTTGCGTTTAAAGAAATGCTTAATGACCTGAGGAGGGATAGAGAAAGCCAAGAAGGAGAGGACGAAGAACATCACGGTGGAAATGATGATGACCAGCCTGCAGGACACCATGGAGGAGAGGAGAGTGTTGGGAATCCCAAACCAACTCTGGAGAAGACATACAACCCTGGCACTGGCCAGATTACTAAGTGGATCCGAATACCTACGATCCATGGACATTTTGAGTTGAAACTATCCTTGATCCCTCTCTTGCCGAATTTCCATGGCAACACCAACGAGGAGCCCTACATTCATCTACACCAGTTTAACTAGATTTGCAGCACGATGTACTACTCCAATATTCTTTGGAGATAGTAAAGATGATCGCCTTCCCTTTCAGCCTTCAAGATAAGGCATTGTACTGGATCAATCACCTTGGGAAGGTGGTAACGACTTGGGAGGAGCTCAAATCAGCCTTCCTTCTCTAATATTATCCCTTAGGTTGTATAAATCAGATGTGGGCCTTGATCTCTAACTTCTCCCAAATGTCACACAAAACATTTCATGAGGCGTGGGAAAGATTCGAAGATCTCATGGAGAAGCGCCTCATCATGAACTGTTGAAGACTAGTCTGGTCCAAAACTTCTTAGAGGGCTTGCTCCAAGAAAGCCAACATCTTGTGGATGTCGCATGTAGATGATCGCACTTCAACAAGGACGAAGACATAGTATGGCAGATATTCGAGGAAATGGTTGAAGGCTCAGCCGCCTATCTTAGTCCCCCGTGTTTCAAAAATCTCCAATGATATCGTACAAGCCTGTGAATGTGGCATCATACCATGAAGAAGAGAGAGACATGAGTTCCAATCTCATCATCATTGGGAACCATCTCTCTAAAGTTGATATCATCTAGAAACGATCACAACACCTTGATCAATTACAAGTGATCGAACAAAGAACAAAATTTTTGGACAAGCTCGATCATATTTCCAAGCATCTTGAGCTTATGGTGAGCACCATCCATGCTTACCAGTCTGTGAAAGAACCATTCGAGCACTCTGCCTAATCGAAGGAGCCATCCCATCAGCAGAATCAAGGGTTGCCTCAATCACTTCAGCATGTGTATTACGTGAAGACACCTGACTAGGGACCATCATCGTCATAGCAACAGATGGTAGTGTACCATCCGAAGCTCTGGGCTTATCCCAAGCCTTTTTATCCATCACCTTTGCAGATCCAAGAGATGAATGTTGTGGTGGGGCAATGAACAAGCTCTGACCTATCTCGGAGGACAATCTCAGGGTCCAAGTACAGCTATCTGGCCTTTCATTCCTCAGTAGGGTGGACGAAACTTCCAGCACCAGCAATCCCACCAGTCTCTGCACCAAGAAAACAACTAGAGACAGCAGTACCAACGCTAGCAGCCGGCATACCGCCAACCATACCATCAGCAGCAATCAGTTGCTCAATATCAGAATCAGTTAAGATCACCTCGAGGGAATAATGATGGGGTGGTTGTTGGGTGGGATTAGGATAAGTTGCAAGCAATAGGTTTGATGCAAATTGAAGGAGTATCGCTTAGGATGGTTAGGGTTTGGGTCTACGGTTGTTAGGCATGTATGTATTTGGGGCCGCTCGGAGTTGGGTGTTCAAGGTGGAGGCTGATCAGAAGAAGGCATAGCAAGGCGACACAGGCTGGAGCACATGGAGGAAGTCGGTACAGCAGAGGGCGCCGACAGAGCTGGAGGTTGATTGAGAGGAAGGCATGGCCATTGGATCTTCTCATAACCAAAGGGTGGAGAGGGGTTGGTTGGAAATGGGGCTTATGATGTCAACCTTTCGATCAATCTTGATCCAACGATTCAAATGGCTAGGTTAAAAGACAAAGGGGCATTGACCTGAGGGGAGGTGGTTTTGACCAAGAGACTGACATGGACAAATTAGAAGAAGACACGTGTGTTGTCTGTTGACCCCAGGTTTATCAATGCAAGAAATGCATAGAAAAATATAAATAAAATAGAAAATTATATCTAATGCAAAAATATTCAACATGAAATGTAGATCTAAATGCAATCTACAATGTACATGTAGGAATCATATGCAAATGGAATGTGGAATTAAAGTTATGCATTTTTGTGATATTTTATGTATATAAAATACTAAAATTTTGTAGTTTTGTAATTTTTATTTGGTTTTTTGAATGAATAATGTATGCAAAAATCAAACATGGTGTGAAATGATGCAATGGACTCAAAGGTCATTTTTTGGATTTTGTGGGGTTGAGTTAATACTCAGAAAATGTGAGATATTTACAGTTGAATTAGTCAGGGTGCTCAAGTCAGGATTGGTACTTTTTTCATTACTTTCTGATTTTTTTGGATTTTTATTTTTATGTACGTAGCTAAAATATGAATTAAAATAAAGAAATGAAAAAGAAATAAATCAAGACGAGTCAAATATGTACATGATATAATAGGTCAAAAGTCAGTGAATATGTACAATGCACAATTAGGCCCCCAAACATGATTTTCACAATTGAACTCCTATTCTTTTGAATTTAGTCTTGAATTATAGATATTTGAGTGTACATTAATTCAAAAGTGAGTATAATGAAATTGGATATTGTATGAGAGCAATATCATTATTTGTAGCTTTTTATCTTGAAATTAGGGTTTGGATTTATTTCAAATATGCACAAGTTAGTATTTTTTAAGATTTTTCTCCGATTAAGATTAGTGTTATGTACACAATGGAGTCAACTTTAGGCCAATTGGAGTTATGATGAATTATTAAAAATGCTTATAATTAAGAGAAAATGTATGTATGATTATGTATGCACAATATAATGCTAATTTATGGAAATTATTAACAAGTGTATGAAAGTAAATTTGTGATATAAACATGTGAATGATCCTAATTTCTCAGGACGATGTTCCATTTTCAGCTAATTAGAGTAATGAATTACAGATCCATCAATGATTCAGGGAAACTTGAAGGGATGCTCAGTAATTTATACCTCATGCACCTGTTGCACGTATGTGATGGATGCAGGTGGAGCTGATGCTCCTTCAATCAAATATCAAAGCATCAAGGGACCTTCAACAGCTAAGAATGGCACAAGCTTCTTTTATCTAATGGCTTGGATACGCCTATGTGGCACTATGTGGGAGGTAGATGGTGTTGATGATCTTAATCAAAATCAGTCATTGATGAGTGGTGTAGGTTGACCCCAAAAGAGTCCATCTATGGTATCTACTCATCCTCCTCTTCTTAACAGAGGAGGTCCTTCATACAAGGAAGGTCTAGCTCTGATGACTCTCCTTGGTTGAGACAAAATGGCTTCTTGGCTTATCTGCATGGGGAATGGATCTCTCTCAAGTCTATTTAACTCATAAGAGATCAAATTAGAGAGGATAAATGGATAAGGATGGGCCTCCGTCACGAAGGTGGAGACAAGGAGTAGGATCTCACGACCATATATTGTCAGAGTTAGAGTTATGTGAAAAATGATGGAGCAATCAAGAGAATTGGGAACAACACAACAAATAAGAAGCACAAAGGATCGAAGACAAAAGAAAAAGAAGAATGAGAAAATGGAGATGATATGTATTGTTGTTAATGAATTGGTTGCTCTGAGAATAGTCGGTCCTCACCTCAATGGTCAACGATTTTCCATGAAGCTTCAAAAGTAGCGATGACTTCTACTACATGGAGTTTTGATCCATGCATTACGTCGAAGATAAGGGTTCACTCATCGTTACTCAACTCATGCTCCCCTTGTTGTCACCTAGGAGAACCCTAGAGCTGGAGGTTTGTCTCTCAAAAATGGTGAATATATAATTAGGTTTTTCATTGAGGATTTTATCCTGTAGGTGTTTGGGGTTTTAATGGCCTAAGTGATAAGAACGACGCAGGTAGAACGATAACGCAAGAGGCAGAGTTGAGCAGTTAGGGCAATGGGTGCAACGTGGGTCATTGAGCTGCAGTAGGCGCCCATATGAGTGGAGGAATGAGATGATTAATAGTGAAAGGCGGACCAATCTGACCATGCCACGCGAGCATGACAATTAGACATTGGACCCATTAACCACAGTCATCGGTGGGTATATGAGGTAGCAGAGGTACCACGAGTGTCCAAAGAGAGGTGATTGTGATGCGAGTTGAGCTAGGGTTGGTTGAATCTGTCACATGACTACACGAGAAGATTCAAATAAAAATAAATAATAGTAAATGAAGTCAAAAAATGATTAAAATGGAAGATGTAGATCTTAATGATTAATACCCAAAAGGTAAGATAAATACATGCTTTTGTGATTTTTACGTTTTTAAAGCTTTCTTCTTCATAATATGTACATATTATCTATTAATATAACACTACTATATATTATACACAAAATCTCATTGTTGGACTATCAAAACTTAAGGAAAACTATATAAGAAATATATAATGTGGTATTATTAATGAAATATAACAATATATAGGTGATTGTTTTTGTGAGTTTTTTGCATTTCTATGGTATTTTTGGGTTTGATTCTCTTGTATTAGTTGTACTAGAAAGTAAAGAAACATAAGCAACAACAAATCGAAAGAAAGAATAAATATGCACATGAATGACAGGTTCTAAATGTATAGTTGTCACATATACACAATAACCCAGAGCTCCATGTTTCACATATGAACTTCAATATCCTTGAAAGTAATATTATTCCTAAACTCTATGAATACATCACTTTGAAGGTGATTAGGGTCTAATAGTCATAGGTCTCTACAGATCTGAGATATGTGACTTTTATTCCAGGCAGGCTCAAACTAGAGTTTTGCTTTATTCACAGTATGCCAATGCATGTATAAGGTTGTCTTTTTACTGGATTTCTTTGTTAAGTTCATTATTATCTACATTATGGAGATGTTTCAATCGTTTGGAGTTGATGTAGAAGATTAAAAGTTGGCGAAGTTTATATGGTAATATACATATGACTATATACAATAATAACTCTATTTTTTATTTATGAATGATTTTCTTCTCTTATTTAGTCGTACAATATTTATTTCTTTATTTATATCCATTTATAGAAATACATCCTTCCTTTTTGTTCATTTTTCTGATTTTTTATCTTTTTATCAGAATTTTGAGGTAAGGACTTTTGTTCATGCAGTGATATATTGTAAGAAGATGATATTAAGAGATTTTTTGGAGTATTTTATTGAGTAAGTGAGCTCAATATGGAGGTTTTGCATAGATGAATACGGGACTCATCATTGTCTCCTTGGTTGCAATGATCGCTCGTTATCTACGATGTCACCGTCCTTAACCATTGTTGGATTTCCATTAAAATATGTGTAGTTAGATTAACTCAAGAAGAGTTACATTTATTCAAGGGTTGTGGTGTAATAGTGAGTAAGATTACATGGATCGTGGGGTAAATATGAAGAGTCATGGATTGTGGTGAAATTGACGAGCTTGTAGGGCTCTTCATTTAAAAATCCTCATCCAATAATACATTTATTTTTGCAACTTTTATAACATGTTCGAGAGTTCCTAGCCATTTTGAAAACACATAGTAGTGCAAATACATGACTATTAGCAAATAGATATCAAGCTAAGTTTATTCATCTTTGATTTATAATTTGTATATATGACCATGGATACCTTTAATTCAATTAGCATCCAATGGACCTAATTCATGCCTCCATATAATACTACTTGGTCCTTTTTTTGTCATTTAAATAGTCAATGACTAATCACATGTACAAGGTTACAGAAATGCCAAGTCTTCCATGGCCACTTCCACAATTTAGTAATACCATCAACCAATTTAAGTTTTATTCCTATTAAAAACATGTATGCCATGCATTTCCATTCTCGTATACCTGACTTTAGTATACCTAATTTATTTACCTTCGTATTTTGCTTAACTTGGTCAATCAAATGATCTTGGCTTTTAGTTAACTATGATGCTCAATTTCTTTGCAATTAGTCACATCTCTAAGTCAGTTGATTTATGAATGATGTGTGTGGTCCTTATAAGTCTCGAAGGAGATTGATCAGAAGTAAGGACCGATTGATTAGTTTTGATTTTTTTTAAATTAATATTTTACTTTAATCGACTGATCATGAAATCGGGCACATGTTGCCATGTATCAAATATTTTTGTCGTGCTTGATCAGTAGTTGGTAGGGATGAAAACGGTCGGATACAGATACGAATATAGGTATAATCATATCCTTATCTATTTTAAAATACGAATATGAATGCGGATACGAATATGACGGATGTGTAAATTGTGTTACCATATCCTTAAAACGAATACGAATCAGATATGAATAATAAAGAAATATTTAATAGATTAACTAAAATACACACGTTTAAGATGGTTTACACATGAAATAGATATACCAAATATAGTAATTTCATAACAATTATATCAACAATAGTGAATGCACTCATAAAATGTTGTTACACACGGTTATAAATAAATCTATTACTATACTTATGTATGAAAATGAATATACAAATACGGATGCGAATATTAAAGTGATATCCATATCCAGATCCATTTTAAAATGAATACGAATGTCAAAATATATATAAAACGAATACTATAGCAGATTGGATACGAATATATTCGCATTTTTTTCATCCCTAGTAGTTGGCCTTTTTTCCATCAGTCAATTGAATTTAAATGGTATTTTTTTGCCACATGTATATGTTGCTCACTCGCTTGATCTCTCTCTCTCTAAAAGGCAAGTAACCACCAATTATTCTTAGTATAATTTGGAATGCTTCATAGTTAGTCGTTAGATATACTCTTGTAGTCGACTGATTGCATATTTGACTCGACAATTGGGCACAATCCAAAAGCTTGGAGCTTGAAGACAACCCCTCCTTTTCTTCCTCATATCCTTTAAGTAATAAAGTTTCTTACTATATCTTAAATGTGAAATAATCCTTAAAATACTTAGAAAGTAATCGTGAGCTCAATTTTTGCAAGGACAATGGATTTTGAATCACAAAGAAACTTTCAGAATAAAAAATGAATATAATTGTTGTCAAACCCTAAATTGTATTGATGGAATCCCAAATATCAAGGAGAAAGAGAGGATTTTGGTACCCTTATCATGTAATCCATGTAGGGTTGGGTATTGGGCTAGGTCGATCCGACCCGGCTCAAAATCCGACCTGGGCTCAAAATCCGACCTGCACAACCTGACCCAAATCCAAACCCGAAATTAAGTAGGCAGGTCATGGGCCTCAAAATGAGCCCGTATTGATTATCGGACCGGATTCGGGCCTAAGAAGACCCCAACCACAAGCCCGCATAGCCCGACCTATACGATATAATTATATCCAATATATTCATCTTCATTCCAAATACCATATTCTAACTTACATATCTTTATTTCGAGTGTATAATAAATGACTAGACCATTAATAATTATTTCCATTAACGTGGATTGAGGACATCATTACATTAATATGCAAAATTATTACATTAATATGCAAGAATGGAATCTGTGTCCTCAAGTGTTAGAGAATGTACAACCGTAAGTAACTAATTTGTATTGGGTCATAGTATCCGCGTGACCGCGTCTACAATAGAATATGTAATGATGATTGAATGGTGGTTTAAGTCGCCATATTTTTTACCACATTTCTATTTCCAACACACAACTAATGTCAGAATCACGAATTAGTTAATGTACTTAAAGTTTTAAACATGCACACATACATAAGAAAACAACCAGACAAATGCAAAAGCGGAACACATGATATTGGTGTACATAGCTGTTAAATTGGGTCAGCCCGACACGAACCCGGCCCATTTTGTTTGGGGTTGGGTTTGAGTTTGGCCCTGGAATTTGAAAATAAAATGGGCCTAAACCCGATCCATCAACCCATATATTTAAATGGGCTTGGGCCAGGCAACTCAAACCCGGTCCAGCCCAATGCCTGACTCTAATTTAACCATGCCTCTCCTTAAATTCAACATAAAAGTCATGAAATATCACCATCCTTGCGAAATTGGATCCATTTGACATCAAATCCTTCCAAGTTGTAATAAAAACACAAAGAAGTTTAATAACAAAGAACTTAATGCAATTCTGTGCCTTAGATCATGAATTATAGCTCCAAGCACATTCTCGATATTGAGAAGAGCCCCTATGTATGTTTTAATGCAAAGGCAACAAAGTCTTAAAACATTATGCCCCTTGGGTATATTCTTCATCGTATAATGATTTTCTTAGGGATATTTTGTGATCTTCATGAGAACTAATAGAGACTAAATATTATTTGTAATGTTTGATTTTTGCCTATAGTAGTCATCCTGAAATTGAATTTTGTATCTTTTATATTTATCGATGCAAAATTGGTTCATTGGAAAGATCGTATGACTTAAATGATAATATATGCATCATCATAAGATTATCCATGTCAAAATATTAGTTTTTAGTTAATTTAATTAATTTTTGAAAAAAATAGCAAAAATTCGTTTACCCATAACTTAAAGCAATTGAATTCTGATCGACATAACATTGGCTATTTTGAAATTGAATCATCAAATCAAATCTAACGAGCATATGCGAGATATATTCTGAAGAAAGAACCACATGAATAAAAGTAAGCATGCAACAAGATATAAATAAAATTACATTGATGAATCCACGATTCATCTCTTTTATTCTTTTATTTTAGCTTCATTTCCATACTCAAACACCTGTAAATAGCCACTAATTGCATAAAATTACCATTTTGCATGCATATGTTAAATATGCATTTTAACACTTTTTAGACATAAATAAAAGAATAAAGAAGAAAAGAAACATAATGACGTATTTATGCAATAAATGCAGATTGACCCGAACCCCGAGAGAAGGTAAGACTTGACCTAATCGACCCACGAATAAAGTAGGGGGAGATAGATCTTCTGTCAAAAATCCAAAAATATTCTGTAATATTTTTCATGTATATTTGTATAAAATGTGTACTATTTTATTTGTACATAATTTGACCTCAAATTAATCATTTTTGTAAATAAAAGTTGTAAATAAAAATATGTGTAATTAATAAAAATAAGTTTTAAATAAAATAATGTACGTATTGCAAATAATCACACCTAAAAAAAGCGCAAAGCACTAATTGAAATACCAATTCCATCTCCATACGAGTTCAAATTGAACCCAAACTTACTTCCATTATACTCTAAATTAAATTATCTTTCAAATGATGTGGTTTCATAATTTTTGGAATTATGGTTAAAAAGTCGGTTTTCTGGGGGTGTTTTGTGCAGTTTCACCATTATTTATTGTATATATTTTATTCAGATTTATTTTTATATAATGTATATAATTGTAAATATTATTTTCATTAAAAATAAAAATAAAAAAATGTAAATAAAAATTGAAAAAAGGATATTAAAAAATTATTATTTCCTTATTTGTACATGTGTATAGTGTATTATATGTACATAATATTTGTATACCAACTAACTTCCTTATATAAAATCACCAAAAAATAAAAATATCTCACATTAATTAATTTAATTTAATTACGAAAATTGTATTTAGATTTAATTATTTAACTCATTATCTGATTTTATAACCTACCATGTATATAATATTTGAGTCCTTACCTTTAATGGTCACCATTAAGGTGGCTAATTGTTTTTCATAATTTATTTAATTCCAAATTTGTAATTTATTTATTTATTTATTTTATTAATTTCACCAATAAAAACCTTCCCCATTTGTAGATATTTTCCTTTTTTTATTTTCTTCCTCTTTTTAGTGGGCTCCTCCTCCCTTATTTCCTCTTGATCAATCTTTGGTGGAGAAGAGCCCGATCTCCGAGAGCGATCTTGTCGAAGAAGGATGCCCAGCCTCCGAACCGTCTAGTGACAGCGTGTCGTCCTTCGTCGAGGCCATCACGGCATTTCCGAACCCCAAGGTGAGATCCATTTTATTTCCCATCATTTTTATTCTTAGGTAGATCGTAGATTAAATTTTTGTTTCATGATTAATTTTTAGATCTTAAAATCAAAAAAAATTCACCATACATAATCCACGACCGACACTGATTTCCATCTCATCTTCTCGATCCCTATATTTCTTATTCTACCTCGCACAACCTCTCACATCCGACCAAGCACGGTGATCGGATTTTCAGATCTCCCTCCCGCTTCGCCAAGATCCGACCCCATTCACCAACTCCACTTTGTTTATAAATAAATTTTAAAAAAAAGAGAATGTATCTTGTTTTCTAACATTTGTTTTTACATGATACAATAAAAAAATATATTTAGTTTTTCTCTAACATCTGTTTTACATGAAAATAAAAAAATAGAAAAATCATATAGCTTTTTTATCCATCTAATAACTGTTTTGCAAGTTCATCTAAAAAATTATAAAAAAAGAAATAAAAAGAAAAAATCTTTATTACCATCCCTGCTTACAGTTCTTGTTTAAAAATAATAATGATTTTTTTATTTACAACTGTTTCTGTTTATATAAAAATGAAAAATATAAAAACAAAAAATAATAAAATAAATAATAAAAAATAACAGCCGCAGGAGGCGCGACCCTCATGTCGCGGCTCTCTGATGACATGCCGCCGCTCCACCGGGGACGGATTCCCCACGCTGGGCCCGACCACCGTATCCCGCCTGATGCTGCAACCAAGCAGCCTCGAAGCCTCCGCTAGATCAAATGCCCGCGGGCGCCCCCTGCTCAGCCTGTCGACTTCACCCTCCCATCAGCAGCTGCTTCGCCACCTGTCGTCCAACAGCGACGCGGTCTGACGCGTAGCACCGTCCCGCGTCCGCCCCGCCTCCTTCAGTCGTGCCTGTTGCCGAGCGCATCGATCGTGCCGCACCGTGCGTGGCGTGTGCCGCGTCCGCCCCGCGTCTGCCCAGCCACCTCCTCTGTCGATCCCCAACGGCGTCCGCGCCCTTCCCAGTGGCGACGGCACACATTGCACTCCATGATCCTCCTCTTGTTGCAGGCGGCGGCCTCGTCATGTTTGTGTGAAGAAGGAACAAGCAGAGAATAAAAACAAAAGAATTGGAAATTTTGCGGAGGTGTCCCTGACAGTTTCTACAATTGCGAAAAGGTCGCTGCTCTAGAAGGTCATGTGTGTGGCACATGTTTAGTGGATAAATTGCAAGCTTTTTCTTCGCATTTTATTTCTGTTATTTATTTCGTGCAAAAACTCTCAATATTTACAATCTAGTCCTTGGCTTCCAGGCATAAACTTTGCATGATCTTTTTGATGAAATAAATATTTTATTGTTCGAAAAATTCTCAAAAAACTTGTGCATGCTCCTGCTGTAGTTTTTATTATTGTATAAATTTTTCATCAATTTTTAGTATCATTTGATATTTTAAAAAATTAAAAACTGTGTCTTTTTGCCTTTCAGAAATTTGAAAATTCATAAAAATTCGAAAATTCGCTTAAAAATTCCAAAAAAAATTAATGTAGATGTGTTTTGTTGTCTTTTAATTCCTATTCAATTTTCATGTATTAACTCTTTACAAAAACCAAAAAAATGCGAAAAACATTATATTTAAAAAATGTAAAAATTAATGAAAAATCTAAAAATTTTGATTCCAGTCTTTGTTTGTAGATATTTATCTGTAGTTTATATAAAAATAATTTAAGGAGTATTGGGCGATTAAAGTATTTTTTAAATTGCAAAATACTCTTAGGGTTCGTTTGGTTGCTGGGTTGGGTTGGGTTGGGGTAACCCTGTGAATAGTAAACTGTGAGGAGGATTGGGAGGGTTGGAAGGAGGGGTACACCGGTGTACCCCTACCCAACCCTGCAACCAAACGTACCCTTAGTTATGCACTATTTCTCTTATTTTCTACTGTTTGATTTTTAGAAAATCATAAAAACATCAGAAAAAATTGGAAAAAATTCCCAAAAATATTTTAAAATATATAAAATACAAAAACATTTTCTTTTTAATTTTCTGAATATTTTTTGTTAGTCTGAAAATACAAAAAGAGGTGGTGTTGTGTGTTTTTATTCCTTTGCATTTGCTTTGAAAAAAATTAAAAAAAATAAAAATTCAAAAACTACTAAAAAATCTTTAAAATTTTGACTACTGAGTATTTAAGTCGTGTTCCTTGTGTTCGACCCTGCTCGCTATACCAGGTAAATAGAATGGAAAAACCGCTTACATCATTTTCATTGATTCATATTTCTTTTGAGTGGTTTAAAATATTTTTCTCGTTGACCGATTCGAGTGGTTGAGAACAACGATAATTATGATATATTATTTACATCTAGACCTTATTGAAATCCGAGTCATCAGAATGGCGTCGTTACCGGGGAGCACGGCTTTATAGTCATTTTTCTATTTTGTGATATTTGTCTCTCAATATTATAATTGTTTTCTGACCATCTCTTGTTTGATTTTTGTGCGAGGGACTTCTTGGAACGACTTGGAGTTTCTTTTTGGAGGACCCGCAAAGGAGGAAGAGCAGGGAGGAGAAGAGGATTTTATTTGATTTGAGAGAACAATTATTTGTCTTGAAATAATTTAGGACTTTGAACTCTTGTGGACTTGAACACTTTCTCGGGATCTGTTTCGCCAAGTGCCAGTGCACTTGGAGGACCTCAGTGATGTTTTCCGTGTTTTTGATTTCATCGCCATAACTTGTTATTTGATTTTCGCGGTTTTATCCTCTAGACGTAGGATTTTTTGTTGATTGTGACGTAAATAGCTAAGGCCCAACACCTAATAGATTATCTATTCCTATAGAACTTAATTGGGCCTTGCTAAAAATTAAAACAAAAAGTTAACTTAATCGTTTGAGAGGCCACATGCCGCTAGAGGTTGTATACAGCACGTGCAGGATCCGTTGTGGCGGACACCGATCAACATCTGAGATCGGACTCAGGCCTCTCTCTCTCTGATTAGTTAGCTATCTGTTCTTCACGATCAATAGAAGTTGCTCGTCTAAAGCCGATTTCCTCGTGCATCATATAGTTAGTTTACTTTCTGTATTTAATTTATACGCGGATCATATTGCATGTAGAGCGCTAGAGTAAGGTACGCGTTTTCTATCTCTGCATGCATCATCGTGTTTGACCGTACATTGGCTTTCTCGACTTCCTCCCCCTGTTTTTGGACTCAAATTAATCAAAGAGGAAATAAGAAAAATCGTTAGGCGTTATTTAAAAAAAATCCAAACAAATAGAAAATAAAAAAATAAAAATTGAGACTGCTAATTGAACTTGATCCTTAAAATTAAACATAATTGATTCCTCATTGTTTTGGGAGAGCAACCCCCTCATTGTTTGCGTTTTTAATTGCTCGCGTACACACTAAGGAGTAGTGCCCAAATCCTATTAAAGCCTCCTAAGTATTTGTACAACTTTTGTCTGATCACTAAACTCTAAAATTGAAAAGAAAAAATACCAGATCTCACGGTCTTCACATTACGTAGAGTTGGCGAATTGGGGGTTTGCATTGCGTTAGTATGTCTTTGGTGTGAGTCGATTACATTCATCTTCCCAAGATCATTAGCAATCACCTTCGGTCTTCCTTCTTACCTTCCGTCTCTTCTATCCCACCCTCCCGCCCTTCATTTCCCTCTCTTAATGATGGGTCGCATTCCAATCCAGTCGGATTTTACGGCTTCTACATTTCATACCCATCATTCTCGTCCACTCTCTTGGGAGGTCGGAACTCCAATCGACATCCTATATTTGCCTTCCCCATTCCACCTTCCCATACGGGACATGCTGTGAGTGAAGCCCAAGGAGATCAGATTGACCAAATACGAGACCCGGGCAATTACCTTGCTGAGATGAGAGTGCATTCCATATACGATCATATGGAGCAGTTGCGCGCTTTATATGACTTCTATCCTGGGATGATGGATGAGTACACGGATCAAGAAGCACGGTCCGATTCTACTTTGAGATCCTTCATTCTAGATTTAGAGTTCATTGATCTACTGCCAAATTTTTCAGGGGAAGTGCACGAGGAACCTTTTGTGCATATCGATGAGTTTGAGGAAATTTGTAGATCATGATCATATTCTGATATCACTTCTGAGGACATGATGCTAATTACCTTCCCATTTACACTTCAGAGTAGAGCCAAGAGTTGGCACAGACGATTGGGAAGGAAGATTGCTACGTAGGGAGATTTACGATCGTTGTTTTTGCATAGATTTTACCCCCAATATAGAGCAGAGATGATGCGGTCTTGTATTCATGATTTTTCAGTTGACCCCCAGGAGCCAATGATAGATTCATGGTTGAGGTTACGTAATCTTTTGAGGTGATTTCCAGATCATGGATTTTTGATGATTGACCTTATCTACATCGCTATGAGGGAGAGGACCGCAGAGCAGATTGCATACGTCATTACCTCGTATGATGGTTCACACCAAAGTCCCGACCTGGATTTAATTGAGACCATCTTGGATACACTTTCATACATCTCATATTTACAAGATGATTTATTCAGAACAACACACGAGGGAGAGATGACATCAGATGAGTGTGTGACAGTTCATGCCGATTTTGACAGCACACACCAATCAGAGGATATGGATGCCACTACGTTTTATATGATGGATGTGTTAACTACTACTGTGAGTTCCCAGAGTCAGACATTGGTCGAGTTTCCATTGGATTTACTGCCAGATTTTGAGCCAGTCCCATACTTTCACATCGAGAATTCTTGGATTCTAGATCTGCTAGTATCCCAAGTAAAAGAGGAGGAGCCCACATCTCAGCCATCCTTAGAGTCATTTCAGTGTCCATGTCCAGTTGATTCAGTATCTTTTCTTCAGGAGATCTTCTCAGATTCAAAGATACATTTGGATTCACCTTAGCATAAAGAACTTGATGAGGGACTGATTTTTGATTTGGCAGACATAGATAGTCCCATATTTGAGCCTTGTGTCCTCCCATTTGATGAGGTCGGTACATTTTTGGAGAACTTGATATTTGACAGCATAGATCCCCTATTTCCTGATGATTCGACATTACTTCCTGAAGGTTATCTGTGGGAGGATGTCACAGACCCTGTGTACTCGGTTTCACTTTCTGGGAGTGCATCCGATATGTCGAATCATGAGACCGAGTATTTTGATATTTCTGATCATGAGTTTGAGGTTTCTCTCCTCGACGACCCTCGCAAGGAAGACCTGATCTTTAAGGTATTCGATGATTTCACTGATTTGTCTACATTATATGCATCGGGTATCAACCTTTTTAGTGAGTCTCCTAATCTTGATCTTCCATATCTATTCGAGACAGTGCTTAACGTGGAGAATTCCCTATCAGATCCTTCCTTCTCTACGTTCGATTTCTTCGGCTCTGCCGTTCCACTCCATTTAGACCTTGAGCCGATGATTTCTTTTGTGCTACCGGAGCCCGATTTCATTATCCCATATCTTCACCTGGTAGCAGACACCCGCCTGATTGTTTATCTGGGTGTTATCATCTACACTATTGAGTTCGTTGTTGTTCTCCCACCGAGACTGCAATGACAGTACGGTATACGCCTCACGGATACCGTCCTGAACCTTGATACGGCATTATCCTAGTCTTTACGCCCAGCTAGGGGCGTAAACTCTAGCGTTTGTTGAGAGGCACCTCAACATTGTTCACAGCAGTATAAATCCATATGTCCATATCATACATTCTTTCTGTCTTACACCCCATCTCCATCTCATGATTATTCCATACTTAGGGTGTACTTTACCCTAAGTATGTGGGGTGTCAGACTTGTGATTATTCTTCTTATTCTTTTTACCTCTGTTTTGTTGCATATACCTAGGGTTATTTTACCCTAAGTATAGGGGAGGTAGACTCTGTACATTCTACTCCTCGGTTTTCCACTTGTGTAGAGTCTTCTATACTTAGGATTATTTGATCCTAAGTATAGGGAGAACACCGACTCCTATTGATTATATTCTTTTATTCGTCGTTGTAGTATAATATTCTTTTAACTTCACAATACTTAGCACGAGTTATGTCTTCCTTTGCAGCTCTTTGATCACTATGAGGACATAGTTCGAGCTAAGTATAGGGGGTGTCGTATATATTGTATATATACTTTTGACATAAATCATGCTTTCATATTTTTAATATGGCTAAAATACTGTGTAAATACTCAAAAAAAACTAACTAATAAAAAGATGCAGATATTTCCTCAAAATTCTTTTTGTATACACTGATTAATAAGTCAGGATAAAATATTTTGGAAAATATTTGAAAGTAGTTTGAAAATCTATTTGAAAAATCTTTTAAAAACTATTGAAAAATGTTTCAAAAATATTTTCAACCTTTGTAAAAATATTGTGGCTTGTAAAAACATTTTCTTCTTTGTGTGTAATAAAATGATTTTGTAAAAACTATTTGCAAATGTTTTGAAAATGATTGAAATTTTATTTTGAAAATCTTTATATACTGCTTGAAAAATGTTTGCAAAATAGTTTTCAAATGTGTGTAAATGTTTGAAAAATTATTTGAAAAATTACTTTGGACTATAGTTTTCAAAAGTATTTGTAAAATTCTTTTTAAATAAATTTGAGGAACATATGCATCACAAAAAAAACAAATATCCAACTATGTATATACCTATATAAATTACTCAAGTTGTAAATTCTTGCATCTGATTCTTGTAAATAATTAACTCACTCTCATGTAAATATGTATCTCATCCCTTTTAAAAAAAAGCTATATACTTATTGCTAACTATTTGCATTAAAAAAACTCTTTTTGCATGTGCATCATTTTCCAAAAATCCACAAAAAGTTCAAAATTAGAAAATGGTTTCACAAAAAGATTTTATTTTCTTTGCATTGTACATATTTTCTTGCATTAGCATGTGCATTTTTTAGGATGACATTTAAACTAAGTCTGGAATAAATTTAAAGAATGGAGCTTAGTTGGACCTTAATCCACTTAATTTCAGAGAAACCTTATAAGAATTGGAGTTAAGACTTTTCAGGTCCTAGTGACTTAATTCTTTGAGTCCATAAGACTATGTTCACATGTCATCTTGATAAGTCTAAGTAGAATATTTAACAACACACGCATGATTCTTTCAGACCGTGGTTTACCTTGGACAATGCACTTTACACGTAGCTCTTCATGGAGGAGGTAGTGAGGGGGCAGAATCTTTTGGCTTGGGATAGCATACGAGGGTAGTACATCTAGGTGAAACCTCTCGTCCTCCTCTAGGGAGGGAAGTGCGTCTCAACCTGGTTTGGTGATTTTGAGGTCTAAAGATAGGATGTTGTGGGGTTATAGTAATGCTTCAAAAGAGGGATAGTCTACTAAAAAACTCCTTATGTACATGCTGCACCTTGTATATATTGTCAAAAAAAGAAGAAAAATGCAAAATCTCCAAAAGTGGACTGATAGAAAAGTAAAATGTCTGTCGGAGTGTATATACAAGTGAAAAAAAAGAATAAGAGCTTCAAAGTCAAATGTCGTAAGCTTGCAACGGATGACATGGCTACACTGGTCATGCATCCAAGGATAGGTAACTACACTGGTTACCGTCCATTCTCTTCTCCATCCCCTCTTCTTGAGCCGGTTGTACTTGAACTTAGAAGGGAATATCCCCACTTCTCGAGGAAAGAGTTGCCAGACCGGGGGATTAGAGTTACCTTGTTGAGAGAGGTTGTTTCTTTTCTACTTTTGAGATGAGGAGCTATATTTCACTTACACCGTACAAGTAAGAATTCATAGTCATAAGAATTTGTGTATGTGGACTTGTTCTGATCTGACTGTTGAAGATAGCTGAATAGGAGTCTTATGGAACTTTAGAGGTTGTTAGGTTTTAAATCCATTTCCCATTAAGGTTCCAACACACTAATAATCCAAAGGTCTGACAGAGCTCCATGCTGCATTTTTATGAAGATAAGCTTAAAAGTCAATGTTGTTCTAACTTCTTTTCTTTTTCTTTTTCTTTTTCTTTTTCTTTATTTTTGTTTCCACTTATTTTCCAAATAAGTGTTTGCTAAGGGACTATAAAAGGTAAAGTATAGGGGAATGATGAATCCATGACTTATCGCCTTTATTCTTTTATTTTAGCTTCATTTCCATAGTCAAATATCTGTAAATACCCACTAATTGCATAAAATTACCATTTTGCATGAATTTATTAAATATGCATTTTTAACACTTTTTGTACATAAATAAAAGAATAAAGAAGAAAAGAAAAAGAAAAGAAAAATAAAGGATGTATTTATGCAATAAATGCAGACTGATCCGAACCCCGAGAGAAGGTCAAGACTTGACCAAATCGACCAGGAATAAAGTAGAGGGAGATAGGGTCTTCTGTCAAAAATCCAAAAATATTCTGTAAATATTTTTCCTGTATATCTGTATAAATGTATACTATTTTATTTGTACATAATTTGACCTCAAATTAATCACTTTTGTAAATAAAAGTTGTAAATAAAAATGTGTTGTAATTAATAAAAATAAGTGTAAAATAACATAATGTACATATTGCAAATAATCACACCTAGAAGAAGCAGCAAAGCGTTAATTGAAACACCAATTCCGGCTCCATACGAGCTCAAATTGAACCAAACTCAATTCCATTATACTCTAAATTAAATTATCTTTCAAATGTTGCGGTTTCATAATTTTTGGAGTTACGGTTAAAAAGTCAGTTTTTTGGGGTGTTTTGTGCAGTTTCACCATTATTTATTGTATATATTTTATTCAGATTTATTTTTATATAATGTATATAATTGTAAATATTATTTTCATTAAAAATAAAAAAATAAAAAAATGATATATTATTTCCTTATTTGTACATGTGTAAAGTGTATTATATGTACATAATATTTGTATACAACTAACTTCCTTATATAAAAATCACCAAAAAATAAAATATCTCACATTAATTAATTAATTAATTTAATTATGAAAATTGTATTTAGATTTAATTATTTAACTCATTCTATTATTTTATAACCTACCATGTATATAATATTTGATTCCTTACCTTTAATGGCCACCATTAAAGTGGCTAATTCATTTCCATAAATTATTTAATATATTTAATTCCGAATTTCGTATTTATTTATTTAATTAATTAATTTATTAATTTCACCAATAAAAATCTTCCCCATTTGTAGATATTTTCCTTTTTTATTTTCTTCCTCTTTTTAATGGACTCCTCCTCTCTCATTTCCTCTTGATCAATCTTTGGTGGAGAGGAGCCCTCTCTTCGAGAGCGATCTTGTCGAAGAAGGGTGTCCAGCCTCCGAGCCGTCCAGTGACAGAGCATCGGCATTTCCGAACCCCAAGGTGAGATCCATTTTATTTCCCATCATTTTTATTCTTAGGTTGATCGTAGATTAAATTTTTGTTTCGTGATTAATTTTTAGATCTTAAAATAAAAAAATGTCACCACACATAATCCACGACCGACACCGATTCCTACATTTCTTATTCTACCTCGCACAACCTCTCACATCCGACCACGCACGGTGATCAGATTTTCGGATCTCCTTCCCGCTTCACCAAGATCCGACCCATTTACCAACTCCACTTTGTTTATAAATAAATTAAAAAAGAGAGAATGTATCTTGTTTTCTAACAATTGTTTTTGTAGGATAAAATAAAAAAATATTTTGTTTTTCTCTAATACATGTTTTGCAGGAAAATAAAAAAAATAAAAAATCATATAGTTTTTTTATCCATCTAATATCTGTTTTGCAAGTTCATCTAAAAAAAGTATAAACAAAGAAATAAAAAGAAAAAAACTTGATTAATGTCCCTGCTTACAGTTCTAGTTTAAAATAATAATAATTTTTTATTTATAATTGTTTCTGTTTACATAAAAAAGGGAAAATATAAAAACAAAAATTAAAATAAATAAATAAATAACAACAACCGCAGGAGGTGCGACCCTCCAGTCACAGCTCTCCGACGACCTCCCGTCGCTCCACCGCCCTCCGCTGGGGGCGGATCCCCCGTGCTGGGCCCGACCGCCGTCTCCCGCCTGACGTTGCAACCAAGCAGCCTCGAAGCCTCCGCCAGATCAAACGCCCACGGGCGCACCCTGCTCAGCATGTCGACTATGCCCTCCCATCAGCGGCTGCTTCGCCACCCGCCGTCCAGCAGCGGCACGGTCTGACGTGTAGCATTGTCCCGCGTCCACCCCGCCTCCTCCAGCCATGCCCGCTGCAGAGCACGCCGATCGCACCGCACCGCGCGTGGCGTATGCTGCGTCCACCCTGCATCCTCCTAGCCACCTCCTCCATTGATCCCCAGCGTTGTCCGCGCCTTTCCCAGTGGCGGCGGCACCCATCGCACCCCCTGATCCTCCTCTTGTTGCCGGCGGTGGCCTCGTCATGGTTGTGTGAAGAAGGAACAAGCAGAGAAACCCTATTTGGTGATTTTTAAATAAAAACAAAAGAATCAGAAAATTTGCGGAGTTGTCCCTAATTGTTTTTACAATTGCGAAAAGGCCCCTGCTCCAGAAGGACATGTGTGTGGCACATGTTTAGTGGGTAAATTGCAAGCTTTTCTCTGCATTTTTATTTCTGTTATTTATTTTGTGCAAAAACTCTCAATATTTGCAATCTAGTCCTTGGCTTCCAGACATAAACTTTGCATGATCTTTTTGATGAAATAAATATTTTTATTGTTCGAAAAATTCTCAAAAAACTTGTGCATGCTCCTGATGTAGTTTTTGTCATTGTATAAATTTTCATCAATTTTTATTACCATTTGATTTTTTTTAAATAAAAAACAATGTCTTTTTGCCTGTCAGAACTTTGAAAATTTATAAAAAAAATTTCAAAAATTTGCTTAAAAATTCCAAAAAAATATTGTAGATGTGCTTTGTTGTCTTTTATTCATGTCCAATTTTCATGTAGTAACTCTTTACAAAAACCAAAAAATGCAAAAAATGAAATATTTTAAAAAAAAATATAGAAAATTAAAGAAAAATCCAAAATTTTTGATTCTAGGCCCTATTTGTAGATATTTATATGTAGTTTATATTAAAAATAATTTCCAGGAGTATTGAGCACTTAAAATATTATTAAGTTGCAAAATACTCTTGGTTGTGCATTGTTTCTCTTATTTTCTACTGTTTGATTTTTAGAAAATCACAAAAACATCAGAAAAAGTTGAAAAAAAATACCAAAATATTTTAAAATATGTAAAATACAAAAACATTTTCTTTTTAATTTTCTGAATATTTTTTATTAGTCTGAAAATACAAAAAGAGTGTGGTGTTGTGTTTTTTTATTCCTTTGCACTTGCTTTGAAAAAAAATCAAAAACCACTAAAAAATCTTTTAGAAATTTGACTACTGAGTTTTTAAATCATGTTCTTTGTGTTCAACCATGGTCGCTATACCAGGTAAATAGAATAGCGAAACCGCTTACATCATTTTCATTGATTCATATTTCTTTTGAGTGGTTTAAAATATTTTTCTCATTCACCGATTCGAGTGGTTGAGAACAACGATAATTATGATATATTATTTACATCTCGACCTTATCGAAATTTGTGTCATCACACATCTAAACTACTATTGTATTTGTGTTATATATAGGAGCAACAAGTTGTGAAAGCATGAGAGGAGTGATTCTGTACCAGTAGATTCAACAAGGAGAGAGAAGATCATGAGATAGAAGACAGAATCTAGTAGTCCAAAATCACTCCTCTCATGCTCGTACAACTTTTTACTCTCATAAGATCACTCATATATATATATATATATATATATGGAAAAAGGAAGCCTATACTTGGGGATACAAGTAACTACCTACACCTGGCTCTTTTTTTCTTTAGTTTTTGATGTTTTTAAATAAAACATTGGGGAAATTAGATTATCATATATCACCATGGTGTCATACCAAAATTAACTTAATTTAGGACTTCTATCATCTACATTAAGACTATCAAATTTTAACGGTGTTAGAATTGTTGAAATTAACCCATTCTAGATGAACATGTTAGGAATGTTTGTTTTGCATGAAACTTGAAACACTTATTTCCTTCAATATATTAAGCAAATCTCCCTAAGATTTCCTTAGAAAATTTCAAAAATAATGAAAAAAAAGACCAGGTGTAAGGAGTTACATACACCCCCGAGTATAGGCTCCCAGATCCCTATATATACGTGAATAACTTCAGATGAGATTGGTGCTCACCACCCCTATGGAGGACCATTAACATGGGCTTTTATATTTTAATCTTATAGTCGAGATTGAATAGGTATTAATTCTACTTTTTAATTTATGATAAATACATTTTCATCATTTTCACATTAATGTGACAATCCATTTTGAATTAATGTTAATTCCATTTAGTCCCTCTCTAGATGGGCATCAAACCCTACTAAATGGAGGGTGGTGTACGGGGGGCGGGGGGGGGATCACAGATGAGAGAGGCACGACAGACGGTGGTAGCTCTGGATCTAAATGGAGGTCATGATGATGCATTCGGGATCGAAGATCATGTTCTCTATCTTTATCTTCTCTTCCGAATCTTCCGTTTGAGCCCTAAGTTGCTCAAATCCAGATCGTGTTCTATTCAAAATTATTTTTTTGAGATCTGATTTGCTGAGTTTTGGGTTTCACACACGTATTTGGGATTTTTCTTCGATTTCTAGA
The DNA here is from genome assembly GCA_037367405.1 of Ottelia alismoides. NCBI lineage: Eukaryota > Viridiplantae > Streptophyta > Magnoliopsida > Alismatales > Hydrocharitaceae > Ottelia > Ottelia alismoides. The sequence continues at coordinate 540,627 of JAZKJV010000649.1, read as the reverse complement.
TGATGATACGTGATGAGGAGGAGCATGGCCCGATACCCCCCCCCCCCTCCACTGTCTGCTGGCAGTGGTACATGATGAAGAGGAGTTGGTGGACGAGGGCAAAGGAGGGAGGCATGACATGCAAGGAAGCTGGAGTGTGTCATGGTGGCACGTAGTGGAGGCAACGGAGGGTCATGGTTATTTATGAATCTAAGACAGTGATTAACAAATCTTGAATTGTCTTTTACAAATCTCTGATCGTTTTCACAAATCTTGATTACTATTTACAATTTCAGATCTTTTTTTACATTTTATCAATTTTTAACACTCTACTTTTTGTTGCAGATCGCCATTCTAATGTTATAAATTGACTAGGTAGTTTTACAAAGAAAAATGGAAAAATTACAAAGGAACTCAAAGCAATTACAAAGATACATAAAAGATTACACACCCAAAGAAACTACAAATACTTATGACCTATTACAAAGGAAAATACAAAATTTTCAAATGAAAATAATTATATATATAAAACTAATGAATGTTGATGCAAAAAATGCATGATTTGATATTTATAAAATGGAATCTAAAATCTATATTCATATATTAAAAAAATCTGTAGTAAAATGCATTTGTTGAAAACGTTTTCAGAAATAGATAAATAAAGAAATAAACAAAAAATTTAAATTAAAAACAAGCATAAAATGGTAATCGATGTTATTAAATAGAATCCAAGTTTAAATGAAAATAATATGACTGGAATTCCTATAGATGACATTGATGTGAGCCGCAATCCTAAAGGAGGTAGCTTTTGAGGAATTTCTCGTATAGGCCATGGGGGTCAAAATAATACCCAAAATGGGTATGGATGAAAAAATATACCCAGAACAGGTATTAATCGACAAATGGTTTGTCGTGGGGTGCGCAAGTACGGCAAATCATTTGTCGTTTGCATCCCATGCCTCGCAGGTATGCCGACTTGCCGGTCCTTCTTCCCCAGCAACCTCGACGACTCCCCCGCCCTCACCGTCGCCGACGACTCCACCTTCTACCTTGGCGAAGGGAAACCCCTGCCCCAAGTTCGGCCCTCACAGCATGTGCAGACCTTGTGTGACGCCCCTAGGATCCGGGTACTCGGCAAATCCATTTCCACGCATACACATTTCCACATTCGAATACTTGACATTCACAAAAGCAGGAGAAAATAGCACAAAACATTGGAAATTTAAAATTTTTCATTGCATTCATCAATTCCATTACATTCCATTGATCATTTCTATGTCCACAAAAAATATACATGTAAGCATAAAATAGGCGTCCACAATTATACATTACATGCCATGTCTCTCAACAAAATACTACAAGTGAAGAAGGATAGTAAAACTACTACCAACAATTGGACTGCAAAAAGTGTCGTGAGGCTGCACAAAAGGATGGTGTCGCCAACTAGTCACTGTTGCGAACACGCGGACCCACACGTAGGTACGTTATGAGCAAAGTTACTCAATACAATTTAGACAACTATACAATAACAAGCAACATATAATTTAAATGAGTGGAAAAGAGAAAGGAAATGGATAACTGATCTCACAAGAATTACATTTCCTTTTTTTTATATGGATATGAGTAACCAAGCTTCGTGGATAACAATGCATCCTAACTAAATTCCCAACTCGCCATTCATCGCGACAACCCAATCCTCCTTATGCACAGGAGATTGATATCCCATTCCCAACTTCATTAACCATATTTCCCGGAACTCCCCTCTTAGCGCTTCCACTCGGAATACCGACTAATGTGACCTACATTGGCATGTGGCCTACAAGCGAAACACTAGCCGACCAATCATGACTACTTGGCCCGTGCTCGAGCACTGGGCTAAAGCACTCAAGTGCCGAGGCCAACACCGTTAGATTAGCATCTCGGTGTGCCAAGCAACATGTCCCCCAACCATCGCTGCTACAGTAGCAGTTGGGATCGTGGTCATCTAGGCTTCTACCCGGGGCCCCAAGGATGCATGCCCAATCCCTTGGGTACCTAACTCCATCTATCGATTACTGTGAAGAACCGACACATGATATAAAGAGGCATGCATATTGCTATGGAGCATTCTATGGTGATAAGTTTAGGATAGGAAGAAGCCCTTCCGATGAATGGATCCGTTGTAGGTGGCATTATAAACCTAATCATAGTTGAGGTCAGCACTTCCAATATGATGCATTCAGATATGATTTTAAAGTATCTCAAATTTACTAAAATCTAATTTTTTTGATATGGCATTAATTGCAGTTAACTTTAGAATTAGTGATCTCCCGACATCAAATTTCATGATCATGTAATCTCTCAATAAAAGCCATGATCCATACAATCTCATCAGGTCGTTAGTTGTGACACTCGAGTAGGATAACCCCCCATATTTCCTTCAGTCAGGAGATTAAATTTTTTTGATTGACATTACTATTCTCAAAAATAGAATATAATAAATTTCGACTGTTCTTTTGGTCTACATCAACAATGAAGAATGTAATACCAATGCAGCTTCTTGAATTTTTTTGGACAGAAACTTTACATTGTTTAACATCAAGGCCTCAAGCTCCTCCAATGGCATGTTTAATTCGGCCTTTAGATTAAGCGAGCATTTCACAACTGCGATTTTTTTGTCTTTTTTTTGTTTGGATGGTGTAACCTATAAATAGTGATATAATTAAGCAAATCTATTGAGGTCAAATAAGTGAATTTGAGATACAAACACTCCAACCGTTTGCCCCCAAATCGTGAAAAAAACTTGCAGTCACACAATCAATTACTCATCAATAAAATGTGTGATGGTAGCAAACCGTGCCTTATATAGGTCCTAAACATGCACAGACTGAAACGATACACTACCGAACACAGAAACCGCCTCAGAACCCAATCACTGCCACAAAAAAACCATTTTTTCCAGAAGCCAAAGCACTCAACGGGGCAGAGGAAACACCCCTTGCACTATGGGATCACTGCAATCCCACCAATGATAATGCGAAAATGGCAAGAGTAACCTAGTATGAATGATACCTTCACTCGACCAATCCAAAGATGAAAATAGTGTGGAACCGCAGCAAGAGGGAGGGGGTATCGTACCTTCTCTACACGAGCATGGCTTCGGATCACCGATCCAAGGTGCTCCGGTGACCCTTGGTGAAGGAGAGGGAAGAGGAATAGAGGAGGGGAGAGCTGGAGGTTGAAGGAAGAAGGGGATGGGCGATTTGGGAGAGGTTCATGAGGGGGAAGGGCGTAATATACTAGTCCAACCCGGATTCAGATCCGGGTTCGGATCCGTATATGGCTTGGACCCCCTCTCGCTAAAATGGCTATAACTCGAACTCCCGAAGTCGGATTTTAGGTTCTTGGACTCGTTAGAAAGCTATCGACGAGCCCTACGCAATGGACTACTCAAATACTTTTTTGGATACTGAAATAAAAGCAGATTTACAATTAAGCCCAGATCCAGCTGGATTTTGCAGTTAGGTCCCTGCTCGGGTTTTGGGGTTTTACATTATAAAAATCTCAAAGGAAGTATCGTCCCCGAGACTTGAGATGATTCTAGTCGATTTCAACGCCCGAACCCCACTGTGTCCAAGTATCACAGAGAAATAGTCCCATAAAAATCTCAAAGAGAGCAAAGCCCATAAAATCTTAAAAGAACTCGACTAAGGTTTCAGTTCCGTACCTGTGAACAATTAAGGATATTTCTCCCTCAAGTCCGCCTCAGATTCCCATGTCTCCTCCTCGATATCTTGACTTCGCCACATGACCTTGACCAAAGGTATCTCCTTCCCTCAACTTCTTGACCGCGTGGTCCAAAATCTACACCGGCTCTTCTGGGAAGGATAGGTTAGGCTCTACTGCCAAGTCCTTGTAGCTAACCACGTGTCGGGGATCTCAGATGTACTTCCGTAGATTTGACACGTGAAACACGTCGTGGATGCCCTCGAGGTGTGGGGGAAGGACTACCCTGTAGGCCACTTTCCCAACATGGGCCAAAATCTCGAATGGCCCCACAAAATGCGGTGCTAACTTGCCCTTTGCACCGAAACGTTGTACGCCCCTCATTGGGGGCACGCGTAAAAACACGAAGTCCCCAACCTATGATTATGAGAAACGCTTAGTCACATAGGATTGACTAAAATTTGCCCATTAGGGTATAATTGCCCGACAACATACCTGAAACTCGAGGTCTCTACGCCGACAGTCGGCGTAACTCTTCTGACGGCTCTGCGCAGTCAACAATTTCCTCCTAGCAGTCTCCACCACTCTTGAGGTCTCCTCCATGATCTGTGGGGTGAACATGGTGTTGCCACCCACTTGCTGCCAACACAAAGGCGTGGTGCACCGCCTTCCATACAATGCCTCAAAGGGTGCCATGTCTAACTAGCAAGGTAGCTATTATTGTAACTAAACTCAACTAGTGGGGGGTGATCCTTCCAGGATCCCTTCCACTCAACTGCACAGGCTCGTAGTAGATCCCCCAAGGTCTGAATGGTCCTCTCAGACTGCCCATCTGTCTGTGGATGGTAGGCTGAACTCATATGTAGCTGTCCTCAAGGCTCTCATGAACTCTCCCCAGTAGTGTGATGTGAAACAAGAATCCTTATCTGACACTACTTCCTTGGGTATCCCATGCAACCGAATGATGTGATGAACATATAACTTGGCTAGTTGTATTGGTGTATATGTCATGTTGACCGGGATGAAATGTGCTGACTTGGTCAACCGGTCAACGATGACCCATATCGCATCATGCCCTCCAGGGGTGCGCGGCAATGATGTGACAAAATCCATGGAGATGCTCTCCCATTTCCACACCGGGATGGGAAGAGGCTGCAGTAAACCGGGAGGCCTTTGGTGTTCTTCCTTCACCATCTGGCAAGTAAGACACCTGCTAACATGTTCGACTATGTCCTTTTTCATTCCTTCCCACCAAAAGTGTTTGCGGAGGTCTCTGTACATCTTGGTGCCACCTGGATGTATGGAAAGTCTCGAGCTATGTGCCTCATCCAGGATCTCTCTCCTCAGCTCCTTGTCATCTGGGACACACACACGGTCCCCCTTTCATACGATGAATTCACGGACTCGAAATCCATCGAATTCATCCTTCAAGCATCTGTGGTACAAATCTTGGATCCTCTGATCTCTCTGTTGCCCTTGAATGATCCTATCCCACAAGCTGCTATACTTGGTTGGCACTGTCACTGCATCAAATGTGCCCTAAAATGGATGCAACCAGGCTGCTGAACCCTCAGTGTATGGTCTCCTACTCAAGGCATCTGCTAACACATTCCCCTTACCAGGATGGTAGGAGATGGTACAATCATAATCTTTTAGCAGTTCCATCCACCGCGTTCATGGTTCTTCAGTTGTCGTGACGCGTACGCCACAACCTGTCCACGCTGCATTAACACTGCACCCAAGTCCTCCTTGGAAGCATCCGTGTACACGGTGAAATCTAAGGTACCAGAAGGAAGGGTGAGGATGGGTGCAGAAGTCAATCGCTCCTTGAGCGTTCGAAAGCTCAACTCACATTTGTTGCTCCAAACAAATGGAACATCCTTCTGCATCAACCGGGTGAGGGGTAGAGCCAACTGAGAGAACCCTCTGACAAACCTCCTATAGTATCCGACGAGGCCAAGGAAGCTGTGAATCTCTGTAACCGACTTGGGCCGCTCCCAAGATACCACTGCCTCTATCTTGGCGGGGTCAACTGACACCCCTGCCCCAGAAACCACGTGGCCAAGAAAAGCCACCTCAGAAAGCCAAAACTCACACTTGTTGTATTTCGCATACAACCGGTGCTCTCGAAGCGTCTCTAGTATGGTGCGGAGATGAGACTCATGCTCGTATTCATCATGAGAGTAGACTAGAACATCATCAATGAACACGATCACAAATCTGTCCAAATGCGGACGGAAGACCCGGTTCATCAAATCCATGAATGTGGCAGGTGCATTCGTGAGTCCAAATGGCATCACCGAGAACTTGTAGTGGCCTTATCTGGTGCGGAATGCAGACTTCATTACATCAGCTTCCTTGATCCTCAATTGATGATATCCCGACCACAGGTCAATCTTAAAGAATACTGCTGCTCCCTGCAACTGGTCAAATAGATCATCTATCATGGGAAGTGGGTAACGGTTCTTAACCGTTCTCTTGTTCAACTGCCTATAGTCTATGCATAGCCTTAGGGATCCATCCTTCTTCCTCACGAAGAGGACTGGGGCTCCCCATGGTGACGTACTAAGGTGGATGAATCCCTTCTCTAACAACTCCTGCAACTGTTCCTTGAGCTCCTTGAGCTCAGTTGGTGCCAACCTGTATGGAGGGATAGAAATCAGCCGTGTATCTGGCAATAGCGTGATCTCAAACTCTATCTCTCGTACTGACGGTAATCCAGGCGGTTCGTCTGGAAATACATCAGGGAACTCACACACAACTCTGACATCCTCTATCATCTGATCCTGTGCCGCTGAATCTACCACATAGGCAAGGGTAGCCTACGCAACCATGGGTAAGAAATTGTTGTGCCCTCAACGCGGAGATGCACTCAATCCCGTCCTCATATGTCCGTCCATCAAACTGAAATGGTGGCACTCCAGGTAAGTGGAAGACCACCGTCTTCCCAAAACAGTCCAGGCACGCGTGGTGCCTCTCTAACCTGTCCATGCCGAGGATGATGTCAAAATCCTCTAACTGTATCAACAACAGGAATGCTGGCATCTCATGCCCACCTATATGTACATCCACATCCTCCACTGCATGGAAGATAATGAACGATTGGCCTCCTGGGCCCTTGATGTAGTACGGGGAAGCAACCTCAATCACTGACTTGCCCAATGTGGGTACCATACGATGTGCAAGAAAGGAATGTGTAGCCCCTGAATCAAACAGTGCATGTAAGGGTGTCCCATGAGCTGAAATCATACCTTTGACGACCGATCCAAAAGCATGAGCATGCTCTTGAATCAAACACTGCCTGCTCTTGGGTCATCATCGACCCCTGTCTCAACTCAGCAAACTGCCTCCTCTGATCTTCCACCCAATGGTCTAGGTAGAACTCTGCATGGAACTCGTCAAAGAAGGTCTCCTACGTGATGGGTCCCGTCAAGTGCTCCTTGGTGGCATTCCACCACCGCTCTACATATCCAGCCAATGAGTACTTTCTGCAAATGACACCCATGTGTCCTCATGTGCGCGTATCATCTTCAGAACTTTGGAAACCTGTGACATCCACAGCTCAGCGTCGTCAAGGGTGGTGGTACCGAGGAACTGTGGTACCGTCGCACGCTGGTATGCAACGTACATGCTCTAATGCTTCTGCAAAGCATCTACATCCTCTGGCTGCTCAGGCTCCAAGGAAAACGACAAGTTGACACTCTCCTCCCCGTCGTGAGAGGGACGGTAGGAGGGGTCATCCTGTCGTTGGAGCCACTGTTCCATCGCCTCTTGGCGCTGCTGGATCCCCTGGACTGCATGTACAAGGAGAGCCAATTGTTGCGCCACATCTAGATCCACGCGAGGTGGCATGGTTCTGCAAAAAGGACTAAGACATTAATACTTATTTCTTAAGAGAGACATTATGTGAGACATGTGGACATGGATGCAATCATGTGTTCTCATGTGGACTCGTGTTGAGTCAGAAGACCTTCACACTATTCAGTATTTGAACGCCAGAAAGGTATGATATGTGTGGAATGGAATGGAGTACCACTGCTCTGATACCAATCTGTGACGCCCCTATGATCCGGATACTCGGCAAATCCATTTCTACGCATACACATTTCCACATTCGAATACTTGACATTCACAAAAGCAGGAGAAAATAGTACAAAACATTGGAAATTTAAAAATTTTCATTGCATTCATCAATTCCTTTACATTCCATTGATCATTTCCATGTCCATAAAAAATATACATGTAAGCATAAAATAGGCATCCACAATTATACATTACATGCCATGTCTCTCATCAAAATACTACAAGTGAAGAAGGATAGTAAAACTACTACCAATAATTGGACTGCAAAAAGTGTCGTGAGGCTGCACAAAAGGATGGTGCCGTCAACTAGTCACTGCTGCGAACCTGCGGATCCACACGTAGGTACGTTATGAGCAAGGTTGCTCAATACGATTTAAACAACTATACAATAACAAGCAACATATAATTTAAATGTGTGCAAAAGAGAAAGGAACTAGATAACTGATCTCACAAGAATTACATTTCCTTTTTTTTGATATGGATATGAGTAACCAAGCTTCGTGGATAACAGTGCATCCTAACTAAATTCCCAACTCGCCATTCATCGTGACAACCCAATCCTCCTTATGCACAGGAGATTGATATCTCATTCCCAACTTCATTAATCATATTTCCTGGAACTCCCCTCTTAGCGCTTCCATTCGGAATACTGACCAATGTGGCCTACATTGGCCCATACACGAGTGTCAGTTCTAAGTGACAAGAGAAACACTAGCCGACCAATCATGACTACTTGGCCCACGCTCGAGCACTGGGCTAAAGCACACAAGTGCCGAGGCCAACACCGCCAGATTAGCGCCTCGGTGTGCCAAGCAACATGTCCCCCAACCATCGCAGCTACAATAGCAGTTGGGATCGTGGTCATCTAGGCTTCTACCCGGGACCCCAAGGGTGCATGTCCAATCCCTTGGGTACCTAACTCCATCTACCGATCACTGTGAAGAACCGACACATGATATAAAGAGGCATGCATATTGCTATGGAGCATTCTATGGTGATAAATTTAGGATAGGAAGAAGCCCTTCCAATGAATGGATCCGTTGTAGGTGGCATTATAAACCTAATCATAGTTGAGGTCGGCACTTCCAATGTGATGCATTCAGATGTGATTTTAAAGTATGCCAAATCTACTAAAATCTAATTTTCTTGATATGGCATTAATTGCAGTTAACTTTAGAATTGATGATCTCCCAGCATCAAATTTCATGAGCATGTAATCTCTCAATAAAAGCTACGATCCATACAATCTCATCAGGCCGTTAGTTGTGACACTCGAGTAGGATAACCCCCCAGTTCTCCTTCAGTCAGGAGAATAATTTTTTTTTGACATTATTATTCTAAAAAATAGAATATAATAAATTTCGACTGTTCTTTTGGTCTACAACAACAGTGAAGAATCCAATACCAATGCAGCTTCTTTATTTTTTTTGGACAGAAACTTTTCATTGTTTAACATCAAGACCTCAAGCTCCTCCAATGGCATGTTTAATTCAGCCTTTAAATTAAGCGAGCATTTCACAACTGCGGTTTTTTTGTCTTTTTTTTGTTTGGATGGTGTAACATATAAACAGTGATCTAATTAAGCAAATCTATTGAGGTCAAATAAGTGAATTTGAGATACAAACGCTCCAACAGTTTGCCCCCAAATCGTGAAAAAAACTTGTAGTCACACAATCAATTACTCGTCAACGAAATGTGTGATGGTAGCATACCGTACCTTATATAGGTCCTAAACATGCACAGACTGAAACGATACACTACCGAACACAGAAACCACCTCAGAACCCAATCACTGCCACAAAAAAGCCATTTTTCCCAGAAGCCAAAGCACTCGACGGGGCAGAGGAAACACCCCTTGCACTATGGGATCACTGCAATCCCACCAATGATAATGCGAAAATGGCAAGAGTAACCTAGTATGAATGATACCTTCACTCGACCAATCCAAAGATGAAAATAGTGTGGAACCGCAGCAAGAGGGAGGGGGTATCGTACATTCTCTACACGAGCACGGCTCCGGATCGCCGATCCAAGGTGCTCCGGCGGCCCTTGGTGAAGGAGAGGAAGAGGAATGGAGGAGGGGAGAGCTGGAGGTCGAAGGAAGAAGGGGTTGGGCGATTTGGACGAGGTTCACGAAGGGGGGGAGGGTGGAATATACAGGTCCAACCTGGATTCGGATCCGGGTCCGGATCCGTATATGGCCTGGACCCCCTCTCGCTAAAATGGCCATAACTCGAACTCTCGATGTCGGATTTTAGCGTTCTTGGACTCCTTGGAAAGCTATCGACAAGCCCTACGCAATGAACCATTCAAATAAATTTTTTGGATACTGGAATAAAAGCAGATTTGTAATTAAGTCCAGATCCAGCTGGATTTTGCAGTTAGGTCCCTGCTCGGGTTTTGGGATTTCACACCTTGTCATCCTTGACGACTCCTCGCAATGGACACGATCATTGTCAGCCTTGCGGCGGCAGACCTCGAGCTTCTCGTCGCGGTGCTTGGGGAGGAGGGGGATGAGCTCTTCGGATATGTGGACTGTCATGATCCTGTAGATGCCCCCGACGAGCTGCACGATGTGGCCATAGTAGATGAAGACATGGCCGCTACACGAACAACGAGGTGATCTGACACGAGCAGCTGACGTGCCCGCTGCCACCTCCAGAAATCATGATGATGCCACCGCATGCATCCCAGGGTGACCTCATGAAGGAGGTTGAGGGAATGTTGCGAGAAATGTTGTGATGACGGGGATGAATGCGAGACCTGGTAATAACACAGCCTTACGTGGTGATTAATGATGGTAAATGGTTTGTTGCGGGTCTTACCAGATCAGCCAACGGCAAATCATTTGCCAATTCATGCCTCCTTTGGGAATTATTTTTCATGCATGCCCATAATGAGACATATTTTTAGTGGAAAGCCCATGCAGAGAAATGTCTCGTAGCTTTCCTGCTCATTCGATTGCCCATACCCCAATTGTTTGCCCAAGAATCCGCTTCTCTCTCCCGTCTTCTCCATGTCAGATTCCACGTTCCCTCTCGTTGCTTTTCTTCTCATCTACCCCTCCCTCTCTGCAGCGACTCAGGCGCTCCCTCTCTGTCATTCGTTCCTCTCCTCTCGTCCCATGGGCATGGACTGAAGAGGCAAGGTATGTCTTGCTCGATCTTGTTCTTGAACGAGGGAGAAGAGAGAGAGGAGCGAGTGGTAGATCGGGAAGGAGGCTCCTGTGTAACGAGGTTCTGGATGATCAATGCATTCCCCTCCTAGTGGGAGGCTTTTATAGGGCGTGAGCCCTCGCAGCGTCTGCCCCCTACCTTCACGCCATTGCAGTTAGGATCTCTGTGAGACCCAACCTCATCGCAATCGTCAGAGGCAGTTGTGTGACCATGCGGTCGCGGAGGCTGCTTTACATCTCCCACTTGACCGCAGTGGTCCAAGCTCTTTTACACTCTCACTATTCATGTAGTGCATAGAGATTTATCATGTGAGGATCATTATCTATGAAACCTCTTTCTTGACTCAAACATTCATGAGTCCCATTAAACCAACATGTTTAATGTATGTTCCTACAGCTATTCCCTTGATTAGTGAATCAATCAACATGTCACTGGTAGGTACATAGGTTACCATGATTTCTTGCTTTCCCACTATATCTTGTATATAATGATATTGGATCTCAATGTATTTTCCTTTAGAACCATTAGCCACACTATTGATCAAGCTTATCGCAGCTTGATTGTCACAATACATTTCAATTGGCCCTTTGACCAATTCAAGGCTTAGATTCTCTAGAAAATGCCTGATCCAAACAGCATGAGTGGTGGCCATGCTACATGCAATGTATTTTGCTTCATGTGTATGTCTAGATACACATCCTTATTTCTTGCTACCTCAAGAAACGGCTGCACCAGCAAACATGAACAGGTAACCCAATGTAGATTTTCTATCATCCACATCCCCTCCGAAATCGGCATCGGAGTATCGCACTACTTCAAGCGATTCTGACTGATACACGAGTTTCAGATGTATTGTCCCTTTCAGATATCGAAGAATCCTCTTTATAGCTTCCCAATGTGTTGGACCGAGATTGCTTTGATATCTACTGACTAAGCTTACTGGATAGGCTAAGTCAGGTCGAGTACACATCATTGCATATATTAGACTCCCCACCGCTTGTGCATATGGTACATTTAAAGGTTTCTACCCCTTTCCGGGACACTGGCTCTCACTGATTCTCTTTCTTATCACAAGTGGTGTTGGAGCTGGAGTGTTATTCTGCATTCCAAATCTCCTTAATATAGTTTGTAAATATCTTTCCTGACCAAGACTCAATGTTCTTGAGTGCTTGTCTCTTGTTATTTGAATTCCAAGAACATATGATACTTTGCCCGTGTCCTTCATCTCAAATTCATTGCTCAATTTCTATTTGATTTCATTGAGTATTTGTATGTCATTATCTGCAAGTAGAATATCATCCACATACAATGACATGATTGCAAACATGCTCCTACTCTTCATGACATACACACAGTTATCTAATTTATTTGAATAAAATCCAAATTGGATAACTTTCTCATGAAATTTGAGATACCGCTCCGTGAAGACTGGTTCAAGCCATATACTAACTTTCTTAACTTGTAAACTTTTTTCTCCGGACCTTCAACCTGAGATCCATCAGGTTGTCGCATATAAATTTCCTCCTTTAATTATCCATTTAGGAAGACCGTCTTCACATCCATTTGGAACAAACCAAATCCATATATGTGACTATGGCTAAGATCATCCGAATAGATGCAAACTTAGCCACTTGAGAGTAGATTTCCTGGAAGTCTATTCCAGCTTGCTGAATATAACCCTCGGCAACTAATCTGGCTTTGTATTTGTCAACAATACCATCGACTTGGTATTTCTTCTTGAATATCCACTTACATCCTATGGATTGCCTACCTTCTGGCAAATCACATAACTCTCATACACTGTTTTGCTCGATTGAGTCCAACTCATCCCTCACGACGGCCGTCCATGGTTCTGACTCATACGAAGCCATAGCTTCATCAAAGGATATGAGATCTGTACAATCCACGACATCCTCATCCACGATGTAACACGACGCCTCGTATCCATAGAAATGGTAATCTTCCATCCATGTGGATCGTGTTCTGGGTCTCTTGTTACCAATTATACTCGTGGGTTGTGTGGGTCCACACACTTCTTCTAAAGGATCATTGTATTCTATAGGTTCATTCTCTATATTTGGATGATCGGTATCATCCTCAAGTTCTTGTCTAATGGTCAAGTCGTCTTCATTGTCTTGTAGGACAATCAGAGGATCTGATTCCTCTACTTCATGCTCCTTTTCTTGATGAAATTAAAGGAAAGTAGCATCACGACCTTTGATCAGACCTTTAGTTTCATGGAAGAGCCTATATCCTTTAGAATTCTCACTACATCCAATAAACTTGCACTTTAATGTCCTGAAGTCTAGCTTGTCCCTAAACTGACTCAGTACCAGAATATGTGCAACACATCGCCAATGCTGAAGATGGCCCAATTCAGGCTTTCTGCCATTCCATATTTCATATGACGTTGATTCTACGGACTTGGTGGGAATCATATTCTGTATATAGTTCACAGTCAACACTGCCTCTCCCAAGAATTTCTTGGAGAGTCTTGAGTGTGAAAGCATATACCTTACTACATTCATCAAGGTTCGATTCTTTCTTTCTGCTTCACCATTTTGTTGTGGTGTATATGGCATTGTAGTCTGTCTACGAATGCCGGAATGAATGCAGTAATCCTCAAATTCTTTTGAGGTATATTCCCCACCTCTATCTGTCCTAAGCATCTAGATTGGCTTTCACAATCTTGTTTCCACTTCCGTCTTATATCTCTTAAATGTTTCAAGTGCTTCCGACTTTCTTCCTAAAAGATAGACATAGGAGAACTTCGAGTAATCATCAATGAATGTTATAAAGTATTCCTTATTTCTGTGTGTGATGATGCTCAATGATCCACATATGTCCAAATCGATCAAACCTAGTAACTTTGTCGATCAAATTCTGATTGAGAAGGGTTTTCTCGTCATTTTACCGGTCAGACAGTGTTTGCAGGGTAATGTCCTTGCACCCGTGATCTTAGGCAACAGATTTGCCTTCATTATTTGATCCATTTTAGAATTTCTTGGATGACGTAGTCTCATGTTAGTCAGATAAATAACACAAAGAATACTCAGAAGAGACATTCATTGATTCACTAGTGTTTTTTATATGATGACAACGAATGTCATGCTCGGGCACAAACTTTCCCATTGCATAGACCTTCTAATTCTTGCCTATAGATACATGCTTATTATAAAAATGGACTTCGAAATCTTTCTTGAGTAGCACTGGGATAGAGATCAGGTTCCGACGTATCTCTGGAGCATATAGTACATCATTCAGTACCATAATGCTATCCCCCATGTCAAGTCTGTATGTCCCAACACCTTCTACGTCCAGGTAGGTGTTGTTCCCCATGAAGATCCTCTATTCTCCTTTGCTCAGCTCTTTGGAGGCCATCAGGCCTTCCTTTATGTTGGCGATGTGTCTGGTTGCTCCAGAGTCGATCCACCATCTGTCACTGCCCGTGATGACGGAGTTGCATTCCACAACAGCCACAAATTCCATTTTCTTTTTGCCTTTTGTTTCATGCAATTTAAAATTTTCTGGCTTCTTCTTGTTGGGACAATTGACCTTGAAATGGCCATATTTGCGGCAATCATATAAGAGTCACGTGGATATTTTCCACTCTTTCCCTTGAAATTCGCCTTGGAGGGGTCCGGCCTTTTCTTCACGTGCACGACATTTGCTTCTTCTTCTTCCTCGACCTCAAAGATCTCAGCTTTCGATCTAGAGAGGTCATGTTCAATTGCCAGTTGTACAAGTAGGTCCATCACAGACTTAATATTGCCATTCATCCTCAGAGATGTGGAAACAATGTCGAATAACGGTGGGAGACTTCCTACTATGACTGCAATCTGCATCCTCTCCGGAATTGCGCAATTAGCAACCGTTAGATCCTTGACCATCACGATCATCTTGTTCACGTGCTCGAGGACGTTTTCAGATTCCTTCATTATACATGAGTTGTACTTGTGTAGAAGAAGCTGGACACTCACTTCCGACTTGGAGTGATATTTCGGTCTAGAGCTCGTAAGCTGATTTGCATGTCTCAAAGATCCGAATCAGGTTCAAATCTATGTGGGTCAGCATGAAGCTCCTAGCCCTATTATCTGTTTTCTCCAACTGTTCGCGGGACCTAATTTCCTCCATAGTTGGATTTTCAGATAAGGTTGGTCCGGGTTTGTCTATGATGGAGTGTATGCTACCATGCAATATGCCATAGTAGATCTTCCTACTCCACAACTCATAATTAGTACGTTAAGGTACTCAATCCCACCTTAGTGGCAATTGTCTTGCTTGTTATTTTTGATCTAAATGGAATAAATGTATGATTGTATGAGATTATGTAATTTAACAGAAAAGAAAAATAAAGTTTTTTTATAAACTTGATAAAACAGATGGATAATAACAAAATGCACTTAAAAAAATAATCAAATCAATCAACAAGTTAACTTTTTTAAAAAAGAACAAACAGTGATGTCAAAAAAACTTTTTTTAACGATAGCAACGTTGTTATTTTTTTAATGTTAACAAAGCAAATTTCAAAAAAAATAAAAAATTAACAAAGAAAACTCTTTCTTAAAAAACTTTATGACAAAATCTTGTTCAATTAATCCACACAGACTTGTTTCAAATTAGATTCGATATAAAAACTTAAAAAACAACCAATTTAATTAATAAAGGATGGTTCACAATAAGGTAAAATGTCTTGATTATATGGATCCAAAAAAAACTTTCAAAAAAACGAGTGACCCACAAAATAAAGGGAACGAATGGCCTCTTTAGAAAGAAAGACAGCTCCTCTTTAATGGCCCCCTCAACAAAATGTGGGTCAAAAGGACATACAAAAAAAACTTGATGGATTAAAAAGGACATACGAAACCCAGGCGGTTGCTGCAGCCCGGGGCCCGATGTAGGGTTTCGGAGGCACCGACGATGGTTACGATGGAGCTCCGAGATGCTAGCGTTGAAGCGGGGGCTCTGATACCAGTGAAGATGCAAGGTATTCCTTCGTCGAACTTGTTCTTGAACGAAAAAGAGAGAGAGAGAGAGGAGCGGGTGGTAGATCGGGAAGGGGGCTCCCGTATAGCGAGGTTCTGGATGATCGATGCATTCCCCTCCTAGTGGGAGGTTTTTATAGGGCGTGAGCCCTCGCAACGCCCGCCCCCTACCTTCACGCCATTGCAATTAGGGTCTCCGTGAGACCCGACCTCGTCGAAACCGCCGGAAGCGGTTGCGTGACCACACGGTCACGGGGGCTGCTTTACATGGACTCCTCTCTTCTCGTGGTTTTCCTCCCCATCAGCAGCTCCTCTCCTTCCCGGTCTCAAATTGGTTGTTCCTCCTGTCTATGTCACCAAAGCCATCGACATCGATTCTGCCATCCATGAATAGCACATTGACAGCTTCGTCATCGAGGACGAGACCTTCTAGGGTTACTCCAGCAAGAGCAGAAGTTTGGATCTGTCCCTCAACCTGATCCTCATAATTCAATGCATGAAGCTCATTCTCAAGATGGTATTTTTCAACAATGATGGCACCAAATAGTGATACCAATAGTTAAAGTGGTTCTTATCTAAGATGAGCTCCACTAATATTAAAAAAGATTACATGATAGTGGATTAGGAGTGACGAAGAGAACAAATTAAATGTGAATGCTTCCAAGAACATATACAAAAGCACCACTTCAGATTGTCAGACCATGCAAAATATCAAGATGTTATGGTCAACTGCCACACCAGAATATAACATGCCAAAACCACTTCAGATTGTCAGACCATGCAAAATATCAAGATGTTATGGTCAACTGCCACACCAGAATATAACATGCCAAAACCATATGAATAAAGGCGATAAAGAAGAATATGATGGCAAACTACTAGATTAAATAGTTTATGTTGCCCAAAAAGAGTGGCTTATGGTTACAGTATGCATGACCATGCAGTCTTAGTTGACTACACATAAAAGGCAGTCTTAGTTTATTACATATAAAAGATCCATGTAGTATGATGAGTATAATGAGACAATATGCATCCATATGACCCAGATCGTATACTCGATTTAAGATCTGATTTTAAAACACATCTAATTATAAATAAATTTTACAACAAAATTAATGCATCTACTCTTTAAAGAAGCAAACTTCATACCATTGAACAATAAGGTTACCTCTCATTTCACAACAAATCTAGGAAGCTGGATAGGAGGAAGGTTGTTGATGACAAATAAAAATGATTTCTTGTAGAAACACCCTAAGAAGATTGCTACAACAAAAGAAAAACTCTCATGTCTATGTTTAATGACATCATTAGTAAAGCATACCTTTTGATGTGGAGATCCTGATCTGCTATAACAATACCACGGGTGCAAAAGTGTTACGTTGGGTAGTGCAAAAGTGTTATTATTTAATTACGATCCAAAATTCTTGCAACCACAATAACATTTATTTCAAGTAAGGTGATATGTTCTAGTCAACAAATACTCTAGTAATTTGTTGCAGGTTGTACCAAATATATTTTATCATATAGGTTTAAGGTAGTATTCAGCGGGGAAATGTTGCATGATCATATGCTCCATGATATTGAATATTGTTAGCAATCTTGGACGACAATTGCTCGACAAATTACATCTCCATATCTCAAATGCATGATACTCCTCTATTCACCAATCAATCCACTATATTAAATACAGTTGTATGACTCCTCAAAAGGGGAAGGAACTATGTCAATACAAAGATAAACAAACTATTGATGTATTTTCTTTGATCATCTATTACTCTAATGCGATCATTTTTCATGCACAATTTTCAAAATAACTTGCCCTTATTGGACGATATCAGCCATGTTGGTCATTTGTTCCACCTCTCACTCACTCAACTTCTTATCAGAACTGCTCATCCCATTCTTCAGCTTCTTTTCAAGCAGGAGGAAATCTTCTTATTCCATTCCCTCCGTTGAATAGAAGTATAATTTACACATCTGCATCTTAGAAGCGAAAAATATTTGGATCTAAGCTGCAAGAAAATAGTTGTGGATATGATTTAGAGAGAAGACCTTGCTTTGAATTTAAGTCGTAAGGATAAAGTGGGTGGGACACCATAGGTCCATGGTATAAGTAAGCAACAAATTAAAAAATCTTGAAAGAAATTCCACCTTGTGAGTTTTCCTTTAAGAAAAGGATAACATATTAGTTCTTTCTTAATTTATTGTTGGCTCTCTCCATGCTAATGCACCCAATGTATCAATGACGAGGTTTAGATATAACATCTAGATGATGGACGAGCACTAATTTCAATTTCAATGTTGCAGATCCCAATCAGCCTCTATCAGAGCAGGGGCACTGTTTGGAGTCATCATCGTTGAAGAACACTGTCTCGAGAATAAGCTACTGACATTGGATTGTGAGGAGCGGGTAGAATAAGAAGGGTTGTGCAATGATGCATATTCGAGGGTCGGGACAGCTCCGAACTTCTGCTCGGGCTGAAGTAATCCTAAACAGTCTCGTCCTCCACGACGAAGCCCTCAACCTATTGTTATGGCTTTGACAACGAAGATGGGAGGAGCAACGAATGGGAGGTCGGGAAGGAGAGATGAGCTGCCGATGAGGAGGGAAACCACGAGAAGAGAGGAGTCCATGGGTTGAGAGGAGAGGAACGATTGACGGAGAGGGAGTGCCGAGTCGCTGCAGAGAGGGAGGAGAAGATGAGAAGAATAACAAAGAGAGAGAGGTGGGAGGGGGGGGGGGATCTGACACAGAGAAGACAAGAGAGAGAGAGAGAGAGAGAGAGAGAGATTCGTGGGCATGTGACCGTAGGATCAAACGGTTAAGGTATGGGCAATCAGACGGTAAAGAGCTCAAGAGTAGGCAAGCTACCTGCTTTGAAAAGTAAGATCCCTTTCCTCACACACACACACACATACACACAACACACAAATATATAGATCTTTATAAACTGTCCATTTTGTGGATGCATATATTGGACCTATGTAATTACCTTATCTGTCCTAATCAAGTTGATAAAAAGTTCAAACATATGTAAATACTTTTATACCTATTTACATGTCCGGATATTTTATATTTTATCTAGATTATTTAATGAGTGTAATGATATGTGCTCAACGCTACAATATATCATATTGCAAGCATCATCTTTGGATCACAATCGAACAATCTACTTCATAGTAGACTTCACTGGAGGAAAAATGATCCAAACTTTTCGATCATTATAACCATACAATTTCACAAGCTCATAGTAGAAACAATTGTGTTGTTGAACACAATAGATAGTGCTTAACTCCTAACTTAACACAATAGATAGTATATGATTATTATAAATCTAATCAATTCAATGCATATCATTTCTACCAATAACTTTAGTTTAGCCTCACATGAAGGTTAGTGAATCTTATTTCCACATTTCTCCAATAAAAAAAAGTTCTCCAATAGGACACTCCGGGCCGCCGTCGCCTATATAAGAGGGGAAAGGGCCTCTCTCTAGTTCCTGCTGGAAGCTAGAGAGAAACCAGTCCAGATTCCAGGCATCCTTCCTCTTCTCCCACTGAGCCCTTCCCCAATCCAGATCCGTTCCCCGTCCTCTCTAAGGTGATCATCAATCTCTCCCTTCCCCTATAGATCTCTTTCATCTACTTTACCCTTCGCTTTCTCGCGATTTAGGGTTAGGGTTTATTTTTCCTCCGGATTATTTCAAAAGAGACATTTTTTATTGCTGCTGCTCTCTGTGGGCCATTATTTCTTGGTGTTTTTTGTGTGTTTGTGTGTGTGTGTGGATGTTTTAGTATCTATACGTCTAGGATCTTGGTTGTGGTAGTTGGGGATTCTTCCTGACGGAAGTTCGTCTTTTTGGATGTGTGAACAAAAATGACATGCGGGTTTAGATCTTTATGGTATGAAGGTGCGATCTTTTGCGTCTGCATGCATCTCGGTGGCTTTGTTGTGACAATCTTTAGGGCCTGATGGCATGCATGAAGTTTTTGAATCCGCTGAGTGGTGAGGGCATGTGGGGTTCGGGTGCGGAAGTTGTGAGTGATGGCGATAAATGGGGTTGCCTACGGAATTGTAGTTATCTTGTGAGTACAACTGAGTTACAATTATCAAGTAGCTATGGTCGAAAAGTATGAGAGCAGTTTTTTGGTTTAAGAACAAATTTTCTATGAAATTGTGCAATTATGTTGTGCATTATAAAATACGTGACTGTCATTAGTTGAGGCATTTTTTGAAAGAAGAAACAGGGAGTCACCACTTATCAGTGACCCCCCAAATTTGTTGAAGACATCGAGTGTTCGTTTATCTTCTCTTGCTGGATATATAAATCATGATGGTTGGAGAAGGAAATGATTTGAGTATGATTGCGGGATTTGTTTTGAATCCTTTAGAATTAAGAGAGTTCTATATGGGAATGGATAATTGCTGTAAGATTACAGGAATTTGTCATTTGTCACCCTCTTCCTCAAGTTGTTGAATCCGGAAATTGTCTGGTAGCATACCCATATTTATTTCCATACAGAGAAACCAATTGTCACCATCGGCGTTGACCTTCGAAATTACATGCCAAATGGTTTGGTTGCATGGGTTGATGATATTGGGATGATGAGGTAAAGTAACTTTGCAGTGATTCTCTGTCTGCATTTTCTGTAACCAGAGAAGTTCGTTCTAAAGTCGTATGAAGTTAAGCTGTTGTAAAATAATGATAAGTTATTCTATTGTTTAAAGATGAGATAATATTCTATTGGCACATTTAACTGCATATTATTAGTGTATGTTCTTATGTTGCCATTTTCAATTTTTTAATGATCCATTTTCTGATGTTTTTCTTCCACAGAGTGCCTTTGCAGAAGAAGGAAACACGGATCTGCTTTCACATCAACTTGATTTCGACTCAGCTTGAGATAATCCTTTGTCCACCAAAAGTTTGCCTGTGCATAAGGTAAGAAAGTTGAACATGTGTTTTTTTTTGTGTTAACGCATGCCTGTTATTTTATTGGTTATATAATTCAACTTGGAAAAATGCTAACTTGTCAAAATGCAAAAAAATACATGCTCTGGTAAGAAAGCACACGCACTCCTGCCTTTTAAAAAATGCACTCCCAGAATGGTTAGTGATGAGATATCTTGAAGCTTAACTTGATGAGATCCTAACTTGCCAGTCAGGTCGATGTGGTTGTCATTGAGGTAATATTAGTGACCTTGTTAATGAGGAGCATACCCAAATAATGCTGTGGAAGGTCAATGCAAAATTAGAAGAAAATTCGGCATAATCAGGCAAAATTCAAGAAATTTACTAAGAAATCCACTTTTGGGAGATATCGAGCAAAGTATTGTTGATGCAGGAATGAAATCTTGGAAATTGGAAGCATGTTGGATTTCGAAATTGGTGAGCTATTGAAATCAAGGCCTTAAATGTCGGATTTCGGTTTCGTTTCGGTGACTGGCCGAAACGACATTTCGGTCGAATTTCAGTCGAATTTCGACCGAAATTTCGGTCATTTCCGTCGTTTTTTGAACTAAGGCCTCCAAATTTCGGCCGATATTGACCATTTCGGTCAAATTTCGGTTACCCACCGAAACCGAAATTCGACCGAAATTCGGTCGAATTTCGGCGAAATTTGAGGCCATGATTGAAATCAATATGTCAACAAAATTTCTTTGAAATTCGGTGATATCTAATGCTATGGTCCAGATCCCATCCTACATCAATCTAGATACAAAACTTCAGGTGATCATTCATCTGCTCTTCTGCCAAAGGAAGACCAAAATAATCTTTGCTTGAGATAAGACTTTGATAATTTCCAGCCGGCGGCCTGTACATCTAGATGAAGAAAACACAAATCATTGGCAACATTTCGGCACATGTTTGCATGCTTATGGATTATAGGCCAAATTCATGTAAGACTTCTTTGAGGTTATTAATGGAGTTTGGGTGAACACCTTGCAATGGTTAATTCCCTTCTACATTTCAGAAAAAAAACATTGGCAACATTGGCTTTAGGAGCACCAAGCACCCTGTTTCAAATGACATCTCATCTTCCAATCCATCAATTTCTACTATATCTTCTTTAGTAACAGATCCCAATTTCTTGTCTGCAACTTGCCATTTGTCAGGGGCAACCACGTCAGTGCACCAATCCCACACCTACGAGATCTCGGAATGTTGCCACAAGCCGCCACTGTAACACTGCTTCCATCTCCATGCCAAAAAGGACAAAAGTTAACTTCTTCCTGCATCCCTAAGAGAAGTATGCCTTCCACATCAAGCAATGGATCCCCCTCCTTTCCCAGCTGATGGCAATCTGGTATTCGCCATCATCCAGTTTGCTATGAATATTGTTTGCATCATACTAATACGGGAATTCGAAATTCCTATGATTCCGTTAGCCATGAGCTTCACAGCTATCGCTTTGGATTATGGAATGGGTCGAAAATCCTCTACATGTATTCCCACCTCCTTGTAGTTAAACAACAACAGAGCACTGTATTCCTTATCAAAATTGGCATTTCCCTCAGAATCCTTCAATCACCTCAACTTTATCCTGCCATATCTCATCAAAATTTCTTGAATAAGAAAATTGAGAAGCCATCCAGGTGCAGTGGCATTAAGGTTGTGGATGATTGTTCAGATCTCCCCCGCATAGCACCCCCCTCACAAAAGATTCTGCATGCTCCATAGCGAGTCTGCTAGCTCCCCTCTCTGATCACTTCCAAATCATATCCTTGTTGGGTATGACGAAAGCCTCTAAAGTGATCCACTACCACCTTGCCCACTTAAACATTCCCATGCACCACCACCCGGCCACCTCAGAGCTCCTCCTCCTATTACCGGTCAATGTGTGGATGAACTTTGTATTTGCATCACCTCTTTCATCCACGTCATCAGGAATGCTACCGCCACGGAGTATTGT
Source organism: Ottelia alismoides (assembly GCA_037367405.1). Taxonomy (NCBI): domain Eukaryota; kingdom Viridiplantae; phylum Streptophyta; class Magnoliopsida; order Alismatales; family Hydrocharitaceae; genus Ottelia; species Ottelia alismoides. Next base: position 517,784 of record JAZKJV010000649.1, on the reverse strand, counting down.
GCTTGTGGTCCTCATTGATGGCACTTTGTTGATCCAATTTGTGTATCTCTCCCCTGCTCCAGAACCTATTGTTCTCATTCCTCCTACTTGTCAGTCGTCATTTGGCACTCCTCCAGACGAGCCTTTGTCTGCCTCAGTAGCTCCGTGAGGAACATCCGGAGTTTTATGAGTTTGGATGTCAGCGGGAAGGGTGCAAAGCCCTCTCGCTTACACAACCTCCGCTACTCAGCAACCATTCCCTAAACCTGACTCCACTAACTAGGATTTCTCAAACCTAACCTCCCGCTGATTCCCATATCAGAGGGGTGTGTTTTGATGTGGTACAGGATACATCCCTAATTAGGAATGAAGGAACTTTAAAAGCATTTCTACAGAAACAAAAAAAAACAAATTTTGATATATATGACTAGTTTCCCATGTAAATCTGTAGTTCAATGCATCAGTAATTTTTGGTTGAAGCTCCCTAATCAAAATCCAGAAATTTTTCGAGCCTGTATCACTGTCCCCAGCACCATTCAAGCGATTGGAGCAAATTAAAGTGCAGTTAAACTCCCACACACTAGCCAAGGTGAAGCCAAAGATGCATCATAAATAGTTCAGTATGGGTCGTAAACTGATGAGATATCCTAACACCAGTCATCCGAAAGTCTCATGAGAATCATTAACTACACCTATGTCCTCTTAAGCACCATCTCTTTTGTGAAGAGGTCACCATTCCATCCCAGCAATATGCCCTTTGACCTCCCAATGGCATCTACTGTCTCAAATCAATAAGCCTGGAGCTGTCGCCACCCTCATATTCTCCTGGTTTCGAAGGTTTCGAAGACTATTGGAATAAATATCATTCTTATTAGAGCATTATATTTGTCGATTGGTTACTCTTATCTATAATGCTGTGAAGACCAACCAAGAGCTTGCATTAATAAATGACTGAACATTTGTTAATTGTACCGGATGTTAATCCGCTTTTAAGAGTTTTTTTTTCACCCACATTTGAACCAAACTGGATCTTAATATAATTTGCTAAAATGATCCGCATTATGTCGTGAGATGAAGAAATATCCTGATAGTTTAGAAAGTTAATGTGCACTCCGTTTAGTAAAAATCCAGGACTAATGATGAATTTACTTAAATTGTATTAGTATAAAATTTTTCTTTACCTACCCATAAATATGGCATTTCCCTCACCTATTGCAAGAACTTCTCAGAATCTTTGACCCAGAACTCAACTCTATAATGGACCTCCACTTTCATCAATGATTGAAGGACATGTAAGCCTGTTATTGACATATGGGATACTGCATTGTCAACTTGTTTGACATGATCTTTACTTTTGGCAGTGTGTGTTGCGAGAGCTTATGTGTTGACATGCATAAAAGATAGATATCGTGAGATCATTGTTGCAACAGTATGTCTAGACTGACTAGTCGGTTCGATTATGCGGTGCGGGGATTCACAAACTGAATAGTATCTGATCGATCAATATTTGATTCAACAGAATAGTTCACAGACTACTCGTCTGTCTGATCGAATAGTCAGTCGACTATTTGTGGACTGTTTTTTTTTGTTTTTTTTTTGTTTTTTTAAATTTCAAGGGTACTTTGATCTCAAAGGAAAACTAAAATCAAGGATACTCCGGTATCACCGCAAATGTTAAAAGATCCATATATATTTTGGTAATATGTACTCTATCTTGGATTATTTTTGGATCTTTTTTATCTTTTGGATTCTTGTTAATTGATGACCATATGTGTATAAATATGTTTGGGTTTTGTCAGTTGTGCCCCCTTTAGATATTGTAATATCAGATATGTCCCTCCCTTTTTTGGAATGTCAATTGTGCCCTTGACTTCTTCCACAATGATCACTTATGCCCCTTGGGTTAGTTGTCGTCCATCTCGAACACAAACAGACATTAACTTTGGGGACACAAGGGGAATTAAATAAAAAATGGTGGTTTAAAGGTTAATCCACTAAAGTGCTTCCCCTCCCCCCCACTTCCACCTCTCCTCCTCCTCCTCCGCCCCTTGCTTCTCCTCCTTCCCCCTCCTTCCCCCTCCTCCGGCACTGCCACCACCACTCCCTAGCCACCTCCGCCCACTACTCCTCCTCCCACTCCCCGGCCTCCTCTTCCCCCCTCCCCATTCATCTCCGCCCCATCTTCCTCCTCCCTCTCCCTTGCGACTTCCGCCTTCGGCTCCTCCTCCCTCTCCCCCGCAACTTCCGCCTCCGACTCCTCCCACTCCCCAACCACCTCTGCTCTTGGCGTCCCCTTCTCCTCCTCCTCCCACTCCCAGGCCTCCTCTTCCCCCCTTTCCGCCACTGCCTATTGCTCCTCCCCTGCCCCTTCTCCTCCTTTGCTCGATGCTCCTCCCCTGCACCTTCTCCTCCGCTCGATGCTCCCCGCCCCCACGCCCTCCGCCGCCCGCTGCTCATCCCCAACACCCTCTTCTCCTTTACACGTTGCTCCTCCCCTACACAATACTCCTCTTCTCGCGGCTCCCCTCCACCACCTTCCCCATCCTCCTCTTTCCCCTCAACAAGATCTTGGCCAAGCCCCGCCGGCCATGTCTCGCATCAGCACCCCCCTTTCCACACCATCCCACCCCCTCTGCCTCCTCGTCGACGCCCCACCTCCAAGCCCCCCATCCCCCTTGATATCGTCAAGTCCAAGATCAAAGCGGACTACCTCCCCACCTCGAAGGTCATCCCCCTTCAATCGCTGTGCATGGACTATGTCCCCTTCGAGTCCCACCGCAAGCTCTGTGCCTCTTGCGACCTCTTCTTCGTCGACCGCCCCACCTCCAAGCCCCCCATCTCCCTCCACATCGTCAAGTCCTAGATCATATCAGATTGCCTCCTCGTCTCAAAGGTCACCACCTCCAGTCCCTGCACACGAATTATGCCTCCTTCAAGTCACTTCGCAAGTTCCACGCCTCCGACGACCTCTTCTTCGACGACCGCCCCACTTCCAAGCCCCTCGTCCCCCTTGATGATGTCGAGTCCAAGTTCAGATCAAACTGCCTCCTCGTCTTAAAGGTTGTCTCCCTCTTGCCCATGCGTACGGACTACATCCCCTTCAAGGTGCTGCATGTGATGTTGCATGTTCCAGATCCAGGAGTTGTGCTAATGGCTCGATGATCCTGATGCATGTGCTCGACGAAGGCTTCAGGTGGAAATGGCGATGATCGGGCTCCAAACAGAGAGCGGTGAGTGGGGAAGCAACTAGAGGCAGAGAATCAAGCTCCAAAAATCCGATCTGCCACAAATCTTAGGTCAACCTCGACCGCTGCACCTGCCAGCTCGGCCGCGTGCCACTCCTCGTCGGCGAGGAGGGAGGACGAACTCATGGATGTGAGGAAGAGCAAGGGGAGTTTTTGGACAGTTATACCCCTCTTAACATCACATGGTTTGAAAAAACCTTGGTTAAGTTCAACTTATTGACGGCTAAAGTAACAGAGGGACATAAATGATAGAATGGCAAGAAGTCAGGGGCATAATTGATATTCCAAAAAAGAGAGGGGCATAACTGATATTGCAATACTTAGAGGGACACAACTGATAAAAACCCAATATGTTTTAGACATAATTTTCATATCTATAAAATAAAATTACATAATCGAATAATTTCGATTACTCTCATGAATACCCATGGTTATTAAGGCGGCAAGGCGTTAAACCTGGGCGCCTAGGCATTTTCCCGAGAAACCCTTTTTTATATCATTATTTAATTATCAGTCTAATATATAAGTTTTTTGTAATTCTATTATGATCATTGGAACATGTTAGTTTAAAGAAATGTTTTAGACTTGTGAAATGTAAAGCTTACATATAATTATAATGAATTGTCTTATCCACATATATATTATTATTAGATATAAATTTTAGATTTGTAATGGCAAATTATAATGGATATTATTATAAAAGAGTAAGAAAGTTATAAGATTTAAAAAACGGGAAAGGGAAATGTGTCAGATAAATAAAACTATCGAGAAGGGTCAAAAATTGTTTATGACGATTACAAAGGTAATATACCTGAATGGAACTAAAAAATAGCATATATTTAGTATAAAATAAGGAGGATCATAAACAATATTTTTTCACAATACTCATGTTATTACTTAAATTACGGTAGCCTTTAACAACTGAAAACTAAAGAAGAGATATTTGTTATAAATATCACAAATTTATAATAAAGTTGCAAATGTCAAGACAAGGCATTATACCTGGGCGCCTAGGTGCCCAAGCGGCTCAAGGCGTATGCCTTTTTTGATAAAAGCAAGGCGCTTTTTCAAGGCATGCGCCTTAACATCTATGGGAATACCGAATATTCTTTATTAGGTGACCTCTCCAATTGAATATCGAATACCGACTTTTGCAACACTGCATAAGATGATTAGATACATAGGTGTGAGGGTGGCATTTGTACAAACACATTATTCTCGAAGCAATTGGGTTACTAAATGGTTTCAAAATATTCTTTCGAACCTTTTGCTTGATTTTTGTTGCGTATTTATTGTGAATCATTTACTTTTACTTCAACATCGTAATTGATGTGTATGTCTTAATAGAATTGTGTTTATGCCTATGACTTCAGAGGTGATATCATTTGCTAATTAATTGTAGTATGTGGTACACCACTTTTTGTTGGCTATGTTGTGACATGGGTTTATATTCCGTATCATGTCTCTTGGGATCTCTTTGGCAGCAGTCTACTTATGTGAAAATTAGTTTTGGAAAAAATACCAGTGAAGATCAATGTGAAATTAATTCCTTAGTAAGGGGACTTTATGTAGATCACTTCTCGAGCATATGATCACCACTATGTTAAAAAAGCTTGGACTGGACAATTTAGTTCAAGGTCAGCTCGATGGAGTTCGTGGCCCCAGTCTGACGTGAGCTGAGTTTCAGCCGCTTTTCTTGGTTTGATAACTAATTTTGATAATTAAAGTTTATATATATCATCTGAAGTAGAATCAAATGATGTTCGGGTGGTCTGAACACATGCTTGATTTCATGTTATCTCAAGGTTGTACCTTTATTCCTGCCTTCCTATTTTTTTTTTGTGCACAACGCTCGCACATAGGTTTAGCGAGTCAATATTTGCTCTATATTAGTTCCACAAATTATGGGACTATTTAGTCTCATGTTGCTGAGCAGGTAATATGTAGTTCTTTGTCTCCAAAAATGAAGTCATGTGATCATACATCCATGTGCATGAGCAAATAAGATAAAAAACTTTCTTTTGAAAGGAAATACAACATAACTTATGGCTTGACATAGGAACCGAATGCTAGCTTGAACTCGTATCATTGGGCTTGGACATGAATTTCTCGAGTTTGACTGAGTTCAACATAACTTACGGCTTGACATAGGAGCTGGACGCTAGCTTGAACTCGTATCGTTGGGTTTGAACATGGATTTCTCAAGTTTGACTGAGTTCAAGTTGAGCCCAAGTTTGTGTCAACATACTTTGAGTTGACCTCTAGTCGTGCTTGGCTTGTATTCAATTCTCGACATATTTAAGTTGAGCTCTAGTTGTGTTTGGCTTGTATTTGATTCGATACAAACCCCTGATGATCAATTCTTTTACCATTTGTTAGCTAGGTTTTTTTTAAGTATTTGCTTTGCTATGCATCTATGTAGATAATGAACTGCATTGTTGTGATTATGCTAGTTAGGTATTCTATTAAATATCTTTTTTCTAAAAATGAACTGCTGCATTCTTGGGTTAAAAATTCAGATAGGTTTTAAGATAAGCCCATTACTTAGCCATGTCCTGGTATCCAAGTGTCTTTGAAATTTACTGAACTTACGCAAAAGTCCCTGAACTATACACCTGATTTCAGTGTCATACCTGAACTTTATAAGATAACAATGCGACACGCGATCTTTAAGATTTGTCTTAATCCACTTCTTCACTATCGAAATTTAGTTGATCGTTTTGTCTTTCTAACCTTAAATCTCAATATCTTAAAACCATAGAGACAAATAATAAGATCAGGTACCCCATTGTTACCGTTTAAAGTTCAAATATGGCATTGAATTGGGTGCAAAGTTCAGGGAACTTGTGTGTAATTTACTCTTGAAATGTTGTGAAATAATTTGATTGATTCTCTGGTTTGTGATCCTTGATATCACGGCACCTGGATTTATCATACTGACTATTCTCCTTGCTTAATTTGCATCTTAACTAACCTTTACCTTGGCACTCTCTCCTTAATGCTGGTTATGTTGTAGTACCATTTATCTTGATTGTTTTTTTATCAGAAGCTCCATTTGTTCTTTGATTATTCTCATGGTCATGGCTTTGCTAGTTTAGATAGCAGGTGCAATGTTTTTTTGCGTACTACTTTCCAAATTGCATGATGAAATATGAAATTTTGGCATAGTACTGTGTTGATGTATGAGAAATTTATAGATAGCCACCCAGTTTTTTAGTAAAGCAAAAAATGGAGTACAACTTGTGTTTCATAAAGGCACATCATCAGCCAATCTTGAATTCCAGCATAGTAGTGTTTTGATGATGTCATTGGCATTGTTGAGAATTTTATTGAAAGATGTTTTCCTGGACCTTTATATAGAAAATAGATGACGTTAACAGGTCCCAAGTAAGTGGGACCAACTTTAGGATCCTCCTAATGGTGTACTTGTGTGTAGATATGACTTATAAACTGGTCAATTTTAATCATTCTTTTGTTTGAGATGGCCTAAAAATATAGGTGGTCTATACAGATGCGGATTTGTATGGATGTTTTTTTGAAGCAACATTTTTGCTTGGATAATGTATACGCTCCAACTAATGCACACTTCTATTAAAAAATCTCTGCCCTACATAAATATTCTGCTTTCCTTTTCTCATACATTTGAGCTAACGTGGTTACTCTTCTCTTTGTGAGATGCACTTCCTTGCATCATTACACGGAAATGCAGGTAATAAGTTGTTTTTTAATACGAAAAAATGGAAGCCAAGAAGTTCCTGCAGTTGGTCGAGGAGAAAAAGAAGCGGATTCTGGAGAGGAAAGAAGCCCCCCTTAAATGGGAACAGAAGCTAGAAGCTGCAGCCAAACTCAAAGCTGATGCTGAATCTAAGAAGAAGCAGAGGCGCATGGACCGTAAGAGAAGATCATCTTCGTCATCTGATTATGGCAGTGATAGTGATAGCAGTGGTGATGGAAAACCTTCAAAGAGGGCCTCAAAGAAGCGAAGAAAGGATGGCCATTCAGACTCTTCTGGCAATAATAAGGAGAGGAGACGCAAAAACAGGTCAAGGAGGGCCTCAACTTCTGATGGTGAGAGTGATGCTGAAGAATACAGAAGCGAGTCCGAGCAAGAGCATCGCCGCAGGAAGAGACATACCCATAGGAGAAAATCCAGGCGTACTGATTCCAGTGGGGACTCCAGTGACACCGATGACTACTCAAGTGATGACAATGAACTTGAGAAGAGGGGCCACTCCAGGCACCGCAAACATGGCCATCACAAATCAGGTGCTGCTTCAGATTCCGATAGTGTGAGCCATCTGAAGTATCCTAAGTGTCGCAGTGAAGACAATGCAGATAATTATTCGTCCGATTCATACGACCACGGACAAACAAGGAGCTCAAGGAAGCATCACCGCAGACATGGGCATCATCGCCATCACCGACGTCATGGCCATAGTCACAGGCAGTCAGCTGAGCCTAATGGGAAGGCTAACTACAATTGCAGGCAAAAAGCTGATGAGTCCAACGGGAGGTTTAACCACAGCTGTCGTGGGGAAGACTCAAAAGGGCATGAAAGCTGAAGAATTTCCGGATTGCATATGATTGCTAGTGGATATATATTGGATTCTATTGAATGTCCTGTAGCTTCCAAATTTAACAGAACTTATACAGCTTACTTTTGTCTGGTGGCAGAAATTGTTATCAGAATTAGGTGAATGAAGAACTCCGGTGATATGTGGACTATGTTCTCTCTCATGCTTAGGGTTTTGACCAAATGCCTTTTGGATTTCAGTTTAGGCTTCTTGGTATCTATTTGACTCGATTTGCGATACATGCGTTCATATGCTGTCGAAAGTAAAATCTCAACCTGTAAAATTTCTTGGTGTCCATCCTACCCAGAAACTTTCCGGGTTGGATTCGATTTATTTGTTCGTTTTATCCAACTGCTTATTGGTTTTAGAATTGGACTCGTTGCACCTCTAAAAACAAACAATTTGGAGAGTAACATTTTAAATTCAATCAAATGTTTGATTTGTGTTTAATCAAATGTTTCAAATGTTTGGTTTGTGTATAAGCATAATCAAATGTTTCATTATGCATGAGTTTCTTCTACATGAGTTGTCATATAATTCTTTCTATTTAGTTGTAAGAGTCTCTGCTATGTAAATTGTTATATGTCTACTGATGTATGAGTTGCTTCTATATGATTTTCTGATATATGGCTTGTTTATATGAGTTCCTTCTTTACGTTAGTCTGATATATGAGTTCCTTCCGCACTTGAGTGCCTGCTATGTTTGTTTGCGTGGTATGAGTTCCTTTTTTATAGGGATATTTACACCTATAATTTTGAAGAGTTCTGTAATTACATCTAGAATCCTCGATAATTCATAATTGCACTCAGAACTCTGAATAGTATTTTAACTTTTACATAACATGACTTTGTGTTAACAACTTATGATGAAATTCGTCAAGTATTTAAATAATCCACCCTTTCCTCTACCTTAAGTCCATCCTCGATGACGATTGGTACCTCGCGGCCATCTCTAGCGTGACATTATCCCCATCCACACAGACTCACCTCACCACCAGCATCGAATCTTCCATGAACCCCACCATAGCGACCTGCAGCTCCAGCAAGCGGGGCACTTCTCCTGTTCGCAGTCACATCGGGAATCTTCACCATTAGACACCAAGTGAAGAGCACTAAGCTCATACACAACTACTAACGAACTGGCATACAAACCCATCATTGCCTCAACCTAACTGACGAGAGGAGACCAAGAATCGATAAAGGAGGATCTGCAGGAGACCATGAGGACGAGGAAGCCGAGCAGCAGGGCAAGACCCCAAGGCGAGGTGCCATCACTGTGCACGAACTCCATCCCGGACAGCTGCAGGTCGAGGATTCTGAGGTGGACGGAAAGAGCAAGAAGAGGAAGAGGGGGAGTAAGGAGGATGAACATGATGATGTGGTGTTGCAGAATCGAGGCTATGGCGAGGGGTGGAGCTCAATCGGGAGAAGAAGCTAGAGCGTAGATGGAGATCTGAGAGTCGTCGACGAGGAAGACATGGTTTCCAGTAGCAGCGGTCGAAGAGCTGGAGGAGGTGAGGCAGAGGAAGGGGGAAGGGCAGTGTGCCTACCACCCAAAAGATCGGGGTTCAAATCCCCCCTTGCAGAGGTTGCAATAGGTAGTCGACAACCAACGTAAAATATAGTCAAATTTTTCAACATGGATTTGAGCAAGAATCCATGTAGCCGATATAGTGGGAGAAGGCTTCACCATTTTTCTAAGAGCAGAGTACAGCAGAAGCCTACTGTAAATCGGGACTATGTCCGAGCTGCTTGATCAAGATCGAGCGGTTCGCACGAAATCTAGGTTTTTGTGGGCCCTTACCGTGCGAACCGCTCAATCTTGATCGAGCGGCTCGGGCGCGGTCTTGATTTACAGTAGGCCTTCGCTGTACAGCAGGGGATCTGCTCCCATTTTTTTGTTTAATTCAGTCATTGGATCAATGAAATGTTAGATTAACTCAATGATTTGGTTGAGTTAATTGATTAAATTAATGAACGGTTATGTGTGTAAGATAAGGCACTTATTCGAGAATATGTGGTATAATTATGAATTATCAAGATTTTTGGTTGTAATTATGAAATTACTCAAGATTATAGATGTAAATATCCCTTATTATATTATATGACTTGCTGTCATATGAGCTCCATCTGTATTAGTTTCTTCTATTTCAATCGCTGTTGTATTTTCTTGATTACTACATATGCACGGTGCACCCCACAAATATTTGTAACGCTTTTACCTCTATTTCGTTATCCCAATAAAAAACGCAGCCCACACTGTCTAGCAAAATTTAAATATTGGTGTTTTTTTTCATAAGCTTATAACCACAAACTAGTATCTTATGAAACATGTTACGGTCAAGGTTGATCGATCAAATAAGGTCAATTGGCATGAAATTTTATCAAAATAAAAAGAGAGCAAAATTAGATGCACTGTGGTGTATTTGACTGCTAAAAAACTTTTTGTGTAGAACTAGTTATGAATAGATGTTCAACAAGTCATGTTTGTTGTGATATAATTATAATGAAGTTTTTTAATTTGTTAATAAGAATGTTCAAATAATCGATACCTCTTGCTCTCCATCATGCTCTTTGTTCCCCCATCGACCTAGAGTACCTCATCAATAATTATGCACATCATCACCATTTAACTCTCACATGAATTGGGGAGAATCCAAGAAACACACGTGCTTTTAGATTCTTCCCATAATCCATGATAATGGCTCTCAACATGTTCACCATCTACAATGGAACTCAGCATTCTCACCAACGTTGTCGATACTACATTATCAATTTATCATCTAACCACTGCAATGGGGTTGATGGTGTTATGTGCATTTGGGCGAGAGGATGAGACTGTAGGCGAGGCATGACATAAGAAGTAAGGACTAGGGATGAAAACGGATGTGAATATATTCGTATCCAATCCGCTATCGTATTCGTTTTATACATATTTTGACATTCGTATTTGTTTTAAAATGGATGCGGACATGGATGTCACTTTGACATTCGCTAATATTCGTATTCGTATACTCTTTTTCGTACATAAGCACAGTAATGGATTTATTTGTAATTGTGCATAATAATATTATACGATTGTATCCACCATTGTTGGTATAATTGTTATGAAATCTAGTATATCTATTTTATGTGTAAAACGTCCTAAACATGTACATTTTAGTAAGTCTATTAAAAAAATCAGGTTATTATTCGTATTCGATTCGTATCCGTTTTACATTCGTATTTGTTTTTAAGGATATGGTAACACAATTTTCACATCCGTCAATATTCGTATCCGCATTCGTATTCGTATTTCAAAATGGATAATGACGTGAGTATGCCTATATTCGTATCCGTACCCGACTGTTTTCATCCCCAGTAAGGACCCTTCCCTCGGACGATGTCAACGTGGTGCTTGACGCCATGATGAAGCATGAGGAGAATAAGGTCCGCACGGGAGAGATGGTGCTCCACAATAGGTGCAAGAGCAGCAATGACGAATGGTTGACCATCATTCTGGCCATGTGATCAGATTGTCTCTACGTTGGATATTCTGACAAATCACTTTGTCGCGATAGTTACCTAAGTCATTAAACAACAAATCATTTATTGGTTCATGTTTATGCTGGATTTTTTCTGAAACGTACCCTAACATGGATATATTTTACATCCATGCTCAGTTTGAAGAAGAAGAAAACAATCATGTTTTTTATGGCATGAAATTAGGATTAAACCAGTAAATTCTCCACCCATGTATATAATATTTTATATACATGGAAAATATCTTTCAAGTATATCGGGTCAAAATGCAAGTCAGGTCGAGGTTCTAAAATCTTTGTCCAAAGCTCGCTATAGGTCGGTTCATAGCCTATTTTATTTTATTTTCCATTGATTTTTTAATATTATTTAATAAGTATAAATGATTTCATTACTATATGTATACTTTATATAATTAATATAAGTAATTTGCATGCTACTTAACATGTAAATAATAAATTTATAATATATATACTTATATTTCATCCATCAAGACTATCATACATTAACGATCTTAGACTAGTTGAAAATCGATCAATCAAGATGGACATGTTAGGATTATTTTTTAGATGAAACTTGAAACGTATGTTCCACTCATTATTCTATCTAAATCTTCAAGGCTTCGCACAGTTAATGATGTTAAAATGAGCGGTTGAGATTACACATCTCACCATCTCATATATATCCCATCTCATAGGATCGCTCGCACATGCATGCATGCATACATATATGGGGAAAATGTGGATCCATTTTTTCCATTTTTTAAATTTTCTTTTGAAAGAGAGGGCGAGGACGGCCCGAGAAGTATTGGAAAGAGACTATACGAAGGGATCTTAGTTTTTTGGATATAAGCACGGGATTGACCCAAGATAGATCTGAATGGAGGCGAAGAATCCATGTAGCCGCCCCTACTTAATTATGGGAAAAGGCTTTGTTGTTGTTGTTGTTGTCTTTTGAAAATCTCTTCAGTGAATATTCATCACTATATCCGCATATTATGTCATTCAAATTTCGTGCGAAAATAGAGACTCCTACGGCCTCCATCTCGACAGTAATTTTTTAAAGGTTGCAGAATTATTGAAATCGACCATGTCTGGATGGAGGCTGTAAAAGTTTCTATTTCGTACAAAATTTGAATGGCATAATAGAGATATAATGATGAATATTCACAGAAGAAATTTAAAAAAAATAAAAAAAATAAAAAAATGAGGTGGGGGAGCTAAGTTAGCTCCCCTTAGGGGATAACCCCATTTAACCCTATATATATTTATATTAACATATGAAAAAAAGGGGCCTATATCCCGGGATGCAGATAACTACCTACACCCAGCTTTTTTTTCAACATTTTTTGTTTTTTTTTTTGAAATGAAAGAGGAATTAGACCACTATATGTCTCTCATGCTCTCATTCTAAATTCAACTTAATTTACTTCGGAACTTCTATCATCTTCATCAAGGCTACCAAATTTTAACGTTCTTAGAACTGCTGAAATTGACTCTTTCTAGATGAACGTATTAGGATTGTTTGTTTTATATAAAACTTAAAACACATTTCCCCCTCATATATTAAGGGCCCGTTCGGTAGGAGAATAAGCATGAATAAGGATGTGGAATAAGGGGAATAAGGGTCTATTCTCCGTTCGGCTGGAGGATAAGAATAAGGAGAATAAGGTGAAATAAAGGTAGGTAAGGTGGGATAAAGATAGGAATAAGAGTGAAATAAGATGAAATAATGGGAAATAGTCGTACCACGGGGAAGCGTGTTGGGAGCTTATTCCCCTTATTCCATTCCTCCTTATACCCCAAACAAACAGGATATAAGGAAATTCCAGTTTTTTTTGTAAAAAATCAAAAAATAATGAAAAAAAGCTGGATTTAATCTCTCAGCTCCTATATATTATTTTTTTTATGAATCGGATTGGACCCGCCCGTATCTCAATTCTCCTGGACCAAGCTAACTCAGGACTAGGTGGGCGAGGACTCCTTCCAAGGGCATTGGGCCCCACCGTCGGTAAAATATCGCTTCCTATGGTTGGGCGCCAAAACTGCCATCCATGACTTGTGCCGATTACCCTCTTATCTTCACTGCCCAACCACTCGCTCTGCCCCTCTTCTTCACTGCATGCGTATCAAGAGAGAGAACACAGGTCAGCGATAGAGAGAGAGAGAGAGAGCATCAGCAGCAGCATCAGCAGCAGTAATGGCGGAAGGGCTCGGGCGCCCTCGGCTACTCGGCGCCGCCGGCGGTGGTATTGGGCAGGTCCTCCTCGCTCTCGCCGCGGCGATTTTCCTCCGCCTTGTCTCCGGTCCTGGCCCCGCCCTCCCCGAGCCCGCCGACGAGGAATCCGTCTCGCGCCACGGGGACGCCGAGCCAGTCGGTGAGGGGAAGCTGCCGCCAGTCACTATCCAGTGGAGCAACATCGCCTGCACTCTCTCCGACAAGCGTGGCCGCGTGGTGAGCTCTGTCTCTCTGACCTACCTCGAGGATAAGCTCTTGAACGCGAATTTGTCCCAAGGTTAACCCCTCGGTGTCATTTGATTATTATACACGAATAAATAATTACTTAACCGATAAGAAGACAAAAAATGTGATGCATAATCGCAAAAAAGACATTACCTTTTATTAAGTAAGTAGAATTTGTAATTCTGTTGGAGTTATCCTCCTGTAGGTACTTCCCAGTGTTGGGGAGAACCCGATTCTGCGACCCCATTATAAACCCATGTTGTTGAGCAGCTACTCGCTTTCTTTAACAGCCCAAGGTGGAAGATTTCTCGGTGTTACAGTTAGAGTATGGACTATGTAGGCATATTGTAGTTGGAGCTTTTGTTCATATATGACCGGTAATTCATATGAAGTATCAACTACAGTGGATGTTTCACGTGTTAAATTGTGGACGAGCAAGCGTCATCTGTTATACACTTCGGAGTTGGACTCGGTAGCAGACTGGCGTGTGAAGTATGTTTATTTGGATGCACCTATTATTTGAAAATATTCAGTTACATTGGATTTGTTTTGTTGCGGCATATCTCCATCTTTTGTTCTTTTTTTGCATTCGCAAACTCTCCATAAGATGCGTTTTCTACCAATTACCTATCAGGCAATCTTCTAGTTTAGGATTTTGAAAGTTTGAGCTGATGCCGGATTATTTCTCCTTGTCTGGTTGTGTAGTCAAGATTTCTTCTCTCTAACGTGAATGGAGAGGCTAAGCCTGGAAGGCTACTTGCCATCATGGGCCCTTCTGGGGCTGGGAAGACCACATTGCTGAATGTCTTGGCCGGGCAGCTCCTTGCATCTTCTTCGATGCAGCTTTCAGGACGCATTGACATCAATGGAAGACCGAAAGAGAGGAGAGGGTTCAAGTAATCACTTATCCTGATTGAAACCATCCTAGTATTCTATATTTAGTTATCTCATGGTATATGATTCGTTATTACTTGCAGAGCTGCATATGTCAGGCAAGATGATCTTTTCTTCTCCCAGCTGACAGTGCGGGAGACATTGTCTCTTGCAGCGGAGTTGCAGCTTCCAGAAATTTTATCAACAGAAGACCGGGAGCAATATGTGAGCAAGCTGTTATTTAGAATGGGTCTGGTAAGAATGCCCATGGAAACAAAATTCAAGCTTCCATTTTTCTGAAAGTCTAGGCTTAAGCTGCAAACCATGTGGATAAATGAGCATGTATATGAGCATTCTCTTCAATTTTTTTAAATAAGTTGTGTTTCAATTTTCTCATGAAGGATGGGGCCCTTATTAATGGATTGGAAAAATCTGCATGTGTTCCGTCCCTCTGACAGTCAAATTCTTGTGCTTCATATTCATTTGTTTTTTCAAGTGATCTTCTCCAGTGAGTCTTGGGTGTATTATCCAATTGTTCTCAGTTGTTCCAACTATGTATGTTTTACTAATAACCATATCTCTAAATAGAGTTTTTATCATGTTATAGCTTTTTATGTCGTCATAACTCAAACCCTTTCTCAGCTCCCAATACTTGTTACAATGGGTGATTTATCAAAATTATTTACAAGGATTTCGACCAGTACTAGTACATTGATAGATTTGTGCAAGGAACATGTATGGAAAAGAAGGCCAATCTGCTAGAAATCAGCTTTTTAAGGATTTTGCAGCACATTCTTTTGGAATGCTTTAAATTTTTGAATCCAAAAATGTAGAACTATTTGAAGTGTTCACAAGAAAAATATCATCTTAACATCAACAATCTTATCCAAGTCTGCCTTAGAAGGTTAAGCTGCATATTCCTGCAGAATTTCTTTTATCATCCTGGATTTGCAGTATAAGCTCAGTTTCTCTAAGCATAACAGTGGACCGACTTTATTTGTTCTTATAAATTGGAGAACATTGTAGATTTGAGTTTAAAACCTCCCTTAGGTTTTTGAGTACCATATGCCCTTCTTTTCTTTGTTAATTTGTGAGCATTATTTTTTAATTTAACCAAAATAAAAAAAATCTCGCAAAAATACGAACATGAACAAGCTATGTACCTTTCAAAATAATAAGAATACCATTGCTTTTTTGAAATCTCTGCCTATGCATATACAAATTCTCCCACTAGTAAAATCATGTCTTTTTTAGGGTGTTGACCGTCTTAATAGTTTTTTTTGAAGGCCAAAAGACAGGGGGATACACTCTGCGGTGTTCGCCCCAATTTATTAAAAAGAAGAAGGTAAACAGGTAGTTTACAAAGGAAACGATAGAAACCACATAACGCCAGCCATTACAACACCCAATCATCAAGCAAACGTGTACAATGCACCTTTACGTTTTCCTTGTAAAAGCGCTGCCCCGAAAAAAGAGCTGCATTTCTGCCCAGCCATACCGCCCACAAAGTTACCACAGGCTTAAGGATCGTCCGCCTCTCCCTATCTTTGTTGGCCACCAACGAACCACGGAAGGACACCAAGTCGGAAGTGCAAATCCAAGCCATAGTTGCTTCCTCTCAGATCCCTGTCACCTTAGGGCATGAGAAGAATAGTTGCTCAAGGGATTCCACCGCATTGCCGCACAAAACGCACCTATCAGAGACATTGCCAAGTAGTCTAGCGCAACGATCTCTCGTCATCAACCTTTGTCTACGAAAAAGCCAGAGGAAGAAACCAATCCGTTCAGGGAGCCTTAGACCCCAGAAGAAACCGCAGTCACGAACCATAATCTCCGAACGCGAGGGCGGGAGCCTACAGATCACCCCATAAGCCTTTTTCGCCGAGAACGTGCCCCTCCGCCAGGCCCAGTGATCTCTCCCCACAGTAGGCCGATCTATATCCTTAATAGAGTCCAGCAAGGCGAGAAAGTCCTCGAGTCTTTGATCAGAAAAACTAGAAGAAAAAGCCAGGAACCAACTACCATCAGACCAGCATGAGGCGACACAAGCACATTTATCAGCCGCCAGAGCGAACAGGCGAGGGAACCGCGAGCTCAAGCCCCCCCCGTCCAATCATCAGTCCAAAATCTGAAGGATTCACCATTACCAAGCACCGGCCTAAACAAAGAAATAAACCTTGAGAAAATCTCCAGCACCCCCTTCCAAAACGACGTGTGGGATCCCCCCCGATCAGCCGCCAACGGAGGTGCCCCACAAACCCCGTCAATCTCGCGCAAGATCCTGCTACATAAATCCTCCCCTGGGCCCCACATTCTGCTGGCCCACTTAAGAAGGAATGCATCGTTAACATGCTCCAAACTCCGCACGCCCAAACCTCCTTCGCTCTTGCGTCGCGTGATTTCACCCCACTCAACCAAGTGAATCCCCCCCGACCCCTCCCCATTCTTGGCCCACAAAAATCTCCGCATACGCTTCTCAAGTCGATCGCTAATCCCCTTCGGCAACCGACGGTTAAACAAGAAGTAAACCGGGATAGAGGAGAGGACCGCCTTCAGGAGGACGAGACGTCCCCCCTAGAAAGGATGGCCGACTTCCACCCAGCCAACCTCGACTCCACCTTCTCCACGACCTTGAGCCAATCCCTCAGCCTAGCTCTTCCCACTACCAAGGGCATCCCCAAGTATTCAACAGGGAGGGAGCCACAATCAGACCCCAAAATCCTACCGCAAGCATCCGCCTCCTCCGCCGACATACCAAACGGAACCACCTTCGATTTGTTCACATTTTTGTAGAGACCCGACAACTCATTAAATAGGTCTAGGGCCACAGACATGCTCGAGACCTCTCCGATGCCCCCCTCAATAAAAAAGATAGTGTCATCAGCATACTGTAACAACGGTACCGCCAAACTGCCCCTAGAGTACCATGTCGATAGACCGCAATCAACAACACGTCAAGCAATGCGAGCAAGGACATCCACAGCGATGACAAATAGAAGGGGAGCAAGGGGGCAACCCTGACGTACCCCCCTCCGCGGCTGGAAGAAACCCCCCTCCGGGCGGCCATTAATCCAGACCGAGAAAGAGGCTGTGGTTACACAACGACGCATCCATGAAATCCAAACATCCGAGAACCCTCTCCTCCGCATAACCGACCAAAGGAACTTCCAGTCAAGGCAATCATAGGCTTTGCACGGTGGGTTTGGGAAAGTGCTGTGCGCGTGGTTTATCGGAAGAGCAGCGGGGTCGGCTGCTTCGCAATGGTGATGTCGCCAATGTTTGTTGGAGAAGCCTTCGTTTTGTGGATGGCACCTGTTCAGAGTTGGACGTCTGCGTGGCCCAGGTGAAAGGCGTCCCCCTGTTGTCGAGGTCTCTGAGGTGTTTGGCGAAGGCTCTTCGGAGGTGGGGAAAGGTCCTTGAGGTGCTGGAGGACGGCCTCAGGCCTGGGTCGGTCTTGGATGACACGAGGGTCCTGATGGAATGCAACAAGAGCTTCCTCGACAAATTCAGCGGTCAAAGTTTGCTTGCGGAGATGAAGATCGGGTGTTTCTCTTTCAGTGTTGAGGTTGTGATCGGGGACCCGCCGTCACCGCCGGATCTTTCGAGGGAGGAGGACGGGGGAGGGCCGGGGGACGTTTCGTTTCCCGAGATGGCGGTTGGTTTTCCGAGGGGCCTTTTCGGCGGAGGGGTGCGGTCTTTTCAGGGTACGCGGCGTTTTGAGAACTTCCTTTTTCTTGGTGACGTAGCCTGTGCGTTGCTGGATTCTTCGACATCAGCGTTGGAGGCAGTTTTGGATGCGGCTACAGGTGTTCGGGCTCCTGTTGCGGACTCGGTCGCGGATTCGGGAGTGGGCCCAAGTGCAGCTCCTCTAGCGGTGGTCGGTACTCGTGGGCCTCCTCTTTCTGTGGCAGATCCTGGAGCGGTTTTTCCTCCTCTGACGGTTTCTGATTCGGTTTTTTGGAGGAGGCCGGGTCGGGGCAGTTTCTCGGGCTAGGGTGTTCTTTGGGGATCCGCGGATCCCGCGGTGGTGTTTCCGGTTTTGTCGTCCTCGACCTCGCCGTCTTGGCTTTTCCCTCCCTGGGGTTTGGGTGTGGCGCAGGACGGCCCTTCGCAGGTGATCTCGGTCTCGGTCTTTCCCCCTACCGCGGTGGTTGGGGGGGCGCAGGCTCTTCCTTCTGTGGCCCCGGTGGTTGGGGGGCGCTTTCTCTGGTCGACTCTGGTGGCCATCCTCTGGGGGCTGAGGTCGCTGCTGATGTGGCCCTGACGGGCCTTTCTTCTGATGCAGTACCCATTGATGTGGGGGTCCCGCCGGGGCAGTCGTCTGGCTCGGGTACGGCCGACAGGAGAAGCGGGAAGAGGTATAGAAGGCGGAAGCTGTCCCGACCGACGAGGATGGAGGTGGTTTTTTGCTCTGCTTTCAAGGACCTTGTGGCGGAGGCCGTGGGGGTGGTAAAGGCACATGGGTGCTCCGACAGTTGCAAGTGATTCCACTTTCGTGGTTTGTTCGTGGTTTCGGGGTTCCGGGTAAGAGCTGGTTCGGGAGTCCCAGAGCTTTTGATTGGGGGTGCGTCGACGTTTTGCTTCAGGCGACGTTTTGCAGACTTTACTGGAAGACTTGGTGGCATTTCAGTTTCGTTTAGTTTGGCTGCCTGGGTGACGGAGGCTTGTGTTTCAGGTCCGCTGCTTCAGGCTGTTGTGCTCCTTCACGGGCCGTTGTTTGTTTTGCTGTGCTACGTTTGTGCCCGTGGTGCTCTCTTTTCACCTTTGTCCCGTGGGGTTGCAGTTCTGGTTGATTGGTTGTTCTTGGTTGGTGGTGCACGGGCGTTCCTCAGGCCCTCTGGAGCGCGTTTTTTCTATGTCAAGGTTTGGCCGGAGGTGGTGTTCCTTATGTCAGGTGGCCCTGTTCGGGTGACCTGGAGGGGTCGGTTTATATTTTTTGTGCTCTTCTCGGGACAAAGGCCCTGCTAGGATGTCGTGGGGTTCGTAAGCGTTGTAATGCGTTTGGCGGAGTGTTGGGTGGTGTAGTGGGCCTGTTTAGCGGCGTCAGTTTGTGCCCTTCTTCTTCTTTTTGTACTCTTTTCTTCTTTTTTTGTTAATTTACTTTTGGGGTGAACACCACTGAGTGTCTCCCCCTCTTTTGGCTTCAAAAAAAATCATAGGCTTTCGCGAAGTCAACTTTCCAAAGCACGCCGTGTCTCCCCCCTCCTCCAATCCGCAACCAATTCCGAAGCAAGAGTAAGGCAGTCCGAGATTTGTCTTCCTTGTATCAAAGCCGATTGTAGCGGGGAGATGATGGAGTCGAGAACTCGACCAAGCCGCAAAGCAAAAACCTTCGCCACGATAAGGTAGAGTGCATTAGAAATAGCAATGGGGCGATAATCTTCAATCCGCTCGGCTGAAGGGGATTTAGGAAGCAGGACAATGAGAGACTTATTAATCCGTTCGAAACCAGCATTTCCACAACAAAATTCGGCGATGACCTCCAACACCTCGTTGCCAACCAGATCCCAAAAATCCTTGTAGAAGGCCACAGGGAAGCCATCCGGCCCCGGAGCCCCATCGGCGTTCAACTCCCACACCGCCGCCTTAACCTCCTCCATGGAAACCCCCTGCGTCAGCCCCTCACACAACGAGGGCGAAAGCGGTGTAGCCCCAACCCCCGTCCACCTCCAAATCCTTGGGATGCTCCTCGCCGAGAAGTCCTTAAAGTGAGCGGCGATAGCTTTCCCCATCTCCCTGTCTCCATCCACACGAAGGCCATTTATCGTGATCGAGCGCAATGTATTTGAGCGACGCCTTCCGCTTGCCACACGATGAAAGAACGCCGTATTAGCGTCCCCCTCCTTCAGCCACGTAACCCTCGACCTTTGACGCCACTCAGTGACACGTTTGAGGTCCTCAGCCGCGATTACCATAGATAAGGTGACGCCGTATTACGTATTAGGTCCACACGATGAAAGAACGCCGTATTACCGTCTTAATAGTTGCAAAAAATAATTTAAGGTGTTCTTTCAGATGCTCTGTGCAACACCTAGTTCATTTGCTCCTTGCGAGTTACATGCAACTGGTTTTTGCTTGAGATCAAGAGCTTTGCTTGGTTAATATTCTAGGTCCATAATAGACTTTGTCTCTATCATTTCTCTCGGAGTCTGAATTGCAATTATTGTTTATTCCTATACAAGGT
Source organism: Ottelia alismoides (assembly GCA_037367405.1). Classification (NCBI taxonomy): domain Eukaryota; kingdom Viridiplantae; phylum Streptophyta; class Magnoliopsida; order Alismatales; family Hydrocharitaceae; genus Ottelia; species Ottelia alismoides. The sequence goes on along the minus strand of JAZKJV010000649.1, from coordinate 496,947 downwards.
CAGTTGTGTTGATTCTATAGTTGGTGATGCGAAAGTTCGTGGAATCAGCGGAGGTGAAAAGAAACGCCTATCACTTGCTTGTGAACTGATAGCCAGCCCATCTGTTATTTTCGCCGATGAGCCCACAACTGGTATGTGTCATCAAACAAAATCGAGGAGCATTTTTTTTCAATTTCTTTTTTCCTTATATATATTCCACGTTTCTAGTATTACATCATTATCCTTGATGCTGATAATTCGGCAGATATTCTGCTTCTTTGTTCATTAGGCTATTTCACTATGGAAGTTTTAATTGCCATGCTCAACTCCATTATTCAAAACCTGAGCATCTCAAGACATTAGCAAGCTCCTTCTTGAGGAGAGATCCTTGACTAATGCGCTGATGTCTTGTTAAGATTGAATTTTGGGCCATTCATATTTACCAGCTACCTTTTATTGTCTCTGAGGCCTGGAATATAATGTCTGATGTTAAGCTTTTTTTGGAACTAGGATATGCCTTAGTGTTTATTCCCAAACATTTCCTCAGCAATGGGTCATTTTCACCGAGTAAATCTTCCTGAAGATTTCTAGCTGAAGATGTGAGTTTTTATGTGACCTTGCCAATTCAGATTGTTTGCAATTTATGTAGGATTGGATGCATTTCAAGCTGAAAAGGTGGTGGAAACACTTCAGCAACTGGCAGGGGATGGACATACTGTTATTTGCTCCATACATCAGCCCAGAAGCTCGGTATATGCAAAGTTTGATGACATAGTGCTCCTGTCAGAAGGTTCTGTTGTCTACGTGGGCCCGGCAAAAGAAGAACCACTATCCTATTTTGCAAACCTCGGGTTGGTCAGTCGACCTCTTTTTACGACATTAGATAATGAGAAGAAGGATCTCGTTTACTCCTTAGCCAACGAAAATATTTTTTTAGAGAATTCTCTCCTTTTTTCTCTTTGAAAAATTCTGTCCTTTTTCATTCTCATTGTGACCATAGTATAAGTTGGACTTTTGAACAAATGGATGTCATTGCTTTCTTGGCCATGGTCAATATAATATGTGGCATGCCAATGATTAGAATTCAGGGTTGTCTTCTTGGCTTCAATTTGATTGCCTTTGCTAGCATGTCTTCACAAAAAAAATTTAATGTTGGTTGAGTTTGGAACTAGGCATTTTTTTTTTTTTTGGGGGGGGGGGGGGGTCTTGTGATTAGATGAAGTGCGGTGTTTGCAATGCCGCCATATATTTTCATGATAACAATTTTATTTTTGGAGCATGAATTCAATATTGATACAGGGAAATTCCATCTTAACTTTAGAAAAACTAATGGTTGAATGTTCATCTTTTCGATGTTTTTTATTATGTTATTGATTCTTCCTAAGTGAATTAATGCTGTATTTTAGGTATCATTGCCCTGACCATGTGAACCCTGCTGAGTTTTTGGCTGATCTTATTTCTGTTGATTATTCATCTGCTGAAAGTGTGCATTCCTCCCAAAAAAGAATTGATGACCTTATAGAGTCATTCGCAAATAGCACACCAATTACACCATGCATATCTCCTGTAATCAAACAGGAAAATCCGACATCCCGCAAAGAGAGCAACGGAAAATCTATTGTCAAACGAAAGAAAGGTGGTTGGTGGAGACAGTTCTGGTTGCTTCTTAAGCGTGCATGGATGCAGGTGATATTTTCTAACAATTTTTAAACCATAAAGAACTTACAGTTCCTTTTCTTTGATGTCTGGACACCATTCACCTAATTGTAGTTACTTTTATTTCCCCAGCTACTAGTTTCTGGTTCTCCAAGGAAATAACAGTAAACAGCTGGGTGTTTAAGGGGTCTGTGCAAATGTTGTATGTTTAGCTATTGATATGAAATTCTAGGTTTCTAATCAATTGTGACATGACATCGTGGTTGAGCTGGATGCACTCTTCAATAGTCATCTCTCCAGAAAAATTGTTTTATTCACTGTATCACAATTCTCATTGGTAATCTCTAATCCTTATTCTTCATCTGCAGGCTACCCGTGATGGGCCCACAAATATAGTTCGAACGAGGATGTCAGTTGCATCAGCTTTAATATTTGGTTCAGTATTTTGGCGAATGGGAAGATCTCAAACATCTATTCAGGATAGGATGGGATTACTTCAGGTAAAAAAATAACTGCATCAGCTTTTCGTTCAGTATTTTGGTGAATGGGCGGATATCAAATTTCTGTTTCAGCTTCTGATTTATTTACCGAAACAGTTGATACGATCTTTCTCAATTTTTTTTGAAAAGGAGGATGCTCACCCTTGCTCGGTGGTCACCAAGAAATTCCAATTAAACCAATAAGAAAATTACAAGTACTTTGACCAAGACTCAACAAAGGTTACACATGTATTCAAGAATATTCTCAACATAATATCTCTTCTCCCGAAAAAAAGGGAGGTCATTGTAGAATAACAAATGGCTTAGCTTTTTGGCTCTTGAGCTGCAACTTGTGGTCCCAAAACTCTTCTGGAATTGCTCAGTGTCCAAGGCATCCACCAAATCCACACCAGCCCTCCTCCAGATCTTATTAACACTTGTGCAACAGAAAAACAAATGATCGAGATCCTCCTCCTTTCCACCACAAATAGAACAAGGGATGATAGTATTCAATTATTAGCATGCACTGAAAGACCTTGTCATCACCCTCCTCCTAAAGAGCCACATCAAAATATTCACCCTTGATGGTGCTCGAATCTTCCAGATCAGCATACACTCTAAAGTCTTTCACCGGATCCATGTCTCCCAAAGCATTATGGGTTATTTAGGACTTGTACGATTTCTTCACCATGAGCTCCTCAAACTAGGCCAAGTGGTCCCGCATTCCAGAAGGTCATTAATTTTCTCCAGCTATGTCCTTAGACAATTGAATTCGGTAATGCGTTGATCATCGAACCTTGTCGAGGAGGTCGATGCTTAAGTCATGTATCTGTAAACATATATTATTTACTTATGTACTCCTTTGTTATTTTCCATTCCTGCCGTACTCTTTATGTAATTTACCCATAGGCTACTCTCCTATATAAGAGAGCCTAGGGCTGATGGAATAAATACGCTCCTTTATTTTTTCCCAACATGGTATAAGATCGACGGTCCTAGACCGGAGTTCTTGAAACCCTAACCCTAGCCCCACTGTCGAGCCCCTCTCTCTCTCCTCGCGCCGCCGCCAGCGGTGCCTCTTGGAGCATCTCGCCTGCACGTCGTCGAGCCCTCCAGCGCCCCGCGCTCGCGTGCCTCCTGCGCCTCCTGCGCGCCTCGGCCGTAAGCCTACGCCCTGCGCCTCGCACGCCTTCTGCGCCCCCCTGCGCACGTCGCCTGCGCCTCCTGCGCTGTGCCGCGCGCCTCGCACGCATCTCTAGCGTGCTCTCCAGCGCGCTTCTCACGCACCCCGACGCATCTCTTGCGCCCCGCGTGCATCACTAGCACGCGCCTTGCACTTCTAGTGCATCTCCAGTGCGCGCTTGCCGGTGCGCCCTCTCGCGCGCTCCCTGCGCACCCTTGTGTGCGCCCCTTGCTGTGCGCCCTTAAGCCGTGATTCAGCCCTACACGTATTTCTAGCGCGCACACCTCCAAAGGAATGAGTTTGGTTGTTTGAAGTCTACACATGCAACTAAACCCATCTATGTCCGTGTAGACGATCTTATTCTCAGTCTACTACTCCAGTCTCTGGTTACAAGTATGTCTGAAAGCAAGGCAGATATCCCATCTGTAGGCGCATTCCGAGGTCTAGCGCCGATTGTGAAGATGGATGGTTCGAACTATGAACTGTGGGCAATGCAGTTCATGAGTATGATGAAGTCAACCGGTAAGAAACACATTCTTACTGAAGAAGAGCCTGCTGAGAAGACTGGAGTTAATGCCTCGTGGGAGGCAGATGATGCATATGCCAAAGTATGGCTATCTGGAACTCTGGCAATAGAGATTGCCAATAATATTCTTCATCAGCCCACAGCCAAAGATATGTGGGACATTCTAGCCGCCACATATTCTCAAGCGAAGAATGAGACAAAGATTCTGCAGCTCCAGCATGACATATTCACTATCAAGCAGAATGGACGTCCTCTACACTCACTGTACACATCCCTACGAGGGATGTTCGAGAAGCTATATAGCTTTATGCCCCTGACAGCCACACCAGAGCAACAGAAGACCTACCGGAATGCTACTATGGTAGGAGTTTTTCTCGCTGCCCTTGATCCTGAGTATGAGGCAGCACGGTCTCAGATCTTGGCAGACTCTACTATTCCTCCTATGGAGGAAGCCTTTTACAGGTTGAGCCGGATCATTGTTCCCTCTACGGCGACGAATCAGACCGCCCCAGCCATGGCAACCAACAGAGGTCGTGGAGGTCACCATCATACACGTGGTCGTGGCCCTCGTGATAGAGGAGGCGGTACTCGGCCAACGTGTACCTACTGCCATCGTACCGGACATACTGAAGACACATGCTACTCCAAGCATGGATTTCCTGCATCTGCACGAGTTGCTGAGCAGATAGAACCTCCATCTGCTGCCTCTTTGAATCAGCGCTTTGATGATCTTGTTGCCCGTCTAAGGGGCATTATTCCTCCATCCGGCCCCAGCACACACTACTGAGAGCCAGCCTGACGTTGCTACATCCGCCTCTGCTTCTACCAGTGCATCAGGTAGCACACATGCATTTACTAGTAGTGGATCAGATACTTTAGCATGGATTATGGACTCTGGCGCCACACATCATCTATGTGGTGATCAAAGTCTACTTACAGGGTACAGACAGATCCCTCCAGGTTGAACAGTGGTCATTGCCAATGGCACACATTCCCCGATTACTGGTCAGGGGAGATTAGACTGACTCCATCTATGCATCTCAAGAATGTGTTACACACACCTGATTTTTCAATGAATTTATTATCAATCAACCAAATTACAAAGGATTTACAATGTCGGGCGATTTTTGATCCATCTTCTCTTGTTTTTCAGGACATCCTTACGGGCAACGTGAGTGGACGTGGCTATGAGCAAGGAGGCCTCTATCACCTCAGTCGGACTCCTTTTGTTGGAACCTCATCTCTACCTACTGGACCCGTCTCCCCTTTGCTATGGCATCTGTGCTTTGGGCATCTATCGCTTCAGAAGTTGCGTCGTGTGTTACCCCAGGTTTTGCCTCACACATCTATCCACTGTGAGGCATGTCAGTTGGGAAAGCATCATCGGTCTACCTTTCCCAGTCGTCAGTGTCGGAGTAGTACCTCCAAGTTTGAGTTATTTCACATTGATATCTGGGGTCCGAGTCGTGTTCCTGATCATCAGGGACACATGTTTTATATAGTTATTGTGGATGACTTTTCTCGTGTGTCATTGGTGTTTTTGTTAAAGAATAAATCTGAAGCAGGGAATATTATTATTAATTTTCGTAATGAGATTCGTAATGTTTTTTCAGCCTCTGTTAAAATTGTGAGAAGTGATAATGCCCTCGAATTGTGTACTCATGTCCTAGCCAGTTATTTCTCATCAAAGGGGATTATCCACCAGACATCATGTGCCTATACCTCCCAACAGAACGGAATTGCTGAAAGGAAACATCGTCACTTACTAGATGTCACCAGGTCACTTCTTATACAGAGTCATGCTCCTCATTCTTACTTGGGTGACGTTGTTCTTACATCAAGTTACCTAATCAATCGTATGCTGTCATCTGTTCTAGGTGAAGAGATTCTGTTCTCCCTTATCTTCCCTGGGAAAGAGCTATTTTCTCTCACTCCTCGTGTGTTTGGCTCGGTTGCCTTTGTCCACCAGTTGTCTCCTGGTACTGACAAGCTCTCTCCTAGGGCTGTCAAGTGTGTGTTCGTTGGGTACTCCAGAACTCGGAAGGGGTACAAGTGCTATGATCCATTACGCAGGCGGTATCTTGTTAGTGCAGATGTCACATTTTTTGAATATGTTATGTATTTTTCAGCATCAGGTGATCAATTGACACCTCTAGCTAATACTGATGCCATCTACATGTCACCACCACCACCATTACCACCATCACCACCACCACTACCACCAGAATCGTTATCATCTTCTGCACCTCCCATTACTATACCTGTTTCACCACTACCATATCATTATACCCGCAGGCCTGCTCCAGCTCATGGTCATTGTTCATCACCGAGCTCGCCTAAGGTATGTTCTGAAGATATTATTATTGATGGATCTGATGATGTTTCTGAGCAGGATGTGTTAAAAAGGACAGACGAGGATACAACTGACTTAGATGTTCCTATTGCTATACGGAAATCGAAGAGGAGTTGTGTGTCATACCCTTTAGCTGTGTCTGTATCGTTTGAACGACTAACTGGAGATTTCAGGAACTTTGCAGTCGCATTGTCAGTTGTAGCTATTCCCCGGAATTACCAAGATGCTATGAAGGATAGTCAATGGCGTCGAGCAATGGAGGAAGAAATGGCAGCACTCCAATCTAGAGGAACTTGGAGTCTGGTTCCTATACCTGATGATGTGTCACCAGTAAGTTGCAAGTGGGTATTTACAGTCAAGCAGAATGCAGATGGCAGTATTGACAGATACAAGGCTCGTCTTATTGCTCGTGGCTTTACACAGACATACGGGGTGGACTATCTTGATACATTCTCGCCAGTGGCCCGCCATTCTACTCTACGGATCTTGTTGTCAGTTGCGGTTACTCGTGAGTGGCCGCTATATCAGTTGGATGTGAAGAATGTGTTCTTATATGGTGACCTTCAGGAGGAAGTCTACATGCAACAACCACCTGGTTTTGCTGTTGAGGGGGAGTGTTCCAAGGTGTGCAGACTTCATAAGGCTATCTATGGCCTTAAGCAGAGCCCCAGAGCGTGGTTTCAGAAGCTCTCAGACCTCTTTGAGAAACAAGGATACAAATGTTCTAATGCTGATCATTCCTTGTTTGTACAAAAGACTTCCAGAGGTATTATTGCAATCATGGTTTATGTAGATGACATCTTAATTACAGGTGATGATGTACAAGGGATCAAGGAGGCAAAAGAAATACTGGGTCGTGAATTTGTTACCAAAGACCTCGGAGTCCTTAGATATTTTTTGGGGTTGGAGTTCGCCAGAAATCCGTATGGGTTAGTAATGTCTCAGAGAAAATATGTGACTGACCTGTTGAGTGAAACAGGAATCTTGGTTGCCGACCTGCTACCACACCAATGGATCCTAGTATGAAACTATATGATGATGATACAGAGGAGGTGGATAGGAGAAGATACAGAGAACTGGTGGGCAAACTTCTGTATGTCACTATCACTAGGCCCGATATATCCTTTGCAGTGAGTCGGGTGAGCCAGTTCATGGAGCAACCACGTCAGGTTCATATGGATGCCATACATATGATACTCAGGTACCTCAAGTCATCTCCAGGTGCGGGTTTGTTGTTCAAGAAAGGCAAGGAGATTTCTATCTCAGCATGTGCAGATGCAGATTATGCAGGGTGTCCCAAGGACAGGAAGTCTACTTCTGGGTTTGCTGTATATGTTGGAGATTCCCTAATCTTTTGGAGGAGCAATAAGCAAACTGTGGTAGCAAGGTCTAGTGTTGAATCTGAATATAGGGCTATGGCCCAGGTTAGCACAGAAATGATATGGATAAAGGCTATGCTTACAGATTTATATATAGAAGTCCCACTTCCTATGGCTTTAGAATGTGATAATCATGCGGCCTTGTTTATTGCAAACAATCCAGCATTCCATGAACGCACCAAGCACATTGAAGTTGACTGTCACTTTATACGTGACATGATCCAGAAGGGATTCATTGCTACATCCCATGTTAGTTCAGAGAATCAAACTGCAGATATCTTTACCAAGGCATTACTGCGAGGCCCGTTCCAGAAGTGTACATCCAAGATGAGCATGATTGATATCTATGCTCCATCTTGAGGGGGAGTGTAAACATATATTGTTTACTTATGTACTCCTTTGTTATTTTCCATTCATGTCGTACTCTTTATGTAATTTACCCATAGCTACTCTCTTATATAAGAGAGCCTAGGGCTGATGGAATAAATACGCTCCTTTATTTTTCCCAACAGTATCCATCGAATATATTTATGTTTATAGATTTATTGTAATTAAAGATGGTATTTTGGGCACAAATGTCAACACTTGGCTAATGGGAGAGCAAGCAAGAGAATGTGGTAGGAAGGAGAAGGGAAAGGAGGAGATGGCAGAGAGGAGGTGGTACGGGTGGAGGATAGGCGTGATGGGAAATGTTGGTGGGTTTTTAGGGGTCAAGCAGAGGGGCAATGTTGGAGGTGGTGGGGGCTTTAGGTTTGGGTTTGTTGGCGGCGAAGTGCTGAGCTTGAGGAGGGGGTGGGTCTGGTTTGGTGTTTGTGGTAGTGGTGCCTCCATTATCCAATGACGACAATGCTAGGCTATGATGGCATACCCCAATGCACAAGGAATGCCTAGTGCAGGCATGCTTCTTCTCAGAGATAGTTGTTGGCTCCACAAGAGGGCAAGGAGGATGGTTGACAGTCAGCCCCAAAGGCTCTAGGCAATGGTGTGCCTCGTCAGAGTGGTGCTTGTGGTGGTTCTTTCAATGCGGTGTTGAGGGACACTTTGTGAAGTCTTGCAAAGGGGAGTTGGTTTGTTTTGGTTATGGAAAGACTGGAAACCACAAAATGGAGTACACGAGGAAAGGATCTAGAGGAGGATGCATGGTGGAGAGTCATCGGTTAACGGCATACTAATTCACGAAGGCTATGAATCGATGATGTAGGAGGCCTTAGCAAGGCGAGTCCTTAGCAAGGTTGTACCTTGGTTTCTCATGTGATGAGGTGAGATTTTCTCAGGTGCATTGTATACGAGGTTTCTGCCAAGGAACTTCGTGAACTGCTTGAGGGTTCCTTGATGGGGGTGGTTGATTGGCATTGCTTGTTGGTGACCTCTTCTTCGTGTTGGGGCAGACACACGTTCATCTTTACCTTGTGAGAGGTCTTCTAATCTGTTGTGGTAGCTTCTTGGTAGTGAGAGACGCACTCTCCCCTTTGGAGAGTTGGTGGCTGTGGTGTGTGATGGTTTACAACCTTAGGAGCTCTTTGATCTTGTGATGGATTTGAAGGGCAATGTTTGGGAGGTTTAGTAGTTGTGGATTATCAGGTAAGGCACGTTGTTTTCTCATTGGGGGTGTTTGTTCTTCTGACAATCAAGCAAACTATGAAGGTGGTAATGACGACAACGAGTGGTGAGGGGCATCTTTCTTGGCGAGTTGAACATGCGGTTGTGGAAATAATGCAATTTGCCTCCCCTGTCTTTGGTACAGAGCATATTGATGGTGGGTAGAAGGGCATGTTTATTTTTACTGCTGGAAAAGGTCCCTTGGGATGCGGATTAGTAATTCTGCACCACTCTTGGGATTGTGCCATGTCATTTTTCTAACCGGACGACTGAGCAAACGGTGGTTTGGAAGATAGGGGTGGAGTTGGTTTGGTTGGTCTTGTTTTGGGGGGCTGTGCAGATGAAGCAACCAATGAGCTTGCACCGAAGGTGCAACATGTACTCTTGAATGCATAGTTTTAACAATCTAACCTCGAGTCATTGGGATGTAAGCCTCAAAGCATTTTTAAGACTAAACAGACTTGAAGCTAAAGCCTCGGTCTATTAAAGTAAGGTGTAAGCCTCGGTTGGTCGAGGTGGTTTTGAGGTTGTGAGGCGGAACTGAGGCGTAAGACTTAGTTGGTCGAGCTAGTTTTGAGGCAATGATGTAAGTTTAAGGTATTGTATTATTTGTATTTAAAGGGACCTATATATTTAAATAGTACATTGCACATTTTTACCCAATCGATTGCGTACTTAATGGAATTTAAATTATATAAATTTTTTAATTGAAAAAATTGTTACTTCATGTACTTCAAATTATGGCAATTCTTTAATTCGTGGGATTCCACTCCTTTGGGATGAACTTTTTTGGAAGAGGTTATTAGAAATGGTCAATATGGCTTAGATAGAACATAATAGATCGATCTTTTGATATATTCAAATCAAAACCACTTACAGGTTCAATGTCATTCCTAGAATTTGTAATCCAAGCTTCTCTTGCATCATGAGTCATATAAGAAAAACATCCACCATTTGTTGCTACATAATTTCAACACATTGTTCAACTTTCATTCAAACTCTGACTATGTTGTAAATCAATCAATTGTTTAGTCTTGACTCTTGCACAACATCCTTATTTACATTTAGTTCTTAAATAATCATAGCAATTCATGTTTCCAACTTGATTTGTCTTCACACATCTTGTCAATATCTTTTGGACACTATTTTCGAGTAGAACCTAACCTAACATCCAACTCATTTATCTTTCGTTTTGTCGATGTAAAGTGTGAAACTCCTAATTTAATTTCTTTTAACTTAACAATCATGAGGATGTCAAAAAAGAAATCGATTATCAATTGATTCTTACCATAGATATAAGATTATAAGTTAGCTCTTTCTTTCCTCTATAAAATGAGCCTTGATCCATCTTATATTTTTAAAAATATTACCTGGATGCCTTAGTTGATGACGACAAGCATGATGATCAGGAGATTGATTTTAGAAACGACACGGAATGTTGCGTTGGGGGTGCAAGAAGGGGGTTGGTAGCAGGAATGTTGTGGAGGAGGTTAGGAAGGAGAGGACCTTACGAGTTTGCCAACAGAAGTTAAGTAGGGAGGAAAAGGTGATTTACGAGAGAGGTACATGATATGATTTTGGTGGATTGGAGGATGGCGATGTTATCCGCAGAGAATGGTGGTCGTGGGGTGTTAAATTTGGGCAAGATGAACATGATCTTGATGACCAAGTTAGTGTCCCACATTTGGGGTAGGGGCTCGGACTTGTTGAGTAGGATGTTGTGCAATATCTATGGTGTTTCGATGGACTTATTGATGCAAAGGGAACAATGCACGCTCCGACAATTTTTTGGAGAGGCATATGTTCGATTCCGCATGTGATCTCACATCTTTTCTGATAGATCCTGTGAGATGGGAGAATTTTTCACCTTATAGCTTGATGATTTGATTGAGTTTGTTATGCTTTGCTACCGGTTCCCATGCCTCATCACTTTAGCAGTTGATGTGGGGATGTATGTTGGTGAGGCTTGGGATGATGGAGGATGGTTTCCTCAATTGTGCATAGACTGCGGAAAGCAATGAATGACTTGTTTATTATATGGTCATAAGGTTCCTTTATATAGAGAATAAACCCCAAATTGAAAATAACTAATAAAAAAAATATTTGATGCATATATATACTATTTCCTATAACACCCCCCTCAAGCTAGAGTATTGTTATCTATCATGCTCAGCTTGGAAGAATATTCCTGGAATGACCCTCTGGCTAGAGCATTGGCGAATATGTCTGCAGTCTGTTCTCTTGAGCTGACATGGGATGTAGAGACAAGATCTTTCAGTAAAATGTGTCTAATGTAGTGGTAATTCACGTCGATGTGTTTGATCCTCTCATAGAATGCATGATTGTTAACAAAGAAAAATATAACGTGATTGTCACATACTAGCTGTTATAGGAGTTGTATGTCAATAGCTAGGTCAGTCAGAACATATATGACCTACATCATCTCAGTGCTTCCTTGCGCCATGATCTTATATTTAGATTCGATACTGGATCCAACAACAACAATTTGCGTCTTATTTTTCGTGAGACTAGTAAGCTTTTAATAAACACTACAATTCCGGAGGCTGACAGCCTGCCTTTCGGACATCCTGCATAGTCAGCATATGCACAAGACGTGATCTTAAAAGATGTCCCTTTATTGAAGAGTACCAATGTACATGGTAAAGACTTCGTGTAGCTTAGGATCACAGACAACATCCATATAAGTCTAACATGGTTGCTCCATAAACTCCTGATTTTGCTTAATGCAAAGGATATATATGTCTTGATTATCGTCACGTATAAAAGCTTCCGACCGAGCTCACTGTATCTCCTCTTGCCCACCTCTTCAGTATCATCACTATAAAGCTTCATGCTAGGATCCATAGGATTGGTGGTAGGTATGCAATTTGCCATCCCGATGTTTAAAAAAGATTAGTGGTACTTCCTCTGAGTCATCCAAGCCTAAGAAAATATCATAGTTCTCCAAGATCGTTGGTGACAAACTTTTATCCAAGAAACACCTTAGCTTTGTTGATCCCTTGTAAATCATCTCTTGTAATAATAATGTCATCAACGTAGACCATAATAACAACAATACTTTGTGATATCTTGTGTCGAAAGAACGAGTTATCTGCATTTGATCTCTTAAGGCTATGTTGCTCTATCAGATCTGAGGGCTTCCAAAACCATTCTTTGGTACTCTGTTTAAAGTTATAAATAGCCTTATGAAGTTTGCATATCTTCTGACACCCCCCAACAATGACCACAGATGGTTGTTGTATATAGACCTTTTCTTGTATATCATCATACAAAAAGATATTTTTTGCATCATGTTGGGAGAACGACTAGTCTCCTATAGCAGGAACAAAAACAAGGATCCATAGAGTAGAGTAATGTGCCATAGGAGAGAAAGTATCTTGATAGTTCATCACATATGTCTAAGTGAGTCCAATTATTTGTGTACCACAAACATGGCCTTGTAGTGGTCAACATTGTCATGTCGTATTCTATGCTTCACTATAAAGATCCACTTGCAACCAACCACAGAAGCTCCTGTTGGGAAGTGATTAAGCTCCATTATCTATATGCCTTGTGGCTGGAGTGCATGCATTTCTTCCTCCATAGCAAGACGTTACTGAATATCTTGCTTAGTTTTTTGATATGCATGTGGGATCATAATAGCTGACAATCTCACCACAAACTTCCTAAAGCCATATGATAGATGCCTTGGTGAAATATGTCCTGCACATCTATGCCTCCTCTTCTGAAGTGCAATGGGATGTTCAAGATCCTCTGAATGATCCGCCTCATATACCTCAATCTCATAAGGAGATGCACTCCCATCCTATGTAGTCTCTTGCTGTACAGAAACATCAACAGTCACATCGATGGAAATCAAGTGTTCATGATTTACCTAAGATGTGCTGGAAGATGGGGAAGGCATGTAAGCATGGAGTCTAGTAGTCGATCGATGAATGTATACACGAGGAAAAGTTTGAACCATGTGAGGTATGGTAGGAGCTGGAGGTGAAGGAGGAGGTGAATGTGAACCTCCTCATTAGACTTAGAAGGTGTCATCCTATCACCTTTGGGAGAAAAATACATGATAGACTCAAAAAATGTAACATCAACACCGATATAGTATTTTTACCTGATAGGATCAATGCACAGGTATTCATTTTGGGTCCAGGAATAGCCAACAAATGAGTATTTGTCGGATCTGGGGGAGAGCTTGCCACGGCTAGGATTTGGGTGATGGACAAAGGCTACATAACACAATGGTTGCTGGTGTATGTCGCGACAACTCGGTGTATCGGAAATACAGCGGCTGTTGGTGTGTGTCACGACAGCTCGTTGTATCGGACAAAATACTCTGTAGATGTCATCCGCCCCTGTCTGAGCTCTACGAATAGTCAGCGTTGGGACTCCTTTCACTTCCCAGAAAAGAAGTGGGATCTGAATCTCGTCTCAAAATTATCCCATGTGGGCTCGCATCCCAATTCGGAAATTGTCGCCTCCCACCATCTCTCAGCGAATGCTGTCAGCGAATACAACATAAAAGATAACCATGAGTCTCGTAGTGTGCAAATCATCTGAAATACCTTCATTACCCTCTTCAGCTACTGTTCGGCCTCATCTGATGTTCCGGTGCCCTCGAACATAGGCACATTGGCTCGTTGATAGGAAGTGAAAACTGACTGATGCCGGTAAATGGTGGAGTGCTCGTGTGTGTCCTCATCTACAAAGAGTACAAGGTCCTGCTTTCTGCTATAATCTCCATCCTTGGCTTCATTACTGGTATCTCCTCATGTGGATCATCGAATTGATGTTGTTGAGCCTCTACAAATTGTGGTTGATGCTGTCGTGTTCCATCCTGAGATAGATGGTAAGTGAAATCAGACAGCTCCTTGAACCTCATCTCTATGTCGGTTTGCATGTCTGCGATCTCTGTCTACTGAGCCAAAATCTGATCATGCTGACCTCACATAGCAGTTTGTTGCTACTGAAGGTCGATGAGGGCGGTCAGGATGCGCTCCAAATGATCCGCCATCTCATGGCCAGCTATGAACGTCATGGTTCTGCACGAGAACCAATATTATTAATAGTAATAAGTGACATTCGTTGATATTTTCATCATTACTTTTCTCTTCTTGGGATACTATATGAAAATTAATTGTAATTGGTGATATCTGTGGTTATTGTATCTGATGTCGTATTTCCCTCTCGAATTGCAACAAGCTGGAAGATCGTCGCTATCCGAGAACTTAATGCGATTGAAATATTAATATTGCGAATGTGTGTAGCGGGCTACCACTTCCCTGATACCACACTGTAAACTCGTGCCCGCGGATCCGGGATACCCGTTTACACAGCATTCACAATATTATTTTCAATATCGATCGCATCATGTTATCGAAATTTAGAGAAAATTTTCCGCGATTCGAAATGACATTTACAATTAATGTAACTAATTAACCACGGAAACAACAGTGTGTCACCAATTCACATTGCATTAATTTCCATAGATATATATTACATGTAACAAAAAAGAAATTACATTGTATACATGCATCCCAAAAATGTGACAGAAGAGAAGGAAAAGAAGTATATTATCTCGAACAAAATCTAAACATGTGTATCGTAAACAGAAACTGCTAAACTCAGCACCCAGTTAACAGTATACTGCGATGCACACATCTTGACTGCCATACATGATAGGAACAAGAGAAATGTCAACAATTGTTGAATGCAATCCAGAATATTTAATAATAACAGGTAATTCAGTGGTTTCAAAGGAAGCAAGTAGATTTGTATTGAAATTTAAATTTAACAAGTTGCTTGCATAAAAGTGGGTTTTCAAGCTGTTATGTATATAAATCCCTGATCACCCATCACCACGTAACTTTCCATATATAACATTTTCATATACTAATGAATCATATGTAGATTATTATCTTTAAAGATCACTTTGATGGATCTTGGTATTGATGATAATGAGTCTCTGATCTGATCTTTATTTCTGTCTAATTTCTCAAGTCTAGTTGATAGTCTGTGGTCTTGGTCTGAGAGTGACCTCACACTATGACTCTAAGGCGTGAAAAATACCTTAGGGTTGGGGTGCCTCCGTAGGCATGCTGTGGAGTATAATGTATCCTAACTAAGTTCCCAACATGTCCACTAGCCTCTCCTGATATTTGTAGTATTAGTTCTAAGATCTTATTAATTGTTGATGATTGATGATTGACGATGATTGATGATTTTTGTACCAAGCTCAATTGTAACCAAATTCAACTGTTACCCACTCTCACTTGTAACAAAGCTCAGCTGTAACCAACTCTCAACTGTAAGTCGCCAGAACCTATTGGCGGAAAGTAACCAAAACCAAGCGGTGAGGAAGCCTCCTAAGAGACTCTTCCATCTCGCCCTCTAAGTGGAAGTGCGGTCCAATAGAAGGCTAGTCCTACTCCAGAACTACACCCCTGAGACGGGTGGGAGAGGCTCTCCGGAAGAGTCACTCTAAAAATCGACCCGATCGGTACATGCAAACAAACTCGTAAAGAAAAATCAAAACCGAGGGTCCCCCAGCCTAGGCACCCTAAGACCAGAGGGTCGGTGGAACTGGTCAAAAACCTAGATCCCAACGAAACATAGAAACACTGCGAGCTCGCGTAAAAACAGTAAAAAGGACTGGGATCTTAGACCCGCGCACTAGGCGGTCACTGCCCTAACTGGGCTTCATATCTCCCGCCCAGCTGAGGGCCCTCGTACGGTCAGGTGTTAGGGTCGGCATGACCGGCACTAATAATTATTAGTCATTATTGATTCACCATTTTCTTTCCATCCTTGACTACTCATCTCATTCTTAGTTTCTTTTATAGTTGACTTAATAATCTAGGTATTTTGTCAAACTAAAACCTCATCTTGCTGACGTGTACTGTACGAGGCTGAAACATCATAATTCAAATCCTTTTGTCATTCGCACCTTGATATGCTAAATCTTCTACATTAGGACTGTTAATTGAATTCTTTTGCACCTCTCAGTCAAATACAATACCAGATGAGTAACATATTTTAACATATACGAAGTTTTGGATTTTATATCTTTAAATGTTGGAACAAGTAGCTCGGTATAGAAATAAATGGCTATATATATTAAATTATCTTGAAAAGTATGGAATTTGGATTCATGCCTCACCTACTCATTGTCCATCATACTGGCAATATTGATTAGACCATTTACCTCACTTAGTGGAACTGAATGCCAAGACAGTCAAATAGATCTTTCAAGAATGAACAGTTATGGGAGTTGGCTTTCTTTTAGCATTGGGCAAACGAAAACTATGATAGGAAATCAAAGAATCCCACTCTTCCTCTCTTGTGCTTCCAGCTAGAATTACTTTTGTCGTGTCATCTTTCTAGCATATAATTAAATTATTTGCCCCCATGCACCCCACCTGAAAGGATTGGTGCTTGAATCATGTTATTGTGAAATGAGTGAGAAAACTTGTGAAGGTTTTTGAGAGATCAAGCATGAAGATTTGTTCTCGAACTCTTTGTTGATGAATTCTGACTTGGAACCTAAAAGTGTGACTAGAGCGTCAAAAAAAAAACCTAAAAGTGTGACTAGTTGGGAAGAAAGGTTGAAGGACAAGAATTCTCGTGGTTCAGTAGACGAGGGATTTCGTTGTGGCCCTTCTGACCACAAAGGTGTTCAACGATTAGGCAGTAGAAATTTTCGTGTGATTGTTATCTCTAAAGTGTTGGAGCATAAGTTGTAAGCGCCCATTGAGTTGTAACACGGTAAATGGATCCTGGAGGAGATCCATTTACCCCATCCAGTGTTTAGTCCCACATCGTCTAGTGGTGGGACTCGGAGGCTCTGGAGAGGCTATATAAGGAGCCCCAGACCTCCTGTACTCATTGAGAAAGTCAATAGACAAACACGCCCAGTTAAGGGGCTTCTCCCGTGGTTTCATCCCGCTCCTCACGGAGTAGGGTTCCACGTAAAATCCCGTTCTTCTTTCTTGTTATTTATCTTTTCCATGTTCACGCTTCCGCTTCCGATTTTCTAACATGGTATCAGAGCGGGTCGATTCCCGAGGATTTCAAGTTGTTACGTTTCGAGATTCGTGTTTTTGAAGATGATTATTAATGTTTTGTTCAAGTTCTGTCCAAGTCTTAGGGTTTCTATGGAAACCCTAATCTCTGCATATTTCAAAGATCATTGTCAGTTTTTGAAGATTCGAAGATCTCCAAGCCGCTGTTCTCCAGCAGTTCCAGTTCATTGTGCTGCAAGCGAAGGCCCTATCTCATGCTCCAGGCGGCCTCTTCAAGAAGAACGGCAGGCCCATCTGATGTTGGCGGAGGTTCTGCAAGTTCCAGACGTAAGGTGACGCAGCACAGGCGCTATCTCGGCGCAAACCCTAGCCGCTTCCCCCTCTAGCCGCGATATCCAGCGTCTCCAAGCCCCTCGCGCTCGATCAACGCGGTTATCCAGGAGATCCAAGTCGTGCCACGGCGCAGCCGAAGAAGTCCAGGCGCTCCTTCCTGATGGCGCCGCCAGAACAAGCCATCAAGCCCTTCATCCCAATCGAGCCGTGGCGGCGCATCCAAATCTGCCGCGTTCCCAACCCAACGCGATCTCGCGTCTGCTAGGGCTGCATCACTGCCGATCTCGCACCAGGCGAGGCCGCTCCTTCTCCCGAAGCCGCCAATCCTCTCCAACGCGCACACCTTCAGGCGGAGCCCTTCCAGGCGGCACCACCCCCACTGGCCCGTAGGCGGCACATCCCAAGCATGTCACTTTTGCCCTTGCGGCCGGAGCCGCACCTTCAACAGCCCAATCCAGGCAGCCCTCTTCTTGCGCAACCTCCCAGGGCATGCCCTATCTCGTGCGCGCCTCTTCATGATTTGATCCCTTGGCGGCGGCGATATTTTGAGAGGAAAGTCCCAACGTGGGAACCCTAAGAGGGGACGCTGGGCTGTTTTTGTTAAAATATATATTATTTGTAAAAGCCCAAGTGGGCTGACGGTGATCCCAATCTGGCCCAATCTGGGCTGCAAGAATTTCAAGAGAGAGCCGAAATAAAAAAAAAAGGAGAAAGAAGATGAGTCAAAAAAAAAAAGGCGCGTACATGAAAAAAAGCCGTACGCATTTTCAAAAAAAAAAAAGAAAAAAAAAAGAAAAAAAAAGAGAGACGGCTTAAAAAAAAATGAAAAGCCGCAAGTGATGTTTATTTTCCCCATTATGTTGTCTTCTCCCAACTTTGTCGATTTGTCTGTTTTCCGACAAGTATGGGAGAAAGGGGGAGTATATGTAGAGTCACAGGTCTTGTTCCAAGATTCAGATGTCAGATTCTTCAGACCGGTCAGATGTTCAGACTCTACAAATTTCAGATTCAGACTCGACATCAGAGAGTTTCCGAGTCCAGTTTCAGACACGCACAAGTGTGCGGTCATTGTCAGATGTGCATAAGTTGCCATCTTTGTCAGAGGTCCCCATCATTCTTCTAGTTGTCAGGCCAGAGTTTTCATGTGAGCCATAGGGACTCCAGAGCAGAGGACCATTCCCTTGAGGGTAAGGGTTTTCATGTGGTATCATAGGTACACCAGAGCAGTGCACCATTCTCTGAGCCAGATGGGAGAGACCCAGTTCTCCGACGAGGAGACTTCAGGCGCAAGTTCAGACTTGATGGTCAGGTTCCAAGTCTTTAGTTGACTCACACTCCAGCCCGTTCGTCCTCCTCACCTGCACGGCATGAGAAGTAACGTCCTTGACTGCAGCATGTGCGCGTTGGGTTGATATTGTCCGTAGTGTCCTGTAGCGTTGAGTTGAGTTTCTGTCTGTTTGTCCAAGCTGAGCATTGCATGCTCCAGCTTGAGGGGGAGTGTTGGAGCATAAGTTGTAAGCGCCCATTGAGTTGTAACAGGGTAAATGGATCCTGGAGGAGATCCATTTACCCCATCCAGTGTTTAGTCCCACATCGTCTAGTGGTGGGACTCGGAGGCTCTGGAGAGGCTATATAAGGAGCCCCAGACCTCCTGTACTCATTGAGAAAGTCAATAGACAAACACGCCCAGTTAAGGGGCTTCTCCCGTGGTTTCATCCCGCTCCTCACGGAGTAGGGTTCCACGTAAAATCCCGTTCTTCTTTCTTGTTATTTATCTTTTCCATGTTCACGCTTCCGCTTCCGATTTTCTAACATAAAGCATGTTATTGGAATATGCTTTTCATTGGAAAAGACATTATGGCTGCTGAGAAAGGTTTATGTTTTCCTGTAGGGTTTGATGTCTGCGGTTATTGGAATATTGGTATGTCTGCACTATCATCGGATTGGTGGATACTTTAAGTCCAGGCATCTACCTTTTTCTTGAAACATGAACAACCATACTACTGTTCTAAACCTAAGGTCGTGGCATCTAAATCAGATCTATTGGAGGTAACAAATCCATAAAGTCAGTCTTACTAAAAAACAACATCCTTTTCCAATAAGGTGCAAAGATGCATCATTGCATAACACATGCAGTTTCCCTCGACTTACAGAAATTAGAAACTGGGAGTAAGAAAAGATGAACATAGAAGAACATGAAATTTGCTCGTGTCACCTACTTACATGTCAACTGTACTACAATCAAATCCAAAATCTACTATCTCCCAACTAAATAGCAGATGATCATTGAATGGAGCGCAGCAAGAGGGGTTCATAGCTTATAAAAGAACATGTATGGCAACAAAAAGGAGGGCTGAGATTGTACCTTTTTTTGGGTCTCCAATTTGGAGATCAACTTTGCATGCAGCTCCTTCAAAAGGGGGAAGAAGCAGCTCCAAATGGGTGTAGCTCCAGCAGCAAGCTTCAGCTGTAGGAGAAGGTTGCAACAGCTCTCCTCCAAAGCTGCTGAACAGCAGCTTCAATTGAAGAAAGGGTTGGGGTTATAGTAGCTCCAGCAGCTGCTGGCTTTTGGGTGCTCCAAGAGAAGAGGAGAAACTCCAAGAATTGCAAGGGAGCAATAGCAGTTAGAGAGAGGGGCTGCAGCTCCTGTTTCCAGCAGGAATTTGAGGAGAAAAGAGAGCTCGACTGAGATTTGGAGAGGGAATTGGGAGGAAATAATAGAGAAGGATTTGATACAAATAAGGGAGAGGAGAGAGGCTAGGTGATGCCAAGTGGAAGGGCTTTTGGATCTACTTGGAGGGAGAAAGAGTTGAGATATTGTGCAATTGTCTGTTGTATAGTACAACAGAAAAATTTATTATTATTATTTTTAATCATTTTCTCTCTCATTTATTTGAGAAAATCAAAGTCACTCATATTTGTACCTCATATCTCCGATTTAGATTGTTGGGAAAAGAGACTACACTTTGATTCAGAAAACCCTAGGCTCTCTTATATAGGGAGAGACCTAAAGGGTAAATTACAGAGAGGTCTATATAAGATAAAGAAATAACGATAAACTACATAAAGAGATAATGAAACTACGAACTATCTCTACACTCCCCCTCAAGGTGGAGCATAGATATCTATCATGCTCAGCTTGGATGAACATCTCTGAAACGGTCCTCTGAGCAGTGGCTTGGTGAATATATCTGCTGTCTGATCTCCCGAGCTCACATGTGCAGTAGATATCAATCCTCTCTGGATCAAGTCCCTCGTGTAATGGCAGTCAACTTCAATATGCTTGGTCCTTTCATGGAAAGCTGGATTGTTGGCAATAAACAATGCTGCCTGGTTGTCACACTGGAGCTTCATAGGCAGGGGCACAGGTACATGTAGATCTTCTAGTACTGAACGAACCCACATCATCTCCGTGCTGGCTTGAGCCATGGCCCTATATTCAGATTCTGCACTGGACCTTGCCACGACAGTTTGTTTCTTGCTTTTCCAAGAAACCAAAGAGCCTCCAATAAACACTGCAAACCCTGAGGTTGATTTCCGGTCCTTAGAACATCCTGCATAGTCTGCATCTGCACACGCTGAGACAGATAAGTCTGTGTCCTTCCTGAATAGTAGCCCTGACCCTGGAGAAGACTTCAGATATCTCAGTATCATGTGTATAGCATCCATGTGAACCTGTCTTGGCTGCTCCATAAATTGGCTCACCCTGCTAACAGCAAATGCAATGTCTGGACGAGTAATGGTAATGTAGAGGAGTTTTCCCACCATTTCTCTGTATCTCCTCTTATCCACTTCATCTGTATCGCCATCATACAGCTTCATGCTGGGGTCCATGGGAATACTAGATGGCTTGCACCCATCCATGCCAGTCTCAATCAGGAAGTCTGTAATATACTTCCGTTGTGTCATCACCAAGCCTTGTGCATTCCTTGCAAATTCTAACCCCAGAAAATATCTTAGGGTTCCAAGATCCTTTGTAACGAACTGACTGCCTAGGAATGCCTTCGCCCTCTTTATGCCCTGAACATCATCTCCTGTAACAAGAATATCATCCACATAGACCATAATGACAACCGTACCTGCCGATGACTTCTGGACAAACAAAGAGTGATCGGCATTTGACCTCTTGATTCCTTGTTGCTCAATCAGGTTAGACAACTTCTGGAACCATGCTCTGGGACTCTGTTTGAGGTCATATATCGCCTTGTGAAGTCTACAGACCATGTGCTTCTCCCCCTCAGCAGTAAACCCAGGTGGCTGCTGCATGTAGACTTCCTCCTGTAAGTCACCGTACAGAAAGGCATTCTTCACATCCAGTTGAGATATGCTCCAATCACGTACTACAACAACAGATAATAGAATACGAAGCGTAGAGTGCCTCGCCACTGGAGAGAAAGTATCCATGTAATCCACACCGTAGGTTTGTGTAAACCCACGGGCAACCAAGCGTGCTTTGTATCTATCCAACGTGCCATCTGCATGATATTTGACTGTGAAGACCCATTTACATCTCACAACAGATGCATCAGAAGGTGCAGGGACCAAAGACCAAGTGCCACGAGACTGTAGGGCCCTCATTTCGTCCTCCATTGCTAATCTCCAGCATTCATTCTGTAAGGCTTCTTGGTATGTCCGTGGTATCTCCACGGAAGACAAGGCTGTGGAAATCTCTGAAAATCCCCAGTGAGACGGTGAAAGGAAACCTGTGAAGCGAATGGATATGAGGCACATTGCCTCCTCTGCTTCCGAATAGCAATCGGAACACCAAGATCATCATCTGCTGTACTGGATGGGCTAGTGTCTGCCTGTACTGTAGAATCCTGCACATGTACCAAATCTGACCCGTCAGTAGTAATGCCATCTGAACATACCTGAGGCGTGATGATCGGCTGCTGCGTAGTCTGAGCAGGACCTGACCGGCGTGTATAGAACATAGGTAATGGTGATATGATAGGCCGTGGAATGGGTGGAGGTGGAGGAGGTGGTGGAGGTGGTGGAGGTGGTGCTGGCGTGGAGACAGACCCAGGGGACGACTCAGGGGTACTCAATGTAGGTGGTGGAGGAACATAGATATCATCAGTGGTAGTGGATGATACCATTCTGTCACCTGCAGGAGAGAAATACATGACAGACTCAAAGAAAGTGACATCAGCACTCATGAAGTACCTCTTAGTTGCATGATCATAACACCGGTAGCCCTTCTGAGTTCTGGAATAACCAACAAAGACGCACTTGACTGCTCTAGGAGAGAGTTTGTCAAGTCCAGGAGATAGACGATGCACAAAAGCCACAGTTCCAAAGACACGTGGAGTCAGTGAAAATAACTCCTTATCTGGAAAAATAATGGACATAGGTATCTTTTCACCAAGGACTGAGGATGGCATTCGGTTGACCAGATAACAAGCAGTAAGAACAGCATCGCCCCAGAAAGAAATAGGGGCACAACTCTGAATCAACAATGTACGAGTAATATCTAAGAGATGGCGATGCTTTCTTTCCGCGACACCATTTTGTTGTGAGGTATATGCACAAGTGGTTTGGTGAATAATACCCTTTGATGAAAGGAATTGTGAAAGTGAGCGTGTACAAAATTCAAGGGCATTATCGGTCCGAACATATTTGACATTTGCAGAAAAGACATTGAGCACTTCATTAATCAAGCTCCTGATCATATTTCCTGCTTCAGATTTATTTTTCAAAAGAAAGACCCATGACACACGAGAGAAATCATCCACTACCACAAGATAAAACATGTGTCCCTGATGATCGGGAACACGACTTGGACCCCATATATCTATATGTAACAACTCAAAAGGGGAGCTACTGCTCCGACTCAGACGACGTGGGAAGCTCGACCTGTGATGCTTTCCCAACTGACACGCTTCACATTGAAACGAAGAACTAGGAGAGATCTGAGGCAGAAGATGGCGCATTTTCTGAAGTGGAAGGTGACCAAATCGGAGGTGCCAAATGTACGGAGAGACTGGTCCAGCAGAATGAGAGGAGACGCCAGCATATGAATCCCGGACCAGCCGATACAAACCATTCTGCTCAGAGCCACAGCCAATCACCTTGCTCGTGAGTATGTCCTGAAAAATGAGAGAAGACGGGTCAAATATGGCACGACAATTCAAATCCTTCGTAATCTGACTAATAGATAGCAAATTCATGGAGAACTCAGGAGCATGCAGAACGTTCTGTAATTGCAAATTGGAGGATAGAAAAACCTCCCCCTGTCCAACAAGGGGCGAATGGGTACCATCTGCTATCTGCACTGATCGGCCAGGAGGAATGCCCCTATAGGCCTGCAATCTACCTCTATCCCGGCAGAGATGATGTGTGGCTCCAGAATCAATAATCCAGTCAGATATATCATGAGATGTAGTAGATCTACCTGAGGAGCTCGCGGCTGCGGATGAACTGGCAGAGGCAGTGGCAGCAATATCTGAGGAGCCACCGGACGAATCACCAGAAGCATGTGGCATAATATCACGGAGACGGGCCACAAGTTCGTCAAATCGACTATCTGCAGTAGAAGTCAGTGGAGACTGGGAGTGCTCTGCAACACGTGTCGATGCTGAAAATCCATGCTTCGAATAGCATGTCTCCTCCGAGTGTCCTGTGCGGTGACAATAGGAGCATGTCTGACTGAAACGACCACCCCTTCCCTGGGGTCCACGGCCACGTCCACGACCACGGCCAGATGGTGGTCCACCTCTCCCACGTGAGACTGCCATCGCTGAAGGAGGTGGAGTAGAAGAGCTGGAGGAAACTGGAATGCGACTAAGCCTTCTGTAAACATCTTCAACTGGAGGAATAACTGCATCAGCGAGAATCTGAGATCGAGCTGCATCATACTCAGGGTCAAGAGCCGCAAGTAGAACACCAACCATGGTGGCGTTTCGAAACGCCTTCTGCTGCTCAGGAGTTGCAGTGAGAGGGATGATACTGTATAGCTTCTCAAACATCCCTCTTAGGGATGTGTAAAGAGAATGGAGAGGTCTGCCGTTCTGCTTCATTGTGAATATGTCGTGCTGAAGCTGCAACATCTTCGTCTCATTTCGCACCTGCGAATATGTGGCAGCAAGAATGTCCCACATTGCCTTAGCAGTGGGCTGATGGAGGACGTCGTTAGCAATCTCCATCGTCAAGGTACCGGACAACCAAACCTTCGCATAGGAATCATCAGCCTCCCATGAGGCATAGATCCCAGTCTTCTCTGCGGGCTCATCCTCAATAAGAATGTGCTTCTTACCATTCGACTTCATGAGACTCATGAACTGCATAACCCAGAGCTCATAGTTAGACCCGTCCATCTTGACTATTGGCGCATGACCTTTGAATGCGCCGGTGGAGGGCATATCAACTTTTGATTCGGACATACTGCCGCTCGGAGAAGAACTAGGATATGTAGACGTGATGCTGAATGTCTACAACAACTGCATCGGATTTGAGTGCGTATGTAGACGTTACGCACTCAAATCCATAGAACGGACGAGGGAGAGACTAGGGCACGCCCTACAAGGGGCTGACAGCCCTTTCAGCGGCTGGGAGCCGCTTAGAGGCCTTGCGCGGCTTGCTGGGAGAGCCGGGAAGCGCCTGGCGGCTACTGGCGGTGTCGGGGAAGTCCGCCTGGGGCTGGCTGGCGGTGGCTGGAGCCTACTGCAGCAGTCGGGGACTGCTGGCGGCGAGTAGGAGCGCCGTGGGGGCGCTGGCAGCAGCTAGGATCGCTGGGAAGACCGCCTGGGGCTGGCTGGCGGCGACTGTTAGCGCCGTGGAGGCACTGGCAGCGGCTGGGATCGCTGGGGATGACCGCTGGGCGCCCGGTGGCAGTGGGGCTGGGCCAAGGAGAGGGCGCGGGAATGAGAGAAAGGCGACGGCGAAGATCGTGTCGAGAAGAGGGCGGCGGATGGGGAGAGGGAGGCGGCGGGTGGAGAGCCCTAGGGTGGCTCTGATACCATGTTGGGAAAAGAGACTACACTTTGATTCAGAAAACCCTAGGCTCTTTTATATAGGGAGAGACCTAAAGGGTAAATTACAGAGAGGTCTATATAAGATAAAGAAATAACGATAAACTACATAAAGAGATAATGAAACTACGAACTATCTCTACATAGATGATCAACATCTCTTTCGACTGTTTATGCTTGATGATCAGACGATATAGATTTCGCACTTTTCTGATCCAAGGCAGATACAACAATTAATGAAATACGGTCTTGATTTTTCTTTATCAAATTTTACGATTTTAAATTATCAAACGGCCTCCGATCGACGAACAGTCGATTTCATTGATCTTATTTTGTCGAGACAAATTTTTTGATGGTCTCGGATTATTTTTATGGTTTAAATTTCCGTTGCGGCTTTTCTGGTGGCACGCTTTATGATGCGATCGACATTTGGTCGATTGATCCCAAGTGAATTTTAATTTATGATTTAATGATCGATTCAGATTATTTAATATTGATAGATAATTTTATTGGATCAAAAGGACCATACTCGGATCAGTTTCGATTTATTCAGATCCGGATGTCACAGTTCAATCCTGGCTCAGGATGAATGCTGGCAGCACTGGAGATTCCGCTGCATCGATTAGCTATTAACACCCTTTTACAGAACTATAGCACTGAACATAATCCATAAATAGTTAATAGAACTTCTGATCTTTTAATTCAGAAGTAAATGACATTGGAGGGAGCAATATGGAAACCAGAAGTTCTATTAATCCAGAAACGGTTAGTAGAATATCTGGTCTCTTAAAAGATGGCCGGAATTCCCTAGGATTGATTCATTTTTTTGTGAGAACCGTCCATGATTGTAATGATGCAGGCCAGCCAGTTTTACCTGCTTCTTGAATTATGTAATCGGCATTCTAGACATGAATAAAGAGGCATACCAGCATATTCATGATTTTCTCTCATGAAAGATTTCCAGATGTAATTGATCTCCAAAGTGAGTGATCTATAACAGTATGATTTTCTATGTGTTTTGCAGGTTGCTGCAATAAACACCGCCATGGCTGCACTTACAAAGACAGTTGGGGTATTCCCAAAAGAGCGTGCAGTAGTAGATAGGGAACGAGCTAAAGGATCTTATTCTTTGGGACCCTATTTACTCTCCAAGCTGTTGGCTGAAATTCCCATTGGATCAGCATTCCCTTTGATGTTCGGAGCCATCTTGTATCCCATGTCCCGCCTTCATCCAACTATTTCCAGGTGTTGATTTGGTCGATTTTTAAAATGGAAACTGCTTTTTGCCTTTTGAAGAGGAAAACCATAGCATTGGAATATGTTACAGAATGCTATAATATGTTTTTTTCCCTTTTCCAAGGAGTGAACGTAAAGTCTGATCTAATCGATGTTAAGTGGTGTAGATATCCAGTACAAAGAGAAATCAATCATACACAAATGTAGAAGTTTATGAGGTTCTCTCATAATTGGGATACATCCTTGGACTATGACATCATTTTTCACTACATGGAGAAAATAAAATTGAAGTATTAAATGTGCCAAACTGTGACAAAATCCTTGGTTCAGGGAGCTTATATGTTGGTTCGATACAAATGGATATGGATACCTAAATTCCAAAGCCCCTGATCCAAATGAGTTTACATATTTTTGCTTTTCCATAATGAGATCCCATGCTCCCCCATATTAGTTAAGGCGACAGATACAAAGTTCCACAACAGTATTGGAGCTCATTGACAGTTTAGGATCCAAGGTACCTCAACGATAAGGTAAAAACCCTAGCTACTAGACCATTTAATCTGTAAGTTACAAACAAGTCTGAAAATAATTGAGACTTTCTTCATGATGATTGGCTTTGCATTTAGGTCTCACATGCACGAGGTTGACATCCTGCTTACCTGTTGAGGGCTAACTTAACAATCTACCGCATGGGTTACATGCATCTTTGTTCCAGAACGGGCCGTAGCTGTTTGATTATGAAAACTTCAGTCAATATTCTATGATCATATCTGACAAAGACCGCATTTGCAATTAATCCGATCCTATGAAGGAACATCTTCCTCTGAAATTGAGGGTAAATGAGAAAAAAATAATGCTGAAATTGGTGTTTTTGACTTCAAGACATTAAAAGAAAACCTTATGAAACATTAAGATTCGATTAATTGATTAAAGAAGTATTTATATCTTACTTGTAAATAAGAACCAACAATTTCAGAGCTTTTAAATCATCTCTGATCATTTTCCATTTATATTCAAGTTACTGTTGCAACGAACTAATATTTGCATTGGACTGTCAGATTTGCGAAGTTTTGCGGTGTGGTAACCGCAGAATCATTCACTGCATCAGCTATGGGACTTACTGTAGGAGCGATGGTTCCGACAACTGAAGCTGCTATGGCTCTAGGACCTTCCCTCATGACCGTGTTCATCGTCTTTGGGGGCTACTACGTGAATGCTGAAAACACGCCCATGATATTTCGATGGATTCCACGAGTCTCTCTCATTCGATGGTAATTTGTTCAGAAGGGAATAAGGTTTTATATCTTGATCACTTCCTCTAGAGACATTCATTTT
Organism: Ottelia alismoides; assembly: GCA_037367405.1. Lineage (NCBI taxonomy): Eukaryota > Viridiplantae > Streptophyta > Magnoliopsida > Alismatales > Hydrocharitaceae > Ottelia > Ottelia alismoides. Next base: position 468,880 of record JAZKJV010000649.1, on the reverse strand, counting down.
GTTTCTTGTCTTTTTACAGGGCATTCCAGGGTCTGTGCATAAATGAGTTCCGTGGTTTGCAGTTTGAACACCATAACTCCTTCGATGTTCAGACTGGAGAGCAGGTAAGAGATCTGCAATCCTACATGCGCTAAAATTTACTATCTAACCAAATCATGCATTTTTCCATTGAAACTGGGGCAGAATATCCAATTGGGCATGCCTTTAACTACCTATGAGAAGTGTAAAGACCCACATTTGAATCAGATGCATATGCAATGTGTTGAACTTGAACCTCATGTGACAAGCATAATGGTTGTCTTTATTCATACGCATTGTGTGGCAGGCACTGGAGAGGCTTTCTTTTGGTGGGGGTCATATCCGGGACACGGTGGTAGCTCAGGGAAGGATACTTCTGTTCTGGTACTGGACAACATACTATCTGCTCCAGAAGAACAAACCTAAGTATCAGCAACTCCTCCCTCCTCCCCAGTCGAAATCTGGGAAGTGACAAAGATCAAGGTAGTGATGAAGGATAATCAGAGTTCTGGTATCTCCAGGTTGCCTTTGAAGATGGTTTTATGTCAGGGATATTGATTGGATGGGCTTCTTAGGATATAGTTTTCCCAGTAGTAGGGGGTTTTATTTTGTTGGTTAAAAGAATACTGCGTCATCTGCTTGACCTTCGTTTATATTCATAAAATGGAGGGATCTTTCGTGGTCGAGCTTCTAAAAAAATCGTATGTTTTTATAAATCAATGTATATGACTGTGATGGGCATATCTAAGGATTGTATTTGAATAGTGATTGAGTATACGTACATGCACATATTCAAACTTTTGTCGAATTCAAATCCAAATTTTGATAGAATTTTGGCGAAATGAGCAGATAAGATTTGAATCCGTTGAATTTGGAGTATGATGTTGATACTGATTCGAATGTACAATGTATCATTGCAATATTATGGAAGTGTGCATTGATTTTCGAGCTGTCAAATCTTTAAGTTTTTGCTTCATTATTAATTTCATCATGTCATTGTCTCACGTGGAAGCACATCTGATTTCCTAAGAAATGGAAATGAAATTCACATTTTATCTGGTATCTGCATCTAGGAAAAAGAAGCATGCCTGCATACGAAGGAAATTATTTTTGTTAACAAAAAACTTTTAGGGTGCGTTTGGTACGCGGATTAGGGTGGGTTAAACTGGTATGGGGTAACTCGTTTTTATGTTTTGGTGTTTGGTTAGAGGGTTAAACTGGGGGTGGGTCTGTTGTGATATGATTGTATTGAAGTTTCGAAAAGTGTGTAGTTATTGTGATGTGATTGTATTGAAGTTTGTAAAAGTGAGTAAAAATTGGATAGTTTATAATTTTTAGATGATATGATGGTATAATATATTATTTTTTGATGAAATAGATGAAAGAAAAGAAATTTATTTAATATTTCAACAACAACAAAGCCTTTTCCCACAATTAAGTAGGGTCGGCTACATGGATTCTTCGCCTCCATTCAGATCTATCTTGGGTCAATCTCGGACTTATATCCAAAAAACTAAGATCCCTTCGTATAGTCTCTTTCCAACACTTCTTGGGTCGTCCTCGCCCCCTCTTAGCCGGCTCAACATCCCAACACTCGCATCTCCTAATCGGTGCATCAGTTGACCTTTGCAAATGACCAAACCATCTTAAGCAGTTTTCTCGCATCTTATCCTCGATCGGAGCTACACCAACTTTCTTTCTGATTGCATCATTCCGAATCCGATCTTTACATGTATGTCCACACATCCATCTTAGCATTGTCATTTCTGCTACAGCCATTCTCTGCACATGTCTATGGTTCACAGGCCAACATTCAGATACCATAAAGCATAGAAGGTCTCACGGCTGCTTTGTAAAACTTTCCTTTGATTTTTAAAGAGATTTTCTTATCACAGAGAACAGTGGATGCTCCTCTCCACTTTAGCCAGCCTGCATTTATTCTATTAGTAACATCTCCATCAATTTCCCCATCATGTTGCAAAATAGATCCCAGATATCTAAAAGAATCTCTCTTCTGAATGATATCGTCACCAATCTTCACCTCGTTTCTTCACCATTGCTTCCATCAAAGGTGCATTCCATATATTCCGGCTTAGCCCTACTTATACGAAAACCTTTAGTCTCCAATGCATGTCTCCAAACTTCAAGCTTCTCATTTACTCCATCTCTAGTCTCGTCAATCAACACAATATCATCAGCAAATAACATACACCAAGGTAACTCATCCTGAATGTGACTTGTCAACTCGTCCATAATCAAAGTAAAAAGAAATGGACTCAAAGTTGAACCTTGTTGTAAGCCAATGTTGATATCAAAATAGTCAATCTTCCTTGTCGGGGTCCTTACACAAGATAAAGCTCTATCATACATATCCTTTATGAGATTAATGTATAGGACAAGTACTTGTCTCTTCTCCAAAACTCTCCACAGTATCTCTCGTGGGACGGAAACATAAGCATTCTCCAAATCAATAAAGATCATATGGAGATTCTTCCTTTTAGCTCTATAAATCTCCATTGTTCTCCTCAGCAAATGGATGGCTTCAATAGTTGAGCGACCTGGCATGAATCCGAATTGGTTTTCTTTTACTTGGGAAACTTGCCTCAACCTTCTTTTGATCACACGTTCCCAAATTTTCATAGTGTGACTCATCAGCTTGATACCTCTGTAATTTGAACAATTTTGAATGTCTCCTTTGTTCTTATAAAGAGGCACCACGATACTCCTCCAATCTTCAGGCATTTTCTTGCTTCGTCAAATAACATTGAATAGATTCGTAAACCAAGTCAAGCCACGCTCACCTAAAACTTTCCATACTTCTACATGGATGTCATCTGGTCCAACACCTTTCCCAGGTCTCATAACCTTCAAAGCCTCCTCTACTTCTTTTCTTTGTATTCGTCTATAGCATGCATGATTCAAGTAACTTTCACTACTAGCTAGATCACCCAAAGTGATCTCTCTATTTCCTTCTCCAATGAAAAGTTTATGGAAGTACTGCTCCCATCTAGTCTCTATATCCTTCTACGTAACAAGCACGTGACCTTCCTCGTCATTAATGCATCTCACTTGAGAAAGGTCTTTGGTCTTTCTTTCTCTTGCTTTGGCCAACCCGAATATATCCTTCTGGCCCTCCTTAGAGTTGAGATTTTTATACAAAACTTCATAAGCTTTTGACTTAGCTTCACTTACAGCCTTCTTTGCTTCCTTCTTCGCTATTTTATAATCTGTGACAGTTTCCTCTGTTCTATCCTTAGACATAGCTTTAAAGCAAGCTCTTTTAATTTTTAGCTTCTCTTGCACCCCTTCACACCACCACCAAGCCTCCTTTTGACCCGGAGCTCCTCCTTTTGACTCGCCTAGCATCTCTTTGGCTACCTTTCGGATACAAGATGCTACTGCCTCCCACATCTCGTTTGCACTACCGCTACAAACCCAAGATAATTCTTCTAAAACCTTCTCCCTAAAGCTTGATTGCTTCAGCGGAAGATTCCACCACCTAGTTCTAGTGATCTTAGGAACCTTCCTTTTCTTTACCATCCCTTTTATTTGTAAATCCAAGTCTAACAAGCGATGTTGGGTTGTCAAACTCTCTCCAGGGATTAGTTTGCAATCTTTGCAACACAATCGATCTCTTCTCCTCAACGCAAAGTAATATTTAAATAAAAAATAGATAGTGGGTCCCACAAGAAAGAGAAAATGGATGGTTTTGGGGGTAAACCCACCCGGGGGGTAAACCTCTAATCGAACATGCTCTTAAGGTGCTTTTGGTACGCGGGTTAGGGTGGGTTAAACTGGAGGAGGGTGAACCATTTTTGTGTTTTAGTGTTAGGATAGAGGGTTAACTTAGGGGGCGAGTTTGTTGTGATGTGATTGTATTGAAGTTTGGAAAAGTAAGTAGTTATTGTGATGTGATTGTATTAAATTTTGGAAAAGTAAGTAGAAGTTGAGTAGTTTATAATTTTTATATGATATGATGGTATAATATATTATTTTTTATGGAATTAATGAAAGAGAATTGATTAATGTATTAAAAAAGAGAAAAGGTGGAGCCCACACGAAAGAGAGAAAGAATGGACTGGGGGTTGACCCCTCTAGCCAAACAACACCTTACACCTTAATATGAACTAGGAACATACTAGATGAAGTTTCATATCAAGGGAGTAGAAAGAACTTTCACAAGGGGGTACAATGCCAATGGTGGGGAAATAAGAAATAAAGAAGAGTACAACAAGGATAACTAAGAAGAAGAAAAGCGTTGCCCGCGGGAACTTCACCATCCTTGCTAATGGTGGAACTGCCTGCGGCCACTTCGAGAGATCACTTTCAAGGTCAAGGGACAAGTAAATAAACACAAGGGAAGAAGAACAAAACAACACCTTCACTCAACATGTAGATCCAAATGCGAATGCTTTACTACGATGCTCGGAGGGATAGATCGGCGCACTCAAGAATGATCGAGGGAGTTACACCAGGAGGAACATGTTTGACTAGATAAGGTGGGAAAGGGTTTGTATTTCCTTAAATATAACTAGTGGGCACCCCGTGCTTTGCACGGACGAAGATCGTAATTCACATCTACCCACACACACACATATATATATATATATACACACACACACACATACAAAAAAATTAATGAAGCATGTTAGAATAAATAAAATCTATACAACTGCGTCTACATACGTATAGATAATGAAATGAAGGAGTTTTAACCATTCTTGCATATATTTATGAACATGTAGATACAGTTGTCATCAATGATGATATCTATCTATATATTAATGTATATTCCTTTTGCATATGTAGATATGGGATATCAATATTCATACAAAGAAAATATATCCATATCCATATCCGCATTTAAAAAAAAATTGAATGCACAACCATGTATCGCTGCAACAAAACGGGTATACAATGATGTTTCTTTTAAAGCACTTTCGCAAAGAATGCTACAGTTACTTTATGTAATAGCGGATGATATAGTGATTGTTGTAGTATATATATCCATATTATCATAAAATGAAGATCATATCCATATATGTCTACGTATCTGCGAAAAAAAGTGATCTTTAAGACCTTAGGAATTAATATATAGTATTGAAATGGAAATAGAAATTAGAAAATTTGATGTCGATCACATTACCAACCATATGCAGATCTATTTATCATAAAACTGTTAACATTGAGTTTCGAACCAAGCAATATTTTCGATATCATCAGCACCATTGCGAGGAAACATGGTTTTTTGATATAGAATTATTAATAAATATTTTAAGAGCAAACCGGAAATTTTACACGAAAAATAATTTAACGGTGGATTTCGGACGGGTAACCTGACATTTAATTAACGAATGGTAAAATAGGAATTTAATGCCAAAAATTAATGGCGGACGTTGGTTGAAATTTATCTGCTGCAAAATTGCTACAGTGGCACCCCACGCGCTATAATATATAGTAAGATTGTATACTATCCTTTCCAATATTTACAGTATCGTTGTGTTCATGTGACTGCTACGTTAGCATCCACATGGATGTGCCATAGTGTCTGATTTTCATTGAATTCACCTACCTACTATATATATTGTGGTTGATCATATACGAAGTCATTTTGCGTCTCTAGTTCTCGGCTTCCTCCCTTTGATGAGGACTTCAATTTGTCTAATCCCAATTTCAGAGACCGAGACACCCATGAATCCATGCATTTGGTACACGGGTTAAGGTGGGGTTAAACTTGTAAGGGGTAACCCGTTTTTGTGTCTTGATTTTTGAATAGAGGGTAAAATTGATGGTGGGTTTGTTGTGGGTTTATTGTGATATATGATTGTATTGAAGTTTGGAAAAATGAGTAGCTATTATGATGTGATTGTATTGGAGTTTGGAAAAGTAGGTAGAAGTTGAGTAGTTTATATTTTTTAGATGATATGATGGTATAATATATTATTCTTTTAGAATAGATAAAGAGAAAGAATTTATTTAATATATTAAAAAAGATAAGAAGAGTGAGCCCCACATAAGAGAAAAAAGGGAGGTTTGTTGGGGTAAACCCTTTAAAAGGGGGTTAACCCTCTAGCCGAACATGCCCTAAGGTAGCGTTTGGTTCGCGGGTTACCTGCGGGTTAGAGGAGTTTACCCCCCTTAACCCACATTCCCCTCTCTCCCCGTGGGTCCCACTTTATTCCTTTTTTAAAAAATTAAATAAATCAATTTTACATCATCAATCCTATCAAAAAATAATATATTATACCATCATATCATATAAAAATTATAAACTACTCCACTTCTACTCCTTTTCCAAACTTCAATACAATCACATCACAATAACTACTCACTTTTTCAAACTTCAATACAATCATATCACCCCAAACCTACTTCTAACCCACCCCCAGTTTAACCCTCTATCCAAACACCAAAACACAAAAATAGGTTACCCTCTACCAGTTTAACCCGCCTTAACCCGCCAACCAAACGCACCCTAAATGTTCAGAAAAGTGAAAAAAAAAACAGGAACACTTCTTTAGAAAGTACATGAAAGGCTACCTCCAACTCTCTTTTTTCTTCATCATAACCTATGGTTCAAAATCTTTCTCTTCGGATGCTTAGTCTGTATTCTCAAATGATGGACGAACTTTTAGATACATTTATGAGTGTATAAGCCATGTCTCTTGTAAAGCAAAACAAAAATGGTCGGAGGTTAAACATTACATAATCATTGAAGAATCGAAAAATTTTCAGGATAAGATAGCAATACACGTTGTCCTTTCTCATAAACACGTCAACATCTGTACAAGAGTTTGTTTAGATATGTAGAAGTATTTAACTAGGTAGATAATTTTGAGTTAATTATATTGAAGGTTCCAAATATCATAAATGTTCAAACCAGGGCCTTTTTGTAACATAACCCAAATTGTGAGACATGTTATGCAGTGTTCTCACTGATTTAATTAAATCCAGCAAAACTATTATATGCGGTTAACGTTAAACAATAAATACAACTTCCTCTCCTCCTCAATAAAAGGAAGAACAAATAATTGCAAAATGCAAACGTGGTTACTATGCGACGGCACTTCGATGATAGATTAGAGGCAGATTCCGCGTCGCAAGCGGCGCGGATATCTTCGCGCACGGAACAAAATCCAAATTCATCCCCTTTCTCTTCGATTCAGAGAACGAGGTATGGAGTCTGGAGTCTCTGGACCCATCAGCGTGATCGCCACTGTTTTTTGTGATTATTGATTATTAATTTGTTTGAAAGTTCGTCTTTGAATCTCCGAAAGGTTTTCTTCTCCGTTTCTTCAGGTCTCTTTCTGTTAGTCGTTGGATTCCGTCACCACCCACAAACCCCGTTATATATTTAATGAAAAAGATGTGATTTTTTTGCTGGGGAGATATATTGTCGTGCATCTTTGAGGGATTTTCTTTGATTTTAGGGCTGCTGAGATTGTTGGTATTCTTGTAGGTACTTCTTTCATCATGTTCTTCCTCTCTTTTTTCAGTTTTTTTTATTTCAGAGATTGGAATCTTTCGAGGGATCTGTTCTTCTTGAATGTAATTTTTTTTAAAAAAAATGATGCTCTGATGCTTAGTTCTGATTAGAACTGATGTAAGTAGTATAGCTTGATGGATTATACATGAATGTTTAAAGTTAGAATTAGGGTTTTGTTGGCATCCAAGATTTTATGATTAATTTCTTTGTGGAAGAATTCAAATTCGAACAGCTTAGATGGATTTAGGGTATGTGGGGTTTTTTTGTACTTTCAATCTTTGTGTTTGATTAAGGGAATCGGCGTAAGAATTTTCAAATTTTGTAGATTTGTACAGCGAAGGGGAGATGGCCGTGGATTCAGTGATTCTGGATGGCAAAGCTAATTCCTGGGATGCGAACATAGTGAGCGCGGTGGTGCCTTTGATGAAATTGTTAACATTGACTCTCATCGGCATAATCTTGGCCCACCCAAAAACTCAGATCGTCCCCCGAGCAACCTTCCGACTTTTGAGCAAGCTCGTGTTCGCGTTATTCCTCCCGTGCCTTATCTTTGTCCATCTCGGCCAATCCATCACTCTGGATGGCGTAGTACATTGGTGGTTCATCCCGGTCAACGTGGTTCTTAGCACCACCATTGCTTGCGCACTTGGATATGCCGTTGCAATTGTATGCCGACCACCTCCACAGTTTTTCCGCTTGACAGTGATCATGACGGGATTTGGTAACACTGGAAACCTTCCGATTGCTATTGTCGGATCGATCTGTCATAGCAGCAGCCATCCATTTGGGCCTGAATGCGAACAGAATGCCATAGCTTATGTCTCATTTGCCCAGTGGGTTGCTGTGATTCTAGTGTATACTCTTGTGTACCACATGATGGAACCGCCTGTTGGGTATTATGACCTTGTGAGCGAGGCAGGCGAGATCGAGGAAGACATGGCAGCTATCAATGTCAGCAGGCCTGTACTTCATGAAGCGGAGTGGCCAGGGATAGAGGACAAAGAAACAGTGCACTGTAAGACGCCTTTCATCGCACGAGTCTTCATGAGCATCACGGGTTCGTCGCAAAATAATTTCCCTGATCTTGATATGAGCGAGGATGCGGGTCCAAGCGGTGGAAGCAACAGCCCCAAATCTATCAGGTGTCTGGCAGAACCTAGAGTGGTTCGAAGGATTCGCACTGTGGCAGAACAGACTCCTGTCCGCCACATTCTTCAACCACCAACCATTGCTTCTTTGTTAGCCATAGTTATTGGGCTCGTGCCAGCATTTCGGCATATAGTTTTCGGTTCCGATGCTCCATTGTCATTCTTTACTGATAGTTTGGAGATTCTTGATGGAGCAGTAGTGCCTTCTGTGATGTTGATCCTTGGTGGAATGCTTGCTGAAGGCCCTAATCATTCAGCGCTCGGTGCTAGGACCATGATTGGTATAATCATCGCTAGGCTGTTGGTTCTTCCACTTGTGGGCATTGGAGTGGTGATGCTAGCGGAAAAGTTGAATTTCTTGGTTGACGACGATCAAATGTACAAGTTTGTTCTACTGCTGCAGTACACAACACCTACTGCTATATTACTGGCTGCCATTGCTAGCTTGAGGGGATACGCCGTCCCTGAGGCTTCAGCACTCCTGTTTTGGCAACACATCTGCGCCGTCTTCTCTCTTTCCGTCTATCTTGTCATCTATTTCAAGATCCTTCCCTATATTTGATTATATTCGTCGAGTTTGAGCCTCGTAGGCTTTGCCAGACTGTGAAGAAGTTGGTATTGCTGTATTTATTACTGTGCAACTGCATGGCGTTATGATAGGTTTGCTGTCTGCATATGTATTGTTCCTTTTTGCTCGCTATTAATCATCGTGCTAGTGCATATTCGGTTACCTCGCGTTATAACAATCTTCTCTTGTGGTTTGGTCATTAATCTTGCTTGATTGGACACTGTCATGTGCAGATAAATGCTATGGAAAATCCTATATTTTTCTTTGTCTACTGAATTCCCTCTCATCAACTACTAAGATAGGCTCGGCCATCATCACGAGTTGCATCCGCGAATGGTCTCCCGTCTCTCGTGACATTTACAAGTACTCCCTCTTTAGATTGATTTCTAGATTTTCACCTACTTTTTCCATTGGCCTGCACACGTTTCTCCAGCCTGATTGCACAGATGTAACTGCACTCTTTTTCATAGCCAATCATTGGATGTGTATTTACTTCCTCTTACTATGTTGCGGCGTGGTTTAGATTTCACACTTGTTTGTGTTGTGATCGCAGGTAGAGAATCTTGTTGCTCCAACTAGAATGTTTGTATTACCACATTTTTGTCTTCCAGTTGAATGGTTTGTGTTAGAAATCGAGAATGCGGAAGCGTAACATCAGAGAAATAGAATAAACATGAAGAACACTAGGATTTTACTTAAACCCTTACTTCGTGAAGAGCGGGATGAAATCACAGGAGAACGTCTCAAAGGGTTTGTGTTTTCCATTCACTTTTCTCATCCGATACAATAGGCCGAGGCTTCTTATATAGCCCCCATTAGGTTTTCAAGTCCCACAAATAGTAGATGTGAGAGTAAACCACTGGATGTGGTAATTGGGTCCTGGAGGGATCCAATTACCCATTACTACATGTGACGCATATACTCCAACAGTTTGCATATTTATTTGCACGGTTCTTAATTTCTCCGCTATGATGATGTCATCATGCTTTTCTTGTGGTGCAATTGTTTTGCTTCAACTATCTTTCTGTTGTCTTTCCGAGCAGATTGTTGAACTTTTGTTTAATAGGATGCCTTAACAAAAAAATATCCCTACCTTTTTCCTTCAAGGGAAAGGTTTTGTGTTTGATGTATGAACACATGCATGATTGTGTATGTATCATGTAAATATTTTTACATTTTGTCGAAGTTTGATTCGGATTACGTGTGTACTTTATGTATATATATGCATGAAACCTAAACAAAGATACTTTGTTTCCGATTGCTACTAATTCACCACTTCCCCGATCAAAGATGGTGCTTGTCGTCAGGTGTCATTTCACAAGGTACTAAAGCATGAGTGTTTTGTATACATTGAACGAAGATGGCCTGCATTTGTGTAATAGTATATGTAAACATATCATGATGATGTACTAAACCATTAATGGTATCATTATGAATATACAAGTTGATGCTATGAAAACCTATAAATATACATGCCCAATTGAGAAATGATGTAGTTGTGCAATTCGACCCAGGAGATAATCATTGTGCAATGCTCAAGGCCCTAGAATGTAAGTAGAATGAGCAACTTTTAATTTGTTATGAGCGCAAACAATGTATTCGGTAAATTCTTGTTTATGTCCATATCAACGTAATAGAACCATTAAACTAAAAGCCTTGTTTAGACAAGTATTTTTCTATTTAGATGCTTTATTTGGTAAAGGAGATTATTAATGTAGAAGTTATTTGATTATTTGCCTTCTCTTTATTATTTGAGTCTTCATCGTATGTGTAACCCTTTGGGGTCTCTTAATTATCTCCTCTTCAGCTCTAGGATTTCAAACTATACAATAAACCACATACTTGTTGAATAAAACCATCCAGTTCATTCTCAAATTTTCTCCATTGCATGATGCATCTGCCTCTCTTGTGTGGCCTCTCTTGCCACCGCAAGGCCCCATGCAGGCCTTCCTCATTGTTGCAAGGCCCCGCATGGGCACCTCTCTCATCACTCGTCGTTATATGCATTACACATTGTGACCACATCTCTTGTCGACTCCAGCATTGCTAGACCCCACTCAAGGGACCCTAGCACCTAACATGACCAGCATCTAGCACCACCAATGTTCGGGCACTTCCAACTCCATGGACAAGTCCTAGCGTCGCCACCTCCAGTACCTATCGCTTCTGTCTAGCGCACCTATTGCATGCAACCTCCATGACAGCGCTGAGTAAATCCACCATGTTGCTTCACTATGACCTATGCATCGTGCTTCCTTCTACTTGCTTGATACTTGATTAACCACTTCCAGCACTCCATAGTTCTTCTCCCTGACTGTGGTGGCCATTGTCGGACTTGTAAGCCTTAGTGACTCGTTAATGGAATAAAAGTTATTGTTTTATAATATCCATCTGAAATGTATGATTGTGAGTACACTTAATATTAAGGTCCCTTAGTACAATTAGGGTTATGTATCATGGTCATATTGAATACCGTGCAGTTGGGAGGACACAATTGATATTAACATGTTCTATTCAATAAAGATCTCGGTGTGAGAAACAAATGGCAATCTTTCGCTAAAGATTGATTTTCTGATCGACTTCTTGATGCATGCCATATTCATAGAAATAGATATTCGGAAGTGCTGGATAATTAAGTCAAAGAGTTGACTTGATGAGGTCGAGATATTTTAAGACATGAATCGTAACTGTCACTATCATGCACACATCTTGTGACTGGAGACAGATATACATCTATATACCTAAGTATGCAAATTTGACAGACCAATAAGTTGGTGATCTAACCAAGGTCCATATACCGGCGAGTTGGTGTGCATACGAAGACATATGAGTTAAATGAGCTCTCAAAGGAATCATACAAGTTCATAGTTGATGAACCGGGAGGCAAAGCTCACTCATGAGATATTTAGGGGTCAAATTGAATTTTATACATGGTCATCTTATTTATGAAATAAGACATGAGTTCGAGATATTAATATATGCTTTTGGAAAGTATATGATTAATACTATCGCCCAAATTATCGAATGAGAAAACTATTGATATATTCCGAAGAAGATAATCAAACTAGGGTTTGAACTTCGGATATATCAAAAATCTTCCAGTATGAAGGATGTATAAGTATTGAAAATACCCAAGGTTAAATCTATCTTAATAAATCTTCTAGCATGGCACTTCCATTTCGAGGGAATGATGAAACCGGATGGATTTTAGTGGCTCCATTTATTAGGTTGATGATTTGAGAATTAATTAGATTAAGTCTCATTTTATTTGAATCCAATGTCCAATTTCAAATCTAATTTCAATGTTCAAATATTGGAAAGAGAAATGGTGATGGAAGTGGAAACAAATAAACCTCTTTAGCTCATTTCTAAACTTCAAATAGTTTGGACTTTGATTAGAAATGGTCAAGGATTGATTTCATTGACAAAATCAGGAGCTTGTGGAGGAAAAGATCATCTCCTTCTCTATGATCCTCATGTGTGAAGAAGGATTGATTTCATACGACAAAATCAAGATCTTGATCATCCTTACGTGAAAAACATCAAGAAGATGACATCGAAGTTCATGGGAAGCTATGCAACTCATCATCATGCCCACGAGAGAGACAAGCGTAGATCGGACTTGATCTGAAAGGTCTCTTGCTTTAGAGACTCACGCTTCAAGAGGTAACATTGATCTCATCTTTATATTCATTAGAATATTAAAACCACGTTAGGAAAATTATTTCCAAAATTAATGGTTTCGCAAAGTACAAAAAAAGTTGTGCTGAAATTTCTTGTCCATGCGATAAATAAACAATGATCTAAGCAAATAATTTGATATTTTCTATTTACTTCATTTAGTTGGTATCAGAGCCTTAGTTTAGAGGATTTGGGCTGCATCCAAGTCTGATGAACACACGACTAGATTATCCCGATAATTGGGTACATTATCTTACGACATTTTAACAATTCGAAAGAGTCGCCGACTTTCGAAGTTGCCAATATTCGCCCCATATTTTGAACTTGTTTTTTGAGATATTAATGAGGTCTAAAAGGTCTAGACTCATTCCCAAAAGACACACTAATAGTTGGTGGAGTTCAAGAGAAAATTCAGATATAAAGCGATCGCAGGCTCCAATTTCGGTCAAAGATCGTAGAAATAAAATTATAACATTTTAGTTAATGTTTTTGAGTCATACAATATGATAAAATGATGATTAAAAATTCATAAATCAAGTCCCCAATCAGTGTTAAAAAATTTTGGCTGATTCCTACCGTGTGCCCTCGAGAAATTAAATTTCTTCATAGGCGGAGTTGGAAGAGGGATCGATTATTTATTAACTTATTTCTCATATTTTGGGATTCAAAATTGATGGAAATATATTTAATATATTACATCAGGAGTTGGACCTGATATTTTGGAAACATTTGGGGCCGCAACAAATTGTAAGTTCAAGTTGTATGATGCTTTCTAATTTGAAATGTGATAGTTGCAACGTGCAAATTCGAATCCAAAATATTGGTTGTTTATTTTGGATATATGTACTAAATTAGAAAATATTTTTTCATATTTCTTTTCATGATTTATGTACTTGGATATTCGAAAAGCAATTAGAAAATGTGAAGTCGATTGAATCGTTTTCATGAATTGTGTAGATTGTTGCACTAGACATTATGAAATTAAAGGAGTTTTAAGTTCCTAAATTTCTGAATATTATTATATAGTATCATACACAGTCAAAAGATCAATAAATCCTCTTAGTACAACATGTACCAATTGTGTTGTCTCGAATCGGAACAGTGAAGGCGCCTAGGCCTGGATATGCTAATGGGTTACTTAATTAGAACCATGCGCATCATTTGCACTAGAAGTGCTCCTTGTTAGCATAGTCTGCATGACCTGACTGGATCCGTTTCAAGCAAGGGTAGCATGAGAAATCATGGCGTACTTTAACAACTAAAATTGGAAAATAAATTGTACTAAGTGAGGGTGTATACTATATGATAACATCAAGTGCATAAAGGTTCAAAATTTGGATTGCTTGATTGTCATTGTTTTAATTGAATTAAAACCAAGGTAATAAATAAGAATCCTAGTTATATCCTTTATTAGATTAATCATGAAAATATGATTTGAAATGATTAATTATTACTTATGGATTAATTAAGTCATATGATGGCATCCATGGTCTTCCATCATTGTGAAGAACTTTGTCGGCGTGGGTTGTATTTTTTGAAGACGCTCATGCATAGTCATGACAGCGGAATACAAATTCTCATGGACCGGATTATTCATTTCTTGAAAGAGATGGGTCGTATGCGTAGTGACCCCAGTATTGTTCCCTATATTATTGAGACAATATTGGATTACATATAGCGTAAATTATATTTCGTTCATTGGTAGTTGGTTTAATCGATAACATGCTAACTCCATATATGTGGGGAGTGTGGGTGTTGAAGACTGAACTAAGAATACAAGTTGAACTTGTAAGGCAGAAAGGGTTCTCGGTTCTTTCATTGTAACTGCATTTTCTGATATTGTTGTGGTGCAGTGAAAGTGGAAAGGAGACTCAAATCTCATAGTGAGGTCGTTGGGTTAGCATGCCTCATTCTTTGAAAGCTTATATGGGAAAGACTTTCAAAGTATGAAAAATACGATAATATCTTGATTTAAAAATATGAAAATGCTTAATCTCCTTAATCAATATTATTAAAGTGCATTATTTAATTTTGATATGAAATCTCTCAGCCCATTAAATAATATGCTTGAGATCAATCAGTTGATTCATCCAATTGGATCCATAATTTAGAACTCGTACTTAAGATAGAGCGCATAGCATATGTTCTCTCGTCTATGAAGTATGAGAGCCCTCAGAAAGAGGATGCCCAAGAGTTCAACAAGAAAGAGGATGAGGATCATTCGATCGATTGTGGCTACATTCTTGGATTATTGCCTAATGTGCTTCGGAAGCAACTTATAGATATTGAATCCTCTCATGACATCCTACTGAATCTGAAGACATGTACAGAAATGTGAACCACACTCTTTCTACGTTAATATCTACTAAGGATATTATGAAGAAAGTATGTCCCTCTAATGGTGCAATGATTGCACATGTTAAAGGGAAGCACGAGAGGAAAGTGTGGATCTCGAAAGGGTCCGATCATATGGAAGAAGAAAGGTCAAATTGTTTATCGATCTTCTAATACTTCAACACATCTAACATCCATGAAGATGGATGTTTACCATTATTTCTATAAGCTGGGATTCTGGAAGAGTAACCATCCAGAATACCTAAAGTCCTTAAAGAAGGACAAAGGTATAACTATCGCAAATAAGAAATCTACATTCATCATTGAAACCAACTTACTCGAAGGACGAGAAGACAGTTGGATTGTTGATTATGATGCTTCTGTTCATGTATGCAATCAGTTGCATATGTTTCAAGACACCGAAAATCTTGATGAAGGGGTTGAGATAATTATAGGTCCTGGAAGGCACTTCTAATTGATCAATAATGAGCGCCCGATCAACTAGGGTTAAGTATGCAAATATGTCAATGGTCGTTGCGACCCCAATTAATCGGCTAACTCAACGAGAAAAAATATTTTTAAACTACTTAAGAGAATCAGACAATAAAATATAAGCGGTTTTTGCTATTCAATTTACTTGGTATAGCGACCAGGGTCGAACACAAGGAGCATGATTGAAAAAAAACTAAGTAGTCAAATTTCCAAGATATTTTTTTAGTGGTTTTTGAATTTTGAATTTTTTTATTTTCAAATGAAGAACAATTCATAATATGCACAAATGAATAAAAACACACAAACCATACTCTTTTTGTATTTTCAGAATAGTAAAAAATGATCAGAAACTTATATAAAATATGTTTTTGTGTTTTACAGGTTTTAAAATATTTTTGTTATTTTTTTTCAAATTTTTCTGATGTTGTTGTGATTTTATAAAAATCAAATAGTGGAAAATAGAGAAAACATTGCACAACTAAGAGTATTTTGCAACTTAAAAATAATTTAAGTTCCCAATACTTCTGGAACTTATTTTTAAGCTCAAGTACAAACAATTATCTACATACAAAGACTGAAATCAGGTTTTTTTATTTTTCTACAATTTTTTTAGATTTTTAGTTTTTCGCATTTTTTTTATTTTTATAAATGATCTATGCACGAAAATTGGATAGAAATTAAAGGGCAATAAAATACACCTACAATGATTTTTTTAGAATTTTTAGGCAAATTTTTGAATTTTTATAATTTTTTAAAGTTTAGGCAGACAAAAAGACACTATTTTTTATTTTTTTTAATATTAAATGGCAACAAAATGTAATGAAAATTTTAAACAATGTAAAAGAACATAGCATGAGTATACATAATTTTTTTGAGAATTTTTAGCCCGTGAAAGACATTTATTTCATCAAAAAGATCAAGCAAGTTCAATGTCTGGAATTTACAGGGACCTAAATGCAATTAGTAAAAAGTTTATGCATTGGATGACAACAAGAAATAAGCTGAGGAGAAGAATCGTAAATTACCCAGTAGACACTTTGCAATTGTTGAAACTTCCAGGAGCTTCACCGTAAATTTTCCAGATTTTTTATTTTAAAAATGAACAACCCTAGGGCTCCTGTAGAGTCGTTGCTTTCTTCCTGGGGGTCCGAGTGGGTTGCCCGCCGCCAAGAGGCTTGAGGGTCGCAGGAGGCGGCGGGCTTTCATGGCAGAGAACGGCGGGGCGCAGGCGGTGGTCCGTTATGGCAGTCGGGGGCTCGCGCGACGGGGAAGCTTGTGCGGTGGCGCGGTTTGGGCGAGCGGACGGCGGAGGTGTAACGCACGACGCCGTGCGCGATCGACGGAGGTGGCTTCGGTAGCAGCGAGCTCCTTTAGGCAGAGGAGTGAAGGCTCGGCGGCGCTCGATGACAGGCGGCGGAGGTCGGCGCGGTCACGCGCGTGGCTGCAGAGGCTGGAGGACCCCGCGCGGGTGGAGGCGGAGGCGCCGTCGTGGGCAGTGACGGAGACAGGGGGGGCGGGAGGGGGCTTCCCCCCTGTCTCCGAACAATTCTTATTATATGTATTATATAATAGTAATAAAGCATGACTTAAATACAAATGCTAATAAGTTGTATAAAATGCCCCCCCATTCCTCATTTATAAGTTGTATATAATTCTTCCATCCTTATTTCTCAATAAAAAATCAATAATATTATATGAATACGATAATTTTATTATTAACATTTGTATGTTTTACATGAACTACATGATATACATAAGTACAAGAACAAAATAGGTATGTAGAGATTTTTTATATTTGGAATTAGAAAGAATGTGATATCCATTGTTATATCAATACCATTGGTCCATATAGTGACGCTTACTGTCATGATTTTAATATCGACGATTAGTTAAGATTCTGAAATATGACGAATAAACAATACTATATTGACATTCGTCTCTAATTTTTACATAAAAACAATTTTGTAACAAATAATACTCATAGTTATATATTTTAACAATGAATGAAATATTGATAGATTAAAAAAACATCCATATCTACACATTTTAGTATCGTGGATCATTCCCTTTATTAAAGATGTATAATTAACTATTAGCATTTACATGTTGTACGCATGCCGACCTTTATATCTTTTTATGAACTTTCATTTTGAACCTAAACAAACCCATTAAAAATTTCAGATTATTAAAATAATCATCAATTAAAGAGTAATTACATTATGCAAAATATACCAACATTATGCAAAAGATACCAAAATAAAGATATAAATGATTAGTTATGGGCAAGCATATAAGTGTCATCATATCCAAATTTATTTTAATACATGAGTATGGATGTCAATATAGATATCAACGAATATGAATAATGTATTATTGTATCTTGAAAATTGGGTATATATATAAAATAAATATGGATTGAATATGAATACAATCACAAATACTTTATAAATTAGCTTATATATATCCCTTTCCTCTCTCTCTCTATATATATATATGAATTGAATGACTTATTATGATACAAATATAATATATATATATATATGAATTTAATGGGGTAATGGGGCTGCCCCTGGGGGCAGCCAACATGGCTGCCCCGCCCCCTATTTCGATGTTTTTTTTTTATTTTTTTTCGAAAAATATCGCCATGTATATTCATCTCTATATCCCTCCTATATGTCATTCAAATTTCGTCAGAAACGGAGACTCCTACAGCCTCCATTGAGATGATGTCGATTTAAAAAATCATATTACCGTTAAAAAATAGTTGTCTGGATGGAGGCCGTAGGAGTTTCTGTTTCTGATGAAATTCGAATGACATATAGGAGTGATATATGGATGAATATACATGATGATATTTTTTGAAAAAAATAAAAAAAACGTCAAAAATGACGCGGGGGCAGCCATGTTGGTTGCCCCAAGGGGGCAGCCCCATTAACCTCTCTCTCTCTCTCTCTATATATATATATATATATATATATCATAAGAATTATACCGAATATAAAGAAAAAGTTAAAAGTTTTATTATATGTAATCTAAAATAAATATACGACTACATATTAAAAAACAAATAAAAATATAGACAAAAATGTACGTGGACACCAAAGTGACATTTATATATCTATTCGTTTTAATACAGATACATATACACCTGTCAAAATATATTATAAGGAATGGGTACATACATATATATCCCTTTGTATCCCTACATTAAGTCTGATATAATTTTACTTTTTTAAAATATTAGATTCAATGGTACTACTTAACATTGTGTTAATAAAAATTTTTGTGATTTGAAGAATTGTGTAAGGACCTTTTTGTCCATACAATGTTTGTTTGGATATTTATGTGAAATCATAAATTTATAGGGGTATCTTTGTAAAAAATTCTTGTAAATAAATATAAAAAATTAAAACGATAATAATAAAAAAGATAAACTTTATATATATAATGTATCTACATGTATGTGTATGTGTATGTGTGTGTGGTCTCAATAACTTGGCCCCCCCCAAGTAAAAATTTCTGGCTTCGTCCCTGGTCGTGGGTGGGCTCTGCGGCGTCGATCGATGCTGGAGGTCGGTGGAGGATATTGCGGTCGAGAGCGCCGCCACAGGAGGCGCGCGGGGCCTGTGGCGCACCACGCGATGATTGATCGCGCGGTGGCGCGATCTGGACGGTTGTTGGCGGCGGGCCTTGCGCATGCTGGAATGATTTTTTATTTTTTCTTTATATGTTAACAACAGAAATAAAGGAAAGTTATTTTTTATATTTTTAAGAGATATTTACACCTATAACCCTGAGTAATTTGGTAATTACTCCAGAAACCCTCTATAATCACGAATTACACTCATGACTTCCAATAGTACTTAACTCCTACATTCAAAACCCCGTGTTAACTTCCATCGAGTTTTTCGTTAACTATAACAGTATCCGTTAAATATTTTGCACTCTATACCCTTTACTTCTTATTATTTACAAGTGGCCACGTCTCTTCCTCCTCCAAAAGAGCCGGCCACCAGCAAACCCCCCTCCCCCTGCGGCCAACCTCTGCCATCTGCTACGAAGTCGACCTCCTCCTCCTCTCCCATCAACCATCCTTGCTGCCAGCAGACCCCCCCCCACCGACCCCCCCCCCCCCCCAGCCCCGATGAAGGTCCTCCCTTCCATCCCCCTCCCCTGCCCCGATAAAGGTCCTCCCCCCAGGTTGCAACCCACTCCCCCCCCCCCCCCCCCCCCGCCCCCCCCTCCCCTCCCACCCCCGACGAAGCTCCTCCCCTCCAACCCCCTCCCCTCTCGGATGAAGCTCCTCCCCTCCAGCAACTTCCCCCAGGTCGCAATCCCCCCCCCCCCCCCCCCCCGACGAATCCCTCTGTCCTGTCCCCTACCCAGGCCCTTCTCCCCCCAGGTCGCAACCCCCCACCCCTACCTGCCCACCCCGACGAAGCTCCTCCCCTCCCAGGAACCCCGACCTGACGAAGCTCCTACCCACCCAAGTCGCAATCGCCACCCCCCCCCCACCCCCCGACGTCCACACCCAGGTCGAAACCCAACCACCCCCCCCCCCCCCCCTCGACGCCCACATCCATGTCGCAACCCAAACCCCCCCCCCCCCCTCCCGACGAAGCTCCTGCCTTTGCCCCCCCCCCCTCCATCGAGGTCGCAACCCAACCCCCACCCCCGACGAAGCTCCTCCCTTCCGGCCCCCTCCCCCCAGGTCGCAACCCCCCCCCCCCCCCCCCCCCCCCGGGACGAAGCTCGTCCCCTCCGACCCCCCTCCCCCAGTTTGCAACGATCCCCCGACCCAACCTCCATCATCTCTGCAACGAAGCAGCCCATCCCTCCCCCCAACCCCACGCACAACCTCTGCCACCGCGCCGCAATAGCCATCACCGCCTGCAAGAAATTCTTGTAAATATCTTTTTCTTAAACAGGAGATGTAAACACAAGTAAAAATAGTTTTTTTATTTTTCTTGCAAAAAAAAGATGTTAGAGAAAAATAATTATACTTTTTTTATTTTATTCATTTATTTATAAACAAAAGAGGATGTGTGAATGGGTGTGGATCTTGGCGAGACAAAAGATAGATCCGTGTCTCCGGCCACCATGCGTGGTCGGAGATGAATGATTGCGTAAGATAGAAATGAAAATGGAGGGACATGAAAATGAGATGGACAATCAGTGTCGGATCGAAAAAATATGTGGTGGAATTTTTTTGGGGATTTTGATACCTAAAGATTAACCACGAAACAAAAATTTAATCTATGATTTATCTAAGAAAAATGAGGAGAAAGAAATGGATCTTACTTCAGGATCGGATACGCCGTGATGGCCTCGACGAGGGTCGACGCGCTGTCACCAGACGGCTCCGAGGCCGGGCACCCTTCTTCAACAAGATGCTCTCGGAGATCAGGCTCCTCTCCATTAAAGATTGATCAAGATTGAATGAGGGAGGAATGAGCCAATAAAAAGAGAAGAAAAATAAAAAAGGAAATATATACACTTAAGGAATGTATTTAGTGGTGGAATTAATAAAATAATTGAATTAATTAATTAATTAAAAATAAATTTCGGAATTAAATAAAATAGATTAATTAATTAATTTACAAAAATTAATTAGCCACCTTAATGGTGGCTATTTTAAGGCATAAAATCAAATCTTTACATAAAAGGTAAGTTTTCAAATCAAATAAATGAATAAATTAAATAATAAATATAAATTTCGTAATTAAATTAATTTAATTAATTAATACTAGATATTTAATTTTTTTGGTGATTTTTATTTAATAAAATTAGTTGTATACAAATATTATATACATATAATAAAATATACACATGTACAAATAAGGAAATAATTTTTAAATAATATTTTTTTAATTTTTTTAACTATTACTTTTTTATTTTGTTTTTGAAGAAAACACTATTTACAATTATATACATTATGTATACAAAATAAATATGGATAAATATACAAATATATAAGCGGTAAAACTGCACAAAACACCCCAGAAAATTGACTTTTCAACCGTAACTCCAAAAATTATGAAATCATAGCCATTTGAAAGATAATTTAATTTAGAGTATAATGGAAGTGAGCTTGATTCAATTTGAGTCTGTATGGAGCCAGAATTGGTATTTCAATTATTGTTTTGCAGGCTTTTTATGAGTGTGATTATTTGTAATCTGTACAGTATTTTGCTTTCCAGATATTTTTATTATTTACAAAACATTTTTTTACAACTTTTGTATAGAAAAATATTTGATTTGAGTTGAATTTATATACAAATAAAATAGTGTAAGTTTTGTACAAATATACAAGGAAAAAATTACAAATTATTTTTTTTTATTTTTGGATTAAAGACCCTATCTCCCCCTACTTTATTCCTGGTCGATCATGTCAAGTCTTGACCTTCTCTCGGGGTTCGGGTCAGTCTGCATTTATTCCATAAGTACATCCTTCATTTTTCTTTTCTTTTTCTTTTCTTCTTTATTCTTTTATTTAAGTACAAAAGGTGTTAAAAATGCATATTTGACAAATGCATGCAAAATGGTAAATTCATGGAATTAATGGGTATTTACAGGTGTTCGACTACGGAAATGAAGCTAAAATAAAAGAATAAAGGCGATGAGTCCTGGATTCATCAATCAATAAAAATATATTTCCATGCAATTCTTTTTTTATTTTTTCTTTAGATTAGATAATCATACAGACGGGACCCGATGCAACTATTACAACGATCGTCATTGGGATCTGTAGACTATTATTATCTAATGGGAGCGTCCTAAATATTAGAAATTGTCTTTATGTATCGGATGTTAAAAGGAACTTACTATCCGTATCTAAGTTGGTAAGATATGGATATACTTTCTTTTTCAATAATAAACTTATCATAAATCATTGTGATAATTTTATAGCAGATGGTTCTCTAACAGCAGGTGGACTCCATGAATTGAACATGCATTAATGTGTCATGAATTTACCACTGTGAATAATAAAACTCATAAACGATCAAGAGAGAATGGAGATCGTTTAGCTATGATATGGCATCAAAGACTTGGACATATGACTGTTGATAGAATCAATAGACTGGTAAAGGACGTACCTCTGGATTTCTTAGAAGTCTGTGATTTGCCAACTTGTGAGTATTATGCGAAGCCTTCTCCCACTGTAAGTAGGGTTGGCTACATGTATTCTTGCTCAAATCCATGTTGAAAGGTTCATCTATTTTTTATGTTGGTTGTCGACTACCTAATGCAACCCCCACCAGGAGGATTTGAACACTGATCTTCTTTTAGGTGATAGGCACACTGCACTATCGCCAAACCATTTAAGTTGGTACCAACTTGCAAGTATTGTATTTGTGGAAAAATATCTAGGGCATCCTTCTCTAAGAAAGTTGAACGATGTAAAGGTGTACTAAATTTAACATATAATGATGTATGCGGTTCCTTTCGTACCGTGACTTGAAATGAACATCAATATTATATGTCATTTATTGATGATCATTCGTAATATGTTTTTGTCTTCTTATTACATCACAAACATGAAACCTTTCAAAGTTAAAAGAGCTCATAGCTTTTGTTGAGAACAAATCAGCAAGAAGATAAAACAAATTTGGTCTGACTGAGATGGTGAATACCTCTCAGATGAATTAAAGAATTCCTTAAAGAGAGAAGAATTATTTAAAATCTCACTCCTCTAGGTAATCCTCAACTCAACGGAGTTGCAGAGAGACACAGCAGAATTATGTTGGACATGATGAGATCAATGATGAGTAAAGTGAACTTACCTCTTAGTTTCTGAGGACATGTAGTAGAGAGTGCAGCTTATGTCCTAAACAAGATTCCACATGAATCTGTACTTAAAACACTTCATGAATTTTGGTATGATATCAAGTCAAGTGTACAACACTTGAGGATTTGGGATTTTTTGGTCCATGTTAAAAATGTGGATGCGAGCAAGTTGGAATCTTGCACTAGAGAATGCTACTTCATTAGATACGTAAAGAATGGTATATGATGCTAACTTTATGATCTTGAGACTTAAAAGGTATTTGTTTTAGAGACACCAAATGTTTGAAAGATGAATTCCTTAGAAGTTAAGAAAATAATGAAGTTAAGTAACAAATCGAGTCTAGCGAGATCGATGAAGTTCCAACACTAGAAACTGAAGAGATAATTGAAAATGACACAATTGTACCTCTTAGAGAGAGGTCTAATGTTGTAAGACAACGTGAAAGGTACATATTCCATATATCAAAGGAGTCCGATGTTGATCAACTTCATTCGATGAAGCTTTGGGGTGATCTTGACATGGATAGTTGGATGTAAGGAATGAAGTCTGAAATAGAGTACATGCAAAAGAATGGTGTATGGATCCTCGAAGATCCACCTAAAGGGGTCAACCCATTGGGTGCATATGGATCTTAAAGAGAAAGAGAGGACCCGATGGGAAGGTAGAGACCTTCAGAGCATGCCTCGTAGCCAAGGGATACACACAGATAGAAGTTGTCGATTACGATGAGACATTCTCTCATGTGGTCATGCTTAAATCCATAAAGGTAGTGCTTGCTACAGTTGCACACCTTGACTATGAGATCTGGCAGGTGGATGTCAAGACAGCATTTATCAATGGAATCGAAGAGGATATCTATACGGAGCAGCCCAGGGGCCAAATAATCTTCTCTTAGTTGTAACATCTGATTCGATGAACCATGAAGAGTTATGATTTCGTGCATAATTCAGATGAATCATGTGTGTACAAGAAGATTAGTAGGAGTGGTCATTGTATTCATTGTGCTTTATATAGATGGCATACTTATTATTGAGAATGATACAGGGATGATGACTAGTGTTAAGATCTGGTCATGTCCCATACCTTTGAGATGGAAGTCCTTAGAGAAGCCTCTTATATATTGGGTATGAAGTTGTTCAGAAATAGAGAAACGAGGATATTAGGACTATCACAACAAGGATATATCAAGAAGATCTTGGAAAGATTCATTATGGATAATTCCAAGAAAGGCTTCCTTCTCATAAGATATGGTATTCACCTATCTAAAGGGATGGCTTCTCAAACCATTGAGGAAAAGAAAGCCATTGTCGGATGCCCTTATGCATCGGTTGTAGGAATCTTGATGCATGTCATGCTGTGTACAAGATCAAATATCTACCATGCAATAGGGGTAGTAAGTCGTTAATAATCCTGCTATGAAGAGAAATACTGGAATGTAGTGAAGAGCATCTTCAAGTACCTGAGAAGAACTCAAGGCCACGTCTTGATTTGTGGAGATAATGATCTCCAAGTATTAGGGTACATTGATTCAGACTTCCAATCAGATTTAGATGATAGGAAGTCAACCTCAGGGTTCTTATTCATGTTGAACGGTGGTGTTATGAACTGGAGAAGCAAGAAGGACACTATGGTTGACTCAACAACTGAAGCAGAATACATAGCCCCATTGGATGCTACTAAAGAGGTTGTGTGACTGTGCAAGTTCATTTTAAAACTTGGCATACTTTCCTCATCAGAATCTCCCATTCCATTGCTATGCGATAACATGGGTGCCATAACGTAAGCGAAGGAACCCCTGTGGAATCAAAGCAGCAAACACGTGGAGAGGAAATACCACATCATCCGGGAGATCCAGAAGTATGGTGATATCACGATCACTAAGGTTGCCCTACCAACAACATTGTTAATTTGCTAACCAAGTCGTTGGCTCAAAAGATCTTTGTCCAGCATGTAATAATATGGGGTTAAGAGTTGTGCATGAATGGCTCTAAGGGCTATGGGAGATTGTTGGACTTGTAAGCCCTTGACGACCCATTAATGCAATAAAAGTTATTATTTTATCGTGCCCATCTGAAATGTATGATTGCAAATACACTTAATATTAAGGTCTCTTTGTACAATTATGATTTGTACCATGCATACCATGCATTTGGGAGGCACAACTGATATTAACATGTTCTATTCAATAAAGATCTTAAGCATGAGAAAGAGATGGCAATCTTTCTCTAAAGACTAATTTCCAACCGATTTCTTGATACAGGTCCTCTGTATAGGAACAGAGATTCAGAAGTGTTGGAATAATCAAGTCGAAGAGTTGCCTTGATGAGGTCGAGATAACTAAGACTTGACTCGTAATTGTCATGATCAGGCACACATCTTGTGATCGGATATATATATATATATCTACATGCCTAAGTATGCACATTTGACAGACTAATAGGTCGGTAACCTAATCAAGGTCTGTGTAACGGTGTGCATATGAAGACATATGAGCGGTATGATCTTTCAAAGGAGTCATATAAGTTCAGAATTGATGAATCGGGAGATAGAGCTCACTCATGAGATATTTTGAAGTCAAAATAAATTCCATGCATGATCATCTTATTTATGAAATAAGACAAGAGTTTGAGATATTAATATATGCTTTTCGAAAGTATATGATTAATATTATTGCTCAAATTATCAAATGAGAAAACTATTGATATATTCTGAAGAAGAGAGTCAAAATAAGGTCTAAACTTCGGATATATCAAAAATCTTCCAGTAAGGATGTATGAGTATTGAGAATACTCAAGGATAAATCTATCTTAATATATCATCTAATGTGGCACTTCCATTCAAGGGAATGATGAAAGCATATGGATTTTAGTGACTCCATTTGTTAGCTTGATGATTTGAGAATTAATTGGATAAGTATCATTTCGTTTGAATCCAATGTCTAACTCCAAATCCGATTTCAATGTCCAAATATTGAAAAGAGAAATGATAATTGAAATGGAAACAAATAAACTTCTTGAGCTCATTTCTAAACTCCAAATGATTTGGACTTCAATTAAAAATGGTCAAGGAAGATAGATTCAGCTCATTGATACTTCCTCTAGCTAATAGAGAGAGTGATGTGTTTCATTGAGCTCACTTTGAGTGTGAATTATTTTAGCTCGAGGTCAACATTCGTAAGTGATACATTTTTGCTAAAAATAGTATAAATCCTAAAATTAGATAGTTATCCAAATTTCAAGTCATTTTACGTGAATAGTATGAACTCCTCGACATTATCTCCAAGTATCTGCATATGTATCTCATGAGTCCTAATTCGATTAGGACTCATACTTTTTGGTGTCAATATTGATATTATAATTGTTATTTTCATATTAATCATTCATAAGGGTACTTTTTGTGAATATGATTTACAAATACAATTCATTTATCAACAAGAATAATGATTCATAATAATTAACATTTATATGAATATGATTCATATAATTATTTCAATGCATATATGTAAATATTATCCACATTAGAATTTAAATGTAAATTGGATTTACATTTTTTATTTGGATTTATAAATACGATTCATAAGGTATGAGGATTATTCTCAAAAAATCATTTGTTCTGGTAACTGAATTATCAAATCAATAAATAAGCAACAACCTCAATCCATAAAAGTAAAGAGGGGGCATGTGATGAGAGAGAGACACATGGAACCCTCTATGAGAGTCTTAATTGGATTAGGCTCTTGTTTTGTTGTTTAATTAATTAATTATTTGTAATTGGTGATTAAAAAGAGATAAATTTTAGTTCTATTTCTTGTTGAACAATGATTAAATCATATCCCTTGATCCTTCATCCAAGGGACACCATAGAGAACGTCTACTATGAGGAGATAACTCCTCATAGACGTCATCCATAGCTATGAAAGAGGGGGCATTACCTCTCTTTTAGAATAAGCATGTTGCTCATAATAATTTCCTTGCCTTGAGAATTGAAGAAAGAGAAAAGTCTTGAGAAATTATTTCTTTTAGACGTCTCGTCTCCTTCACCCTACACGTCCACCTTGTATGCTTCTCTTCTTCCCAATGGTGTGGCCTTGTGGAGGAGAAGATCATCTCCTTCTCCATGCTCCTCATGCATGAAGAAGGATTGATTTCGTACGATGAAATTAGGAGCTATATCATCCTTGCATGGACAAGATCAAGATGACGACATCAAAGTTCGTGGGAAGCTATGCGACTCATCATCGTATTCACGAAAGAGACGAGCACCGATCAGTTCGGGAGGTCTATTGCTTTATAGATTCATGTTTCAAGAGGTAACATTGATCTTATCTTTATATTCATTAGAATATTAGAAATCATGTTAGGAAAATTATTTTCTTAAAATAATGATTTCATAAAGTACAAAAAAAATTATACTGAAAATTCTTGTTCATGCGATGAACACACAATGTTTTAAGCAAATAGTTAGTTGTTTTTCGCATTTCCATGATGTGAAATAAATAATAGGATTATTTACTTCCTTCAGTCACAATTCCCACTAAAACCAAACCTCTATTCTCTTCATCTTCTATGATGAATTAGGGGACCTCTATTAAGCTCAATGCACAGACAACTGTGTGTTGAGGTCTCAGGCCTCCAAGGTGTTAATTGGAGGTCAACAAAAGATATATGTTCTATCAAAGGAAGATCTAAAGAAGACGGATAAGGACTATGAGTCCTAGCTTGGAAACAAATATCATGTCATGATGTGGATGGCCAACAGTGTTGAGGCTCACATTGTGATGAATCTCCTATACAGGATACCACAAAGGACATGCAGGAAGAACTAGAATAGGCATGCTCTCAACAGACTACCAAGTCATGTCTCGTCGACATCTGCATGTAGATTTGTTTTGCATCTTACGGAGAGTCCACTTGTGGAATACTATCGACACCTTAGCGGACTCTACGAGGAACTTGTCATTTTTCAGCCAGCATGTTGTCTCAAGAAGGTGACAGAAAGATAAGAGTGGCAAGTATACGTATTTATTGATGGTATGCATCCTTGCTATCAGAATATGTACATCTAACACTATGCCATCCATCAAGGTCATCTTTAACTGTCTATTATTGCTTGAGACTTCAACTGGACATACTCCTTCTCTACAACCCATGGAGAATTATGCATTCCTTGCCTCCTCTAAAATAGGTGATCGCTACATCTTAAGTGGAGGTTGAAGCCATGACTCTGGTCATGGGCATGGTTGTGGTCGTACGCAATGCATTTACCGTCAGTGGTTCAATCACCCATCTAAGAGGTGTTGGGCGAAGTTTGGTTGCCACCACAGGCCAACGCTACATCCGCATATGACTGTCATGCGAATGTGACAGGGGTATAATCTGATCAGGATTCTAGTGGACAGACAATCCGGCTCTCAGTCTCAGCCATAGACTACTCTCAATTGATGCAACTAATGTAGAACTCCTCTGATAGTGAGAACATCCCTACTACAAACTTGGCTACTATTTCAGGTACATTAGCCAATTGTGCGCCTGCCACAGCACCCACACGGATTATTGACTATGATGCGTCTGCTCATTTGACTGAAGAAGATAGCATGTTGATATTTCTGAACCCTCTTACGTTATGAAGTCGGATCACCAAGCCAATGGTGCACATTTTCTTATTACTACCGTTTGGACTATGGATTTTTCCTCCAAACTCAGGCTCTTTGACATGTTATGTACCCCTGACTTTCCTTTGATCCCTTTATATGTTGAACTGGATTGTCAAGTGATTCTTGATGAGATCTATTGCTATTTTCAGGACAACTAGACGATGTAGATTGTTGGTGGGGGCATGAGAAGAACAGCATATACGATCTTCATATCTCTGCCGATTCTACTTGTGTCGACATTGTCTCTATGTTTGCTAACATCATTACTTTGGCATTTGTGCCTTGGCCATCCATCTGCTAGAGCTCTTTCTCAGATGTTTCCCGAACTGTCATCATTGATGCATTTTGAGTGTGAAGCCTACCAGTTCGATAAACATCATCAGGCCTCTTTTCCTCCAAGGACAAAGCCTCGTCGGTCATTGCCTTTTTCTTTAGTCCACTGTGATATTTGGAGATCTTTTTTGATTCGTACTGTAGGAGGTTATAAATATTTTGTTGTTTTTGTGGATGATTATAGGGCGTCTTTATGGGTCTATTTAGTTAGTGAATAATTAGATATTAATAAAATTATCGAGTCCTTTCAATTTATAAAGACATCTATCTCTGCTTATATTCAGACCTTCAAGATTGATAATGCTTTTGAAATCACTCGACGGGACTTGACAACTTATTTATTACTAAAGGAACTCTTCACCAAACCGAACTCATATCCGTACACCTCACAAGAGAATAGGGTGATAGAAAGGAAACTGTCACCTTCTGAACATGGTTCATGACCTTCTTGCTCACATGAAGGTTCCCAAAACATACGGGAGGAATGTTGTTCTCACTGCCATGTACATTATTAATCCAGTGCCTTCTTTGGTCCTTAAAGGGGTAACTCAT
The DNA here is from genome assembly GCA_037367405.1 of Ottelia alismoides. Lineage (NCBI taxonomy): Eukaryota > Viridiplantae > Streptophyta > Magnoliopsida > Alismatales > Hydrocharitaceae > Ottelia > Ottelia alismoides. Next base: position 438,826 of record JAZKJV010000649.1, on the reverse strand, counting down.
TTTCCCCTCCTATATGAAGATGAGAAGCCATTTCCTCTCCCTTTAGGAATCTTTGGTTGCACTGCCTTTGTTCACAACTTTCATACTACAGATAAATTATCTCCTCGTTCAATTAAGTGTGTTTTCCTTCGCTACTCTCGCACTCATAAGGTTTACATGTGGCGTGACCTCATAAGTCATCGCTACTACATATTTGTTGATGCCACCTTATTTAAACAGACTAGCTATTTTACTCAATCTATAAGTGACATTCCCTTGGGGCTACAAAAGGCAATACAAAAGGCAATACAATGTTCAGTTTGACTCAGTTCCTCTAAATGTTCCTTAATTGCATAATGATGTATTTTCTTCAAGTGGACTCACAACTGCAAATCCAGATGCATTCTCAGAACTCCTATTGCAATACGGAAATCAAAACTCTAATCCCTTGTCACATTTTACTTCCACCGACCTATCCAATTTTGACAAGAAATTTACATATGCTCTCATAGCATATATTATTTCTCGTGACCATTACAGTGCACTTCAAGATTATGGTTGGAGAAAGGACATTGATGATGAGATGGTTGTTCCTATCTCCAGGGGTATGGGATCTTATGTCATGTCCTACAGGAATAAAGTCGGTTGCCTATAGATGGGGTCTTCATGACTAAGCAGTCTCTAGATGGCTCCATTGATAGATTAAAAGGTCGAACTTGTGACAAAAAGCTTATACTCAGACATATGATGTTGACTACTTTGATACCTCTCCAGTATTTAGAATGGGGCCAATAAGTACTATTCGCTTTGTTGATACCAATAAAAATTATCTCATCTTTCAACTCGATGTGAAGAATGCATCCATCTATAGTGACCTCGAGGAGGAGGTTTACATGATGCAACCATCAAATTACTCCATCAAGGGAGAGTATGTATGATGATTTTGTAAGGCTATTATGGCCTAAAGTAGAGTCCACAAGTATGATTCGACGAGCTTACTCTAAAATTAGCTCTATGGATTCATGTAGGATAGTGTATGGTTGTTTTATGTTCGTTAGACAAAGGTCTTCTGGTACTATGATACTTGTTTATGTTGATGACATGGTGATTGTTGGTAATGATAGAGCAGGAATTCTAGAGACCAAAGCCTTTATCCAGACGGTTTTTGTCACCAAGGACCTTGGTCAACTCAAATACTTCCTAGACATTAAAGTGATACACACTATAGATGGAATACGCTTATCATAGCAGAAGTGTTACTCGGATATTCTTGAAGAAGTTGGCTTACTTGGATGTAGACCATCAAATCTAATGACTCAACTGCGTATTTGTTTTGTATCTTGGTGACTTTTTCAAGTATAAGCTCGTAGAAGTTCTTTGATGAAAAGTGAAGAAAAGATAGAAGCCGACTCAAAGCCTAAAATGACTCTGAAAGACACTGGTTGAAGCTTCGAGATTCATGGTCAGATTGATGAAAGAATAAGAGAAAGATTCAATCCGAAAAGCTCAAGTTTTGAACTTTGGATGCTGATGTGATATTTTACATATTTTTTATTTTATGCTAAAATAGTCTTATCATTTTTGCATATTCTTGATCAGCAAGCAAAATTAAGCCAGAATCGTCAATTTTACATTTCTCATTTTTGGACATATGTTCGATCACCTTGACACCGATGATCGATCACCCTTGATCAACCATCTCATTTCTCATGGTCGATCAACTTTGATCGACCAATCTTTTGACCATAATCGATCAATTTTTGAAATTCGGATCAGCGATCAAATATGTCCAATCATTTTTGTGATATGATCGATCAGCCATGATTGATCAACTTATTTATCAAGATCGATCATTTCATGGATTTTGAAAATGAGAACATTAGACCTTCCATTTTTAGGCACCAACAGGTTTTTTGAGGCCAAACTTATCGAAGGGTCTCAATGGCTCATTGTTTGAGACACACAACCAAGAGAAACATCTTCTATTCTCAAAAGAAAAGAAATAGTGATCTTTTGTGTGATATTCGAGTTCTTACAAGGTTTCTGCACTCTCAATCTCGCTTCAATCCAAAGCTTCGTGCTACTGAAGTTGTTTGTGCTCTATTATGATCATTTCGATCATTCTCGAACATATTCTGTTCTTAAAGTCTATAAGCTTGTGAATTTAAGTTTTATTGCTTAACTATATTCTGTTCAGCATTTTCTGCATAGTTATCCAAGTTGTGGATTCCTTTCTCCGTGAGATATATAAAATCTTCTTTTGGGAGTTGTCCAAGGAAGGGTACATGTTGTACAAGAGATTGTGATACACTCAGGTTAAAGTAGTGCTTGAATAGTGGAAACATCCTTCGTTGAAAGAGCAAAGGAGAAATTCTAGAACAAAGTTCTAGGTCATGATTTTCACCCGCTTGAGTTTCCATGTAAAATTCATTGCGTCTTTGTGATTTGTCATCACTCTATCTCTCTGATTTGTGAACTATTTTTTAACTGAATATTACTATTGCGATAATTTTATATTGTACAATTCACCCTCACTCTTGTGCCAGAATCACATTTCGTATTAGAGTGGGTTCGAGTTTTGTAGGTGTGACTACCTGCTTGTAGGTCCTAGATGACACAAGGCAACATATCCGCCAACTCAAACACAACTGTCTGCTCTATCACGAAGTCATCATACTTCGACGACACTAACCACTACTAGGCAAACCACATGGATATACATGTATGTGTATGTATGTATGTATGTGTGTCTGTGTATGCATGTGCGTATGTATGTGTATGTGTGTCTGTGTGTGTGTGTGTGTCTATGTGTGCACGTACATGCGTGGGTGTGTAAATGTGTGCACGTATGCATGCGCATGTGTGAGTGTGCATGCGTGCGTGGGCATGCATACGTGTGTGTGTGCATGTGGGTGTGCATCATGCATGCATGGATGTATGGATGCATGCATCATGTATGTATGGATGGATGCATGCATATATGGATGTATGTTCAAATATTGTTCACTTCGCGAAAATACTTTTTGAGCAAATCAATGGCAAAAAAAGAAACGATATATTAGTACCTTCTAACACTGATTAAATCAAGGGTAAGTAGGAACACTCTAAATTTTGTAGATAGTAGCATTAAGATGTTTAACACCGACAGGTGTTTATTTTGCCACGTTCAAGAAATCTCCAAATGCTAAACAAAAAACCAAACCAGAAAATGTGATAATTCATCCATTGTTAGACAAGCTTAGCCTGGCAAATTATGAAAAAGTTACAATAGGATGCCCGCAAAAGGAAAACCACCATGCACAATTCATCGACGCTAATAAACTAAGAAGCTAAAGTACAAGAAAAAGAGAAAGCATGAAGCATCACAAAATGCAGCAAGTTCCCACAGAAAGTTCCTGTTGATGCTACCCCTACAACCAAACCAAATGTCTTGTTCAACAATTTACCTTTAATTACCATGAAACACTCAGAATTAACAACCCAAAAAGGCATAGAAGATCCAACCTATAATGCAATTGCCTGTGAAATCATCCATCGCAAAGGCAATAACAGATTAAAAAATGGGCAGACCAGCTTGAGAATCGATCGACCTAAGGTATCCGGTGAAAAAAAACCAGCAACAAGTAGGATCCGGGTATATGCTTTCCTACAACCCCTACAGACCCTCTCAAAAATAGGGAACTGATGTCCGGTACCCTCCACCATTCAAGTTGGTGTTTTGACTGAAAATGAAGATACATATGGAAGAAGATTTACTCAGCGCGCATCTCAAGCAGCTCGATTAGGGGTATGTTCGGATTCCACTGGTTTGTCAGTTTCCATCGGTTCGCCGGTGGAGTCAGCGCCCGGTACGGATTCTGAACCCTCATTGGCATCTTCTGGTAGCGGCTGCTCTGGAGTTTGTGGCTGTGGTGATGTGGTTGGCGGCGCAGTCTCGGAAGGTGGCGGTGTCTGGGGCTTTGGAGGTGCGGGTTTTGGCTTCGTCATAATTGGTCTACAAAACCTGCATACATGATTGTAGAAATACCATATTAGCATACAACCTGATAAGCACACAGAAGATAGTTCATCAGAGTTTGCATGTAGGAATACTGATGTGTACAGACGGGGGAAATCCTAGAAACAAAACGCCTCAGAAGAATACAACTATACCTGTAAAAAGGTAAAAGAATACAAATCATACTACTCAAAATGAATTTCCTCCTTGCAGACGAGAAACAGGAAAGACGCATGTTTGTAGACAACACCAAACTCGATGACGTTTGCTTGTTTAGGATGGTCACATGAGATTTTATTTGTGTTTTATTATTTATTTGTGCATTTCTTTACATGTACACATATCCCCTTATTATATATATATAACCTCTATTCGTTGGTATATTATTATATAAATTCTTCTTTAAATTCTTAAAAGTTGATTTTTAAGATGATTCCTCTCAAAAAAATTAAGATGATTTGTTTTTGCATAAAAGAGCATATTTAAGTTATTCTACATGCGGAATCCATTTCTACATACGCATAAAGGTTTATTATTCATCCTGTAAAGAGGACATTTTCAGCCGCTTACACTGAATATTACATTTGTAATGATGAACATACATTCTCCGGTTACTATTTGTAAGATGGCATTTTTATATGCAGAATCAACTTCTTCCTATGCATTTAGCAATCAATTTTTATACTTATTCAGAGCAGAAAGATGTTTTATTCATCTTGTAGAGAGGACATTTTCAGCCGTTTGCACTGAATATTATTCTCTTAGAAACATTTGTAAGGATGAACATTCTCCGGCTACTACTTGTAAGATGAAGAGTCAAGATCATACGGATCGACACATCCAAATAAAGATAGAAACTCATTTCCAGTTGAAGCTGTCACATATGCAAAACACTAGTTTTAGAGCAAAACTGGAAAAAAAACTAAATTTTTGTTTCCTTGAATGTTTGGTCAGCCCATTGAGGATTTGTTGATTCAAACGGAACTTATATTTCCATTAAATCATGCAAATCATACTCTACGCAAAACACCAGCTTTCAGTCAAGTTAAAACAAGAACATGATCTGTGAATCTGTGATTCCTGGCTTGTTTGGTCACCTCTTAAAGGTCAGGTGGATATGAAAAATAATGGCCACTTGAATTTTTGTCTAAAATGCGACTTTTTCCAAATAAATCTTGTGAGTCGTCTACCAAGCAGAACAATTCTAAGCAGAGATAGAACAAGAATTAATCCGGATTTCTTTGATTATATGGTCACACCTAGAAAGTAAATGAATTCACATTATTATAGAATATGATCAAACTATGATCGTTTTAAGGAAATTATGTTTAGCATATTTGATTACTTTAAGTTTGAACTTCCCAGAAGTTGCATTCGACATATTCCATCTTTTAGTATTGGAATTTTTTGCATATTCACCATGAACTCCATAGTTTTTCTAGATAAGTGACCTGAAAAAAAGGTATCACAGTCTAAAATCGTGATTATTACAGTTCTATTAAACAGTGTGCTCTTTTGTGAGCATGTAAGAATTATGCTGGCATTAGGTACACTAAAATCAAACAATCCCAACATTACCTGTCTAATGCCTCTGCTTTTTTCTTGATATCAGATGAAAGAAGAACAGGTTGATCGTGCTTAGCCAGAGCATTCTGTTGATCTAGTTTCCCCTTAAGCCACATTTCGGCCTCCCCACATTCCTTTATAACCTATAGTATCAAAAAGTTAACAATGAGACTTGGTTGACAGGTAAAAACACTTTTCGAGCACAAACCAAAATTCCTTCAATTGATAAAGAAGTCAATTTCTAAATCTTTACATGTTGGATAAGAGCTTGTTATACCTTTTCCTTTTCTGCAATGTCAATGTGATCAAATTTTGGATCATTCGATAGTGCAACGCCCCTATAACTATTGATGCAATAATTTAGCTGCTCAATTACAGGACCCCGCTCATGATATTCTTTATAACGCATTTCAATAGGATCACCTAACTGAAATAAAAAAGCAAGCATTGTCAAAATAACTCACATAAATAAAGCTGCAGAGAAATCATAGAAATGTACCGTTTTCAGCTCTTCAAGCTTTTTCACATAAACACCTCTTGTCTCATCCTCGCCCTCGTCATAAAGCCAATCTTCAGTCTCCTGAAGATTTGCAGAGAATACTTCTCTATCTGATTCCTTAACAAAATCATGATACTTGTCGTGAAGCTGCAGCAACAAATATGGTAGTTAGCCTAGAAAACTTTCCTTGAGAAGTCCTGACAAGAAAATCCAGACTCATCCTACTTTATTTCTCATGTCATAGACATATGACTCAACAGCATTCTTTTTGTCCTTTGTATCTTCCATCACTTTATCCTGAAGAGCCATGGTACTTTCAGACTCAACAGCCATTTGCAATTCAGCTGGTGACAGTCCACCATTAACAACTTCTTCAACTTTGACATTTGTTTTTTTCACTTTCCTTTTAACCTCGGCCTGCACAAATGGAAAAAAAAAGAAATGTCAATGCAAACCGAAAACAATCTGATATCAACTCAACATATTTACTAGTCTGTAAATTCATACTTTAGAGATTTTTTAACAGCAAAGAAGATAATAAATACATGTCATTACAAAGCATTGAAGAGGTTAAAAAACAGATTTACTCTATGAGCAGATTTAACTGCAATATGCAGAACAAGGAACATCCTGAGCTGATGCCCAGCATAAGAGTTTTATTTTCCCCAATCCCCCTCCAGACCAGAAAACACTCACAGAAAATTTAAATCAAAATCCATTATAGATACATCCTATGGACTGGACAAGTATTTAATAGGCTGTAGAAAAAACAGCAATATCCTTGACACGTCTCTATAATACAATATGACAATGCCCTCGCAGAACAGTCTTCCAAGACTATGCTGTCAACCAGTAGCAAGCACACTGACAAAAGTTATAAAAATATTGGCTAATAGTGAGAAGGCACCATGCCATTCTGAAAAAGATCGCTAATATAGCAATACAGTATTTCAAGCAGGATATAACATTTCCAAGCAACAAGCATTATTTTAGGGGTGACCAGGGCGTTAAGAAATGAAAATTGGAACTTATACAAATTGCTAATACACCATTGACACGCGCAACGAGGATAACACCTTTGTACAGAATAGTCGTATATATAGATGGAATTTGTCTTTTTTAGGGAATAAGCCGGATTCTTTTTTCTGTTTTTTTTCTACAAAAGACCCATCAAATACAAATATGACCACAAATTGACTAATGACAAACATAGCTAGAGCTAGTAATCCGAGTTGACCATGCTGCAGTAGCAATGACTATCAAACAAGTCTTTCCACATAATCCAATATTGGTATTAAAACTTGAGCTGTTGATTAAACCATTCAGTTTATATAATTAAAGAGGTGCTGTTCAACAATATTTTACGATATTTAACATATCAAACAACAGTTCAGGGAAACAACTAGATATGAGATCTATGCTAAAATTGTGGATAAAGAAGATACCATGTAGCAGTGCAAAAAAATAACAAATGGGGATTCTCTACCTTAGCATCAACTTCAACTTGAACTGGCTTGACGTCCGATGCCTCTTCAGAAACCGGGATGTTGTTTCCAGCATTTGAATCCTCAGAAGCAGCCTTGGCATCTTGCATGTCTACATCATTGATTCCAGGAATTGGTTCGTTTGGCTCATTGTCGGTTTCCATTTTAGTAGTACCTTTAGATGGTTCAGTTGCAACAGGAACAGGTACTTCACCTCCCTCTTCCTCTAGCATCTAGAAAATGGTATAAAATGTAAAATATTGTGCACCTTGTAGTTTGTAAGTACAGTAAGACACCAGACAAACTTACAGTTGCAGAGCCTATAGATACAATTCCATGAATGTTCAAATGAACTTTCACTTTCAGTTTAGCAGATTTACTCTGACTTGGTTGGAAAGGACCAATCTGTAGAACAGTCAAAAAATATGTAGGTTCTTGTCGCACGAGATTATCAAATTGAATTGACCAAATTACATAAATCATAACATACCTCATATGTACTTATTCTTGGAGCCACTTGAACTTCGTTCATGTCAACATAAATAAAATCAACTGAAAATGTGCCAGAACGTATAAATGTTACAACCCTGGTAAGGGGAATCGCACATCCTTTAGGGAAAACAACGGAAGTCTTCTCAATCTCTGTGGACCCATCTGATTCAGGTATTTTCCATGACAAGGCTATTGAATAGGGAAAGCTTTCTTGAACCTTAAAAAATGAACTGGGGGTAAATGACCAGCACGGATCTAAACAGGCAAAATTAACAAAAACTATAGTATTGAAAATAATTGACTAGGCAACGACTATAATGTCGTGAAACAGCCAAGTACAATGGTAGTAGAACAATGATAAGACAAAAACTGATGGATTAACAAAACCGCTAAAACAAAATTCGAATTTTTGTGAAATGCTAGGGGAGAAAAAAATGAAAGAAAATATACCAGGAGTAAATCACAAGAAAAGTTTCAATCAGAAACTTCAATATAGCACTATTATCTCCAAGTTAGGAAAGTGTGTACATAGAAGTTTGGACAACATCAGTTCCAAAGAACACCAAGGGGAAACCCGGCGATGCGGGCACACATTTGATACTTGGGTCAACTTAGTCTTTAATTCATTTTTCTTAACTTTGGGTCCATGATAATTAATATTATTTTTAAATAAATTAAATATCAATTGAGATATCTAAAATAGATAAATCAATTGGTTTATTAGGATTTGCCGGGGCTTGTTTTCATTTTTATTTCATTTCATCAAGTCCCTTTGGTTTATTTCCATTTCAATTTTATTTTGTAATCCGATCCATGGCCTCAAATTTCAGCGAAATTCGGTCGAATTTCTGTCGAATATCGATATCCAGTCGAAACCGAAATTCGACCGAAATGATCGAAATGACCGAAATATGGGGGTCCTAGTATAAAAAATGACCGAAATGATCGAAATTTCGGTCGAAATTCCATCGAAATTCTATTTTGGTCGATACCGAAATGGTGACCGAAACCGACATTTAAGCCCCTATATAAAAAGGTCATGTGTGGCCTTGTAAAATTCAGAATTGAAATTATTTTTAAGTTTTTTTGCATCTTCCATGCAACTCCTCACTTCTCCAACAAAACTACATGTTTCATAAGAGTTTCACCATCCTTCCTCTCATTATCGACCTCTTCCGTGATACATTCACGCCTGTGTCAAATGGTATCAGAGATTCACAGAACAATGTTCAAATTAGCCCGACAATTTGGCAATCCTACTAAATATGCAAGGACAACAAAAAGGTTACGAAAAGTCTGTGCACCATCCTTTTGGCGGGCATGGAAAAGCTTCAAAGATAACTTTACCAAGGTACAAAGTTCTATATCACTACCCGGTGAACTGCTTACAAGAAGAAACCAAAGAAGGAAATAGGGAAAAGACTCCTACAAGAACTTGAACAACCAAAACCTTTTGTTTTATTGTCACAACCACTAAACAGTTGCAATCCCCCACAGGCCACAACAACATGCGACCTCCGATCTCTCCTCTAAGGAAACAGTCCTGTGCATGGTTTCAGACTACAAAATAGCGGTGAAACTTCGCCGAGATTTCAGTTTCGACATGGGACCAAAATTTCGAGCAAAACGCCGATATGGGAGCCTTCCTTCACAAATGTTTCTCGATTTGGGCAAAATGTGCGAAATTTACCGAAATTTCAGTGAAATTTCGTTTCCATATGGTGCCGATACGATATCAGATACAGAAATTTAAAACCTTGGACTTATGCAATCACCCCGAACATGCATGCCTAACACAGGCCGCCAGCGTTCACCTTCGCCTCTAGACACCAGTGTCCCTCCATTGTCAAGCATTGCCATCGCCCTTCCACATCCCAGTTTTAAAACCCTCAATCCCACCGCCGCATTCCTTGCCACTCAGTGACTCAACACCCCTCTCATCATCCTCCCCTCAACCATCGATGCACGCAGTAGTTGTGACTGACATGCCCAAACCCAATGGGCCATCAATGTTCTCTAACTAGTCAATCGCCTAACCATGGACGACAACATCAACACTCTACCATCTGCACCGACTGGGCTTCCACCGTTGCCGCAGTTGGATGGAGCATAGTGAAGAGTTGAGGATTTTTTCTAATAAAAATCGTATCCCGCAATAAACGAAAATAGGTTGCCAAGGAATAATTATGGTGAAACCCCTTCCACCAAACTTTTTATGAAATAATAAAGTGGGAAAAGCTCCAAATAAAATGCATGTTTTAGCTGGAGGTGTAGAAAATTAGCAATAATGTTTCCCGACTTGTTGATCGCATAACCGCTGACAAGCACATCAATGCATGCACCATCTGCAAGGCTCCAACCAGTCACCACTGGGTTTCCACCATTGCCACAGTTGGATTTAAAAACAAAAATACTAAATCCTTCGAGGATGTTTCCCATGGCAAGCGTCACAAAAATATTGAACTCTTCCATGGCGTTTCTCATGGCAAGTGCCACAGTCGGTTAATGGTGTTACAGAAAAATGTACCCAGCCCACGTGGTGATTGAAAGGGCATGTCTTGTGCAAGAAAGCATTCTTAACCTTGGTATAAATTAAACAAGGAAATATATGATCACCTTAATATTTAAGTAGGCATCACTCTTCCACACCCTCCCAAGAGACCTCTAAAAGCAACCCTCCTATCCCGACCGCCTCGCTTCCATAAAAGCACGTCCCCATCTAGCAGGTGCTTTGTTATTATGGTCATAAGGAACATCACATTCTACTTCCATAGTTTCATCCTAGATGAGTTCTGTAGGTGATGTAGAATTTTCCATGCTATACATGGTTTTTTTATTACAAAGTGATAAGTATAAAGTTTCCACCCTTGATGAAGATGCAATCACGTTAGCATGTAGACATGTATGCCGAACCATTTTCAGCATGTGCTAATTGTTCATTGCCATGACATGTTAATGATGTGTGCCTTAATACGCAAAGCAAACAGCCACTTGATTGGATAAAGGTAATAATTAATTCTTATCATTTTTTATTGCAGGTGGACACAGACAAAAACATTCAAGATTGTGATATATTCATAAAAACATGAATAAAATGATCGCATATACAAACATATGCCTAGTGCTAAATAATTGATTTTTGGGCAAGTTCAAATTCATATTAAGAATGTAACATCAGTCAAGATCATTGAAGATAGGGTCGGATGCGTGTTTATTTTACACAAAATAAACATAACTAAAATATTTATTAAGCTAATAACGATATCCAACGAAGATGGGTAAGGTATTCAAATGTTGATATAGTAATAAACATACTTTAAGAACATGTCATTAATATGATACAAATATTATACATGACAGAATAAACCAAGCCACCGGGAGGACCAATATAGGCATTGATAAAATGATAATGATCGCACATAGGCAATTTGGTTGATAGGATTTTCAAGGATTGAAACCTACTCATAAGTTTACCAGGACAAATGGCAAAGTTTACTATTATTATACAAAATAAAATTCTACTTGTCTATCTACAACCCAATTTATGGGTTAGGAGCAGACTAACAGTAAAAGATGTCAATACCTCTTCATGATGAGCCTTTGTTGCAAAAGATCGGACATTAGGCAATTTGGCTGATAGGATTTTCAAGGTTTGAAACCTACTCAAGTTTACCAGGACAAATGACAAAGTTTCACATTATTATACAGGATAAAATTCTGCGTGTCTATCTACAACCCAATTTATAGGTTAGTAGCAGACTACCAGTAAAAGATGTCAACAACTTCTCGTGATGAGCCTTTGTTGCAAAAGATCAGACCTTATAGAACACTGGCACTTCGCCATGTCAAACAATCTAATGGATTTTTCCCTGCAATGAACCTAATAGGACAGCTATCTTGAAAGATACAACTTTAAAAATAGATTCATATAACAAAGTGTTCAAGGTGGTCTATGTGTTGTGTTGACAAAATTTAAGTTGTCATGATATACTTATTAGAAATTAGAATGATTGTGTTAGGGTCCCACATGATTTACAGACCTAGGAAATGTATACAGATACTTTGTATCAAGAATAATGACTGCGAAATTGAATGCTCTTGAGTGTTCTCAGATAGATGTGAACCTAAGAAAACATTTCCATTAGTTAGAGTATATCCTTTCATTTTTGGGGTTAAGGCACAAAATTATAAAGAGAATTGACCTGATAGATAAAAATTCAAAATGCCTCATTAATAAGTATAAGGCAGAAAACTTATAAGGGATTTTTACCCGGCAGACCCTATAAACTTTTGCAATTACCGCTACGACCTTCGAAACATCGTAATTCCTCCCCCGACCCTGTAAACTTGCTCCGTCTTACCCCATAAACCCTGCCGTCAATTTTAACTATATTTGAGTCAAATACTTGGGTTAGTCTTGAGTTAACCTAACCAATTTAGCATCCAACGACTACGATTAGCCTAAATAAAAAAATAAGAGGAAAGGCCAAAGCAGCAGATGCAGGGGTCGTCGGCGGGGGCTGGGGCGGGGTTCGAAGCACCAACGTCGACAGGTCGGGGGGTGCAGGCGCCCTCCCTGCGTGGCGGTGCAGACCTCCCGTGCCTCCTCAGCCACTGCCCCGTGCGGCTGCGCGGGCACCGCCCGCACTCCAGCTGACCGCGCGACCCCGCCGCCGTGGTTGCCCTCCAACCCAGATCGACGCACGCCTCGGCCCTTGGAAGGAAAAAGGGGCTGCGGGTGACCCTAATCCTTTCTCCTCCTCCCGCGGCTCGCCTCCCACCGCGATCCTCCTTGGCCAACCTCCAGGTGGCTGTGCCGCCACCTGTGCGTTGCTGCCGCCTCACCCGAGTCCACCGCGACGTATAGCCGCCGCCCATCCTGCACCGCGACGCCACGCGTCCCTGCGCACAGGCCGCCCATCGCGTGGGGGGGATCAGCGGCGACGGCCGAGGGCGCGAAGCAGCAGCGGGGGCGAAGCAGACTCCATCACGTGGGGGGGTGGGGGTGAATCAGCGGCGACGGCCGGGGGCGACGGCTCCATTGCTCGGGGGGTCTCAGATGATGGAATGGCAATCAATGTAAATTAAATAAACAAAATAGCTATAATATAATGGAACATGACGGAATCTGGTTAATTTTAACGGGTAAATTAACGGGGCTTAACCGCAGGGTCTGTAGGGTAAGGGTTAGCACTTTTAGAGGGTCGGGGGAGGAATTACGATGTTTCGAAGGTCGTAGCGGTTATTGCAAAAGTTTATAGGGTCTGCCGGGTAAAAATCCCAACTTATAAATTACATTACTATTTTGTAAAAGGACGTCGACAACAATACTAAAACTAAGATAATTGTATTCATTATGGCAGTTTCTGAGAATGGTAATTGGAAATGTTAAACTGGTAAAATATCAAGCACCAACAGACCTTTGGATAAATATGAAGGAGAGACAATGAGAGAATGATACCTGGAATTCCCGCACTTTAAATGTGGGACTGAGAATGGCACATTGAAGCGCACAACCACGAGCAACACACTCGCTGGCATTAAGTGTGCGTCTGGGCTCTTTACCAAAGAACTCTTGTACTATCTTAAGGACAGCAGGGACACGAGAACCAGAACCAACAATCTCAATAGCATGGATGCCTTCTACCGTAAGCTCTGCATCTGCAAGTGCTCTCTCCAATGGGCCCTTGACTCTCTGCAGTATTGGAATGCTGATTTGCTCAAACTCTTCCCTCTTGATAAATCCTCTTACATCCTTCTCATCCATTAGACACTCAATGTTGAGTGGGGACTCGGGATTCGCACTCAACACCTTCTTTAACTTTTCACAGGCCACCCTAAGACGTGTGCAAGCACGAGCATTCTGGAACACGTCAATCTTATATTCTCCCTTGAACTTTTCCGCAAAATGGTGAAACAGTGCCTCGTCAAAATCTCTTCCACCAAGAGAGCTGTCAAAGGCGTGGCCCAAAACCTTCAATTGGCCTTTCTTGAGCCCAACAATGCAGACCTGCATGCTGGCATGACCAACATCTACAAATGCAACATTCAGAAATTCATTCTCCGGCAAATCTGTTTTGTATATACCATAAGCAAGCGCCGTTGCAGTGGTCTCATGCATCAACCTAAGAGGATGTAAACCTGCGACTGTTGCAGCATCTAGAACTGCCCTTCTTTGTAACTCAGTAAAATATATAGGTATGCCAATGCAACAATCAACGACTGCTGCATTGAGATTCTTCTCCGCGATGCTCTTCAAGTTTGATAGAATCATGGCAAATATTTGGGTGGGTGTGAAAGTTTTCTCTTCCCCAAGGTATCTAGCATGTATTAGCGGAACATCACCGGGTCCAGCACTGATTGTATACGGGAGTGACTTGAGATCTCGTTGGACCTCAGGATCAGAGAACTTACGCCCGATCAAGCGCTTGATTTGCGAAACAGTATTTTTAGGGTTCATAACCGACGAGGCAGCCCCAGCAGTCCCGATGAAACGCTGCTTGTCACCAAAGCAAACAATAGCTGGTGTCTCTCGCTTGGATTCATCATTTAGGACCACATCTATCCCTCGCTGGCGTGCAACAGCAACAACGCAGCTCTCGTTACCAAAATCAAACCCTACAACGCTCATCTTGGCAAGCTGAAAGTGAAGATTTTACTTCTTAAATTGTCAACTCAAAACCTGCTGAAGCAAGGAAATACATCACACATGAGCATTTCCCTTTAGAAACTTCAAAGCAATAAAATGTAAGCATCCTATATTTGTGGAGTGCATGTCCACTTCTTCCCCCAGAAAAAATCCTAATAAAAAATTAAAAATGCAACAAAAAAATAATAATCATAAACAATGACGCGCAAGAGAAATATGTTGATTGGTGATATTTCCATCTTTGACAGTTATGACGAAACAAACAATCAGCGACCATGATTAAACAAGTAATAATAACAAATGCAACCAGATCGCCAAAAATGAACAAATCTCCACCAATACAAACACAAATCAGATCAATCGACATCCTCGAGCTGCTCACACGTCCAGAGGATCACAAGTTAAGGATCCAGCGGAGTGGAAACGGACACCGCAAGCGATATTTTTACAAAAGATCAGGTATACGGAACATTAAAAAGATAATCAGACCTATCAGATGTGCGACCTCGGTGGAGAAATGGAACGAGGAATGGGGAGCAGAAAGATCGGAAATTTCCGAAAGAGCAGATGGGATTTGGGGATTAAAAAGAAGGGAGTAGAAGAATCTAGAGATTTCCGGACCTTAGGGCGCGTGCAGATCAGCGATTAGGGTTTAGATCGGGGGTGTGGTGGGATCCGAGGTGTTCTGTAATGGAGTCGAATGGACTGGAGTGGCGTGCGATGGGAATTAGGGCACAGCCATAGGCGGTCAAATTGCAGATGCATCCTCCAATTGTTTCAGGTGCGGAGTCTTCCCTCCCTGAGTCGTCGCCCTTTCTCTCTCTTTTTTTACGGTGAAGGGTTGTGAAATATAGATGGGATTTCTGCATTAAATGCCTACGTAAACTTGCAGTATTACATGAATACTTATTTATACTTCGTATTTGCAACCAATAATCTTCTCCGCTTTACCTAAAATATTCATCATATTTACACGAATATCATCACGAATAGGGTGGAACATTGCGCTCGATCCGACCCAATCCGAAAAAGTCCAACTTGGACCGTGAGCTAGGTTGTGGTTGTGACCTGAGGTTTCTACTAAATCACCGACCCAGACTCGGCCCAAGACCCGCAGATTTGGACCCAAGTTCCGGCGGGGCTTGAGCCCCTCCTGAGTTTCTGCCCACTGTAAACAATAATCATGCTTCTTCGGTAGGAGAATAAGCAGGAATAATGATGGAGAATAAGGGGAATAAGGGTCTATTTTCCGTTCGGCTGGAGAATAAGAATAAGGAGAATAAGATGAAATAAAGATGAGTAAGATGTGATAAAGATAGGAATAAGAGTGAAATAAGATGGAATAATGGGGAATAATCGTACCACTGGGAACCGTGTCGGGAGGAGAATTGTTCCCTTATTCTAGAGCCTATTTTCCAACCAAACAGGGCCTAAGTGTAGCCGGTCCACTCCAAAGTCGCAAACGCGATGAACTTCACCCTGGCATGGGCATGCGATCTCCAACCCCATTGATCCATTGTGAATTAACTAATACTACATCTTCGATGAGTCTCACGTGTTTGATTCTTATAGCATTACTGTGGCCAGAATTTAATGATCGTCTGATTGTGATATGATCATTCAAGTATTTTTCTCTGGATACAATTAATGTTTACCATAAATCATGAACCGATAAGAAAGAAATGTCGACATATATATTTGTCTATTTCTATCTGATTTGTGTTGAGCTCCAATCAATACTTGGCATTACCTTCTCGTAATACTGGATATAAAGCATGACGTGTTAAGATCCAAGGGAAGATTAAAAAAAGTGAAATCTAACTATAAGAATGTCAGGCACGTGGAGATCAATTTCCATCGCCTTCCTGAAGTTGCTGAGGATCTGAATTTGACCACATTTCGCATATTAGAATTAATGGACTGGTTCCTTCCTGGATCACGAACATGGTTGATGACAGCTTCACTCTTGACATTTGGCATATAGAATAAGATGAACTGGTTCTTATTGAGCTCGTGGCTCGCGGCGGTTAATGGTTGGTATATGCGTAGATGAGGAGTGGAGCACGTCGGGTCGGCCAACCCTGGCTCCCGCAGATTCGGATCGAGCCCGGTCCGAGATTTATATTTTAGAAAAATCGAGACTCAGATCCCGACCCATAATTACATCAGGTTCAGGTCGAGATTTTGGGGGTCGGATCTGAGCTGGTCCACACAAATGCTCCATCCTAATCATGAACTAACTTGTTTTACAATAGGGTTTTTATCAGTTGTACCCCTCCGAGATATCGCAATATCAGGTATGCTCATATCTTCTTGGTAATATCAGTTGTACCCCTAACTTCTTCTCGTTCTATCACTTGTGCCCTTTGGGTTAGTTACCGTCCACCCACAGTGCAAACGGATGTTAACTTTGCGGACATAAGCGGAATTAATTTTAAAAAAATGGTTAAATGGTCATTTGTCACCCTCTTTCCCATCCTCTTCCTCTTCCTCCACTTCCCCTATCCTCTTCCTCCTCCTCCTCCCTCTCCGCCCGAAGTTCCTCCCCCACCCCTGGTTGGTCGCCCTCCACCCGCAGCTCCTCCCCCGACGACCTCCTTCCTCTTCTCCCCTTCTCTTCCTCCTCCCCAGCCCTTGCTCCTCCTCCACCACACCCAGCTCTTGCGCCACGCCATCTCCATCCCGAGCTCTCCTCCTCCGCCCCTGCGCCTCCCCCAGCTCCTTCGCACCAGCTCCTCCACCACGAGGACCTCCCCTGCACCTCCGTCCCCAGTCCTCCTCTGGCTCCTCCGCACCCAACTCAGCCCCCTCTCCCCTACGCCTCCCCACTCCTCCGCCCATGTGCCGCCCCCAGATCCTTCGCGCCAGCTCCTCCGTCCCGAGGACCTCATCTCCCCCTCCACCCCCAGTTCCCCTATGCCCCCTCCGCACCCAGCTCATCCCCCTCTCCCCTGTGCCCCCCCCCCCCCACTCCTCCGCCCATGCGCCACCCTCAGATCCTCTGCGCCAGCTCCTCCGCCCCGAGAACCTCCTCTCCCCCTCTGCCCCCAGTTCCCCTCGGCCCCCTCCACCCCCAGCTCAGCCCCCTCACTCCTGTGCATCCCTCCCCACAATCATCATTTCAGTCACCACCCGCCTCGCCCCCGAGCACCGCCTCCCCGCCCCGCCATAGAGGATTGCTACTCCGCAATCCTCTAGCTCGTCGAGAACACCTACATAGATAGCTTCGAGGGTTGGAGGGTGAGGAGGAGGGAGCAAGAGTAAAAAGGAGGAGAGGAGGAGGATGCATGATCCAGGGGAACTTTCAACATTTGTTTAGTTAGGATAAATTTTTGATTAATTGATTCATAAAAACTCACTGAAAAATTCAATAAAATTCACCATTTGATCCGCAATGAGTGATATATCCGTGAAAATGTAAAAAATTTAGCAATTTAATGGATGCATGAAGGTGTAGTTAAGAGAGAGAAATTATGAGAGAGAAAGGAAGAGCAACAAATGAAGGATGATGATGATGATGATGATTTTGGACAAGTATACCCCTCTTAACTGTACCGTGGTTTGAAAAAACAATGGTTAAGTCAACTCATTAACGGTCAGAGTAACGGAGGGGCACAACTGATAGAACGACAAGAAGTTGATGGCATAACTGATATTACCAAAAAGATAAAGGTATAATTGATATTGCAATATCTCATGGGGGCACAACTGATAAAAATCCTTTACAATAATAAAATGACACATTACCAGAAGTGTTCTTTTGTAAAATGGAGAAGTTTCCAAATGTATTTTTATGAAGTGGTATAGAATATACTTAAAGGCCATATTGCTATGTAGAATTCTCGTAATTGTTCTGATGTTGTACACACCTATCATTATGTGGGTAAAAAACAAAATTAATTAATGAGACTCGAAGGTTGGATATATTAATATTTCACAATGCATCTACGATGCATGTCGTGAGTCGTGACGCTATTTTTTCTGTGTTTGTTTGTTTGTTTTTCTTGTACAAGCTCAAAAATCCTAACTTTCAGACCCATCTCGTCATACCCACCCCCTACTTGTCCTATTAATTACGTCGTAGTACTCTCCTTTCTCCAAAGTAATGATTTACATACATCTTGCTCTTTTGCATTTGTTTCAATTTTTGTAATTGCTGCACGTCAATGCATGTCAATCTTGATATAATTCAAGCAACCTACTAGGAGCAGCTTTTCATATTTTGCTAAAAATCGGCGAAATTTCATCGAAATTTCGGCTTCGAGAGATACCAAAATTTTGAGCGAAATGCAAATATGGGGATCTTCCTTCACAAATGTTGCTCGATTTGAGTGAAATATGACCGGAATTTATCGAAATTTTTCGATGAATTTTTATTTCGACATGATATTGATATGATATGATATCTAAAATTAAAACCTTACTAGCTGAAGTTTTCAAGCAACGGCATGTATAGCAAAACTCAATACATGTGTTGGGTCACAATCATACACAAATAGTAGCATTGGAATATATGAGGTAGTGAACGTGAGAAAAAATGCTATACGAAATCCATTATTATAATGTGTTATGATAAAATTTAAGTGCAACTATTTCATTTCATCTAATGTAATTATGCTTGTCCCTTTTTATGGTATTTTTACATATGGCTATACATGAACAATGATGTAAACAAACGAATTAAAACTATAGGAGCATGTGAATGGACCATTGGACCGCAACCAACCTCAACCCAAATCCTGTAAAAGTGGTGCCTTTCGATAGTAGCACTATTGGATGCTCCTCAAATGTTACGCATCTCAATGATGTGTTATAAAGCCCTAGAAATCAACTTCTTCGGATCTATTGATTACGGATCTTAAAATCGGCCAGACGACGTGAACCCAAACTAACTTGTTTCATTTGAATCGGAGCTCTTTCGAGTTGTTATGAATTGTAAGCAAAAGAGGCTGGCATTGGTTAAGCCATTATTAACTCTTAATCACCACTATTTGTACTATCAAATATTAATTAAGAATATAATGATCATTAAGTTATTGATGATGATTAAAGAATATTAATTGTGGGTTAGTTGATATTAATTATATTTAAGAATTATTAATCAAGATCGGTGCTAGTTAATCACGAGTAGTACTAATGAAGCATCATTAGAGAAATCGTGAGTTTCATAATAAACTTGGGCAAAACTATGAGTAAAAACTATGGGAAGCCCTGGTAACGGAGGAAAACATGATTATGGACAAAATCATAAGCGAAACCATGGATTTTAACTACGGTTTTCAGGAGTCCAGAGTCTATAAATACTTCCCCCTCCACACCCATCCTTTATTATCTGCAAAATTCATTCCATCTATCACCACCACCGAGGCTAAGTTGAGAGGTTGAAAGAAGGGGAGGGATGCATGAAAGAAATGCTTACGAAGATGGGAAGAAGAGGAGAAGGAGGATGGTGTGCTCCTATCCTCGACAGCTTCAAGGAGATAAGGAAATCTAAATTAATCTACGTTTTTAGTTATTTCCAAATTTCTTTCCTTATATAGTATTAGCAAATAATGGAGATATCTGAGCATGGTCCTGATTGCATGCGAGCGATTACCGTCAATGGACATGTTTCACTCACTCATGTCACAAGACCAGATGATTCTTCATTACATGCTAATAGTGTTACTATATAATGTACGCCCACTTGAGTGCGGTGATTGGACCATCGATGGAAGTACGTATAACCACCCATGATGCGAAGTGTACCGGTGAAGCATCATTTCTTCTTTTTACTCCTAATTTCAGGTGTTGTTTTCGTTTTTCTTCAATTGTTGTTTTATAAAAAAAAAACCATACCGAAATTTTCTTAAAAATATCACCCGATGTAGAGGGAAACTCTATCAAAACTTTCTTATAAATATCATCCGATATAAGGGGGACTCTATGATTTTTTTTTAAATATCACAAGATGTAAGGGGAAGCTTTGCCGAAATTTCAAGAGAATTGTTGTTCTCCATTCGTTCATCGTGTGTTTTTCGCATGTTCTTCGTATTCTTGATTCGAAAATAGATTTCGATCATTTCAGGAATTGTAAATCATCCTACTTGAACATAAATTGAAGTATGTTGTGGCACACGAAAGGTATCACGATTAAGTAACGAAATCTTGCCTCTTTGTTGTTGGATTTTCATATTAAATTAAAGATTTTTCTTGACTTTATGTTCTCCATTGTGAGGAATGGCAACATGTTTATTTTTCGAATTTAGAGATGATTGATTAATGATTCACACCAAAATATTTTGTGCAATTGAATTGGTGCAGTGTTGCTTACACATACATGTTACGGTTCCTAAAAATATGGTAAGTTAAGCCTTATGGATATACATACATACAAACATACATGCATTGTATATCCATAAGACATAACTTATGGATACATATGGAATTTTATCCAATGGACCATGTACCCATTAGAAAGTTGATGAGCATCTGATCCCATCTATCAATTTTAGTTCTGACGATAGGGATCAAAATCACTCTTAATATCTTGTGTGGCTTTGGAATCTTTTAGACTAGGAAAGTGATTATTATAGATATTTTTCTCTCGTCATTCTCTCATCGTTGAAATAGAAAAGAAAGCCATATTTCATTTTTGAACACATCTATGCATCTGCATTCCCACGAATACTGTGGAATCGATACGGATTCGGTGGATGTGACATGGGAATGGGAGATGCAAACGCCACAAACAATAACCCTTCCAGCAGCGACAACACCTCTCTACGCTCCATGTGGCACCACGAAGGTGCCATGGAAGCATAACCACCATGCGACATGCCCTGCCTCCTCCACCACCTGCAGGCAATGGCTCTCCATACAATGTGCATCCACACCGCGCCTAATGGAGGCACCACACCACCAAGGGCACCATCAACCTCCCAATAGTCTTCCCCCTCGCAACTCCGCCAACTTCAACCGCCAGGCAACATCGATGGCAATCGAGATGGGGTGTGTGAGAGAGATAAAGAAGAGGGCTCGATGCCAATTTTAGATCTTAC
Source organism: Ottelia alismoides (assembly GCA_037367405.1). Classification (NCBI taxonomy): domain Eukaryota; kingdom Viridiplantae; phylum Streptophyta; class Magnoliopsida; order Alismatales; family Hydrocharitaceae; genus Ottelia; species Ottelia alismoides. The sequence goes on along the minus strand of JAZKJV010000649.1, from coordinate 417,120 downwards.
GGAAGATAGTTGTTTTTTATGTAGAAAAGTTATAATATTAAAAAAGAGAGTTGTTTTTTTGTCTGGCGATAACTATTAACAAAGTATCACTAACACTCATACTTTATTTTTTATGCGGTAAATAATAATGCAGTAGCAAATATTACCATTGTATCATTATTTTTTATTCATTGGACAGTAAATAATAACACTTCAACAGTAATTTGTCCTTATAATAATGACACAACATCAATAATAGTACAATAGTAAATAGTAACACTCATTAGTAGTCTTGATTTGTTCTCTAGTAAATAATAATACATCGATAGTTTAATATCGATAATTAGTGATATAGCATCAGTATTTTTTATTCACACATTAGTAGATAATAACACAGCATCAGTAAGTTACCCTTATAGTAATGACACAACATTAGCAACATTATAATAGTAAATAGTAACAACTTATCGATAGTTTTGATCTGTTCAATAGTAAATAATGATACATCATCGGTAACATAATATTAGTAATGATAAAAAAAGAGATATATAACTTTGCTTTGCATATATGAAATAAATGAACATCATTTAATATATTAAATGTAACTTTACTGCAATAAAAAAACATTTTGAAATAAATATAAATCAAAGACATTTTGAAATAAATATAAATCAAAGAGCCTGGATCAGTAAACGTATAATTGTAATAATAAAAAAACATATATCCACATATATAATAATAATAATAATAAAGAGATCGGTAACACAACATTAGTGGTAAAATTTGGTTTTATAACCACATTAGTAGTAACTTTATTGCACACATATGTAATAAACCAAGATGGATTAGTAATAGGGATTTTTACCCGGCAGACCCTATAATCTTTGTCAATTACCTCCACGACCTTTGAAACAACATCATTTCCCCCTCGACCCTGTAAACTTGTTAACCCTTACCCTATAGACCATGTGATTAACCCTCATCCATTTACCCGTTAAAACCAACCGGATTTTGTCATGTTCTTTTATATTATACACATTTTGTTTATCAAATTTACATTGAGTGCCACACCCATCACCCTCATCATCTCTCTTTCCCCACACAGCATCCACCCACCTCCTTGACATCCGCTGCCCTCACCCTCCTCCTACAAGTTTGTCGTTGTTGCCCTCCTCCTCTCCACCACCTTCACTCTATCCTTCCCTCCACTCTCCAAGTCCTCGACCTCTCCTCCAACTCCTTCGCCGACGAGATCCCCCTCACCGGGTCTTCTTCGAGGCCGAGGACAACTTCGAGCCGCACCACTTCCTAGATTGTTTCTTTCTATACAAGAAGCACCTCGGAAGGAAATCGCCACATCTTCATGTGCAGGTACATATATCCAATCCTTTCTTTTCTCCTTGCCGATCGTCGATTTACCTTTGTCCGAGACAGATCTGTATTTGCAGAAGTCTCAAGTTCTTGCTTGTGGGTTCTCAATCTTGTGATTTTTTTTAGAATTTGAAGTCGTTGTGCTATTTTTTTAGGTAGGGATAGTTGGTGAGATTTGAACCATGGTACTTTGGTCAATGAATTTTTCTCTTAGAGGGAGAGACAAATATTTGGAGAGGGTTAGTTTTCTCAAAAAAATATTCCAAAAATGTAGTCATTTATGAGATGAATGCTGTGATTTACAAAGGGAACACATCGTTCTGTAGTGAGGAGTGCAGAGAAGAGTAAATCGAGATTGATGAGGCGAACGAGCGGAATTGGGGTATCTGCTAGGGCTGTCAGGAAAGCTCGAACTCGATGAGCTCAACTCGGGCTCGGCTCGTTAAGGGCTCGTGAGCCGGACTCGAAACCTTAACGAGCTCGAACCCGAGTTGGGTTTTATGGCTCGTTAGCTTATCGAGTCGAGTTCGAGTTGGGCATTGTTCAACTCAGAAACTCGACTCGATCGCTTGTTTTCTCTCTTAATAAAAAATTAAAAACATATATACCAAAACTTCTGCATTGAGTTTGATTAAACTAGATGTTAACATTTTTCTTGCCCAAAAAGCTACACAAATGAGTATAAAAAAATCAAAATTACAAATGTCATTTGCATAATTTAATGTATAAAATGGAACAATGACTCATTAAGAGGTTCATGAGCCTGCTCATTTTGAGGCTCACGAGCCAGCTCAGAAACTCACGACTCGATAAGAGGCTTGTGAGCCAGCTCATTTTGAGGCTCGTGAGCCAGCTCAGAAACTCGTGACTCGATAAGAGGTTCGTGAGTCAACTCGAACTCGACGAGTTCGAGTTCGAGTTGGTGATCCAGGGCTCGATCCTTATCGAGCCCGAGTTCAAGCTTAGGTTTCTTATCGAGTTCGAGTCCGAGTTGAGGCCAATTCGGTTCGTTGAACTCGATAGACATCCCTAGCAGCTATACTTCCAAGCAGAAGCAACACAAGGGGAAGGCGTCAGAGATCTAGGTGCGTGCCACCGGTACCGTCGTTGCTGGCTGAAGATCTCAGTCTCCCTCATTTGTTTCTTGTTCTTGAAACAGGAAGAGACAAATCCGCAGATTGGAGGAAAGGAGCACAAACCCCCTTCCTCCTTCTTTCTCCTCCAACCTCTCCTCTCCTCTCTCTCTCTCTCTCTCTCTCTCTCTGGGCCCTCGACTACGCCGACAACCTCCTCTTCGACCTATGGAACGTTTGAGTATCCACCGTTGGATTCCATTGGTTAGATTAACTCAAGACTAACAATAAAGTTAAAAATGATAGCAGGGTTTGTGGGGTAAGATGGAGCAAGTTTACGGGGTCGAGGGGGGAATTAGGTTGTTTCAAAGGTCGTGGAGATATTTGATAGACACGGAAATCGACGGTCTTAAGTTCAACACAAAGCGTGAACTCAGTCGAAGTGTCGACCAATCAAAATCCGCGTTCAATCAACAATTAACCCACACTAAGATCAACAAATTAGAAACAATGTGGAGTTAAAATTTATTTTTAACTCTACACAAATGGTGTATAGTGTCAAGTATGCAGAGAATTCGAACACAGGGAGCAAGCAGTGTAGCTCAAGCAATTGAATGCACAAGTGTGTGTGAGTGTGATAGTGTCTACACTAAGCAAGCAAGTAAATACAATTTTTGTGGGTTTTTAATTTTTAATAATTTTTTTATTTTTTATTTAATTTTTAATTTTGTATTTGATTTTTAATTTTCTGATTTTTATATTTTATATTTTATATTTTTGTATTTCTTTTTCAATATTGGAAAGGAAAGACAATATAAGAGAAGGCAAAGTAAAATATTTATAAAAATGCACAAAAATGCTCAAAAATTCAGGAATAACATGTTTTTGGTATTTTTAAGGTTTTCTACTGTTTTTGTGATTTTTGAGGGTTTTTCAAGATGTTTTTGATATTTTTAAATACTGAAATAAGGCTAAACAGTGGAAAAGAGGCTGGCTGTGAATAAAATGAGATTTAAAAATACCAACCAGTAGCTAAAAATTTTCACACTATTTTTCTAATAAAAAGAACAAAATAAGGGATAAACAGAAGCTGAGTTTATATTTTTTGGATTTTTCTACTCTTTTATATATTTTTTTGAAGTTTTTAAGTGTTTTTAGATTTTTAGTGTTTTTCTTTTGAAATTTTTAATGATTTTTGGACTGACACTAAAATAGGATAAAATAGACACTAGGTAATTTTTTTGGGATTTTTGGAGGTGTTTTAATATTTTTTTGGTATTTTCTAAGGTAGACAGTACACAAAAAGGATGTTTTTGATTTTTAATAAATATGAAAATAAAATAAAATCAAAAACTAAATATGTGGTGTAAAGGGTCACCTATCCAGGAGCTTAAGTCTATTTTTGTGGAATTTTTGGGCTTGAAATGATCATTCAAATAAATACAATAAGCAACCAATTAACAATCAGGCCTGGCAGGGGCATAAATGCAATTTACAAAACTTCCAGGGACAAATATGCAATTCTCCACAAAAATATATAACTGAATATTCAATTTCTGGAACCAAAATGTAAATACAAAAGCCGCCTGGGCACGCTCACAAATTACCCACCAGGGCGCGTGACTTGCACGCGCCTGGGAGGGACTGGAATGCAATATCAGAAAACCCTGGGGGTCTACTTGCAATTTATCCAAAAAGTTTACACTTAATACAAAAGTTTACGGACTGAAACGAAATACCCAAATATTCGAGGGGCCCTCTGCAAAATGCCCCCACCTCACGTGTACAGGTCACGTGAGGTGACGTGGCTGAGGACTCAGATGCAAATAAGAGAAGTTCGGGGGTCTCTATGCAAATATTACAAACTTTTTACGCTACAGACGAAAGTTTAAAAACTAAATATTAAATACAAAAATGGCGAGGGTTGAGATGCAAAATACCCTCGCCCGGGCGCTCTGATGAAGACGCGTGGCACGCATCCAACGGCTGGGCGACGGGGCGCGATCCAGCGGCTGGAGACGATCCACTTATCCACGTGGCGTGTCCTGGGCGCGCGATGACGGTTGGGTCGTGCGGCTGCGATTAGAACTCCTTCGACGATCGGACGGTGGCCACTTGGGGAGATCTAACGGCTGCAGCATGATCTGGGCGTTCCTCGTTGATCCGACGGCGCCGGAGGCAGAGGGAAGAACACGGAGGAGCTCCGGTTGGGCGAACTTCTCCGAGCTCCTCCGTCCGGCCACGGTGACTAATGAGCTTGCAAAGTGGTCGAGGATGCTCCTGCAGGTGTCGGCTGACGTCTGGAAGCTTCAAAATCCACCGGCGGACGCCGGTGCTCTCGCACGGAGGTGGCGGAGCTGCAAGGCTCCAGGTGCTCCGGCGAGAGAGCAAAATAGCTCCAGAAGCTTCGATGTGCTTCAATACCTGCACCAAAACGTTAGGGAGGTCGAGGGCAAAATGCCTCGACCTCGGGTGGCTCTCGAAATGGACGGGGAGGCGCGATAGGGACTCGCCGGAGTTGCGCTCCGGCGATGTGATCGATTAGGTGATGAAGTGATCGATTCGACTCAGAAAGATGGGGGAACTAATCCTAGAACTAACAGGAATAAAATGGGGATGAGAATGGGAATGGTGGCAGCCTCGATGGCCAATGGCCAGAGGGTGAATACCTCACGGGGATACCCGCCGGAGGTGATGGTGGAACACGCCCAGCTCGCGTGCCTCCGCCTCTTCGAAGGTACAGACGAAGAGCTGTCACCTCCACGTTGCTGAGCGACTCCAAAGAGGGGGGGGAAACTGGATGAAATGCGGTTCAAATTCAAAGGGAGGTCAAGGAGGACCTTAAGTATGGTTGACGATGGTGGTTGAAAGAACGAGGCCGCCAGCTCGATTCAGAGGCTCTCAGCCCAAGAAGATCCTTGGGCGAGCAAGATGGGTCGTAGGGGAAGAAGTTTGCAGGAGGACTCGAGCTCAAAGGATGAAAGCTCGAGCCTCGAAAAAATGGAGAAGATGGGGTCAAAAGCAGTTCTGACAAAGGCTATGGGAGTAGGTCAGACAGTTGACCGGGGTCAACTGTCAGACCATCCTGGTTGGTCCACGTGGACCAACCAGGAAAAACCCTTAATTATTCTTTTGTTAATTCATTTAAAAATAATAAATGGTCGAATTAAATAAAAGTTATAAAATAAAAAATGTTCAAAATTTTATGTAGTATTTTATTCTGATTTTTACTTATTTTTATGACTTATATTTTTACAAGTTACCTTTTTAACCCTATATAGGTATAATACCTATGTATTTTAATATTTTATTTTATTTTATGTATTTTTATTCTTATTATTTTTATTTATGATTTTATAAAAGTATAACATACTTTTATATACATAAATATATTTTTATTTTATTTTTCTGGTTTGTTTTGTGTATTTAATAAAATACAAATACATTTTATATAGGTATAAGTATATGCAGTATACCTATGTGTTCTTTATACAAGTATTTTTATTTTTATTTTTCTTTACATTTTATTTCAATTTTAATGCACATATATATTATAAGTAATATTTACAAAATTATAAAAATATAAAAATGAATAAATAATGAATAAAGAATAAATTGAATATTTTATTCAGTACAAGTACACAATAGGTGTCCAAAACTCAACTTTCAGACCGTAGCTCCGCCAAATGCGAAACCACCGCCATTGGATAGATTATTTTATTCTATATACAATTAAAGGTGAGTTTGATGCATTTGGAGTTGTCGTTTGTGAGATACGGGTCTGGGAAGTTGGGATTTTGGATTCTTATTCAGACCAGAACTTTATGTCTGTACATTCTTTTTCTGTGAAATCAATTTTGGCTTTTTCTTTATGAAATTATCTACAACTTTCATGTACAAAGTTTCTTTATTTGATGTACAAAAAGTGGGACCAAAAATAGGTCCCAAAATGAGTAAAGAATGAATAACAAGTATAGGTGTTTTGACTGTGTTTTTGGCCTTATCTCCCCCTACTTTATTCCTTGTCGACCTATTCATCAAGATGCCTAGGTCTCGGGGGTTTTGGGTCATAAAATATTTACAATATTTTATTCTTTTTCTTTTCTTTATTTATTCTATAATTTTGGCCTTAATTACAGTAATTTACACACTGTTGAGATGCACATGCATGAATGCTAAGATGCTTGATTTAAGGCTATTTACAGGCATTTGCTAGGGTTTTAAGTGCCAAAATGATAGAATAAAGATGATGAAATGTGGATTCATCATCCCCCTATACTTTACCTTTGCTAGTCCCTAGCAAACACTTATGCAATAAGTGCAAAAAGAAACGAAAGAAAAGAAAAGGAAGAACTTGGATTTTATTTGATTATCAAACTTGTCTTCGCAAAATCAAAGTTTGGAGCTTAAGTCGGACCTTTGGAATTTTAGTGCGGGTGGAACCTTAGTTAGAACCGTGTTTGAAATCCAACAGTCCTTGAGAATCCCAAAACTCTGTTCAAGTCTCCTCAATAGCCAGGTCAGAAATACTTCAACTCATACGCAAACTCTTACGACTATGAATCTGACTTGTACAGTGTAAGTGATAGTGGCTCTCCCCAACTAGAATGACAAAGAAACTGACTTCTCCAGTACGACAACCCAATGATTCCCCAATCCAGCAACTCCATCCTCGAGGAGCGGGGTATTCCCTTCTAAGTTCAAGTGGCAACCAGCTCAAGAGGAGGGGGTTAAGAGAAGAATGGACGGTAGCCAGTGTAGCTACCTATCCCGGGATGCAAGACCAGTGTAGTCAAGTCATCCTGCTGCAGGCTCACATATTTGACTTTGATGCTCAAGCTTGCTTATTGACTTTGTACATACTTGCAGGCTTTTTATTTTTGTACATGCCTGAACACATTTTTTTTTTTGAATACTATTTACAGCAGCATTTACATAACGAGTTTTTCCTCTTGAGCTCGTAGACTATCCCTCTTTTGAAGCTTTATCGCAACCCACAGCCTCCTGTCTTTAGACTTCCTAATCACTGGACGGGTTGGGGTGCACTTCCCTCCCTAGAGGAGGACAAATGTTTCCACTTGTGTGCGTCTCATACCGGCAAATCCAATCCCCTCACCACTCCAACTGAGTTGAGCCATGTGAAAGGTGCAGGTGTCCAAGTTAGGTCATTATCAACAAGAGTCGTGCGTGTGCTTCGAAATACTCTACTTAGGCAGTCAAGAATCCATTGAACCAAGTCCCGTGATCCTCAAAGAATTAAGTCAACTAGACCTGAAGTACCTCAAACCCAGTTCCTATAAGGTTCCTGTTATTAGGTAGATTTTAAGGTCCAATCAAGCTCCAATCTCCAGATTTTACTTAGACTTGTTCAACTATCAAACTCAATCCGAAAAATGCGAATGCTATGCAATGCAATGCAGAAAATATTTTTGTGATGCAATTTTCAAGATTTTGAACTTTTTATGGGTTTTTGAAAAGATGATGCATGCAAGTGCAGATGCAATTTTTTTTGTATTTTTTCAAAAAGATTTTTCAAATGTTTTTTGGATTTTAGTTTTTGCAAATGTTTTTGGGAATTTTTTTGAAAACAAAAAGTTTTGGCTGAAAACTAGGTTAAAAATATGTACACGGGAGTGCTTCTTATATTTACAAGAAGTGGATTTTAGAATTTACAAGGGTAAGTGGTCAATTTTATACATATATACATATTGGATTTTTGGTGTGATGTGAATATTCCTCAAACTCATTTGAAAACAATTTACACACAATTTTTGAAAACTATAGTCCAAAATAGTTTTTACAAACATTTGACACACATTTGAAAATCATTTTGCAGAGGCTTTCAAAACAGTATATATAGGTTTTTCAAATCATTTTTGCAACCATTTTTCAAACCATTTGCAAATCATTTTTCAAACATTTTATTTCACACAAAGAAAAGAAATTTTACAATCCACACATTTTTCACACAGGTTGAAAACACGGAACAAAATATTTTCAAAATAGTTTTCAATAAATGTTCACAAAGATTTTCAAACTATTTTTCAAACATTTTGCAAAAAACATTTTCACCTGATTTATTAATCAGTAAATACAAAACGAATTTGAGGAATAACCACATCTTTTTATTAAGAATTTTTAATGAATTTTAAAGAATTTTTAGCCGTATTTATTAAGAAAAAACGAAAGTACGAGTTATGGCTAAAGTATATACGTAGTATATACGACCCCCCTATACTTAGCTTGAGCTATGTCCTCATAGATCGGAGAGAAAAGAGAAGACATAACTCGTACTAAGTATAGACAAGTCTAAATAATAAAGGAATAAATGAATGAATCAATGAGAAGTTGACCATCCCCCCTATACTTAGGATCAAATAATCCTAAGTATAGCAGACTGTACACAACACAGGGAGGGTCAAGGGTGGGAATGAACAAATCGTACTCAGATTGTCTCCCCCTATACTTAGGGTAAAATATCCCTAAGTATAGACAAGAAGAGGAGACAATAGGGAGGATCGAAAAGAATAGATGAACTCGGGGTGCACGCCCCCCTATACTTAGGACAAAGTACGTCCTAAGTATGGAAAACTGTCTACAAGGGCGGCACCTTTTCGGTCGATAAAGACGATAAAAGAGGAAAAGAAGAAAAGAAGAAAAGAAGAAAATAAATCAACAGAAAACAAAGTGATATAAACAGATGGATCTGTACAGCGGAAGATAGATTTTGATCACCATGTATGAAATGTAGATGATGAGAGTGAAAGGACACATCTCATACCAGAAGAATGGGGGCAACGTCAATGGTCGGCGGATCATGATCAAGATATAATTTCAAGCGTTGACCATTGACGCGGAAGGTAGAGGAAGATGACGGTTCGGATATGTCGATGCTGCCATTGTCATGTACCTTCCTGACCACATACGGTCCTTTCCACTTGCTCTGTAACTTCCCTGGAAATAACTTTAGCCTGGAATCAAACAACCATACTCTCTGATCTGGCTCAAACTGTTTATGGCTGATATGCGAATCGTGCCATGTCTTCACTTTCTCTTTGTATTGTAGGCTGTTGGAGAAGGCTGTATCTCTCAATTCCTCCAGGGCTGCCAATTCAGCTCTTCTTTGGTCTCCTATACTCTCGGGATCTAAAAGCAACTCAGTAACTGCCCAAAAAGATTTATGCTTGATCTCCACTGGCAAATGGCACGGCTTGCCATAGACGAGACGAAAGGGAGATGTTCCCAATGGATTCTTGAAAGATGTCCGATAAGCCCACAAGACCGAGTCCAAAAGCTGTGACCAATCCTTTCGGTCTGGGCGGACAACTTTCTGCAAGATAGTCTTTATCTCCCTGTTCGATACTTCGGCAAGACCATTAGTCTGAGGGTGATAAGGAGTGGCAACCCGATGGTCAATGCCGAACTCGTCTGCAAGGGCCCTGACTTTGTCATTGATGAAGTGAGACCCCCCGTCTGAAATCAAGACTCTGGGTACACCGAACCGTGAAATGATATTTTTCCTCAAAAATTTGCATACGGTTTTAGCATCTGCGGCTCGGGCGGGGATTGCCTCAACCCATCGGCTGACATAATCCACAGCGAGCAAAATATGCTCGAATCCCTGACTCTTAGGAAATGGGCCCATGAAATCAATTCCCCATGCATCAAAGACCTCACAGAAGTGAATAGGTTGCATGGGCATCATGTCTCTCTGTCCGCATGTTCCCATTTTCTGACAGTCAGTACATCTCTTCACGAACTCATCAGAATCCTTGAAGAGAGTAGGCCACCATAGGCCGGATTGAAGCACCTTCTGTGCTGTCCTTTTTCCAGAATGATGTCCTCCTGCCTCAAGCTTGTGGCAGTATGTGAGGACGCTATGCTGCTCTTCTTGAGGAATGCACCTCCTCCAGATACTATCCCCTCCTTCATGATAAAGGACGGGATCTTCCCAATGGTAAAACTTGGCCTTAGCTAGGAAGGTCTCAAGTTTCTGCCTGGGCTAACCCTGAGGGACTGTCTTGGCAACAAGATAGTTTACAAAGTCAGCATACCATGGGAGTGAGGTGATAGCCAAGATCGCCTCATCTGGAAATGTCTCAGTAATAGGTGCGCTGGGCTCAGATTCCTCAAGATTCTCCAATCTGGAGAGATGATCCGCCACCACATTCTTGACTCCAGGCTTATCCTTAATTTCAATATCAAATTCCTGGAGCAGAAGGATCCATCTGGTGAGACGTGCTTTGGCATCCTTCTTAGCCATTAAATACCGGATGGCGGTATGATCAGTGTAGATGGTTACTCTAGATCCGAGAATATATGATCGATACTTATCAAGAGCGAAGACTACGGCCAGCATCTCTTTCTCAGTTACAGTGTAATTCCGCTGCGCGGCATCCAAAGTCCGGCTGGCGTAGTGAATGGCAAACGGTAAACCATCCCTCCTCTGTCCAAGCACAGCCCCAACGGCAAAATCTGAAGCATCCGTCATGATCTCGAATGGGAGAGACCAATCGGGTGGCTGAAGGACAGGAGCTGAAACAACCATATTCTTGAGAGTCTCAAATGATTCAAGACACTTATCATTAACAATAAACTCGGTGTCTTTGGTGAGCAAGTCAGTAAGCGGTCGGGCAATTCGACTGAAGTCCTGAATAAACCGTCGGTAGAAACCGACATGCCCCAGAAAAGACCGTAACTGACGCAGATTAGACGGCGGATTGAGTTTTCTGATGATGTCCACCTTAGCCGGATCGACCTCCATGCCCCTGTTGGAGACGATATGACCAAGGACCGTCCCCTGAGTCATCATGAAATGACTCTTCTCCCAGGATAAGACAAGATTGACCTCTATGCAGCGCTTCAGCACACGGTCTAGGCAGTCAAGACAAGCATCGAACCCGTCGCCATAGACCGAGAAGTCATCCATGAAGACCTCTAAACAGTCACCCACCATGTCCGAGAAGATGGATAACATGCACCTTTGGAATGTCGCCGGAGCGTTACATAGACCAAAGGGCATCCGTCTGAAAGCATAAGTCCCAAACGGACAGGTGAATGTCATTTTCTCCTGGTCTTCGGGCGCAATGGCCACTTGATTATATCCAGAGTACCCATCAAGAAAACAATAATGACTCTTCCCAGCTAACCGCTCGATAATCTGATCAATAAATGGTAGCGGGAAGTGATCCTTCTTGGTGGCCTCATTCAATCGTCTGTAGTCCACACAGACCCTCCAAGAAGTTGGTACTCTGGTAGCGATCTCCTCTCCGGACTCATTAACAACTGTAGTGATACCCGTCTTCTTGGGTACCACATGTAACGGACTTACCCATTTGGAGTCGGAGATTGGATAGATGAAATCGGCGCTCCACCACTTGGAAATTTCTTTCATGACTACTTCTCGAAGATTCGGGTTCAGCCGTCATTGGAACTCACGCGACGGCTTAGCGTTATCCTCAAGATAAATGTGGTGAGAGCAAAGATTTGGGCTCAGCCCTTGGAGATCAGCTATACTCCAACCGATCGCCTTGCGGTTTCTTTCAAGAACCTCCATCAGACGAGATTCTTGTTCTCCAGTCAAATCTGCTGAGATAATGACTGGGTGCATTTCTGACTCTCCAGCAAGGAATCTGTACTTCATTGACTGCGGTAGAGGTTTCCGTTCTGGACAACTGGGAGGTGGCAGATCTGGCTTCTGATATGTCTGTGTAAATGCGACCAAATCTGCATGGGAGAACTCTCGCTCTGCTTGAATTGCTGACGAAGGGCGGCCTTCTGAATCAAAGATAAACTGCACCGGCTCGCACTCTGTCATGGTTGTTGGCTCAGTAGGAATCAGACAAGGTAAATAGTCATCAAAGTCATCCCAATCAATGTCTGAATCCGAGGGATCAGAAGATGATGAGCAAGATTGAAATTCCTCAGCACCACTCATCACAACGCTGTCAGCCTCAGAGATATCCTCATCCAGGAATGTGCTCTCCCGGCTCTCGACTGCCATGAGCTTGAGATACAGTGAATCTGTCGGCAAGGCGAGGGTCGGTGCTACGGGATCTTTCCAGTTGGATTCATCATCAGTCATCTCGAAATCACAAACCTGGTGGATGTCTAGCTCCTCCTCTGTCATTTGCTCGGCTTCGCTGGACTGCTCTGAGCATTCTGCCTCTCTGGCTCTGATCTCTTCGATCGTCTCTATTTGTATAGTTTCGCCCTCTACGCGAAAGCATACCTTCCCACTATCATGGTCGGTCACCGCCTTGGCTGTGGCCAAAAATGGACGTCCGAGAATGATGGGGGCATCAGTTACCGCCTCAGGGATCTCCATGTCCAACACAACGAAGTCCACGGGGAATTTCAGGCCCTGAATGGTAACGACCACGTCTTTCAATAACCCCTTCGGCCTCTTAATCGACCTATCAGCAAACTGAAGGACGGTTCTGCTTCGAAGAAGAGGGCCAAACTCGAACTGCTTGAGTAAGGCTGCCGGAAGGAGGTTAATTGAAGAGCCGCTGTCTAATAGAGTACGATCAAACTGCTGCTCCTGAATCTCGCATCTGACATAGGGAGCTCCTGCGTCTGGTCGCTTGGCTGGCAATGTGTTCTGAATGGCGCAGCAAGTGTTATGAGTGAGCATATGGATTTGATCTCTATGCCTCTTCCTTCTTCGGACAGTAGTTGTTTCTTTCAGATTCTTCTTGAAGAAGGGGATATGCTCAAACGCTTATCGTAGAGTCAGCTGAATATGGAATCTGTCAATCATTTCATTGCCGAACTCTACCTGCTGATTCTTTTTTGGATTTTCTTTTTTATTCCCCTTCGCTCGGCGGAGTGCCTCAGGGAAGGGGATGGTAGGGGCCTCCTCAGACGGAGGTCTAGGAATCGGTCCCTGTGCCTGTGAAGATGGAGAATCCATACAATCATCATCATTCAACACATATGGATCCGTAATTTGAACAGAAACCTTTCCTTTATTCATATTTTTGTTTTTGTTTTTCTTCCCACAGTCTCTAGATACAAAATGTGGTGAAATCACAGATGGCTCAACAAAAGTGGATGTGGTGGCCTCAGTACCACCACTAGCACCGGACTTCGCGGCATCAGCACCGCGCTCTGGTTCATCATCCAAAATGGTGGCATCAGCACCACCGTCTGCATCTGGGATTACAACGGCATCAGCACCGTTGTCCTGGGCTCCATCATTGGTGGCATCAGCACCACCGTCTTCAACATCATCATTAGCGGCATCAGCACCGCTAGTCTGCTCCTCTGGCGCTCCTGGTTCTGCGTCTGGCTGTCGCTCAGAAGAGGCGCCGCCGGCTGGCATCCTACCGCTCCTAGTAGTAACAAAATCAGCATCATAATAGGAATAAGATATGTCACTCAAATAATCACTAGGAGAGGTATCTTCTGTGAACTCTACCTGCTCAGATTTTCTTTTTAAATTATTAGGATTGGGTTCGATCTGAGCGGGTATGGCGGCTTTGCCTTTTATGATGTCTCGCATTTCCTGCCGGAACTCATCCATTTCTTGCCTGAAAGATGCTCGCTGTTCAGATAGCAAGCGGGCAAGATCATCAAGGGCTGGGTTCTCATAGGCTGGACCCTGAGAACCGGATGGCTGTCCTTGCTGGAAATGGGGCTGCTGCTGCGGGTGTTGTTGCTGAAATTGGGGGGGGAGGCTGGTGATAAGAATGCTGAGGCGGCTGTCGCTGCCTCCACTGCTGTCCCTGATAGGCGGGACGAGGACCACTCTGATACTGCTGGGGCTAGTTGTACTGGGGCTGCTGGTGTTGTTGCTGTGGCTGGCCGTTCTGCTGTCCTGGAGCAGGGGAATGCTGTTGGGATGAGGATCCACCATTACCCCAACGGAATCCGGGGTGATCCCTACGGATCGCTGGCTGAGGGTATCGGTCATACCAAATCCCGTTGACTTCCATCAACGGTTCCTGCTCAAAGGAGGGTGGAGGAAGAACTGCCAGTGGCTGCTCCGGCTGATACACCACCATCTGAGTCTCCTGAGATGGCGGTTGCTCTGGATGGTACTGCAACAATGGAACCGGCTCCGCCTGGATATGGTTCACCTGGCGGTATGAGGTGGAGGCCTGGTTGGGATTGTTGCTGCTGGAAGCAACCTGTGACCTGGGAGGCTGTTGGGAATGGGCTTGTGCCTCCTGAATACATAGAAATTGAGTCTTCATGTCACTCATTGTTTTGGTAAGAAGGTCCATCTGGGCTAGACCTTGGTTCTGCTTCTTTTCAAGGATCTCCATGCGGTCCAGCTTTTCACTGATGATGCCCATGTCGGCTGCTGCTGATTCTGCTTGAGCTGCGGCTACCGACGCTGTGCTGGGACCGGCATCGATGCGGGCGATCCTCTGAAATGATCCCGCTCCCTGCGGGGGATTCTGCTGAGTGTAGACTCTGGCCTGGGTCATTACTGTGGAGTTCTCTGCCATTCCCTCATAAATGGCCCAGACGTCGTCTTCTCCCTTGGAGAAATATGACCCACCGCAAGAGGCGTTCACAAGCCCCTGCAGCTCCGGTGTCAGCCCACAGAAGAAACTCTGCACCAGGTGGGGCTTGGAGATGTCGTGATGTGGACACCGGTCTATGAGCTCTCTGAAACGATCCCATGCTTCATGGAACTGTTCATTTGGGATCATGACGAAGTTGCTGATCATGGCTCGAGCTGCGTTGGTCCGGCCGAGAGGATAGTATTTCTTCAAATATACGGACCGGAGATCTGCCCATGTGTCGACAAATCGCCCTAGATGCTTGAGCCAATATGCGGCTCGATCAACCAGTGAGAACGGGAAGGCGATCATCTTGATAGTGTCCTCGGTCAACAACCGATCGTGGATGGTGCTGCATATCATTTCGAATTCTTGGAGATGGAGGTGCGGCTCTTCGGTCGGCAACCCATGAAACTTGGGAAGAAGCTGAATCGTGTGGTGCCGAAGCTCGAAGTCTCCGTGGATTGGCGGAAGTCTGATCCACCGGTGAGTGAGGGACGAAGCTGGGTTATGCAGTTCCCTCATGATGGTCTGTGGCGGTCGCTCACCATCTGGATCACCTCCTGCATCGGGTCCTCCTCCTTCTCCGCCACTTCCTCCTCCAGGTCTGTTCTCTCTCATCTGTGCAATCTCTCTCATAAGGTCACCCATGAATGCACCCTGGTCACGGATCTGTCTCTGCATATTCTCCAGGGATGCTAGAAAGGAATTGTTGATGGCCGCTTGATCAATAATGAACGGAGGATGGTCGTGGTCATCTGGGTGCTCGCCTCTGTCAGCCATTACTGGATTCTCTGAAAATGCAAAAGAGGCCATTTCAGGTGCTATTGAATGAGTCGAATTCTGTGATTCACTGAACTCTGAAATGATTGGACTGAGGGAAGGAGAATGGGAAGGGTGGTCGAGGGGGAACAGGGTGGATGTGAACTCGGGCTCGGAGAGCGGACTCTCCGAGTTATTCCTAGATGAATAAGGAGGAGTGCTGGATAGCGGCGCCGACAAGGTCGGCCTAAGAGATCTCCGTCCCATCATCTTGATTATTTGAGAAGAGTGGGGATAATGCAAGAAAAGAAGAAAATGAGATGCAACAAAATTTTGCACAATTGTGCGGTGTTTTTGATCTTGACCTTAATAAATCTAACAATCAGACACAAAGCAAGGGTAAGCTCACCAACTCAACTCGTGAAGCCGTGAAGGTTCGGCTTTTATCTTGTCAGTTTTAGCTTGTTTTTCAGGTATTTATCTTTTCACGAGTCCTTAGAGCGCTACGCCTATAGGAGAGAGAGTACTGTCAGGAAAGTGTCCCCGTACTTGTCCTCCTCCTGTGTAACCTGTAACTTGCGCTTTTTAAGGTCCTTGTAACCCTTCCTGGATCCCTACTCAGCCAAAGAAAAGAGAGAGGAAGCCGATAGGCGAAACCGATACTTCGGACCTCGCTCGCAACGGAATCACCCGTGAGCGTACAAGGTCCTACTCGGACGCAGCCGGTGAGACAGACACACCCGTGAAGGCGTGGCCTAGGCTCGGTACTTCGGACAAGGTCGGTGCTCTCACAATAGAGAGTCACCAATGGCGACCAAGTCCTACTCGACTACGTACGATAGTAGCGCCAATACTTCGGAAATCCAGGCGATACACAAGGCAGCCACAAGTTGGGTTTTGGGCTCTAATCCTTACGAAGCGCTCACCTCACTTGGAAGGAAACCTTCCCATGCAACCTGAAAACAAGTGAGGGTGTTACTCTCCCCAAGCAATGAATCCAATTACTGATTTTATTTTGGTCAAGTTTTCTTTAGCAGTCCTTTTTTTAATTTTTTTGGTGTTATCGCTTCTTTTGAGTCAATTCAAACAAGCGCCTAACGGTTTTTGTATTTTTTCCTTTATCCTACTTTGTTCCAAAAACAGAGGGAGAATAGAGTCGGAAAAGCCGTGCAAGTCGACACCAAGGTGGAAATCTCACCTTTGTGCCTAGATGATGCGTGCAAAGTTAGAAGACTTACAGCGAATCCCAGCTCTCTCCATGCGGGATGCAAAGCAGAATTTTTAAACCTAATCTACATGGCGAATGCAAGGTGGAAAACGTCCTAGAATAGGCAACTGCTAGCGTGAAGAACCACAAGCTAACTAGCAACTCCTAATCCGAGTGTCCGGTCTTGGCTCACCCCTCCTCTGCCCAACACATTTGGAGTAGGAGAAAGCGCTTGTTCGGGTGTGAGCTCGCGGCGCGTGGATTTGGGAGCTACTAACTAGCTGTTTAATTAGTCTAAGTCCAAATACGTATCTATAGGAGCATGCAAATATAATTAGGTGTTTGGACCTATTCTAATCGAGTCAAGCAGGACCTATAACTAAGAGCTCAATCCACAAAAGAAAGTGTAAAATGAAAATAAAACCGGAAAATGACAAGCGATGAAAACGCGGTCAAAACGGCGGTGAGTCCCCGGGTGAACAAACACCCGGAAATTAGGCCCGACTGTCTAAGTGTCCAAGTCCAAGTGTACCTGTATTATTACAAATTAAATAAATCACTCTCTCTCACAAAAATAAATAAAAACTAATCTAACACTCTCTCTCTCACTCCTTGCTCTCTCCTGCCGGCTTGGCTAAAGAATAGCCGGCTCCACGTCCCAAGGTTGCGTCGGGTCACCTAGGCGATCCGCCTCGCTCCGCGGTCCCTCGCAAGAAGACAAGACAAGAGATGGTCAGATAGCTCAACAAGATGTATCAAAAATGTGAGAGATGGCAAATGAAGCTATGGTAACAATCACACAATCAAACAAAAATGTGAACTACAAGCTGTTGCTCCCCGGCAACGGCGCCATTTGATAGACACGGAAATCGACGGTCTTAAGTTCAACACAAAGCGTGAACTCAATCGAAGTGTCGACCAATCAAAATCCGCGTTCAATCAACAATTAACCCACACTAAGATCAACAAATTAGAAACAATGTGGAGTTAAAATTTATTTTTAACTCTGCACAAGTGGTGTATAGTGTCAAGTATGCAGAGAGTTCGAACACAGGGAGCAAGCAGTGTAGCTCAAGCAATTGAATGCACAAGTGTGTGTGAGTGTGATAGTGTCTACACTAAGCAAGCAAGTAAATACAATTTTTGTGGGTTTTTAATTTTTAATAATTTTTTTTATTTTTTATTTAATTTTTAATTTTGTATTTGATTTTTAATTTTCTGATTTTTATATTTTATATTTTATATTTTTGTATTTCTTTTTCAATATTGGAAAGGAAAGACAATATAAGAGAAGGCAAAGTAAAATATTTATAAAAATGCACAAAAATGCTCAAAAATTCAGGAATAACATGTTTTTGGTATTTTTAAGGTTTTCTACTATTTTTGTGATTTTTGAGGGTTTTTCAAGATGTTTTTGATATTTTTAAATACTGAAATAAGGCTAAACAGTGGAAAAGAGGTTGGCTGTGAATAAAATGAGATTTAAAAATACCAACCAGTAGCTAAAAATTTTCACACTATTTTTCTAATAAAAAGAACAAAATAAGGGATAAACAGAAGCTGAGTTTATATTTTTTGGATTTTTCTACTCTTTTATATATTTTTTTGAAGTTTTTAAGTGTTTTTAGATTTTTAGTGTTTTTCTTTTGAAATTTTTAATGATTTTTGGACTGACACTAAAATAGGATAAAATAGACACTAGGTAATTTTTTTGGGATTTTTGGAGGTGTTTTAATATTTTTTGGTATTTTCTAAGGTAGACAGTACACAAAAAGGAAGTTTTTGATTTTTAATAAATATGAAAATAAAATAAAATCAAAAACTAAATATGTGGCGTGAAAGTACACCTATCCAGGAGCTTAAGTCTATTTTTGTGGAATTTTTGGGCTTGAAATGATCATTCAAATAAATACAATAAGCAACCAATTAACAATCAGGCCTGGCAGGGGCATAAATGCAATTTACAAAACTTCCAGGGACAAACATGCAATTCTCCACAAAAATATATAACTGAATATTCAATTTCTGGAACCAAAATGTAAATACAAAAGCCGCCTGGGCACGCTCACAAATTACCCACCAGGGCGCGTGACTTGCACGCGCCTGGGAGGGACTGGAATGCAATATCAGAAAACCCTGGGGGTCTACTTGCAATTTATCCAAAAAGTTTACACTTAATACAAAAGTTTACGGACTAAAACGAAATACCCAAATATTCGAGGGGCCCTCTGCAAAATGCCCCCACCTCACGTGTACAGGTCACGTGAGGTGACGTGGTTGAGGACTCAGATGCAAATAAGAGAAGTTCGGGGGTCTCTATGCAAATATTACAAACTTTTTACGCTACAGACGGAAGTTTAAAAACTAAATATTAAATACAAAAATGGCGAGGGTTGAGATGCAAAATACCCTCGCCCGGGCGCTCTGATGAAGACGCGTGGCACGCATCCAACGGCTGGGCGACGGGGCGCGATCCAGCGGCTGGAGACGATCCACTTATCCACGTGGCGTGTCCTGGGCGCGCGATGACGGTTGGGTCGTGCGGCTGCGATTAGAACTCCTTCGACGATCGGACGGTGGCCACTTGGGGAGATCTAACGGCTGCAGCATGATCTGGGCGTTCCTCGTTGATCCGACGGTGCCGGAGGCAGAGGGAAGAACACGGAGGAGCTCCGGTTGGGCGAACTTCTCCGAGCTCCTCCGTCCGGCCACGATGACTAATGAGCTTGCAAAGTGGTCGAGGATGCTCCTGCAGGTGTCGGCTGACGTCTGGAAGCTTCAAAATCCACCGGCGGACGCCGGTGCTCTCGCACGGAGGTGGCGGAGCTGCAAGGCTCCAGGTGCTCCGGCGAGAGAGCAAAATAGCTCCAGAAGCTTCGATGTGCTTCAATACCTGCACCAAAACGTTAGGGAGGTCGAGGGCAAAATGCCTCGACCTCGGGTGGCTCTCGAAATGGACGGGGAGGCGCGATAGGGACTCGCCGGAGTTGCGCTCCGACGATGTGATCGATTAGGTGATGAAGTGATCGATTCGACTCAGAAAGATGGGGGAACTAATCCTAGAACTAACATGAATAAAATGGGGATGAGAATGGGAATGGTGGCAGCCTCGATGGCCAATGGCCAGAGGGTGAATACCTCACGGGGATACCCGCCGGAGGTGATGGTGGAACACGCCCAGCTCGCGTGCCTCCGCCTCTTCGAAGGTACAGACGAAGAGCTGTCACCTCCACGTTGCTGAGCGACTCCAAAGAGGGGGGGGAAACTGGATGAAATGCGGTTCAAATTCAAAGGGAGGTCAAGGAGGACCTTAAGTATGGTTGACGATGGTGGTTGAAAGAACGAGGCCGCCAGCTCGATTCAGAGGCTCTCAGCCCAAGAAGATCCTTGGGCGAGCAAGATGGGTCGTAGGGGAAGAAGTTTGCAGGAGGACTCGAGCTCAAAGGATGAAAGCTCGAGCCTCGAAAAAATGGAGAAGATGGGGTCAAAAGCAGTTCTGACAAAGGCTATGGGAGTAGGTCAGACAGTTGACCGGGGTCAACTGTCAGACCATCCTGGTTGGTCCACGTGGACCAACCAGGAAAAACCCTTAATTATTCTTTTGTTAATTCATTTAAAAATAATAAATGGTCGAATTAAATAAAAGTTATAAAATAAAAAATGTTCAAAATTTTATGTAGTATTTTATTCTGATTTTTACTTATTTTTATGACTTATATTTTTACAAGTTACCTTTTTAACCCTATATAGGTATAATACCTATGTATTTTAATATTTTATTTTATTTTATGTATTTTTATTCTTATTATTTTTATTTATGATTTTATAAAAGTATAACATACTTTTATATACATAAATATATTTTTATTTTATTTTTCTGGTTTGTTTTGTGTATTTAATAAAATACAAATACATTTTATATAGGTATAAGTATATGCAGTATACCTATGTGTTCTTTATACAAGTATTTTTATTTTTATTTTTCTTTACATTTTATTTCAATTTTAATGCACATATATATTATAAGTAATATTTACAAAATTATAAAAATATAAAAATGAATAAATAATGAATAAAGAATAAATTGAATATTTTATTCAGTACAAGTACACAATAGGTGTCCAAAACTCAACTTTCAGACCGTAGCTCCGCCAAATGCGAAACCACCGCCATTGGATAGATTATTTTATTCTATATACAATTAAAGGTGAGTTTGATGCATTTGGAGTTGTCGTTTGTGAGATACGGGTCTGGGAAGTTGGGATTTTGGATTCTTATTCAGACCAGAACTTTATGTCTGTACATTCTTTTTCTGTGAAATCAATTTTGGCTTTTTCTTTATGAAATTATCTACAACTTTCATGTACAAAGTTTCTTTATTTGATGTACAAAAAGTGGGACCAAAAATAGGTCCCAAAATGAGTAAAGAATGAATAACAAGTATAGGTGTTTTGACTGTGTTTTTGGCCTTATCTCCCCCTACTTTATTCCTTGTCGACCTATTCATCAAGATGCCTAGGTCTCGGGGGTTTTGGGTCATAAAATATTTACAATATTTTATTCTTTTTCTTTTCTTTATTTATTCTATAATTTTGGCCTTAATTACAGTAATTTACACACTGTTGAGATGCACATGCATGAATGCTAAGATGCTTGATTTAAGGCTATTTACAGGCATTTGCTAGGGTTTTAAGTGCCAAAATGATAGAATAAAGATGATGAAATGTGGATTCATCAATAATTGACAAAGATTATAGGACCTGTCGGATAAAAATCCCTTAGTAATATAAATCAGACATTTATAATAAAGTATCCATGTGTCTATTTTTCTCAAATGTCTATTCAAAATCTTTTTAAATAGGTATGAATTATGTTATCTATTTTGCAAACATATAAAAATGGAGCCAATTAAATACCTTTTTTTGTAAAACTATTCGGTGATTTTTATTCAACAATAACATTTTTATACAAGAAAGGAATGCTTTGAATGATCATTAGATTGCTAATGAGCAAAGGCTTATTGGATAAGTTCACAATAATTCCATATGAATTTAAGGTTTTCTTTTTGTGAGAATGATTACTAATAGTAAGAATATGAAATAGCTAATGTAAACCAATACGCAATGAACTCAAAATGATAGAAAGTATAAGCAAGAAATGGGTGTGCTCATTACAACTCTAATGAACACATGATCCATTGGATAGGAGAGCGAAATGAGGTTGCCCCGTTGGCTGCCACTGTCCCATTTTTCGACTTTCTTTTTGTTTTTTTGAAAAATATCATCATGTATTTTCATCACTATACCCATCTAATATGTCATTCCAATTTCGTCAGGAACAAAGACTCTTATACCCTTTATCTATAACGTGTAATTTTAATGGTATTTTATTGTAATCGGCATGTTCTGGATGGAGGGCATAGGAGTCTTTGTTTATGAAGAAATTAGGACATATTAGAGGGATATATTGATGAAAATACATGTGTTATTTTTCAAAAAAATGAAAAAAATTAGTCGAGCAATGGGGCGATGCAGCCCGTTGGCTGCCCCCTGGGGGAAACCCCATTTTTCTCACATATATATATATGCATACTTACTTACTTACATATACATACACACATATATATTTATACTTATATATACACACACACATACGTATAATATAAAATAAAATATGCACACACGTGCATTATAAAGGTAAATATGAAAGTTGATATTTGTGACTATACCCATATGGATATAGAGAAAGTAAGCTGCAGATTTATTCACAGAATTGTATCATATGAAATTAACATGTTTTAAAATTGAATCTAATGATATATTATGTCATACGCTAGGGCTGACTTGGAATAGATACTATAGACCTGACATGTCACCTGTAGGCTTATCAGAAGAAATTTGTACATCGGGCCAAACCTAAGTGGTATATGGTTACCTGGACATATTGAGCGTGCGTAATAAATTATTTGTAGCGCATATTACTTGGTTGTTATCGGACAGATTGACTGATGAAGATGTGGTCATGCCATGTGGAGGTACATGTGGTTTAATAGTTGTTGGATCATGATAATATATATTTAAAGCCATTGGTATATATGATTAAATGTGATTAGCTAATGATTTTAGGCTACTAGGTCGACTGAGTGCTTCCGTGTTTGAGAGACTAAGGTTTAAAAACCACGGATAACGAAATAAAATATAATTGTCAGGGTAGTATTGGAGGATTGGTTGAGGCGATGTATGGTTGCATAAACTCATCATATCAAAGCAACCTCCAATCATGGAGTGTCCATAGCTTATGAGTCTATAATAGGTAAGGTAAATCATATGGACTAATCCTCGATATGGAATAGAACGAATAAGACTTAATATAATGAGAAGAAATGGATTTTTTTCTGGTATAATAAGTTTTGCTAAACTACTCTACAACTACAAAGCCTTTTCCCACAGTTAAGTGGGGTCGGCTACATGGTTTCTTCGCCTCCATTCAGATCTATCTTGGGTCAATCTCGGGGTTATATCCAAAAAACTAAGATCCCTTCATATAGTCTCTTTCCAACACTTCTTGGATCGTCCTCGCCCTCTCTTAGCCGGTTCAACATCCCAATACTCGCGTCTCCTAACCGGTGCATCCGTTGATCTTCTTTACAAATGACCAAACCATCTTAAGCGGTTTTCTCGCATCTTATCCTCGATCAGAGCTACACCAACTTTCTCTCTGATTGCATCATTCTGAATCCGAAATTTACGCATGCGCGCGCGCGTGTGTGTGTGTGTCCACACATCCACCTTAACATTTTCATTTCTGTTACAGCCATTCTCTGCACATGTCTATGATTCACAGGCCAACATTCAGATCCACAAAGCATAGCATGTCTCAAAAGTGCTTTGTAAAACTTTCCTTTAATTTTTAAAGAGATTTTCTTATCACAGAGAACAACATAGGCTCCTCTCCACTTTAGCCAGTCTGCATTTATTCTATTATTAACATCTCCATCAATTTCCCCATCCTGTTGTAAAGTAGATCCCAAACATCTAAAAGAATATCTCTTCTAAATGTTATTGTCACCATTCTTCACCTCAATTCCTTCAATATTGCTTCCATCAAAGGTACGCTCCATATATTTCATCTTAGCCCTACTTATATGAAATTCTTTAGTCTCCAGTACATGTTTCCAGGCCTCAAGCTTCTCATTTATTCCATCTCTAGTCTCGTCAATCAACACAATATCATCAGTAAATAACACACATCAAGGTAACTCATCCTGAATGTGACTTGTCAAGTCGTCCATAATCAAAGTAAAAAGGAATGGACTCAAAGTTGAACCTTGATGTAAACCAAGTTGATCTCAAAATAGTCAGTCTTCCTAGACGGGGTCCTTGTACAAGATAAAGCCCTATCATACATGTCCTTTTATGAGGTTAATGTATAGGACATGTACTTGCCTTTTCTTCAAAAGTATCCACAATATCTCTCATGGGACAGAATCATAAGCCTTCTCCAAACCAATAAAGATCATATGGAGGTTCTTTCTTTTAGCTCTATAATTCTCCATTGTTCTCCTCGGGAAATGGATGGCTTCGATAGTTGAGCGACCTGTCTTTTACGTTGGAAACTTGCCCCAACCTTCTTTTGATAACACGTTCACAAATTTTCATAGTGTAACTCATCAGCTTAATACCTCTGTAATTTGAATAATTTTGAATGTCTCATTTATTCTTATAAAGAGGCACCACGATACTCCTCCTCCAATCTTCAGGCATTTTCTTACTTCGTCAGATAACATTGAATAAATTTGTAAGCCAAGTCAAACCGCGCTCATATAAAACTCTCTATACTTCTACAGGGATGCCATCCGGTCCTACACCTTTCCCAGGTCTCATAACCTTCAAAGCCTCCTCTACTTCCTTTCTTTGTATTCATCTATAGCTTGCACGATTCAAGTAACTTTTGCTACTAGTTAGGTCACACGAAGTGATCTCTCTATTTCCTTCCCCAATGAAAAGTTTATGGAAATACTACTCCCATCTAGTCTCTATGTCCTTCTGAGTAACAAGCACGTGATCTTCCTCGTCCTTAACGCATCTCACTTGAGAAAGGCCTTTAGTCTTTCTTTCTCTTACTTTGGCCAATCTGAATATATCCTTCTGGCCCTCCTTAGGCCATGTTTGGTTGTTGGGTTGGGTTGGATTTAGTTGGGGTACCCCTGTGAATAGTAATCTGTGAGGAGAGTTGGGAGGGTTAGAATGAGGGGTACACCGGTGTACCCCAACCCAACCCAGCAACCAAACGGGCCCTTAGAGTTGAGATTTTTATAAAAAAAACTTCATAAGATTTTGACTTAGCTTCGCTTACAGCCTTATTTGTTTCCTTCTTCGCTATTTTTATAGTTTGTGATAGTTTCCTCTGTTCTATCCTTAGACATAGTTTTAAAGCATACTCTTTTAATTTTTAGCTTTTCTTGCACCCCTTCACTCCACCACCAAGCCTCCTTTTGACATGAAGCTCCTCCCTTTAACTCGCTTAGCATCTCTTTGGCCACCTTTCGGATACAAGATGTTATTGTCTCCCACATCTTGTTTGCACTTCCGCTACAATCCCAAGATAAGTATTCTAAAACCTTCTCCCTGAAGCTTGATTGTTTTAGTGGAAGATTCCACCATCTAGTTCTAGTGATCTTAGGATCCATCCTTTTCTTTATCGGACTTTTTATTTGCACATCCAAGACTAACAAGAGATGTTGGGTTGTCAAATTCTCTCTTGGGATTACTTTGCAGTCTTTATAACACAACTGATCTCTTTTCCTCAACGCAAAGTAATCTATCTGTATTCTAGTTGGCCCACTTTTATAAGAAATTAAATGCTCCTCCCTCTTCTTGAAGAGAGTGTCTCTTATGAAAAGATCATATGTTGTTACAAAATCTAAAATGACTTTTCCCTCTTAATTTCTATCCCCAAAACCTTGTCCTCCATGAACACTATCATACCCTAAAGCATCTTTTCACATATCCATTAAGATCTCCACCTATGCAAATCATCTCTCTTTGTGAGATTTCTTGTAAAGTCTTATCTAGATTCTCCCAAAAAGCTTGTTTAGTCCTTTCATCTAAACCAATTTACAGTGCATAGACTGAGATGATATTCAAATTTTCTTCTTCAAGCACCAATTTGAGCAAAATAATCCGATCCCCGAATATTTGTACCTCAACCACACAATCCTTCAAATCCTTATGAACAACCACTCCAACACCATTTCTACCCTTATCTTTACCTGAATACCAAAGTTTAGAGCATGTATTCTTGATCTCACTTGCTTTCTCTCCAACCCATATAGTCTCTTGAAGACATAGTATATGAATCTTCCTTCTTTCCATCGTATTCACTATCTCCATCAATTATCCAGTTAAAGTGCCAACATTCCAACTACCAATCCGCAACTTCCTTTGCAATATCTTTTGGACTAACTTCTTTACTCGCATATGTTCATTATGCAAGAATCCTTGTAGATTTTGGAGTGCATCCGGGCGGTGACACAATGAAACTAGCTTATTTACCCACATGTGTTCCTCATGCGAGAACCCTTGTAAATTTTGAAACTACATACAGGCTGCGAAGTAGCAACTGATAACCAGGATATTTTGCAAGGGTCACAATGATATATATATATATATATGTGTGTGTGTGTGTGTGTGTGTGTAGTGTCGCTGAGGCGACCGCTCGCAGGACACCCAGTTACTCAGCAATTAACCCACAATAAAAGAATGAATTAATTAAGTCCCAAAAGTGTGAATTAATATTTATTACTCTACCATAAGATGCATAGTGAATAAGTATGTAGAGGTCGAACCACAGAGAGCAATGCAAAAATGAAATAGCCTATTGTGCATATACAACAGAGTCATCCTTGTGTGAAGCCTATTTCTGTGGGTTTTTATTTTTATATATTATTATTATTATTTATTTTTATTTTGATAATATATACTTATGTAATATATATATATATATAATTTATAGAATATAAATATATAAAGATATATACACATAGAGGGTATGTATAAAGCATATAATACATATATATATATATATTATTTTTTTAATTTAATTCTCATATTGTTATACATTAATAAATATGTAAAAATATATGTATATAGATATATATATATATATATTATTTTCTTTTTCAATAAGGGAATATATATATATATAATGTAGAGAGCGGGGTGATACAATATTTATAAAAAATACAAAAATAGTCAAAAATTCAGAAATAAAATCTTTTTGGTATTTTCATGATTTTCTACTGTTTTGTGATTTTTGGGTATTTTTCAAAATATTTTAGGTATTTTTAAATAGCAAAATAAGGGGAAAATAGGGCGTAGCTACTGGCTGAGGGTAAACTGGGAATTAAAAATAGAAATCAGCCACATAAATTTTTCCCAACTATTTTTAAACGAAAGAGGATAAAATATAGAACCTACATGAGTTGAGTTTATATTTTTAGAGTTTTCGATAATTTTTTATATTTTTTAGAAGTTTTTGAGTATTTTTTGAATTTTTAAGGTTTTTCTTTTGAGATTTTTAGTGATTTTTGGACTGACACTAAAATATGATCAAATAGACCATAGCTAATTTTTTTTGGAATTTTTCGAGGTGGTTTAATATTTTTTTGGTATTTTATAAGCTAGACAGTAGATAAAATACATGTTTTTGATTTTTAATAAATGCAATAATGCAACAAAATTAAGAACTAAAAATATGGCGTGCAAGAGTAAGCTAACAGGAGCTTATGTTCATTTTTGTGGAATTTTTCAAGATAATATGATGCATGAAATAAATGAACAAAGCATACAAAAATTCAACAGCCTAGCAGGGGCATTTTTGCAAATAAAATATTTCTCAGGGGCATCGGTGCAAAAATTACTACAGAAATAAACAATTATTTTTATTTTAAGGGCTATTTTATAATTAACAAAACCTGTCAGGGTTAAAGTGCAAAAATCACGCGCCTCACGTGGGACTGCACGTGAGGCGCGGAGGGACCAAACTGCAATAATAAAAACAACAGGGGGCTTACTGCAAATATTACAATTTATTTACAACGTGAAGTTTTATTTTTGGCATTAAAATATAAATACAAAAAGGCGGGGGATGTATCTGAAATTTACCCCCAAAGGCGCGTGATCCAACGGTTGATCTTCGTCCACTTGACACGCGTCGCGCATCCATCGGTTTATACCGGTTCGCAGATGACGGCTGAGATTAGATCAGCCTCGCTGATCGGACGGTGGGTGCAGGGCTTCATCTGACGGTCCTCGTTCAATCTGGGTCGCGCCTCCTGATCTGACGACGGTGGAGCCCCCTGGAAGAACAGAGAAGAAGCTCGCGCGCGGCGAGCTTCGATCGTGAAGCTTGGGCTCCTCCAGGCATCTCCCTCGCGTCTGAGATGGTCTGGATGTAGCTGGAGGCCTTCCGCGTCTGCTGATGGTCTCGCCATGGCTCTTGGAGGTCCGGAGAGCTCAGACGCGGTCGATGAAGGTCGGACCCTCCAGGAGCCTCTTCATGGTTTGAATCGAGCCCAGATGGGCTCCTTTCTTCGCTTGACCTGCATAGGAAGAACCGGGGGAGAGAGGGCTATCTCCTCGACCCCGAGTTTTGAAGCTCGGTCGTAAAATGAGGTGAGGCGGAGGAGCTCCGACGATAGGCGGAGGAGGAGCTCCGATTCACAAGGATTGGGGGTCCTTGGTTGAACAAAGATGGTCGATGGACGGAGAATGCGATGGGGAATGAGATGAGAGGTGAATGGCGGTAGGAAACGGTCGATTTCACAGTGAAGAAGTCGTCGGAGCGGAGCTCCGGCGAACTTCGAATTTTCTATTTCACGCTACGCTACTGATCTAAAGGCTAAACTAAGAATGGAATTTAAATGCTATAATTAAAATCTACCTAAAATGCAAGAAAGGGCAGCTCTTATACCTGGGGGCCACCAGGGAGCAGGACGGACGCCGGAGCTCCGCCGCGTCAAAATTTTCCCTCCTCCAGTCGATTCGAGGTGCTGGAATGCTCCCCCTGTCACGAGGAACCTCCCAGGATCAGAATTGAGGCTTTTGGGTGGATGAAATTGGCCAAATTTGAGGAGGGGGGCGAAGCTTCTTATTTATAAACATTGGCCTGGACCCTTATTGACCGGCGTTTATTGAGTAATCCAATGAATATCGTGTTGATCTAAGATATCGGCGGGCATCAGTGATCATCAGAGATGATTTCTTGTGATAACGCGAGCGCGATCGATGGACGAGACGCCCGTAAAAACGGGAAGAAAATCAGGGAAAAGACACTTCTGAGACGCCAGGTCCCGGACGGGACAGTTGACCGGGGAGTCAACAAAGGCTGGCGCCCCATTGGTTCACGTCGGACGCTAGAAGACAAAATAGGAGACCTTACTTTAAAATGATTTATTTAACATAATAAATGATTTTATTAGAATTTTCTTATAAAATAAAAAATGTGTATTATTTCATGTAGTATTTATTTATGATTTTTATTTAATTTTTTTGAAGTGTTTTATTATAGTTTTATTTTAATAATATGTATATGCATGTATTTACATGCATTGTGTGTATTTTATTATTAATTTGTTCATTTTATTTTATTATTTTATTGTCTTATTTTATAAATTTATAATTTATTTTTGTGAGTGTGAGGGTATTTTTATTTAATTTTTATGAGTTTATTTTCATATTTAAATAAATAGGTATATGTATATGTAGGTATACTTATAGGTCTTTTACCTATATATTATATATACTTTATTTATTTAATGTATTTTCTTAGTTTTTATTTTGAATTTGCATTTTTAATAAGTTATATGTAATATTTATATTATTATAAAAATATAGATGAATAAAGAATAGAATAATTAAATCCCCTTTTATTTATGTATATACTCAACATAGGTATTTTGCCTATGCATTACATAAGCTTATTTTATTTTACACATTCTTCTTGGTTTTCTTTTAATTTTAATATGTATATGTATTGAATACATTATTTACATAATTTTAAAAATATAATTTTGTAGAAATAATGAATACTGAATAAATTGAATATTTTAATCAGGCAGGTTGCACAATGAAGGCCAAAAACCTAACTTTTGCAGATGGACTCCAAAAAATATGAAACCAATTTTATTAAATAGCTCTTAGAAAGCTATATACAATTAAAGGTGAGTTTGGGTGATTTGGAGTTTTTATTTGCAAGATATGGGTCTGTGAAGTTGAGATTTTGGCTTTTTATTCTGTATATAAAATGTACATTGAGTATTATTTTTACACAAACTCAATTTTGTATTTTTATTTACATTATTATCTACAACTTTTATGTACAAAGTTTCTTTATTTGATGAATGAATAAGTATATACAAAATAGGTATCAAAATGCATAAATAAATGAATAAATAAATGAGGTATTTATTGTATTGCTGGCCCTTATCTCCCTCTACTTTATTCCTTGTCGACCAATTCCATGTTGGCCTTGGTCTCGGGGTTAGGGTCATAAAATATTTGCAATATTTTACTCCTTTTTTTCTTTTCTTCTCTTTATTCTATAATTTTGGCATTAAAAACCTTATTTAATGTATAAATAATACAATGAATAATGAATGCTATTATGTACAAATTGATGCTATTTACATGCATTTGCTGGGGTTTTTGAGGCCAAGATGATAGAATAAAGGTGATGAAATGGAGATTCATCACCCCCCTATATTTGCCTTTGCTAGTCCCTAGCAAATACTTATGCGATAAGTACAAAAAGAATAAAGAAAAGAAAAAGGAGAATTAAAGAAGGATAGAGTGAATAGGGGTGCTTTCAGTGCAATGCATGTCTTTATAAAATCTGAATTTGGAGCTCCTGTCAGACCTTGGGTGTAGATGTGTGTGGATCCTAGTCGGGAACCAGTTGTAAAACACAACAGCCTTCGAGAACCATAGAACTCGGTTCGACCCATCTCAGTAGCCTGGTCAGAACTGGTCTATATCATACACAAACCCTTATAACTATGAAGCTGACTTGTACAGTGTAAGTGATGGTGGTTCTCCCCAACTGAAATGACAAAGGAACTGACTTCTATAGAATGACAACCCAATGATTCCCCAATCCAACAGCTCTTTCCTCGAGGAGCAGGGTATTCCCTTCTAAGTTCAAGTGGCAACCCGCTCAAGAGGAGGGGGTGAAGAGAAGAATGGACGGTAGCCAGTGTAGCTACCTATCCTAGGATGCAAGACCAGTGTAGTCAAGTCATCCAACTGCAGGCTCACATATTTGACTTTGGAACTCAAGCTTGCTTATTGGCTTTACTACATATGTAGATACTTTGCATGCATTTTATTCTTGTACATGTCTGACCATTTTTTTTCAACATACTATTCACAGCAGCATTTACATAAGGAGTTTTTCCTCTTGAGCTAGTAGACTATCCCTCTTTTGAAGCTTTATTGCAACCCACAATCTCCTGTCGTTAGACCTCATGGCTATTGAACCAGGTTGGGGTGCACCTCCTTCCCTAGACGAGGACGAATGTTTCCACCCGTGTGTGTCTCAGACTGGCAAATCCACCCCCCTCACCACTCCAACTGAGTTGAGCCAAGTGAAAGGTGCAAGTGTCCAAGTTAGGTCACGGTCGGCAAGAGTCATGCGTGAGTCTCGAAAAGTTCTAGTTAGTCAGTTGAGGTGACTTGAACCCAGCCCTGATTTCTCAAAGAATTAAGTTTGCATAGACCTGAAGTACCTTAAACCTAGTTCCCGTAAGGTTCCAGTGCAGTTAGGTGCGGTAAGGTCTCACCAAGCTCCAATTTGAGACTTTATTGGACTGATTCAATCATCAAGCTCACTCAAAAAGAATATGAATGGTATGCTCATGCTATGCACAATGAATGATGCAATTTTTCACAAAGAATTTACAAAAACCGAAGAATCTTTTTACACAAAGAATTTTTTTTCGCAAGTAAAAAGCTTAACATATACAAAGGGTACACACAATTATTTACACGGGCGTGCCGCCTTATTTACAAAATATATGGATTTATAAAGACTTTACATGTTTTAGTGACGTAATTTATTCAGATTGTATAGAAAGAATTTTATGTATTTATGAATTACAGGTATTTGTCATAATGCTTTTATTCCTCAGGTCTAGTTTGAAAATAATTTTGCAATCTATAGAACACGATAATTTTTTTTGCAATCATTTACACACATTTGAAAACTATTTTTGCAAAGATTTTTCACACTATATATATACATTTTCCACAATAATTTTGACACACAATTTTCAAAACATTTGCACATAGGTTTTTCAAATCCTTTATTCCACACAAAGAAAAGTTTTGCAAACCAAACAATTTTAGACAGATTGAAAACATTTCACAGCAAATTTTTCAAACGGTTCACACTATTTTTCAAATCAAACTGTGTTGGTATCTAACCTGATTTATTAATCAGTATATACAAAAGAAGAAAAACTGTATTTGATGTACAACAGGGTTTTGGCTCTTATAAGCTTTATTTGGATTTATTGTTTATTTTTGTGTGAAAGATTTTTGTGCAGACTCCTCAGACTTACTCAAGAATTATTTTCAAAAGATTTTAGAAAACTATAGTCCAAACTAATTTGACAAACATGTTCACGCATTTGAAAATAATTTTACAAAGGTTTTTCACATAGGATAGATAGGTTTTTCAAAGCAATTTGACAAACAAATTTTTCCAATCATTTGCACACTGATTTTCACATATTTTTATTTCACTCAAAGAAAATAAATTTTACACACAAAACTGATTTTGCAAAGGTTGAATACTTGTACATACTATTTTGCAAGCAATTTTCAAAAGATTTTTCAAAGAGAATATTTTGCACAAAACGCTTTTCTTGACTTATTAATCAGTATAAGTACAAAGAGTCCGAGGAGCTCACAATCATCTTTTATTATTATAGAGTTACTTATTACTTTTTATATTGAGTTGATGTTTTATTTTTCAGTATGAGTTATGGCTTATATTATATACATGGTATATACGACCCCCCTATACTTAGCTTGAGCTATGTCCTCGTAGATCGAAGAGAAAAGAGAAGACATAACTCGTACTGAGTATAGACAAGTCTAAAGAATATATGTAAAATGAATGAATGAGAAGTTGACCGTCCCCCCATACTTAGGATCAAATAATCCTAAGTATAGCAGACTGTACAAAAAGCAGGGAGGGTCAAGGGTGGGAATACACAGATCGTACTCAGATTATCTCCCCCTATACTTAGGGTAAGATACTCCTAAGTATAGACAAGAAGAGGAGACAATAGTGAGGATCGAAATGAAATGAAAAACTCGGGGTGCACATCCCCCCTATACTTAGGACAAAGTACATCCTAAGTATGGAAAACTGTCTACAAGGGCGGCACCTTTTAGATACAAAAAGAAGATAGAAAAGGAAAAGAAGAAAAGAAGAAAAGAAGAAAATCAGATAAACAGTTTTTGGAGTACATCGTCTGAATCTTCTGATGCTGCAGCTGTTGTGGATATGTCATCATATTGCACGAGCTGAATGGAGTCAACAACGGCCAAGAATGTGTCTGGTTCGAGGTAAGGCTTCAGGAGTTGGCCGTTGACGATGAATGGTTGTGCGTCAGGGGACAATTCTGATATGGCAATACTTCCATTGTCACGCACTTCACAAACTCGAAATGGCCCTGTCCACTTACTCTTCAATTTGCACGGGAAGATCCGCAACTTTGCATCAAATAACCATACCTTCTGTCCAATATCAAAGGTCTTTCATCTGATGTGCCGGTCATGCCAGCGTTTCACCTTCTCTTTGTACATCAATATGTTATCGTATGCATAGTCTCGGAATTCTAAGAGTCTGTTCAGATCATCCTTTCTTTTCTGACCACTTTTGCGTGAGTCCAAATTACAACTGTTAACTGCCCATAAAGACTTGTGAATTAATTCCACGGGCAGATGGCACGGTTTTCCATATACAAGACGATAGGGCGACATGCCCAAGGGAGACTTGTAGACGGTTCGGTAAGCCCATAGGACCGAGTCCAAGAGTTGGGACCAGTCTTTTCTGTTTGGCCTGACAAGTTTCTGCAGAATCATCTTGATTTCTCTGTTTGATAATTCTGCCATGCCATTGGTCTGAGGATGGTAAGGAGATGCGACACGATGATCGATGCCGTACTCCTTCGTCAATTTCTTGACCTCCTTGTTAATAAAATGGCTACCCCGTCTGATATAAGAATTTTTGGTATCCCGAACCACGAAATGATATTCTTCTTCAGGAACTGACATACTGTTCGGCTGTCGACGACTCGAGCAGGGATAGCTTCCACCCAACGACTCACGTAATCGACGGCAAGAAGGATGTGCTCAAAACCTTGACTGTTAGGGAAAGGTCCCATGAAGTCAATGCCCCATGCATCGAAAACGTTTGCTATCTGAATGATTTTCAGGGGCATCGAATCTTTTGCAGTGAGTGTACCTTTCAATCTCTGACAGCCAATACATCGCTTGATAAATTCTGCTGCATCCTTAAATAATGTGGGCCACCAGAAGCCACACTGAAGTACTTTGGCTGCCGTACGATCTCCAGAGTGATGTCCACCAGATTCGAGCGAGTGACAATGCTCGAGGACACTAGATTGCTCCTCCTGAGGGATGCACCTGCGCCAAATGCAATCCACTCCTTCCCTGAATAAAAGAGGATCCTCCCATTGATAGAATCAGATGGTCGACATGAATTTGTTCTTCTGATTCTTCGTCCAATCCGATGGTGTTACCCCATAGGCGAGGTAATTGACTATATCCGCATACCAAGGAAGAGAATCCACTGCTAATATTGCTTCGTCAGGAAAGATTTCTGTAATGGGTGCACTGTTCAGAGGAGGTTCGTGCTGCTCAATTCTGGAGAGATGGTCTGCTACCACATTCTGAACTCCAGGCTTGTCCTTGATTTCCAGATCAAATTCCTGGAGGAGAAGGATCCATCAAATCAGTCTCGGCTTGGCATCCTTCTTCTGCTGGAGGTACCGGATAGCAGAGTGGTCTGTAAAAATTGTGACTTTTGATCCCAACAAATAGGATCTGAACTTCTCAAGGGCGAAAACCACAGCCAGCAACTCTTTCTCTGTCACTGTATAATTTCTCCGTGCTTCATCTAATGTTCTGCTGGCGTAGTGAATGGCATAGTGATGAATACCCATTCATCACTCTTTATTCTTATATTTTAGCTACAAAAACCTATGCAAATGCATGTAGATATGTGTAAATAGGGTTAATTAGCAAAAGCATGCATGTTTGTAAAAATAGATAATTAGCATGTTTTTGTGCAAAAATAAAAGAATAAAGATGAAAAAGAAAAAGAGGGAAATATTTAGAATAAATATTGAGCAACCTGACCCAAGGGAGGGCTCAGCATGGGCCTGACCGCATAAAAACCAAGTAGAGAGAGATAGGGGCTCACATGTACATATATTTGTAAATAAATAAAATAATATTTTCCTCAGCCAAAAATATGCTTGTATATATTTTGTATATATTTAGAAGCTATTAAAAACAAAATAAAAATTAAAAAAAAATCAAAAATCCAAAAACATCTCTTCACCATGTACATAGACCACCTTCTTTATTTATTTCACCTTGTAAATAACCTAATTTATTTTCAAACCTTTTTGTAAATATCCCTTTTTATGTTTTGTAAATAAAATAAATAAAAAGAAACAAGACAAAAATCAAATAAAAATTACAAAATTAAAATACAAAAATATATTGTATATATACCATGTACATATATGTATATCACTAATTATTTAACCTATGTATATAAATAATAAAAATAAAATTAAAATAGCCTTTTATTCCTCCTTTTATCCTATAAATAAACAAAATATAAAATAGGAATAAAAATGTATAAAAAGAACTAATTAAAAATCAAAAATCAAAAATCAATATAGTGTATATATACCTATGTATGGCTACTATGTATAGACCTTATTTTTATTTCCAAAAATTAATTAAAAATCACAAAAAAATAGAAAAAATTAAAACAAAAATATTTTGTGTTTTGAGTTTTTGAAAATTCGGCCATTTAAGGCCCCAAAAAAATTTAAATAAGAATTCAACCCTTGGCGGGCTCTGATTGGTCCACGGGGGATTGTTGACCCCCGGTCAACACCTCCCCCAGGACCACCAGAGCCCGGGTCCTGTTCGCGGACCCGACTTCGCCCAATTATCTCTACCAAACCCGATCCCCATTTCGCCTAATCTAAGGTCCTAATCATCCCCCGTGCATCCGGGAATCTCGCCCGACATTCTTCCTTGGGATCCGCGCTTCAGCTCGCCCTACCCGATCGATCCTTCCCGGACCTGCACCCATATAAAACTCGAGCTCAGCCGCCTCCTCATTCCATCTTTGGCTCTCCACCTTCACTCCCGTGACCTCCATTGTAACCACCGAGGTGACAGCTCGCGTTGGCCCTTGTTGCAGCGAGGAGGAGGTGCTTGGACCATCGATCCGGCAGCCGCGCGCCGCCGTGCTCCGCCACCTAGCTGGAGCTCGAGCCTCAGGCAGTGACGACCTTCGAGGCGACGACCAGGAGCTAGCCAAGCTC
Source organism: Ottelia alismoides (assembly GCA_037367405.1). Lineage (NCBI taxonomy): Eukaryota > Viridiplantae > Streptophyta > Magnoliopsida > Alismatales > Hydrocharitaceae > Ottelia > Ottelia alismoides. Next base: position 380,550 of record JAZKJV010000649.1, on the reverse strand, counting down.
CAGCCCAGTCTTTCGCATCGCCCAGGTATCCATTTAGCGCATCTATTTAGTGTAATTTCATGTTTCGCCCAAATCGACCCCTCGCCGTGTTCCTCTGATTCCGACCATCTCGCGTACTATTTCGATCATCGGAGCACACCATCACCCTCGCCACTCCCTCGCGCACGTTCTACGCCCACTCGTTCAACCCAGCTCGCCCCGGAGCTGGGAGTCGAGCTCCTCCATCCCCAGCTCGCCGGAGCTCATTCGCACCGACCCACCAGCCACCGTCACCCCGCTTCTTTGGGTCGAGGCACTTTGCCCTCGACCCGCGAAGCTCCTGGCGTGTTTTGCAGGTCAGAAGGAGGGCATCTGAGCCCCCCTCACATCAGGTCCAGGAGCCCACCGCCGCCGAGCTCGCCGGAGCCCCTCCAGGGCTCGGGTGGGCCATCGGACAGTACCAGCAGCTGCGGGACGCCGTCGCCCATCTTCCCCGATCACCAGGAGCAGCTGAGGAGGACTGCAGCTCACGCACGAGGCCGACGAAGTTCGCCGGAGGAGTGTTCTTCCACCATCCTCCAGCACCGTCTGATCAGCCCCCGCTCCCAGTTTGCATCGCCACCATCCATTTCTCGAGGAGCAGCAGCCGTTGATCAGATCGAGGGGCTGATCTGAACCGTCCGAGCAGCAGAGAGAGAGAGCCACCTGAGACCTGACCCGTCCGATCCTCCACGTGGCTCCCTCTGGAGCGTCGATTTGGCCCAAGAGACAAAGAAGGAGAGCGCCACCATCCAGAGCCGCCCGATCTTCCACGTGGCGCGAATCCAGCCGTCGACGAATAAAGGGGTAATTTGCTTAGGGCCCCCTCTTAGTTTGTCTTTTTATTTTTAGTCCTGTAAATATTTTAGTAACTTTATTTACGTAGGGTAAATTGCATTGTGGACCCTGTGCTTGTTTGTATTTGCATGTATGCCCTTGTGTGTATGAGTCCACGTGCTTCGTCACGTGTCTAGCTGGGCTATTTACATTTTTCATCCTGTAGTTCTGTTGGGTTATGAAATGAATGAATACTTTTTGGTAATTGCATTTATGCCCCTGTGAGTGTTGTTTAAGCGCATGTGCGGATTTTAGTGGGATTTTTGCATCCAAGCCCCTGGACTTTTGGTACGAGTTACCAAAAAGTCCAGAAACTTGGTTTTTATTACCAAAAGGCCCCTGAGTGCCCCAGGCACGCGCCACGCGCGTGATTTGCTGGGATTTTTGCACCTTGGCCCTCAGACTTTTGGGTATTTGCACTTACGTCCCTGTGCACAGTGCCCCCTCTTTGATTTTTGAATAAATATCAAACCACCTCCAAATTCGATGAAAATTTGACACATGGCTCCTGCCATGTTGTAGGATTTTTGAGAATTTTTGAGGACATTTTTGATTTGATTTAGTATTTTTAAAAATTCAAAAACCTCCTTTTTAGCTACTGTCTAGATATAAAAATACCAAAAAAAAATATAAAAACACCTTCAAAAATTCTAAAAAAATTAGCGACTGTTCTTCGCTTGTTGTTTGATTTTCTAGCCAATTTTGGCTATTTTTCATTGCCTAAAAACCCTAAAAATTGAAAAAACCATAAAAACTCATAAAAATTATAATAAATAATTTAAAAATCCAAAAACAATAATTAGGGTGCCTAAATTTTCCTTATCTTTTCTAGAATACAGGAAAATCACCTCCAGGGCTATCTGAGATCCTTAGATATTTTATCTTTGGGTTTCAAGCCTTGCTGGACAGTACCATTTCTTTTTCGCACTGTTTGATTTTTAGAAAATAATTTACCCATTAGAAAAATACCAAAAATTCACCAAAAACACTTAAAAACCTAGAAAACATAAAAACAATTTTTCCTTAATTTTTGCTTGATTTTTGGTGTGTTAAATAATTTGCCCAAGTGTGTTGATATTTGTTTTCTTTTATTTTCTTTATCTTTTAAAAATCCAAAAAAAATATAAAAATTATCAAAAACCACTAAAAAACATTTCCTTTTATTTTTATATTGTTTTTACTACTTCGTAGGCCCTAGGCCAATCCGTGCTCCTTGTGTTCGACCCTGGGAGCTATACCAGGTTAATCACATAGCTAGGACCGCTTGATTTGCTTTGTTTGATTTTCGATTCGTTTCGCGGTTCGATTCTTTTTCTTGATTGACACATCTTCTGAGATCCGGGTCGCAACGACCCTTGTTTCATTACCTTCACCCGGGTCTTAGGGATTTTTGTGTCATCAGAATGGCGCTGTTGCCGGGGAGCACGGCTTAGTAGTTATTTTTGACTTTCTTTTCATTTTTGTTTTCGCGGCTTTTCGCGGCTCTTCGGAGCTCGCGGCTTTTCGCGGCTTTTGTTCATAGTTCCTTTTTGATTTATTTTGTTTTATTTTGATTTTCTTTTCTTTTTATTTTTGTTTGATTTTGTGTGACTATTTTATTTCTCTTTTTTGCATATATACCCTTGTTCTTATTTTCATTTATTATTTGATTATTTTATTGGTCTGACCACCCTCTTCTGTCTTTCTTGCGAGGGCCCGAGGACCGCGGAGGCGACTTTCGAGGAGCCGGTGCAGCCGTGGAGTTCGGAGGCGGCTTCTTTCTCTACGAAGCCGCAGGAGAGAGCGAGAGAGAGAGAGTGAGTGGGAGAGGATAGCTTAGTTTATTTTCAGTTCATTTATTATTGTAATAATACAGGAACTGTGAGACTTTTAGACACTTAGACCGTAGCGGGTTTGTTTCGCCGAGCACCGGCGTGCTCGGGGGACCCATTAGGACCTCGCGGTTTTTCGCGGTTTTCTCGCGGCTTTTCTTTTTCTTTCTTACTGTCATTTTCCGGGTTTTTCGCGGTTTTTGCTCGAGCCCCTAGACATAGGATTTTTGTTGGTTGTGACGTAAGATTTCTAAGGCCCAACACTTAATAGAATATCTGTTCCTATAGAACGTAATTGGACCTTACTAAAATTCACTAAAAAAGTTAGTTTAATTGGATTTGAGACCACGTGCCGTTAGGAGTCACATACAGCGCTGGCAGGACCCGTTGTGGCGGGCACCGAGTGACTCCCAAGATCGGACTCCGGACTCGATTCGGTTAACTAACTATTGTTCTTCACGATCAATAGAAGTTGCTTGTCTTAGGACTCGGCTTTTTACCGTTGCATCATATAGCTTAGTTTACTTTTCTGTCTTTATTTTATGCGCGGATCACTCTGCATGTAGAGAGCTGGAGGCAGGTACGCTTTTCTGACTCTGCATGCATCATTGATTTCTCGTGCATCGGCTTTTTCGACTTCTCCCCCCGATTTTGGACTTAATAACCAGGAGAACCGAAAAATTCGTTAGGCGTTTTTGTTTGCATTGAAAAATACCTAAAAAGAGTAACCATAAAATTGGGACTGCTAAGACTATCGACCTTAAAACTCGCCCACCCTAAAAATTCTATCTTGGGGAGAGCAACCCCCTCATTGCTTGGTTTGTATGTGCGAGAGAGTGACCCGAACACTAGGTAGAGCCCCCCGTTGCTATACTTGACTGACTACCGACTCTTCCGTGCGGGCCAGTCGGTTGGGTTAGCAGCGGAGATCCCAACAGGTCACGTAATCGCTCTGATATTTGTGTGTTCACCAAATAAAACAGACAAGATAATTTGACCGAACTTTCACGGTCTTCAGCTCGCGTTGCGTTGGTGAACCGGGGGTTTGTTTTTCGATCATAGTTTTTCCAGATCTCATCCGCCCTACTCGCCAGATCGAGATGATGGGTAGACGATCTCTTAGGCAGCCTTTGGCTGCACCGCTTTCGGGCGCGTCTACCTCATCATCTAGGTTGGCTCGCGAGAGCTCAGACCCGCTCTCCGAACCCGAGTACGACTCCACCCTGTTCCCCCTCGACCCCCTTTCTGATCTACCCGAGAGACCCGAGCCCGAGGAGAGACTTATTCATTTGACAGCACCTGAGTTGGGCTCCTTCGATTTTGCAGACGTCGAGATGGCAGGCGCAGGCAGTTCTGACGATCACTCCCGTCCCGAACACTTTGTACTGGACCAGGGAGCGATCAACTCCACCCTGATCGCACAGTTAGAGACAGTCCAGCAGCAGCTCCGCGATCAGGGAGCTTTTATGATAGAGATGAGGCGTGAGATGGAGAGGCTCAGAGCAGAGAGAGATGCACAGAGCGAGCCCGAGGACCCCGATGAGGCACAGGCACGAGCCGCAGCAGCAGCAGCAGCAGCCGCGGCCGCCGCCGCAGCGGCAGCAGCCGCAGGAGGAGCAGGACCACCTAGACCGATGCGGGAGTTGCACAACCCCGGATCTACCTTGATGCACCATTGGGTTGTGGTTCCAGCCATCGTGGGGGACTTCAAGTTCCCCCCGAACACCTTGCAGATGCTCCCGCGGTTCCATGGACTGGCTACAGAGGAGCCCCATCTCCACCTACAGGAGTTTCTCATGATTTGCAGTACTGTCCACGACAGACATGTGGACCAGGATACCATATGGATGATTGCCTTCCCCTTCTCACTGGCAGATAGAGCAGCCACCTGGCTGAAACATTTGGGGAGATTCGTGTACACATGGGAGCAGCTCCGCACCGAGTACCTGAACAAGTACTATCCACTCGGGCGGACGAATGTAGCGAGGGCCCTGATCAGCAACTTCTCCATGTTCCCCAACGAGCAGTTCCATGAGGCTTGGGAGAGGTTCAGAGAGCTTTTGGACAGATGCCCACACCACGATATCACGAAGCCGAACCTAGTTCAGAGCTTCTTTAGTGGGTTGTCACCAGAGCTACAGGGCCTGGTGAACGCTTCTTGTGGCGGGTCCTACTTCGCCAAGGACCACGACCAGGTCTGGGCTATTTTTGAGGAGATGGCAGAGAACTACATGGTCATGTCCCAGACCCGGCTCTACACTCAGAAGACCCAGCCACATCAGCCAGGACCCGTGCAGTACCAGAGGATAGCACGGGTAGATGCAGGTCCTTCCAGTTCGTCCGCAGCAGCCACAGCAGCAACACAGTTAGAGTCGTCAGCTGCGGACATGGGCATCATCAGCGAGAAGCTGGACCGCATGGAGCTGATAGAGAAGAAGCAGTGCCAGAGCATAGCACAGATGGATCAGATGGCACAGGTCTTGAGCGACCTGAAGACACAGCTCATGTGTCTCCAGGAGACACAGACGGCTTCTCAGCCCCGTCTTCAGTCGCGAGGCGACGCCGACAGCAGTAGCAGCTCGTCCCAGCGCTCCAGCACCCCAGTGCAGCCTAGACAGGTTCACCTTGTACAGGCGGAGCCGTACCAGCAGCCACAGCCCACCTTGCAGTCACCACCATCTCTAGAGATGCAGATGGTGGTCTACCAGCCGGATCAGCCGTTGGCAGTACTACCCCCAGCCCCCTTTGATGCAGAGCCGTTGATGGATGTCAACGGGATCTGGTACGACCGTCCCCAGCCTGGGATCCGACGAGATCATCCCGGATTCAGGTGGGGGAGTGGTGGTGCCCAGCCCCAGCAGCAGCCGTCAGCACAGGGAGGGCAGTACTCCCAGCCGAGAGACCATCACCAGCCGCAGCAGCAGCCCCCAGTCTACCAGCAGCAGTCGTCCTACGTTCCTCGTCCCTATCAGCAGCAGGGACAGCCTTGGAGACGTGAGCAGCAGGCTCACCAGGGATACCAGCCACAGCAGCAGCACCCTCCTTCTTATCCCTCTCACCCATACCAGCAGCCGCAGCCTCACCCACAGAGAGGCCACCCGTCAGGCTCCCATGAGAGCCCCTCTTTGGATGATATCGCCCGCCTCCTCACGGACCAGCAGGCCACATTCAGACGGGAGATGGATGAGTTCCGCCATGAGATGCGGGACCTGATGAGAGGGAAGGCCGCCATACCCGCCCAGATAGAGCCGAACCCGAACAATCTCAAGCGGAAGTCTGAGCAGGTAGTACATACTGAGTTAGCCACTCCTAGCGATCCATTTGATGATACTTCTTCAGATCTTTTTGATGTTGATTTTGCCACGCTTAGGAGCGGTAGGACCCCAGCCGGCGGCGGCGCCTCAGCTGAGCACCATCCCGAGGCGCCACAGGAGGAGGAGGAGAGCGGTACTGAGGCCGCTCCAGATGATGACGGTGGTACTGAGGCCACCAAGGATGCTGATCCCACAGGCGGTACTGAGGCCGCCACTTCACCAGATCTAGGAGGTGGTACTGATGCCACTCCAGCAGCAGCCGAGCCAGCACGCGGTACTGATGCCGCGAGACGTCTACCTTCAGCAGCAGCAGCAGAGCAGCCCGCCCGTGGTGGTACTGAGGCCACCGGTGTTTGTACAGATAGTGGTGTTGTTTTTCCTCATGGTCATGTATCTCGGAACTCTGCTATGAATAAAGGAAAAGGTTTATTTTCTTCTGGTCCCACTGTGGTGCGTGATGTATGTGTGGATCCGGTCCTTGAACCGCTTAGACCTTTTCCTAGTCCTTCATCTGAGAAGGACCCAGTGATCCCCTTCCCTAGAGCCCTTCAGATGGGGAAGGGGAAGAAAAATGACCCAAAAAAGAGAGAGCTTGAGGAGTTCAGCCAGAGCATGATCGATCGCTTCCACATCCAGTTGACCCTCCATGAGGCTTTGCAGCACATCCCCCTTCTCCAGAGATCTTTGAGAGAGAGGACTACAGTCAGGAGGAGGAGGAGGAACCACACTTCAGAGATACATGTGCTGACCAAAGCCACGTGCTTCGCGATCCAGAACCGACTGCCAGCCAAGAGGCCAGATTCAGGGGCCCCGTATGTCAGATGCCAGATTAGTGAGCAGTGGTTCGACCGTACTCTTTTAGATAGCGGATCGTCGATCAACCTACTTCCGGCAGCCCTTCTCGACCGCTTCGAGTTGGGCACTCTTCGACAGAGCAGGACAGTCCTTCAGTTCGCTGATAGATCTGTCAAGAGGCCGAAGGGGTTATTACGAGACGTTATCGTCACGATTCAGGGTCTGCAATTCCCCGTGGACTTCGTAGTGTTGGACATGGAGATCCCTGAGTCAGTGACCGATACCCCCATCATCCTTGGTCGTCCGTTCTTGGCCACAGCCAAGGCGGTGACTGATCATGATAGCGGGAAGGTGTACTTTCGCGTCCAGGGCGAGAGTATACAAATAGAGACGGTCGAGGACTATAGAGCCAGATTCAGATCCCGCTCAGATGCGAGTACCGATTCAGAGCAGCTGACAGACGCAGAGCCAGACATCCACCAGGACTGTGATTTTGTGATCACAGATGATGAGGCAGCTTGGGCAGACCTTGAGACACAGACCACCCTCTCACTTTCAGACACAGCTGATGCAGAGATGACAGCAGAGGAGAGTCTGGAGAGCACAGACCTGGTTCAGGATACCTTAGCGGCAGCAGAGCCGGTCCTTGATCGCAGCACGATGATTTGTGATGGTGGTGCTGAGGCCACCTTGTTTTCTGGTGGTGCTGATGCCACCTTGCTTTCCGGTGGTACTGATACCACCGTTTCTGATGCAGATCCCTCGGATTCAGAGTCTGATTGGGCTGATTGCTATGATCAGATGCCAGACTCGAGTCCAGTTGAGCCTATTGAGGAGGAGGAGGTAGATGCAGAGCCGAGCAGAGACAGTGCAGTAGAGCCGCCTTCTCCAGATCCAGTTTGCGAGAGTACACTTTCACTTTCCCAGGCAGATTTGGCAGACCTTGCAGCGTTCACTCAGTTTCTTCCACAACCAGATTTGCCGGCACCCAGCATTCCAGAGCTGAAGCCGCTCCCTACTTCGCTGAAGTATCGATTCCTTGCGGGCGATCCAGAGATGTACCCAGTCATCATCTCCGCCGAGTTGACTGGAGAGCAGGAATCCCGTTTGATGGGGGTTCTTGAAAAGAACCGCAAGGCGATCGGATGGAGCGTAGCAGATCTCCATGGGATTAGTCCATCAGTGTGCTCCCACCACATCTATCTCGAGGATGGGGCGAAGCCGTCGCGTGAGTTCCAGCGGCGTCTGAACCCCAACCTGAGAGAGGTTGTCATGAAGGAAATATCGAAGTGGTTGGGTGCAGGTTTTATTTATCCCATTTCCGACTCCAAGTGGGTCAGCCCCTTGCATGTGGTGCCCAAGAAGACGGGCATCACGACTGTGATCAGTGAGTCGGGAGAGGAGATTGCTACACGAGTACCCACCTCTTGGAGGGTTTGTGTTGACTACAGGAGACTCAACCAAGCCACCAAGAAGGACCATTTCCCCCTGCCTTTTATTGACCAGATCATTGAGAGACTGGCAGGGAAGAGCCATTATTGCTTCCTGGATGGGTACTCGGGCTACAACCAAGTGGCCATCGCTCCTGAGGATCAGGAGAAGACCACCTTTACCTATCCCTTCGGCACATACGCTTTTCGACGCATGCCATTTGGGCTATGCAATGCCCCTGCGACTTTTCAGAGGTGCATGCTGTCGATCTTCTCGGACATAGTAGGGGAGTGCCTAGAGGTCTTCATGGATGATTTCTCGATCTACGGCGACGGATTTGATTCTTGTCTTGACTGCCTAGATCGAGTACTTCAGCGATGTATTGAGTATCACTTGGTGCTATCTTGGGAGAAGAGTCACTTCATGGTGACTCAAGGGACGGTGCTTGGCCACATCATCTCCAACAGGGGCATGGAGGTTGATCCGGCCAAGGTTGATGTCATTAGGAAACTCACACCGCCGTCCAATCTGAGGCAGTTACGGTCATTTCTGGGGCACGTTGGATTTTACAGGAGATTCATTCATGATTTTAGCAGGATTGCCCGGTCGTTGACTGACCTCTTGACGAAAGACATCGAGTTCCTTGTCGATGACAAGTGTCTTTCGTCATTTGCTACTCTCCAGCAGTGCGTGATTGAGGCTCCTGTCCTCCAGCCGCCTGATTGGTCTCTCCCATTCGAGATCATGACGGACGCCTCCGACTTTACCGTAGGGGCAGTGCTGGGACAGAGGAGTGATGGAGTACCATTTGCTATACACTATGCTAGCCGCACATTGGATTCCGCCCAGCGGAATTATACGGTCACAGAGAAGGAGATGCTAGCAGTAGTGTTTGCCCTGGATAAGTTCAGATCATATATCATTGGATCCAGAGTGACTTTGTTTACAGATCACACCGCCATCAGGTACCTCATGGCAAAGAAGGATGCCAAGGCCAGACTGACTAGATGGATCCTTCTACTCCAGGAGTTCGACATTGAGATCAAGGATAAGCCTGGAGTCAAGAATGTGGTGGCGGATCACCTATCCCGATTAGAGCAGCCTGAGGAGACTGAGCAGATTGATCCTATCCGAGATACCTTCCCAGATGAGGCGATCCTTGCTATCGCCTCACTCCCATGGTACGTCGATATTGTGAACTTTCTCGTTGCTGGGAAAGTCCCACAAGATTGGCCCAAGCAGAGGCTTGAGACCTTCCTCGCGAAGGCCAAGTCTTACCATTGGGAGGATCCCATCCTTTACCACGAGGGAGGGGATAGCGTCTGGCGTCGGTGTATTCCTCAGGAGGAACACCATAGCGTCCTCACTTACTGCCACAAGCTTGAGGCAGGAGGACATCATTCTGGGAGGAGAACGGCACAGAAAGTGCTCCAATCCGGCTTGTGGTGGCCTACCCTCTTCAAGGACTCAGATGAGTTCGTGAAGAGGTGTACTGACTGTCAGAGGATGGGCACTTGTGGATAGCGTGATATGATGCCGATGCAGCCCATTCACTTCTGTGAGGTTTTTGACGCATGGGGCATCGATTTCATGGGTCCATTCCCTAAGAGTCAGGGATTTGAGTACATTCTGTTGGCCGTAGATTATGTGAGTCGTTGGGTGGAGGCTATCCCCGCCCGAGCCGCTGATGCGAGGACAGTTTGCAGATTTTTGAGGAAGCATATCATCACGCGGTTCGGGGTTCCACGAGTTCTTATTTCTGATGGGGGATCTCACTTCATCAACGACCAGGTGAAGGCACTTGCTAGCGAGTTCGGCATAGACCATCGCGTTGCTACACCATACCATCCACAGACGAATGGTCTAGCCGAAGTGTCGAATAGGGAGATCAAGACTATTCTGCAGAAAGTCGTCCGCCCTGACCGAAAGGATTGGTCACAGCTATTGGACTCGGTCTTGTGGGCATATAGGACGTCTTTCAAGACACCTTTGGGTACATCTCCCTTTCGCCTCGTGTATGGCAAGCCCTGTCACCTACCTGTTGAGCTGAGGCACAAGTCACTTTGGGCAGTTACAGACATTCTTATGGATCCAGATGGTATAGGAGACCAGAGGAGGGCAGAGTTAGCTGCCCTGGAGGAGCTTAGAGATTCAGCTTTCTCAAGCAGCCTGCATTATAAGGAGAGAGTCAAGGAGTGGCATGATTCTCATATCAGCCACAAGCACTTTGAGATTGGACAGAGAGTATGGCTGTTTGATGCGAGGCTTAGATTATTTCCAGGGAAGCTACAGAGCAAATGGAAAGGACCTTATCTGGTTCGGAAGGTACACGACAACGGTAGCATCGATACATCTGAGTTGTCTTCTGAGAGTACCTTCCGAGTGAACGGCCAGTGGCTCAAGCCATTTCTAGATCATGAGCCGCGGGTCGTTGATCTTACCCCTATTCATTTTGCGTGAGATGTGGTCTTTGACTCACATCTAATGCATCTCACGCCTGAGCTTTACTGATCCTCCGCTGTACATAGATCCAGATGTCCATATCATCACATTCCTTAGTCCCACATCCCTTTCTTCATCTTGTGATTATGCTATACTTAGGGTGCACTTTACCCTAAGTATAGGGGGGATGTAAGACCTTTCGGGTATTTCTTTTGTTTCTGTCTACCCTTGTTTTGCTGCCTATACTTAGGGATATCTTACCCTAAGTATAGGGGGGGTAGACCCTGTACATTCTCCACTCGGTTTTCCATTCGTGTACAGCCTGCTATACTTAGGATTACTTGATCCTAAGTATAGGGGGAAGACCCGAGTCCTTTTTGACTTTTTATTCTCCTTTTGTATAGCCTTCCTTTTCACTTCCCTATACATAGCACGAGTTATGTCTTCTTCATCGCTCTTGACTCCGAGGACATCGTTCGAGCTAAGTATAGGGGGGTGTGTATATATTTCATATATACTTTAGCCATAACTCGTACTTTGTGTGAGTATGTTAATAAATAAAAATGGCTAAAAACCACAAAAATTAAAAATTTTCATGTACATAATCTTCTTTTATTTGCACATACATAGCTAGTGTACAAATTATTTTTGTAAAAATGATTTCAAAAATCTTTTGTATGTAAAGCTTGTGTAAATATTTTCTGTATCAAAATTATGTATATAGTACAAAATTTTTCCAAAATGTTTTGAAAAATCAAAAGTTTGCAAAAATCTTGTGTAAATGTGTGTAAATATCTTTTTGCAAAACTTGCACTTCATGCATCATCATTCATGATTTCAAAACATTTTTCAAAAATTTCGCATGATTGTAAAATAGTGTGTAAATATGCATCTTTTTGTACATATGTATATAGTTTTTCTTGGATGATAGTTGACATTTAAACTAAGCCGGGAATCAAATTGAGAAATGGAGCTTGATTAAGATCTTAATCCACCTAATTTCTAAGAGGAACCTTATAGGGCTTAGGTTTAAGACTTTTCAGGTCCATGGTGACTTAATTCTTTGAGTCCACTAGGCTATGATCACATGTCATCTCAATGAGCCTAAGTAGAGCACTTAACAACAACACATGACTCATATAGATTATGGCTTTACTTGGACAACCGCACTATGCACCGAGCTCTCTACGGATGAGGTGGTGAGGAGGCAGTCTTCCTTGGCTTGGGGTAGCATATGAGGGTAGTACTTCTAGGCGGAACCTCTCTTCTTCATTTAGTGAAGGAAGTGCGTCTCAACTTGGTCTGGTTGCCATGAGGTCTAACGACGGGAGTTGTGGGTTGCAATAAAGCTTCAAAAGAGGGATAATCTACTGGCTCAAGAGGAAAAACTCCTTGTATATATGCTGCACATGTACATGTTGTATAGATGCACTCGAAAAAAAAATGCAAAAAGAAAAGAACTCCAAAAAAGTGGTGGGTCTGAGAGAAAATGATAATCCCACCGGAGTATGTATATAAGTGCAATAAGCAAAGCTTGGTTTCATGATCCACCTGTTGTAGCTTGCAGCAGGGAGACTTGGCTACACTGGTCAAGCTCCCAAGGGTACTTGGCTACACTGGCCTTGACCCATTCTCTTCTTCCCCCTCTTCTTGAGCCGGTTGTACTTGAACTTAGAAGGGAATACCCCGCTCCTCGAGGAAAGAGTGGCCAGATTGAGGTCATAGAGTTACCTTGTTGGGGAGGGTTGTCAAGTTGCCATTTCTGAGGTGGAGAGCTTAGACCTCACATTCACAGGACAAGAAAAGATTCATGGTCTTCAGGGTTTGTAGTTGATGACTTGTTCTGATCTGGAGCATTGAGGGGTCTTGGTTATAGAATAGTGGAACTTAGAGGCTGTTAGGTTTTAAGCTTAAGTCTAAATAAGGTTCCGACACATCAATAATCCAAAGATCTGATTAAGCTCCATACCTCATTTTAATGAAGTCAAGTTTAATAATCAACCTTGATCCATGTACATTCTCTTTTTCTTTTTCTTTTTCTTTCTTTTTCACTTCTTTTTCAAATAAGTGTTTGCTAAGGGACTAGCAAAGTATAGTATAGGGGGGTGATGAATACCCATTCATCACTCTTTATTCTTATATTTTAGCTACAAAAACCTATGCAAATGCATGTAGATATGTGTAAATAGGGTTAATTAGCAAAAGCATGCATGTTTGTAAAAATAGATAATTAGCATGTTTTTGTGCAAAAATAAAAGAATAAAGATGAAAAAGAAAAAGAGGGAAATATTTAGAATAAATATTGAGCAACCTGACCCAAGGGAGGGCTCAGCATGGGCCTGACCGCATAAAAACCAAGTAGAGAGAGATAGGGGCTCACATGTACATATATTTGTAAATAAATAAAATAATATTTTCCTCAGCCAAAAATATGCTTGTATATATTTTGTATATATTTAGAAGCTATTAAAAACAAAATAAAAATTAAAAAAAATCAAAAATCCAAAAACATCTCTTCACCATGTACATAGACCACCTTCTTTATTTATTTCACCTTGTAAATAACCTAATTTATTTTCAAACCTTTTTGTAAATATCCCTTTTTATGTTTTGTAAATAAAATAAATAAAAAGAAACAAGACAAAAATCAAATAAAAATTACAAAATTAAAATACAAAAATATATTGTATATATACCATGTACATATATGTATATCACTAATTATTTAACCTATGTATATAAATAATAAAAATAAAATAAAAATAGCCTTTTATTCCTCCTTTTATCCTATAAATAAATAAAATATAAAATAGGAATAAAAATGTATAAAAAGAACTAATTAAAAATCAAAAATCAAAAATCAATATAGTGTATATATACCTATGTATGGCTACTATGTATAGACCTTATTTTTATTTCCAAAAATTAATTAAAAATCACAAAAAAATAGAAAAAATTAAAACAAAAATATTTTGTGTTTTGAGTTTTTGAAAATTCGGCCATTTAAGGCCCCAAAAAAAATCAAATAAGAATTCAACCCTTGGCGGGCTCTGATTGGTCCACGGGGGATTGTTGACCCCCGGTCAACACCTCCCCCAGGACCACCAGAGCCCGGGTCCTGTTCGCGGACCCGACTTCGCCCAATTATCTCTACCAAACCCGATCCCCATTTCGCCTAATCTAAGGTCCTAATCATCCCCCGTGCATCCGGGAATCTCGCCCGACATTCTTCCTTGGGATCCGCGCTTCAGCTCGCCCTACCCGATCGATCCTTCCCGGACCTGCACCCATATAAAACTCGAGCTCAGCCGCCTCCTCATTCCATCTTTGGCTCTCCACCTTCACTCCCGTGACCTCCATTGTAACCACCGAGGTGACAGCTCGCGTTGGCCCTTGTTGCAGCGAGGAGGAGGTGCTTGGACCATCGATCCGGCAGCCGCGCGCCGCCATGCTCCGCCACCTAGCTGGAGCTCGAGCCTCAGGCAGTGACGACCTTCGAGGCGACGACCAGGAGCTAGCCAAGCTCCAGCCCAGTCTTTCGCATCGCCCAGGTATCCATTTAGCGCATCTATTTAGTGTAATTTCATGTTTCGCCCAAATCGACCCCTCGCCGTGTTCCTCTGATTCCGACCATCTCGCGTACTATTTCGATCATCGGAGCACACCATCACCCTCGCCACTCCCTCGCGCACGTTCTACGCCCACTCGTTCAACCCAGCTCGCCCCGGAGCTGGGAGTCGAGCTCCTCCATCCCCAGCTCGCCGGAGCTCATTCGCACCGACCCACCAGCCACCGTCACCCCGCTTCTTTGGGTCGAGGCACTTTGCCCTCGACCCGCGAAGCTCCTGGCGTGTTTTGCAGGTCAGAAGGAGGGCATCTGAGCCCCCCTCACATCAGGTCCAGGAGCCCACCGCCGCCGAGCTCGCCGGAGCCCCTCCAGGGCTCGGGTGGGCCATCGGACAGTACCAGCAGCTGCGGGACGCCGTCGCCCATCTTCCCCGATCACCAGGAGCAGTTGAGGAGGACTGCAGATCACGCACGAGGCCGACGAAGTTCGCCGGAGGAGTGTTCTTCCACCATCCTCCAGCACCGTCTGATCAGCCCCCGCTCCCAGTTTGCATCGCCACCATCCATTTCTCGAGGAGCAGCAGCCGTTGATCAGATCGAGGGGCTGATCTGAACCGTCCGAGCAGCAGAGAGAGAGAGCCACCTGAGACCTGACCCGTCCGATCCTCCACGTGGCTCCCTCTGGAGCGTCGATTTGGCCCAAGAGACAAAGAAGGAGAGCGCCACCATCCAGAGCCGCCCGATCTTCCACGTGGCGCGAATCCAGCCGTCGACGAATAAAGGGGTAATTTGCTTAGGGCCCCCTCTTAGTTTGTCTTTTTATTTTTAGTCCTGTAAATATTTTAGTAACTTTATTTACGTAGGGTAAATTGCATTGTGGACCCTGTGCTTGTTTGTATTTGCATGTATGCCCTTGTGTGTATGAGTCCACGTGCTTCGTCACGTGTCTAGCTGGGCTATTTACATTTTTCATCCTGTAGTTCTGTTGGGTTATGAAATGAATGAATACTTTTTGGTAATTGCATTTATGCCCCTGTGAGTGTTGTTTAAGCGCATGTGCGGATTTTAGTGGGATTTTTGCATCCAAGCCCCTGGACTTTTGGTACGAGTTACCAAAAAGTCCAGAAACTTGGTTTTTATTACCAAAAGGCCCCTGAGTGCCCCAGGCACGCGCCACGCGCGTGATTTGCTGGGATTTTTGCACCTTGGCCCTCAGACTTTTGGGTATTTGCACTTACGTCCCTGTGCACAGTGCCCCCTCTTTGATTTTTGAATAAATATCAAACCACCTCCAAATTCGATGAAAATTTGACACATGGCTCCTGCCATGTTGTAGGATTTTTGAGAATTTTTGAGGACATTTTTGATTTGATTTAGTATTTTTAAAAATTCAAAAACCTCCTTTTTAGCTACTGTCTAGATATAAAAATACCAAAAAAAATATAAAAACACCTTCAAAAATTCTAAAAAAATTAGCGACTGTTCTTCGCTTGTTGTTTGATTTTCTAGCCAATTTTGGCTATTTTTCATTGCCTAAAAACCCTAAAAATTGAAAAAACCATAAAAACTCATAAAAATTATAATAAATAATTTAAAAATCCAAAAACAATAATTAGGGTGCCTAAATTTTCCTTATCTTTTTCTAGAATACAGGAAAATCACCTCCAGGGCTATCTGAGATCCTTAGATATTTTATCTTTGGGTTTCAAGCCTTGCTGGACAGTACCATTTCTTTTTCGCACTGTTTGATTTTTAGAAAATAATTTACCCATTAGAAAAATACCAAAAATTCACCAAAAACACTTAAAAACCTAAAAAACATAAAAACAATTTTTCCTTAATTTTTGCTTGATTTTTGGTGTGTTAAATAATTTGCCCAAGTGTGTTGATATTTGTTTTCTTTTATTTTCTTTATCTTTTAAAAATCCAAAAAAAATATAAAAATTATCAAAAACCACTAAAAAACATTTCCTTTTATTTTTATATTGTTTTTACTACTTCGTAGGCCCTAGGCCAATCCGTGCTCCTTGTGTTCGACCCTGGGAGCTATACCAGGTTAATCACATAGCTAGGACCGCTTGATTTGCTTTGTTTGATTTTCGATTCGTTTCGCGGTTCGATTCTTTTTCTTGATTGACACATCTTCTGAGATCCGGGTCGCAACGACCCTTGTTTCATTACCTTCACCCGTGTCTTAGGGATTTTTGTGTCATCACATAGGGCGCTTTCTCTTTCCTTTGCCCAAGAACAGCCCCGACTGCAAAGTCTGACGTATCGGTCATTATCTCAAAGGGAAGAGTCCAGTCTGGCGGCTGTAAGATTGGAGCCTGACTAATAAGCTCCTTCAGCTGATTGAAAGCAAGGAGAACCAGCTGATCTACAATGAACTCAGTTTCCTTGCACAAAAGTTCTGTCAAAGGTCGGGCAATGCGGCTGAAATCCTTGATGAATCGTCTGTAGAATCCCACATGCCCCAGGAATGACCTTACATTCTTCACTGTCTGAGGTGGCTGTAGATTTGCAATAACATCCACCTTTGCCGGGTCGATTTCCATGCCACGTTTGGAAATGACGTGACCCAGCACAATGCCTTCAGTAACCATGAAGTGGCTCTTTTTCCATGAAAGCACTAAATTGACTTCTCGGCACTTCTGAAGTACTCTGTCTAGGTGCTCAAGACAAGAATCAAAACTATCACCATAGACAGAGAAGTCGTCCATGAACACCTCGAGGAAACTGCCTACCATCTCGGCGAAGACTGCTAACATGCATCTTTGGAAGGTTGCAGGTACATTGCATAATCCAAAGGGCATTCTCTTGAAGGCGTAGGTGTCGAATGGGCAAGTGAAGGTAGTCTTCTCTTGGTCTTCAGGAGCGATCGCCACTTGGTTGTACCCGGAGTACCCGTCCAAAAAGCAGAAGAACTCCTTACCTGCTAGTCTTTCCAGTACTTGATCAATGAATGGCAAGGGGAAGTGGTCCGTCTTAGTTGTTGCATTAAGACGACGGTAGTCAACACACACCCGCCAGGATGTTGGTACCCGAGTGGATATTTCCTCTCCTTTGTCATTTGTAACCACGGTAAGCCCAGATTTCTTCGGAACTACATGCAGTGGGCTTACCCATTTTGAGTCGGAAATGGGATAGATAAAGCCTGCGTCACACCATTTCGTTATCTCCTTCATGACGATGTCCCGAAGGTTAGGGTTCAGCCTTCTTTGAAATTCGCGGGACGGCTTGGCATCTTCTTCCAGGTAGATGTGGTGCGAACACAGAGCTGGATTTATCCCTCAGAGATCTGATACACACCAACCAAGTGCCTTGCGGTTCTTTTCTAGAACCTCGAGAAGCTGAGATTCCTGATCCGATTTCAGCCTGCTGATGATGATGACCGTATACATTTGTTCTCCACCCGCAAGGAAAGCATACATCAGGCCTGCAGGAAGTGGCTTGAGTTTTAGTGTTGATCTGTCCAACCTGTTGGTTTCTTCAGACACCATGCTGGTGGTGGGATGTACTTCCTTGAGAGGGCTGCCATCCTCATTATTCTGTTGAGAACCCAGTGAGGTGTCGAACGGTTCTACGCTAGGCTGATCGTGTTCGGTCTGGAGTGACTGCTCAAAGAGATGTGCCTGCATCTGAGAATCTGTCTCCCAAGAATCATCGGAGCAAAGGTTGACTGTGCTCTCCAAGTCCTCCTCGAGTGTGAGGATTTCTCGGGTCCATGAATCATTCAATGACAAAGATGAATCTCTAATCCCAGCAATAAAGTCACAGTCTGCTTCAGATGCTGCCTGGCTCTCATCAGTCGTGGCATTCAACTCTCTACTCATATTGATAGTGATTTGCTTGGTGTCCGAGCTAAAAGTAATCTTGCCAGACCCGTAATCAACCACAGCACCTGAAGTACGTAAAAATGGTCGACCAAGGATGATAGGGGTCTGGAGTAGGGGTGCTGGTGAGTCCATATCAAGAACTACAAAATCTGCTGGAAATTGCATCTCATGCACTTTAACTACGACGTCTTCCAAAAGACCCCGGGGCCGCTTGATGGATCGGTCAACGAACTGAAGGATCATTCGTGTCTACTTGAGCGGACCCAGCCCAAATTCTTGCATTATGGATGATGGCAGAAGGTTGATGGAAGACCCACTGTCAAGGAGAGTGCGCTCGAAGACCTGGTCAAAAATCTCACAACTGATCAGAGGCGCTCCTGTGTCTTGCTTCTTCTGTGGGAGGTTGCTGATGGCTGACACAGTGGCCATGGAGAGAACGTGTTTTTCTACATATCTGCGTATGTTTTCTTGTGCTGGGCGACGCCTGTTGGTACATGCCTCCTTTAGTCCTTTCTTCACAGCTGGCATGTACTCCACGGCCTTCAATAAGGGAATCTCAACAGTCAACTTGTCTAATATGTCCACAACTCCTGGATCAGACAATGCCTTTTTTCGTTTTGCAATTTTTTTGGAATTTTCTATTGCATGAGGAAAAGGAATATGTACATCGCTAGCAGGAAAAATAGAGTTCTTATTTACAACAAGATCATCGCCCATAGAATGTTGTACATCCGAACTACAAAAAGGAGTACAAACTGTATCCTGGCATGTTGGTGCTGCAGGGCGAGCAAAAAGTGTAGCGTCTGCTCCGTCGGTTGGCGAGGGATCGGCTGCTGCTGGCGACTCCTCCAATGCTGGCGCGGCTTCGCTTCGGCTGCGAACTTCTTTTTGTTGTTTTTGATTTTGCTGATTTTTTTGTATTTTTAGTTGAGGCTGCTGCAAATGCACGACGGCTGGAATGACTTCTCCATCTTCTTCCTCCTCACCCGCCCCTGTAGATGGCATGGCTGATGCGGAAGAAGACGATCCACCTGTTTCTTTATTCACCCCAATCTTGGTGGCAGGCGGAGGCAAGGCCCTACCGCTCCTGAGAGTAACAGCATTAGAATAAGCAGTAATATCATTGTCAGACACGGACAGGACATCACAATCTACCTGCTCTTTCTTCTTGAAATTATTGGGGTTGGCTTCGACCTGAGCCGGAATGGTGGTTCAGGTGGCGGTCAGGTCGTCAAGCCGCTTGGTCATTTCCGCTAGCCCTTTGATAAGTTGGGTTAGACAATCCATGGTAGGGTTCGCAGGGGGTGCTTCGGTGGGTTCAGCGTGCAGACCACGCTGCTGATGCATGGATGGATGCGGAGGTTGTTGTTGGTGGTGTTGAGGTGGTGCAGGAAGTTGAAGTTGCTGATAAGAGGGGGGAGGATACTACTGATATTGCTGAGATGGGGCAGCCGCATACTGATTAAACGGTTGTGGATGGCGGTACTGCGGCTGCTGGTATGGCTGATTCGTCCTCCATTGATTTGCATACCGGGAAGGCTGATGATACTGCTGATGAGGCTGAGAGGACTGTCCAAAACGACCACCCTGAGGTAGGTGGTATTGCCGGTTGGCAAGTGGCTGACCCTGGGGTTGTCCCATAGGACGGGTTGGCTGTGCATCGTTGGTCCATACCCCGTTCACTTCCTGAATCAGGGGTGGTGGTGGGAAAACTGGATCAGGTCCTAAAAGAAACTCTGGTTGGTACACAACCATCTGTTGTTGCGGCTAGCCCTGGTCGGGTGCCTGTACGTAGTACACGTGCTGGACTGCCGGTGGCTGCTGGCTTGGCTGAGGCTGATGCTGCAGTTGCTGCTCGTCCTTCTTCTCAGCTGGAGCTTCTGATGGTGTCGCCGATTGAACAGAGTTGATGGTGCCCACCAACAGTTCAAGGTACTTGTTGATCTGATCAAGCTTGTCTAAGTTATGGGTCCTCTTCTCGATCACAGCGAGTTTTTCGAGGTCCTGTGATCGCTTCTCAATGATGTCAACTTTAGAGAGATGGCCCCCGATGATACTGAGGTTGGAGCTCTCATCTCTCTCTGCCTCCTGGGACGCTGCCATGTGTACTTGTTTCTGGAGGATCTGAGGCTGCTTCTGATATGCCTTGGATGAAGAGAGGGCGGCCTCTCCTTCGGCCATTTCTTCAAATATCTGCCAGACTACGTCTTCATCCTTGTTAAAATGCGAACCCCCACATGCTGCGTCAACGAGCCTTTGGCTCTCAATGTTCAGTCCCCCAAAGAAGTGCTGGACCAGGCTGGTCTTCGGAATCTCTTGATGGGGACACTTCTCCTGCAGGTCAGTGAATCTCTCCCATGCTTCATGTACTGACTCGTGGGGTCCTTGGGAGAAATTACTGATTCGGGCTCGCATCTGGTTGAGCCGACCGAGAGGGTAATACTTATGCAGGAAGGCTGACTTCAGCTCCTCCCAGGTCGTCACAACCTTCCCCAGATGGTTAACCCAATAGAGGGTCTTGCCTGTAAGCTGAAAGGGAACGCCGTCATCTTGACAGTGTCCAGAGGGACATTGGGATAGTGAGTAGTGCGGCAAATGCGTGAGAATTGCTGCAGGTGAATGTACGGCTCTTCACTGGTATTTCCATGGAAAGCAGGGAGAAGAGCAATGAACTGGGGCTTCAGCGCAAAATGAGCGTGTACCGGTGGAATGAGGATCCACTCGGTCATCTGGTTGTCTCCCGGATTGTACGTTTCCTTTAGTGTAGGCTTTGGTGGTGGTAGTTCAGGTTCATCATCATCGGGACCACCACCTCCACCTCCACCTCGTCTGCCTCCTCCGCCTCTGCCTCCTCCTCCCTCGTCTCGGTTCATCATATCGTTCAACATATCCTGGAATGCTGTCTGCATGAGGGCCTGCTCAGTCAGCTGCTGTTGAATGGCCTGGATAGATGCCAGCAATTGTGCATTGACTTGATTCTGATCTGGTATCTGTCCCTCTGGTTGGGGTGGCTGCTGACCCTTGCCCTTTCCTCCGGGAGCCATATCAGGGTCTGAGTCGGACGAAATGAACTCCGGAGTAGTC
The DNA here is from genome assembly GCA_037367405.1 of Ottelia alismoides. Lineage (NCBI taxonomy): Eukaryota > Viridiplantae > Streptophyta > Magnoliopsida > Alismatales > Hydrocharitaceae > Ottelia > Ottelia alismoides. Next base: position 359,415 of record JAZKJV010000649.1, on the reverse strand, counting down.
TCCAGGGCTCGCTCCGTCTTTTATCTGCAGAATGAGAGAGTCCTGATCAGACCGCTTGCAATTAATGTTCAGCTGTCATGATAGAGCTGGAATTTAGGTCAACCCCAGCATGTTGTGAATGGAAAAGGATGTAGACTGTAATAGACTTCCATTCACAACGGCGAAGGCGGGACAAAAGTGATCCCAGTTTATTGGGTGGCCAAGAGGAAGGTAGAAAATGAGGAGTCTAGAGATCGATCCGCAAAGTCCGGATCGGGTTCTCGGGAATCGCCTCGAACTTATTGGCGGAGTTGGGTCCATGGAATCGATGTGGGTGTCGGCATGGTCCCGACGAAAACCATCCATGGATTAACTTCGCGAAGCACAAGAGAATGTCGGATGTTGGAAGAAAGATACGATGGTCAACGAGGAATAAAAGGAGTGTAAAACAGTAGAGAGACTCGGTTGAGCGGGGTGGTCAAAGGGAGAAACAACAAAATGTGCGCAAAGGCGCAGGACTCGATCTTTGAACCTTAATCTAGATCCATACAAACACAATACAAAATTGGGTTCACTAACTCACACCATGTGAAGCCGTGAAGGTTCGGCTATTTATTATCTTTTCATTTAGAGCTGTGATTTCAGGCATATCTTATAACAAGTCCTTAGTACGCTACCCTATAGGAGAGAGAGTACTGCCAGAAGAGTATCTCGTACTTGTCCTCCTCATGTGTAACCTGTAGTCTGTACTTTTTGGAGTCCTTGTAACCCTTCCTGGATCCCTACTCAGCCAAAGAAATAGAGAGAGGAAGCCGATAGGCGAAACCAATACTTCGGTTCTCGCTCGCAACGGAATCACCCGTGAGCGTGCAAGAACCTACTCGGACGCAGGACAATGAGACAGACACCCCCGTGAAGGCGTGGCCTATGCTCAATACTTCGGACAGGGTCGATGCTCTATACAACAGAGAGTCATCATTGGTGACCAAGCCCTACTCGCCTACGTACGATAGAAGCGCCATTACTTCGGAAATCCAGGCGATATACAAGGCAGTTGCAGACTGGGTTTTTGGCTTTAATCCTTAGGGGGTCACACTCGCTCAAGGGAGTAGGGTTTTGGTCCCCCTCCAAGGTACCTGAAAACAATGAGGGCTTTATGAACCCAGTACAATGATAATCCATTACATATTTTAATTAAGGTCAAAGTTTTATTTAGCAGTCCCCTTGTTTTAATTTTTGGGTTTTCACTTTTTTTGAGTCTGTTTTCATACCAGCGCCTATCATTTTTGTAGATTCTCATTTAAGTCCTAGGTGCTCAAAATCAGAGGGAGATAGCGGAAAAGCCGTGCAAGTGGTTCCATGATGAAAATCTCACCATTAAACCGAATGATGCATGATGAGTTAGAAGACTTACAGTGCATCCCAGCTCTCTCCATGCGGGTGATGAATACTCATTCATCACTCTTTATTCTTATATTTTAGCTACAAAAACCTTTGCAAATGCATGTAGATACTTGTAAATACAGATAATTAGCAAAAGCATGCATTGTGCAAAAACTAATAATTAGCATGTTTTTGTGCAAAAATAAAAGAATAAAGATGAAAAAGAAAAAGAGGGAAATATTTAGAATAAATATTGAGCAACCTGACCCAAGGGAGGGCTCAGCATGGGCCTGACCGCATAAAAACCAAGTAGAGAGAGATAGGGGCTCACATGTACATATATTTGTAAATAAATAAAATAATATTTTCCTCAGCCAAAAATATGCTTGTATATATTTTGTATATATTTAGAAGCTATTAAAAACAAAATAAAAATTAAAAAAAATCAAAAATCCAAAAACATCTCTTCACCATGTACATAGACCACCTTCTTTATTTATTTCACCTTGTAAATAACCTAATTTATTTTCAAACCTTTTTGTAAATATCCCTTTTTATGTTTTGTAAATAAAATAAATAAAAAGAAACAAGACAAAAATCAAATAAAAATTACAAAATTAAAATACAAAAATATATTGTATATATACCATGTACATATATGTATATCACTAATTATTTAACCTATGTATATAAATAATAAAAATAAAATAAAAATAGCCTTTTATTCCTCCTTTTATCCTATAAATAAATAAAATATAAAATAGGAATAAAAATGTATAAAAAGAACTAATTAAAAATCAAAAATCAAAAATCAATATAGTGTATATATACCTATGTATGGCTACTATGTATAGACCTTATTTTTATTTCCAAAAATTAATTAAAAATCACAAAAAAATAGAAAAAATTAAAATAAAAATATTTTGTGTTTTGAGTTTTTGAAAATTCGGCCATTTAAGGCCCCAAAAAAAATCAAATAAGAATTCAACCCTTGGCGGGCTCTGATTGGTCCACGGGGGATTGTTGACCCCCGGTCAACACCTCCCCCAGGACCACCAGAGCCCGGGTCCTGTTCGCGGACCCGACTTCGCCCAATTATCTCTACCAAACCCGATCCCCATTTCGCCTAATCTAAGGTCCTAATCATCCCCCGTGCATCCGGGAATCTCGCCCGACATTCTTCCTTGGGATCCGCGCTTCAGCTCGCCCTACCCGATCGATCCTTCCTGGACCTGCACCCATATAAAACTCGAGCTCAGCCGCCTCCTCATTCCATCTTTGGCTCTCCACCTTCACTCCCGTGACCTCCATTGTAACCACCGAGGTGACAGCTCGCGTTGGCCCTTGTTGCAGCGAGGAGGAGGTGCTTGGACCATCGATCCGGCAGCCGCGCGCCGCCATGCTCCGCCACCTAGCTGGAGCTCGAGCCTCAGGCAGTGACGACCTTCGAGGCGACGACCAGGAGCTAGCCAAGCTCCAGCCCAGTCTTTCGCATCGCCCAGGTATCCATTTAGCGCATCTATTTAGTGTAATTTCATGTTTCGCCCAAATCGACCCCTCGCCGTGTTCCTCTGATTCCGACCATCTCGCGTACTATTTCGATCATCGGAGCACACCATCACCCTCGCCACTCCCTCGCGCACGTTCTACGCCCACTCGTTCAACCCAGCTCGCCCCGGAGCTGGGAGTCGAGCTCCTCCATCCCCAGCTCGCCGGAGCTCATTCGCACCGACCCACCAGCCACCGTCACCCCGCTTCTTTGGGTCGAGGCACTTTGCCCTCGACCCGCGAAGCTCCTGGCGTGTTTTGCAGGTCAGAAGGAGGGCATCTGAGCCCCCCTCACATCAGGTCCAGGAGCCCACTGCCGCCGAGCTCGCCGGAGCCCCTCCAGGGCTCGGGTGGGCCATCGGACAGTACCAGCAGCTGCGGGACGCCGTCGCCCATCTTCCCCGATCACCAGGAGCAGCTGAGGAGGACTGCAGCTCACGCACGAGGCCGGCGAAGTTCGCCGGAGGAGTGTTCTTCCACCATCCTCCAGCACCGTCTGATCAGCCCCCGCTCCCAGTTTGCATCGCCACCATCCATTTCTCGAGGAGCAGCAGCCGTTGATCAGATCGAGGGGCTGATCTGAACCGTCCGAGCAGCAGAGAGAGAGAGCCACCTGAGACCTGACCCGTCCGATCCTCCACGTGGCTCCCTCTGGAGCGTCGATTTGGCCCAAGAGACAAAGAAGGAGAGCGCCACCATCCAGAGCCGCCCGATCTTCCACGTGGCGCGAATCCAGCCGTCGACGAATAAAGGGGTAATTTGCTTAGGGCCCCCTCTTAGTTTGTCTTTTTATTTTTAGTCCTGTAAATATTTTAGTAACTTTATTTACGTAGGGTAAATTGCATTGTGGACCCTGTGCTTGTTTGTATTTGCATGTATGCCCTTGTGTGTATGAGTCCACGTGCTTCGTCACGTGTCTAGCTGGGCTATTTACATTTTTCATCCTGTAGTTCTGTTGGGTTATGAAATGAATGAATACTTTTTGGTAATTGCATTTATGCCCCTGTGAGTGTTGTTTAAGCGCATGTGCGGATTTTAGTGGGATTTTTGCATCCAAGCCCCTGGACTTTTGGTACGAGTTACCAAAAAGTCCAGAAACTTGGTTTTTATTACCAAAAGGCCCCTGAGTGCCCCAGGCACGCGCCACGCGCGTGATTTGCTGGGATTTTTGCACCTTGGCCCTCAGACTTTTGGGTATTTGCACTTTCGTCCCTGTGCACAGTGCCCCCTCTTTGATTTTTGAATAAATATCAAACCACCTCCAAATTCGATGAAAATTTGACACATGGCTCCTGCCATGTTGTAGGATTTTTGAGAATTTTTGAGGACATTTTTGATTTGATTTAGTATTTTTAAAAATTCAAAAACCTCCTTTTTAGCTACTGTCTAGATATAAAAATACCAAAAAAAATATAAAAACACCTTCAAAAATTCTAAAAAAATTAGCGACTGTTCTTCGCTTGTTGTTTGATTTTCTAGCCAATTTTGGCTATTTTTCATTGCCTAAAAACCCTAAAAATTGAAAAAACCATAAAAACTCATAAAAATTATAATAAATAATTTAAAAATCCAAAAACAATAATTAGGGTGCCTAAATTTTCCTTATCTTTTCTAGAATACAGGAAAATCACCTCCAGGGCTATCTGAGATCCTTAGATATTTTATCTTTGGGTTTCAAGCCTTGCTGGACAGTACCATTTCTTTTTCGCACTGTTTGATTTTTAGAAAATAATTTACCCATTAGAAAAATACCAAAAATTCACCAAAAACACTTAAAAACCTAAAAAACATAAAAACAATTTTTCCTTAATTTTTGCTTGATTTTTGGTGTGTTAAATAATTTGCCCAAGTGTGTTGATATTTGTTTTCTTTTATTTTCTTTATCTTTTAAAAATCCAAAAAAAATATAAAAATTATCAAAAACCACTAAAAAACATTTCCTTTTATTTTTATATTGTTTTTACTACTTCGTAGGCCCTAGGCCAATCCGTGCTCCTTGTGTTCGACCCTGGGAGCTATACCAGGTTAATCACATAGCTAGGACCGCTTGATTTGCTTTGTTTGATTTTCGATTCGTTTCGCGGTTCGATTCTTTTTCTTGATTGACACATCTTCTGAGATCCGGGTCGCAACGACCCTTGTTTCATTACCTTCACCCGGGTCTTAGGGATTTTTGTGTCATCACATAGGGCGCTTTCTCTTTCCTTTGCCCAAGAACAGCCCCGACTGCAAAGTCTGACGTATCGGTCATTATCTCAAAGGGAAGAGTCCAGTCTGGCGGCTGTAAGATTGGAGCCTGAGTAATAAGCTCCTTCAGCTGATTGAAAGCAAGGAGAACCAGCTGATCTACAATGAACTCAGTTTCCTTGCACAAAAGTTCTGTCAAAGGTCGGGCAATGCGGCTGAAATCCTTGATGAATCGTCTGTAGAATCCCACATGCCCCAGGAATGACCTTACATTCTTCACTGTCTGAGGTGGCTGTAGATTTGCAATAACATCCACCTTTGCCGGGTCGATTTCCATGCCACGTTTGGAAATGACGTGACCCAGCACAATGCCTTCAGTAACCATGAAGTGGCTCTTTTTCCATGAAAGCACTAAATTGACTTCTCGGCACTTCTGAAGTACTCTGTCTAGGTGCTCAAGACAAGAATCAAAACTATCACCATAGACAGAGAAGTCGTCCATGAACACCTCGAGGAAACTGCCTACCATCTCGGCGAAGACTGCTAACATGCATCTTTGGAAGGTTGCAGGTACATTGCATAATCCAAAGGGCATTCTCTTGAAGGCGTAGGTGTCGAATGGGCAAGTGAAGGTAGTCTTCTCTTGGTCTTCAGGAGCGATCGCCACTTGGTTGTACCCGGAGTACCCGTCCAAAAAGCAGAAGAACTCCTTACCTGCTAGTCTTTCCAGTACTTGATCAATGAATGGCAAGGGGAAGTGGTCCGTCTTAGTTGTTGCATTAAGACGACGGTAGTCAACACACACCCGCCAGGATGTTGGTACCCGAGTGGATATTTCCTCTCCTTTGTCATTTGTAACCACGGTAAGCCCAGATTTCTTCGGAACTACATGCAGTGGGCTTACCCATTTTGAGTCGGAAATGGGATAGATAAAGCCTGCGTCACACCATTTCGTTATCTCCTTCATGACGATGTCCCGAAGGTTAGGGTTCAGCCTTCTTTGAAATTCGCGAGACGGCTTGGCATCTTCTTCCAGGTAGATGTGGTGCGAACACAGAGCTGGATTTATCCCTCAGAGATCTGATACACACCAACCAAGTGCCTTGCGGTTCTTTTCTAGAACCTCGAGAAGCTGAGATTCCTGATCCGATTTCAGCCTGCTGATGATGATGACCGTATACATTTGTTCTCCACCCGCAAGGAAAGCATACATCAGGCCTGCAGGAAGTGGCTTGAGTTTTAGTGTTGATCTGTCCAACCTGTTGGTTTCTTCAGACACCATGCTGGTGGTGGGATGTACTTCCTTGAGAGGGCTGCCATCCTCATTATTCTGTTGAGATCCCAGTGAGGTGTCGAACGGTTCTACGCTAGGCTGATCGTGTTCGGTCTGGAGTGACTGCTCAAAGAGATGTGCCTGCATCTGAGAATCTGTCTCCCAAGAATCATCGGAGCAAAGGTTGACTGTGCTCTCCAAGTCCTCCTCGAGTGTGAGGATTTCTCGGGTCCATGAATCATTCAATGACAAAGATGAATCTCTAATCCCAGCAATAAAGTCACAGTCTGCTTCAGATGCTGCCTGGCTCTCATCAGTCGTGGCATTCAACTCTCTACTCATATTGATAGTGATTTGCTTGGTGTCCGAGCTAAAAGTAATCTTGCCAGACCCGTAATCAACCACAGCACCTGAAGTACGTAAAAATGGTCGACCAAGGATGATAGGGGTCTGGAGTAGGGGTGCTGGTGAGTCCATATCAAGAACTACAAAATCTGCTGGAAATTGCATCTCATGCACTTTAACTACGACGTCTTCCAAAAGACCCCGGGGCCGCTTGATGGATCGGTCAACGAACTGAAGGATCATTCGTGTCTACTTGAGCGGACCCAGCCCAAATTCTTGCATTATGGATGATGGCAGAAGGTTGATGGAAGACCCACTGTCAAGGAGAGTGCGCTCGAAGACCTGGTCAAAAATCTCACAACTGATCAGAGGCGCTCCTGTGTCTTGCTTCTTCTGTGGGAGGTTGCTGATGGCTGACACAGTGGCCATGGAGAGAACGTGTTTTTCTACATATCTGCGTATGTTTTCTTGTGCTGGGCGACGCCTGTTGGTACATGCCTCCTTTAGTCCTTTCTTCACAGCTGGCATGTACTCCACGGCCTTCAATAAGGGAATCTCAACGGTCAACTTGTCTAATATGTCCACAACTCCTGGATCAGACAATGCCTTTTTTCGTTTTGCAATTTTTTTGGAATTTTCTATTGCATGAGGAAAAGGAATATGTACATCGCTAGCAGGAAAAATAGAGTTCTTATTTACAACAAGATCATCGCCCATAGAATGTTGTACATCCGAACTACAAAAAGGAGTACAAACTGTATCCTGGCATGTTGGTGCTGCAGGGCGAGCAAAAAGTGTAGCGTCTGCTCCGTCGGTTGGCGAGGGATCGGCTGCTGCTGGCGACTCCTCCAATGCTGGCGCGGCTTCGCTTCGGCTGCGAACTTCTTTTTGTTGTTTTTGATTTTGCTGATTTTTTTGTATTTTTAGTTGAGGCTGCTGCAAATGCACGACGACTGGAATGACTTCTCCATCTTCTTCCTCCTCACCCGCCCCTGTAGATGGCATGGCTGATGCGGAAGAAGACGATCCACCTGTTTCTTTATTCACCCCAATCTTGGTGGCAGGCGGAGGCAAGGCCCTACCGCTCCTGAGAGTAACAGCATTAGAATAAGCAGTAATATCATTGTCAGACACGGACAGGACATCACAATCTACCTGCTCTTTCTTCTTGAAATTATTGGGGTTGGCTTCGACCTGAGCCGGAATGGTGGTTCAGGTGGCGGTCAGGTCGTCAAGCCGCTTGGTCATTTCCGCTAGCCCTTTGATAAGTTGGGTTAGACAATCCATGGTAGGGTTCGCAGGGGGTGCTTCGGTGGGTTCAGCGTGCAGACCACGCTGCTGATGCATGGATGGATGCGGAGGTTGTTGTTGGTGGTGTTGAGGTGGTGCAGGAAGTTGAAGTTGCTGATAAGAGGGGGGAGGATACTACTGATATTGCTGAGATGGGGCAGTCGCATACTGATTAAACGGTTGTGGATGGCGGTACTGCGGCTGCTGGTATGGCTGATTCGTCCTCCATTGATTTGCATACCGGGAAGGCTGATGATACTGCTGATGAGGCTGAGAGGACTGTCCAAAACGACCACCCTGAGGTAGGTGGTATTGCCGGTTGGCAAGTGGCTGACCCTGGGGTTGTCCCATAGGACGGGTCGGCTGTGCATCGTTGGTCCATACCCCGTTCACTTCCTGAATCAGGGGTGGTGGTGGGAAAACTGGATCAGGTCCTAAAAGAAACTCTGGTTGGTACACAACCATCTGTTGTTGCGGCTAGCCCTGGTCGGGTGCCTGTACGTAGTACACGTGCTGGACTGCCGGTGGCTGCTGGCTTGGCTGAGGCTGATGCTGCAGTTGCTGCTCGTCCTTCTTCTCAGCTGGAGCTTCTGATGGTGTCGCCGATTGAACAGAGTTGATGGTGCCCACCAACAGTTCAAGGTACTTGTTGATCTGATCAAGCTTGTCTAAGTTATGGGTCCTCTTCTCGATCACAGCGAGTTTTTCGAGGTCCTGTGATCGCTTCTCAATGATGTCAACTTTAGAGAGATGGCCCCCGATGATACTGAGGTTGGAGCTCTCATCTCTCTCTGCCTCCTGGGACGCTGCCATGTGTACTTGTTTCTGGAGGATCTGAGGCTGCTTCTGATATGCCTTGGATGAAGAGAGGGCGGCCTCTCCTTCGGCCATTTCTTCAAATATCTGCCAGACTACGTCTTCATCCTTGTTAAAATGCGAACCCCCACATGCTGCGTCAACGAGCCTTTGGCTCTCAATGTTCAGTCCCCCAAAGAAGTGCTGGACCAGGCTGGTCTTCGGAATCTCTTGATGGGGACACTTCTCCTGCAGGTCAGTGAATCTCTCCCATGCTTCATGTACTGACTCGTGGGGTCCTTGGGAGAAATTACTGATTCGGGCTCGCATCTGGTTGAGCCGACCGAGAGGGTAATACTTATGCAGGAAGGCTGACTTCAGCTCCTCCCAGGTCGTCACAACCTTCCCCAGATGGTTAACCCAATAGAGGGTCTTGCCTGTAAGCTGAAAGGGAACGCCATCATCTTGACAGTGTCCAGAGGGACATTGGGATAGTGAGTAGTGCGGCAAATGCGTGAGAATTGCTGCAGGTGAATGTACGGCTCTTCACTGGTATTTCCATGGAAAGCAGGGAGAAGAGCAATGAACTGGGGCTTCAGCGCAAAATGAGCGTGTACCGGTGGAATGAGGATCCACTCGGTCATCTGGTTGTCTCCCGGATTGTACGTTTCCTTTAGTGTAGGCTTTGGTGGTGGTAGTTCAGGTTCATCATCATCGGGACCACCACCTCCACCTCCACCTCGTCTGCCTCCTCCTCCCTCGTCTCGGTTCATCATATCGTTCAACATATCCTGGAATGCTGTCTGCATGAGGGCCTGCTCAGTCAGCTGCTGTTGAATGGCCTGGATAGATGCCAGCAATTGTGCATTGACTTGATTCTGATCTGGTATCTGTCCCTCTGGTTGGGGTGGCTGCTGACCCTTGCCCTTTCCTCCGGGAGCCATATCAGGGTCTGAGTCGGACGAAATGAACTCCGGAGTAGTCTCCAGGGCTCGCTCCGTCTTTTATCTGCAGAATGAGAGAGTCCTGATCAGACCGCTTGCAATTAATGTTCAGCTGTCATGATAGAGCTGGAATTTAGGTCAACCCCAGCATGTTGTGAATGGAAAAGGATGTAGACTGTAATAGACTTCCATTCACAACGGCGAAGGCGGGACAAAAGTGATCCCAGTTTATTGGGTGGCCAAGAGGAAGGTAGAAAATGAGGAGTCTAGAGATCGATCCGCAAAGTCCGGATCGGGTTCTCGGGAATCGCCTCGAACTTATTGGCGGAGTTGGGTCCATGGAATCGATGTGGGTGTCGGCATGGTCCCGACGAAAACCATCCATGGATTAACTTCGCGAAGCACAAGAGAATGTCGGATGTTGGAAGAAAGATACGATGGTCAACGAGGAATAAAAGGAGTGTAAAACAGTAGAGAGACTCGGTTGAGCGGGGTGGTCAAAGGGAGAAACAACAAAATGTGCGCAAAGGCGCAGGACTCGATCTTTGAACCTTAATCTAGATCCATACAAACACAATACAAAATTGGGTTCACTAACTCACACCATGTGAAGCCGTGAAGGTTCGGCTATTTATTATCTTTTCATTTAGAGCTGTGATTTCAGGCATATCTTATAACAAGTCCTTAGTACGCTACCCTATAGGAGAGAGAGTACTGCTAGAAGAGTATCTCGTACTTGTCCTCCTCATGTGTAACCTGTAGTCTGTACTTTTTGGAGTCCTTGTAACCCTTCCTGGATCCCTACTCAGCCAAAGAAATAGAGAGAGGAAGCCGATAGGCGAAACCAATACTTCGGTTCTCGCTCGCAACGGAATCACCCGTGAGCGTGCAAGAACCTACTCGGACGCAGGACAATGAGACAGACACCCCCGTGAAGGCGTGGCCTATGCTCAATACTTCGGACAGGGTCGATGCTCTATACAACAGAGAGTCATCATTGGTGACCAAGCCCTACTCGCCTACGTACGATAGAAGCGCCATTACTTCGGAAATCCAGGCGATATACAAGGCAGTTGCAGACTGGGTTTTTGGCTTTAATCCTTAGGGGGTCACACTCGCTCAAGGGAGTAGGGTTTTGGTCCCCCTCCAAGGTACCTAAAAACAATGAGGGCTTTATGAACCCGGTACAATGATAATCCATTACATATTTTAATTAAGGTCAAAGTTTTATTTAGCAGTCCCCTTGTTTTAATTTTTGGGTTTTCACTTTTTTTGAGTCTGTTTTCATACCGGTGCCTATCATTTTTGTAGATTCTCATTTAAGTCCTAGGTGCTCAAAATCAGAGGGAGATAGCGGAAAAGCCGTGCAAGTGGTTCCATGATGAAAATCTCACCATTAAACCGAATGATGCATGATGAGTTAGAAGACTTACAGTGCATCCCAGCTCTCTCCATGCGGGTGATGAATACTCATTCATCACTCTTTATTCTTATATTTTAGCTACAAAAACCTTTGCAAATGCATGTAGATACTTGTAAATACAGATAATTAGCAAAAGCATGCATTGTGCAAAAACTAATAATTAGCATGTTTTTGTGCAAAAATAAAAGAATAAAGATTAAAAAAGAAAAAGAGGGAAATATTTAGAATAAATATTGAGCAACCTAACCCAAGGGAGGGCTCAGCATGGACATGACCGCATAAAAGCCAAAGTAGAGGGAGATAGGAGCTCATGTGTGTAAATATACCTGTAAATAAAATACATAAATTTTCCTCTAAAAATAGAATAAAAATGGTTTGTAAATATTGTGAATATTTATAAATATAAAATCAAGATAAAAATAGAAAAATCAAAAAGAAAATAAAAATAGATCACTTGTACATAGTCACCATGTACATAGCCCACTTATCTATATTTATTTCTCCTTATAAATAAATAAATTAATTAATTTCCATAAAATTTGTATATATTCTATCTTTTATGATTGTAAATAAATAAAATAAAAACAACAAAAACAAAAACAAAATAAAAAGAGCAAAAATTAAAAACCAAAAATAACATTGTAAATATACCATGTACATAGATGTATATACTTAGTTATTTCACCCTTGTATAAAAATAATAAAAATAAAATAAAAATATCTTTTTATTCCTAATTTTATGCTATAAATAAATAAAATATAAAATGGGAATAAAAATGTATAAAAATAACAAATTAAAAATCAAAAATAAAAATCCTATATTGTATATATACCTATATATAGCCATATTATGTAAATACCCTATTTTTATTTTGAAAAATTAATTAAAAATCATAAAAAATAGAAAAAATTAAAACAAATATTTTTCATGTTTTAAGTTTTTATTATATCGGCCATTTACTATTTTTAATTGATTTTTCAAATCATTTCCAGATGGCTGCTTCCCATTGGTCCACGGGGATGTTGACCGCCCGGTCAACTCCCCCTGTGGACCACTTCCCACGGATTCCAGCCGCCCGACCCGATTTCTCCATATTTTGGCATCCAGGTCCGATCACCTCGCACCTAAACCCCAGGTCCAATTTGTCCACGCCAGATCCGACATCCTCGCCGGGATGCCTGCCTCGGGGTCCGCGCTCCGAGCTGCCCTACCCGACCATTTTTAGCCGGACCCCTGGCAGTACTTAAGCCGAGCTCGGCCTCCCATTTTCCCATCTTTGGCTCCCCACCTTTCATTCCCGTGACCTCCACTGCCTTCCCTGAGGTGACAGCTCTCCGTCGGTGGTGTCGAAGAGAGGTGAAGGTGCCCGGACCTCTGATCCGGCGAGCTAGCGCCGCCGTGCTCCGCCTGAAGCAGGAGCTCGAGCCTCGGGCCACGACGACCCGCGAGGCAATGACCTAGAGCAAACCCAGCTCATCCACAGTCGATTCCTCCACCCAGGTAGCCCTAGTTTCCTTTCCTGTTCTTTAATTTCTAGTTTCGCCCAAATCTCGTCGTCGCCGTTCACCTCCGATTCCGGCCACATCCATCTTCGTATCGATCATCGGACCGCACCATCACACTCGCCTCTCCTTCGCGCACATTCTCCGCTCTCTCACTCAACCCAGCTCGTACAGGAGCTGGGGTTTCGAGCTCCACCGTCTACACCTCGCCGGAGCTCGACCGCCCCGCCGCACCGATCACCGTCACCCCCTCTCACAGGGTCGAGGCACTTTGCCCTCGACCCGCGAGTCTTCTGGTGCTCTTTTGCAGATACAAAGAGGATTGTCTGAGGTCCTCTAACTCGAGCCCAGAAGCTTCCCCTCCGCCGGAGTCGACTGAGCTCCTCAGAGCTCCTTTGCTCCATCGGAGACCACCATTCGACGCGGAAGGCCAGCACGCATCTTCTCCGATCATCAGAGCCCCGCGAGGAGGACGCCAGAGCACACACGGCCCCGGCGAAAGTCGCCGGCCTCCAGTTCGTCCACCATCCTTCCCTGCCGTCCGATCGACCCCAGGCTCCAGTTTAGATCCTGACCGTCCATCTGAGGAGCTTCCAGCACCGTCCGATCTTTGGAGGAGCGATCTGGACCGGTCGATCGCCGAGGTTTAGCCACATCACCTCTCGTCTGTCCGATCTTCCACGTGGCGACGCCTTGGCCGTTCGATCAGCCCGAGGATTCCAGCGTTGGGCGCCACCCCGTTCTCAGCCGTCGATCAGCACACGTGGCGCCCATCTGACAGCCTACTTAATAAAGGGTAAATATTCCCTTAGGCCCCCATGTTTACTTTATTTCGTGTTTAGTCACGTAAATACCATAGTCAGTTGTTTTTATTTTGGTACTTTTGCATTTTGGACCTTGTCTTTTCTGCTATTTGCATGTATACCCCTGCCTGTAGTGTGTCACGTGCATCGACGCGTGTTTGTCTGGGACATTTGCATTGATAGCCTTGTAGTTCTGGGTGGTTATTGAATGAATGAAATGTTTAAGAAAATTACAGATATGCCCCTGTGAATGATTTATTTGTGCATGTGCGTATATTTTGGGTATTTTACGATAAGGCCCTCGGACTTTTAATACCTATTATTAAATAGTCCTCGGACCTTAGTTTATTTGCAATTAGGTTCCTGTGTGCCCCAGACACGCGCCTCGTGTGTGACTTCTTGGGATTTTTGCACCGGACCCCCTGGAAGTTCTGGTATTTACGTACAGGTCCATGTGCACTGTACCTAGGTTATCATTTTTAATAAAATATCAAACTCACTCCAAATTCAACGAAAATTGGACACATGGCTCCTGCCATGTTGTAAAATTTTCTAGAATTTTGGAGACATTTTTGCTTTTATTTGCTATTTTTAAAAAATCAAAAACACCCTTTTTCTTCACTGTCTAACTGAAAAATTCACAAAAAATAGTAAAATACATCTAAAAATTATAAAAAAAAATTAGCTACTATGTGTTTTGTCTTGTTTGAGCTTCTGACCAATTTTGGTCATTTTTCATTATATAAAACTCATAAAAATTGAAAAATACTAAAAACTTTATAAAAATTCTAGTAATTAATTTAAAAATCCAAAAATAATAATTCTGATGCCTTTATTTTCCTTAGACTTTCTAGTTTATAGGAAAATTACCTTCAGGAGTTAATAAGCCCTTTTGCATTTTAAATTGGCCTTTTACTCCTAACTGGACAGTACCTCCATTTCCCTGCCTTGTTTTATTTTTAGAAAATTAAATAAAAATCAGAAAAATACCAAAAAATCACTAAAAACGGTAAAAAAGATAAAAAAAACATAAAAAAACATTTTTATTTGAATTTTTGAGTGATTTTTGATGCATTAAATAATTGTGTGTATTGGCTTGTTTCTTTGTTTTCTTTATTTCCTTCATTGATTAAAAATCCAAAAAAAATTATAAAAATTAAAAATCCACCAAAAATACATTTCTTTTATTTTATTTCTTTTTGAGACTACTTTGTAGGCTGCGAGGCCATCACGTGCTCCTTGTGTTCGATCGTGGTCGCTATACCAGGTTAATCTAATAGCGAGACCGCTACTTATGTTTGATTGATTTTTATCTGATTTGGTGGTCTATTCTTTCTCGATCGACACCGCTTGGTGACTTGGGTCGCAACGACCCTTGACGGCCTTTTTACCTGAGTTGCCAGGCGTGTCATCAGAATGGCGCCATTGCTGGGGAGCACGGCTTAGTAGTTTTTCTTTTTATTTTTCATTTTCTTTTTATTTTATTTTCTTTTTTCGCGGCTTTTTCTGAGTCTGCGGCCTTTCGCGGCTTTTTGTTTTTCTTTTATTTTTTATTTTATTTTCTTTTATTTTATTTTCTTTTCTTTTTGTTTTTGTTTGATTCTGCTTGTTTATTTCCTTTGTCATTTCTGCACATATACCCTTGTTCACATTTTCTGTATCTATTTGATTATTTTATTTGGTTTGACACTTGTCTTCTTTCTTGCGAGGGCCCGAGGGATCGAGGAGACAGCTTTCGAGAAGCCAGCACAATCGCGGGACTTGGAGGCGGCTCCCTTCTACACGGAGTCGTAGGAGAGCGTGAGAGAGAGAGAGAGACTTAGTGGGCAAGGATTAGAGTAGAGTAGTTAGACTTTATTTCAGTTTTATTATTTATAATAATACAGGGACAGACTGTGGACTTGGACCTGTTTAGCGGGTCTGTTTCGCCGAGCACCGGTGTGCTCGGGAGACCCTTAGGATTTTTCGCGGCTTTTTCGCGGTTTTTTGTTTTTCTTCGCTGCCTTTTACGGTTTCACGCGGTTTTTCTCGAGCCTCTAGATTTAGGATTTTCTGCTTGACTGTGCCGTAATTAGTAAGATCCACACACTTAATTGATTGCATGTTCCTATAGAGCGTTAATTGGACCTACTAATAAATCATTAATAAAAATAACTGACTCACTCCCTTCGAGCCTGCGTGCCGTAGCCTGCCCTGCCAAGCGCTGCTCCTAAACCTGATGTGTCGGGAGGAGGAGGGGTAGACCGAGACCGGACCCTTTGGCTTGAAGGATCGGTGATCAGTTAGACTTTTCTTCGAGTAGAAGTTGCCTGTTTAGGGACTCGGCTTTTTACCGATGCACCATATAAGTAGTTTCTTTCAGTCTTTACATTTCTGCGCGGATCACTTTGCATGTAGAGTGCTGGAGACAGGTACACATTTCTATCTTTGCATGCATCATTGATTTCATCGCGCATCGGTTTTTTCGTCTTCTCCCTCTGTTTTTGACTTAATAATCAGGAGAACCGAAAAATTCGTTAGGACTTTTGTTTTTATTGAAAAATATTAAAAAGAAAAACAATAAAATTGGGATTGTTTAAGCTATTGCCCTTAAAAGACACTTGATCTAAAAAACTTGTCTTGGGGAGAGCAACCCCCTCATTGGTTGGTTTGATTGTGCGAGAGAGTGATCCGTACACTAGGTATAGCCCTCCGGTGCTATTCCCGACTGATTACCGACTCTTTCACGCGGGACAGTCGGTTGGGGTAGTATCGGGTATCCCAGCAGGTCACGTAATCGCTCGGATAGATTGATTGTTCACCAAAATAAAATTGATAAGATAATTTGACCGAGCCTTTACGGTCTTCAGCTCGCGTTGTGTTGATGAACTGAGGGGTTTGTTTTCTGATCATAGTTTCTCCAGATCCCATCCGCCTTACTCGTTACATCACAATGATGGGTAGACGATCTCTTAGGCAGCCTCTGGCTGCACTGCTTTCGGGTGCGTCTACCCGTTCATCTAGGTTGGCTCGTGAGAGCCGAGACCAGCTCTCTGATCCTGAGTATGATTCTGCCATGTTCCCCCTCGACCCCCTTTCTTTCGGTTCCGAGAGACCAGAGCCAGAGGAGAGATTAGCAGATTTATCGGCACCTGAGTTTGGCTCGTTTGGTTTTGCAGACACCATGGCCGGCAGTTCCGAGGATCGCTCTAGAGGTCCACAGCCTGAGCACTTTGTGTTGGACCAGGGAGCGATCAACTCCACCCTGATTGCCTCCCTCAAGACAGTTCAACAGCAGTTGAGGGATCAGGGAGCGTTCATGCTAGATAAGAGGAGAGAGATGGAGCAGATGAGAGCAAAGAGAGAGCAACGGAGAGACGGGTCGAGAATCCCGGATGATGCATATGCAGCAGCCGCATCAGCAGCCGCCGCAGCCGTGGCGGGAGTGAAGGATATGGTATGATCCTCAAGCGCATCACGGAAGCGTGAGTGTCGTATCGAATACGACGAGGAGCGACTAGTCGGACTAGTTGCTCGATGCAGCGGAATTTAAAAATTTTAACCACATGATCCAAGAACACTTCTCGAATCGTTTCGTCTAAACCACAAACAAGTAATAGGATTACCTCTTGAAGCATGGTTGCGATCGAGTCTCTAAACGAAGAGACCTCCTGTCTCAAGTCCGATCCGACGGAGGAGACGCTTGCGAGCGCGGGGATGAACTGCGTGCTTCTCCCAATCCATGTTGATGATCCAAGCGGCGGATCTCTTGATCTCGACACACGAGATTCGACGTCTTCTTCACGAGCGAGGCGCACCGAAGGAGACGGAGATCCACGAGCAGAAGAACGGGCAACATAACGATGATGTCGCGGCGATGGAGAATCTCTCCATGGCATCCATGGTGGACGGCCATGAGAGGGAGAGAGAGGGCTGACCTCTAGGGAGAAAGAGAGAGAGAGATGCTTCTCAAGCATTGTGTGTAAAATAGAGAGCATGGTATGCCTCTGTATTTATAGGGTTTTGGGATCCATGGATCTCAATCCATGTGACATATAAAATCAATGGATGAGATTGATTTATGTCAATCCAATGGTCAAGATTGTTGTTGGTAAAAACCAACAACTAGTGATTTAATTTGATAAAAATATATTTGATAAATCAAATAAATATTAATACCATATTAAATCAATCAAATAAGGAGAGAGGAATAAAGAGAGATCAACCTTCCTCTTTGGAAGGGGGGACGGCCACCAATTTCATAAGGAAATTGGTGCTGCCCCCCTCTTTCCAAAAGGGAGGACAATCTCATGGCAATCCATGAGATTGCAGATCTCCTTGAATTTCTCTCTACTTATTTTCCAACAACAATTTGTTGGTATTTTAATTCACCAAAATAATTCTCAATTAATTTTGGGAATATTGCAATCTTAACATTGGAATATTGTGAATCATATTCACAACCCAAAACCAAATGTAATTTACATTTTCAATTAATTAGACAATGTGTATCCAATACACATTAATAATTAATCTACTAATATAAATTATATTTAACTCTCTCTAAGACATTATAAATCACATTTATAATATATTATGAATAATTGGATATTACTATCCACATTATTCTTATCCTTGATAATTAAATCATATTTAATCATCTTGGAAGCGCTTTATCTCATGTGTTCAAATAATATGAATCACATTCACATTATTCACATCTTTGATAATCAAATCACATTTAATTATCTAAGATAACTCTCTTTATAATATGAATCAAATTCATATTAATCTTGATAATTAAATCACATTTAATTATCCATTTTCTCAATGCTCGTATACATATATCAACAATAGAATTATCCATGAACTCTTTCAAGGATAATGCGCTTTCTCCGCGAATACTTGGAGATAAGAACATGGCGATTGTATTGTTCCACGTATAGTGACATGGATATTGAGATCACATCTCAAATCCAGATCTCGGGCCTCCCATAGATGCTTGATTAAATCAAGACCGTAAATCTAATCTTCTCATTGAATCTGAATCACGTTCAGATCAATGTCCAACATTTGGACTAAGATCAGATTACTTCTCTACTGAGAGGAGTCACTAAAATCCAGACCCGTTTCATCACTCCCTAGGAATGGAAGCGTCATGGTTATACAATCGTTTATGATCACATCACCCTCAGGTATTCCCAATACCTGTACATCCTGCATACTGGAAGACTCAGAATAAACGCGAAGTATTAGATCAACTTTGCACTGTCTACTTCATGGTTCTATCAGCAAGTTTCTCATTTGATCATTGGAAGTCAGTATCGATCATATACTTTCCAAAAGCATATATCATACCTAGGTCTTGATCATATACTTTCCAAAAGTATATATCAAACCAACAAATTCAGTCAAGCTTCCAAAGCGAGACGACCATGCGCACGGAATTTGATTCTTCCCAATATCTCATGAGTGAGCTCATGTCTTCCGGTTCAGTAGTGAACCTGTATGATCCCTTTGAGAGATCGTATTACTCATATGCCCTTATATGCACACCAGCGCGCCGGTGTATAGACCTTGATTAGGTCATCAACCTATTGATCTGCCAAATGTACATACTCAGACATATAGTAACACATCTATCTCCGGTCAGAGGATGTGTGCCTATATCATGACAGCATATGATATAGGACTTTGGTTATCTCGATCTCGTTAAGTCAACTCTTTGACCTAACTAATCTGACACCTCTGAATCTCCATTCCTATGTAGAGGACCTGCATCAAGAAGTCGGTCAGATATCAGCCTAATTGAGAAAGGATTGCCATCTCCTACTCAGGCTGGAGATCATCTCTTAATAATCATTTGACGGTGCTTGATGAGTCCTCAATCTAACTCATTAGATATTCATTTAAGCACCAGCCTCTATGATTCAATAATTGATTCAACAGCTGTATGATTATTAAGACGGCCATGGTACATAACCCTAATTGTACTAAGGGACCTATTATGCAAATTATGTACTCTTTATTTCAGATTAAGGAGTGAATTGCAATAACATTTATTGCATAATGGCTCGCCGTGGGCTCGCATGTCCAACAATCTCCCACTAGCCCAAAGAGCCATTAATGGGCTAATCATTTAAACCCACACTCATGTGACAATCATAGGCTATTTAGAAAATAGCTAGGTAAGCTGATCAGTCACTCTGTTCCCAATAGACTACGCCAAGTCCTTTTACGGCACTTGCATATCTCCTAGTAACAGTGCTCGCATCCAATGCGAATGTTGCATCTCATGCAACCGATACTCAATTTTGTTGGTTATAGTGTCCTTGACACTACATCTTATTAATTATCATAACCAGTATTCCCATAATCCTTTTAGAATACCTTTATTCCTGGAGATCTCTATCTCCTAAGGTAACTGCAGTCAGGATCCTTATAGATCACTATCTACAAGATCTTAAACTTTTGAAGATAAGACTTTGAGATCACTATCTCTAAGTTTCATCATCTTTGAAGATATTATTACTGCAATCAAGTGTTTTATCTCCATAGCAGGATTAGTAACAGTTTACTACTCCCACTGCATGGCAGACATCTGGCTCTTGTACACATCTAGCATATACCCAGCTTCTCATAACTGATGCACAAGTGCAAGCAGTTCTAGCATTCACTTCCTCAACTCTTTGAGGTGCTATCCCTTTAGACAGGTCACTACTACATCTTAAGGGAAGGAAGCCTTTCTTGGAATTTTCCAGAAAATGGAATAAGTCGAAGGTGTATTACTAATGTGACGGTCCCAATATCCTCTTCTCTTTGCTTCTGAACAACTTCAGAACTAAGATCTAAGAGGTATCCTTGAGATCGTATCTCAAGGTATGGAACAACCAAATTATAAAACACTTATTATTTATTCTTATATCATTCTAAATGATTAGAATAATATCTACATTTAGCACGATGAACACAATGGCACTCCCACTAAGCTTCACATGGTTCATCAAGATTTTATCTGAAATCACAACATTTATAATTTCATCAAATCTTATGTTCCAACTACAAGAAACTTATTGGAGTCCAAAGATGGAGTTCTTCAGCTAGCACACCTTGCTTTCCTCAACCATGAAGCCCTGGGGCTACTTCATATGAATATCCTCAGAGAGGTATTCATAGAGGAATGCAATCTTGACTCACACCATGAAGATGTCATAGACAAGTTGTGTAGCTATAGGTAACAATATTCTGATGGGTTAAAGCAAGGTCACTGGAGAGCAAGTCTTATCGCAAGCGATGCCTTCTCTTCGGTGTGTAGCTCATGGCTACGAACCGTGCTTTGAAGGTCTATACCTTCTCATCAGGTTCCCTCTTTCTCTTGAAGATCCTTTTACACCTCAATGGGTCTGACCCATATAGGTGGATCCTCGAGGGTCCATATACAACACTTGTATATGAAGTCTACATTAGACTTTTATTGCTAACATCCATCTTCCCATGTCATGATCCTCAGGAGCTTCATCACATGAAGTTCGATCATTTTCAGATTTAACTGACACATGTCCATCCTCAAACTTATTTGAAGAGGTATTAATGTTTCATCTTTAATTATCTATTTTAGTTTCCGATTTCAGGAGCCTCATTATCTTTTCAAGATTAAATGAGTTCCTTTACTTCATTTTCATCTTGATTCTCAAGAGAGTCATCCTATAAGAATCATATTCTCAAAGATGAGATCTTTTAAGAATCTCAAGGTCATAAAGTAGGTATCTAATACCATCCTTTATTTTCCTATTGAAGAAGCACTCTCTGGTGCTAGATTCCAGCTTACCATCTTGGGACCTTATTAAGTGTATAATGTAGTCTCTACCACATATACCTGGAAACTAAGAGATAATTATGCTAAGATTAATCATTGATCAAATCATGTCACACATGATCAATTGCATCTCCCTACAACTCTATTGAGTTAAGGCTCATTAGGAGGGATGAGATAGAAATGATATTCACATCTCCATAAGGTATTCCTTGAATTCATCTAATAGGTACAAGCTACCTTGATTAGATCAAATTCATTTCATCTTCCTTCAAACTCTGGTTCTAAACCAAATTGTGAAATCTTTGAACATTTCAAAGTTTTCTAAGTGAAGAGAAGAAATTTCATATCAAAAATAATCACTAATAGATATCACATATCCATAATGTTTATTCTGATATAAATGATTCACATACATCAATATGTATGAGATCTTGAATACCTTAGCATCTTACACCTTTCCCAAAGAAGGGTGTATTGGACATTTTTACTCTTGAATACAATATTCATAAGTATGTAAGATTTGAACAGTTAGACAATCTAAAGGTTCATCTCTTATCAGTCTATTGATCACATCAACAAACAAATGTCCAAAACATGATGCCAGATCATTGTCAAATGATCTTTATCCTCCTTTTGATCTTTAAAGGTCTAATTTTCAGTATTAGAAATCTTAATGAATCATTCATTAATTTTCTAATTTAATAGAGTCCACTAGATTTTAGATTATTATCTTAAATATCTCCATCATAACTCTTTATGATAGATAAATTTCAGAATTCATGTTTATATCCAACAATTAGAAATAAACAATGAGCGTATTCTAATATCTAGGTTATAGAGACATTCTCTAAGACTAAGGGCTCCCACTGAAAATATGAAGTCTATTGATCTCATGGAAATTGTTGTAACATTTGCATCACTTTCAACATGGATGACCAATAAACCTTAAGATCAAATTTCTAATACATATGCAACCAATTGCAAGTGTGATTAGAAGATTGAGATACAATTATTAGACTTTATCTTATCAAATAAGTAAGTCAATTTCAATGTTTACATGTAGATTAATTTGATGCACTATCTGATTCCTTCTCTAAGGATTCTAGATAGATTTGATAGTCATACTATCAACACATCAACTTATTGCAGTATTGGCATTCATCCAACTCTTTGGATGGAAGCAACAGAAGTACAATCAACTCTTTGACTATACTTCTTACTTGAGTTCAACCCATGCTTCCACTGCGCTCCCTTTATCTCTAAGCAACCATTGCTCAAGACTAAAGGATCTCTTATCTTAAAAACAAAAATTTCAATATAAGAGTATTTCAACACTTATACATGCTTCATTAAATTCATACAATATGAATATTATGAAGCTTCATGAATGACTAGAGTAAAGATAGTAGAATGATGACACTCATCACCTACATCCATCTAAACTCTTAAAGCATAGGTTCAGGTAGGTACTCAAACAATTTGAATACATTATCTCTAATAGAGCTACCATTCTACATGATGTAGAGAACCATGTCATTCATGATTAAATGTCAAGAGCACATATGTATGCCAGAATATCTTTATTGATTTTTATAAGGATTAATTTGATAATTACGATCATCATCGACATGTCACTTCAAAAGTACATTCGATAAGATCAAGACTTATAGAGACATACAAACCCTAGGGTTTTAGTCCTATTGTCTTATTTAATTATCACTTCTCATTATTATGAGGAAACTTGCACATTGCAACCACATACATTATTTGTCCAATCGCAAGTACAATATCTGGATCATGGGTCCAATCCATGATATTCTGCTAGTTATTAATGAGTATAACATTGAGTGGGTTTAATGAAGGATTATCTGAAATAAGTGATTTGCATAAGGGTATATATTTATATATATACATGTTTTACTTTGAATTAGGAATTTTTATATCAAAGTTGTCTTGCCATGTCAACAATGAAAGTTCATTCCCTTAATCACTTTCAATGTAGGAGATATACTTACCATTATATCTCAAGCAAGATCTGGGATCTCCTTCCTTATCTTTGTTGCATCCCAATAATATAAGAACCTACAACTCGGATAAAAAGAAGAGGGAACACATTCCGCCTTGCAAGTCCAACTTGCATCTCTCAATTCGGTCTTTAATACCCGGGCCTGATGAGCGACCCGAGCGAACGAGGTAAAGGTACTGAATAGGTCGTTGCGACCTCTATCACTCAGAGTCACTCAATCAAGAAAAATATCGAACCGCGAAAGAAATCAGAGATCAAAACACGAAGTGCGGTCCTAACTATGGGATTAACCTGGTATAGCTCCCAGGGTCGAACACAAGGAGCACGGGTTGGCCTAGGGCCTACGAAGTAGTAAAAAGAAAATAAAATCAAAGAAAAGTATTTTTTAGTGGTTTTTAATAATTTTTATATTTTTTTTTGGATTTTTCAAATATGAAGAAAATTAAAGAACACAAAAACAAGCACACTTACACAAATTATTTAACACACCAAAAATCAAGCAAAAATTCAAGAAAAATGGTTTTTATGTTTTTTAAGTTTTTAAGTGTTTTTGGTGAATTTTTGATAATTTTCTAATGTATATTTTACTTTCTAAAAATCAAACAGTGCTAAAAAGGAAGGGTACTGTCCAGCAAGGCCCAAAACCCAAAGATAAAATATCTAAGGATCTCAGAGGGCCCTGGAGGTAATTTTCCTGTATTCTAGAGAAAATAAGGAAAATTTGGGCACCAAAATTATTGTTTTTGGATTTTTAGATTATTTATTATAATTTTTATGAGTTTTTAAGGGTTTTTAGATTTTTAGGGTTTTTAAGTGATGAAAAATAGCAAAAGTTGGCTAGAAAATCAATCAACAAACAAGAAACAGTAGCTAATTTTTTTAGAATTTTTGGGGGTGATTTTATATTTTTTTGGGATTTTTAAACCTAGACAGTAACTAAAAAGGAGGTTTTTGAATTTTTAAAAATACTAAATAAAATCAAAAATGTCGTCAAAAATTCTCAAAAATCCAACAACATGGCAGGGGCCATGTGTTAAATTTTCATCGAATTTGGAGGTGGTTTGATATTTATTCAAAAATCAACAAGGGGGCATAGTGCACAGGGACGTAAGTGCAAATACCCGCAAGTCTGGGGGCCAAGGTGCAAAAATCCCAGCAAATCACGCGCGTGGCGCATGCCTGGGGCACTCAGGGACCTTCTGGTAAGAAAAACTAAGTCCTTGGACCTTTTGGTAACTGGTACCAAAAAGTCCAGGGGCTTAGATGCAAATAACCCACTAAAATCCGCACATGCTCAAATAAAATGCTCACAGGGGTATAAAAGCAAATACCAGAAAGTATTTCTTCATTCAATAACCCAACAAAACTACAGGATAAAAGACGCAAATATCCCAAACAAGCACATGGCGACGCACGTGAGATCACACACACAGGGGTATAAATGCGAAACTAAACAAGTACAAGGTCCACAGTGCAAATTACCCTACGTAAATAAAATAACTAAAATATTTACAGGACTAGAAATAAAAGACTCAAACTACGAGGGGGCCTAAGTAATTTACCCCTTATTATGTCGACGGCTCGATAGGCGCCACGTGGAGGATCCGACGGCTCTGGATGGGCGGCGCTCTTCTTCTTCAGCTCTTGGGCCAGATCGACGGTGCAGAGGTGGCCACGTGGAGGATCGGTCGGCTCAGGTGCTGGGGGCCTCTCTCCTCTGTGCTGACGGTTCGGATCAGCCCCTCGAGATAATCAACGGCTGCTGCTCCTCAGTGGATGGACGATCAGGATCGAGACTGGAGCGGTGGGGCTGATCGGACGGTGAAGGAGGATGCAGGAAGAACACTCCGCCGGCGAGCTTCGCCGGCCTCGTGCGCCTGCAGTAGTCCTCCTCAGCTGCTGCTAAGTATCGGAACAGATCCGCGGTGACGTCCCGCAGCTGGTGAAGGCCTCAGATGACCCGGTCGAGCCCTGGAGGGGCTCCGGCGAGGTCGGCGGCGACGGGCTTCTGGCCTGGATGTAAGGGGGCTCAGATGCCCTCCTTTTGACCTGCAAAAGGCACCAGAAGCTTCGCGGGTCGAGGGCAAAGTGCCTCGACCCGAAGAAGCGAAGTGAGCGTGGACTGTGGGTCGGGACGGATGAGCTCCGGCGAGCGGAGGATGTTGGAGCTCGACTCCCAGCTCCGGGGTGAGCTGGGTTGAGTGAAAGAGCGAAGAACGTGCGTCGGAGGATGGCGAAGGTGTGTGTGGGTTCCGATGATCGATAAAGTGCGCGATATGGCCGGAATCAGGGGAACTCGTCGGAGAAGCGATTTGGGCGAAATGAAAAATTAAGCTAAATGGAAGGGCTAATCGGCTACCTGGATGATGCGGGAGACTGGGCTGGAGCTTGGCTAGCTCCTGGTCGTCGCCTCGAAGGACGTCAAGGCCTGAGGCTCGAGCTCCGACCGAGTGGCGGAGCACGGCGGCGTGAAGCTGCCAGATCGATGGTCGGGCACCCTCTCCTCTCTGCAACAGGTGCAATCGCGAGCTGTCACCTCGATGAATGCTCTGGAGGTCACGGGAATGGGAGTGGCGAGCCAAAGATGGAAAGAGGAGGCGGCTGAGCTCAGGCTTTATATGGGTGCAGGTCCGGGAAGAAGGGGTTGGGTCCGGCTCGATGAAGCACGGACCCCTAGGCAAGGAGTCGGGCGTGGTTCCCGGATGCACGAGGAAGGATCGGGGCGCGAGATTTGCGGGTTTGGAAGCCGGGTCGTGACACGATAAATCGGGGAAGTCGGGTCGGGCGTCACGACCCGTGTGAAGTGGTCCACAGGGGGGAGTTGACCGGGCGGTCAACAATCCCCGTGGACCAATGGGGAAGGGCCACGTCATAAAGATTTAGAAATTCAAAATAAAATAGGAAGTGGCCGATTCATGAAAAACTCAAAACATAAAAAATGTTTGTTTTATTTTTTTCTATTTTTTTGTGATTTTTAATTAATTTTTGGAAATTAAAATAAGGTATTTACAATATAGGTCTATACATAGGTATATATACAATATATGATTTTTGATTTTTGATTTTTAATTAGTTATTTTTATACATTTTTATTCCTATTTTATATTTTATTTATTTATAGGATAAAATGAGGAATAAAAGGCTATTTTTATTTTATTTTTATTATTTATATACATAGGTGAAATAAATAGTTATTTACAACTATATACATGGTATATGTACAATATGTTTTTGTATTTTTAATTTTGTAATTTTTATTTGATTTTTGTTTTGTTTCTTTTTATTTATTTTATTTACACTATATACATAGATTATTTACAAAAAGTTTTGAAAAATAATTTTATTTATTTATAAGGGTAAATAAATAGGGAAGGTGGTTCATGTACATGGTGTAAGGGTATTTTTGGTCTTTTTGATTTTTAAATTTTTATTTTGTTTTTAATAGTGTATAAATATATACAAAATATATACAAACATATTTTTGGATGAGGAAAATATTATTTATTTATTTACATAAAATATGTACACATGAGCCCCTATCTCCCTCTACTTGGCTTTTATGCGGTCAGGCCCATGCTGAGCCCTCCCTTGGGTTAGGTTGCTCAATATTTATTCTAAATATTTCCCTCTTTTTCTTTTTCATTTTTATTCTTTTATTTTTGCACAAAAACATGCTAATTATCTAGATTTACAAAAATGCATGCTTTTGCTAACTTTTCCTATTTACACATATCTACATGCATTTGCATAGGTTTTTGTAGCTAAAATATAAGAATAAAGAGTGATGAATGGGTATTCATCACCCCCCTATACTATACTTTGTTAGTCCCTTAGCAAACACTTATTTGAAAAAGAAGTGAAAAAGAAAGAAGGAAAAAGAAAAAGAGAATGTACATGGATCAAGGTTGATTATTAAACTTGCCTTCATTAAATTGAGGTATGGAGCTTAATCAGATCTTTGGATTATTAATGTGTCGGAACCTTATTTAGACTTAAGCTTAAAACCTAACAGCCTCTAAGTTCCACTATTCTATAACCAAGACTCCTCAATGCTCCAGATCAGAACAAGTCACCAATCACAAACCCTGAAGACCATGAATCTTTTCTTGTCCTGTGAAAGTGAGGTCTAAGCTCTCCACCTCAGAAATGGCAACTTGACAACCCTCCCCAACAAGGTAACTCTATGACCTCAATCTGGCCACTCTTTCCTCGAGGAGCGGGGTATTCCCTTCTAAGTTCAAGTACAACCGGCTCAAGAAGAGGGGGAAGAAGAGAATGGGTCAAGGCCAGTGTAGCCAAGTACCCTTGGGAGCTTGACCAGTGTAGCCAAGTCTCCCTGCTGCAAGCTACAACAGGTGGATCATGAAACCAAGCTTTGCTTATTGCACTTATATACATACTCCGGTGGGATTATCATTTTCTCTCAGACCCACCACTTTTTTGGAGTTCTTTTCTTTTTGCATTTTTTTTTCGAGTGCATCTATACAACATGTACATGTGCAGCATATATACAAGGAGTTTTTCCTCTTGAGCCAGTAGACTATCCCTCTTTTGAAGCTTTATTGCAACCCACAACTCCCGTCGTTAGACCTCATGGCAACCAGACCAAGTTGAGACGCACTTCCTTCACTAAATGAAGAAGAGAGGTTCCGCCTAGAAGTACTACCCTCATATGCTACCCCAAGCCAAGGAAGACTGCCTCCTCACCACCTCATCCGTAGAGAGCTCGGTGCATAGTGCGGTTGTCCAAGTAAAGCCATAATCTATATGAGTCATGTGTTGTTGTTAAGTGCTCTACTTAGGCTCATTGAGATGACATGTGATCATAGCCTAGTGGACTCAAAGAATTAAGTCACCATGGACCTGAAAAGCCTTAAATCTAAGCCCTATAAGGTTCCTCTTAGAAATTAGGTGGATTAAGATCTTAATCAAGCTCCATTTCTCAATTTGATTCCAGGCTAGTTTAAATGTCAACTATCATCCAGAAAAACTATATACATATGTACAAAAAGATGCATATTTACACACTATTTTACAATCATGCAAAATTTTTGAAAAATGTTTTGAAATCATGAATGATGATGCATGAAGTGCAAGTTTTGCAAAAAGATATTTACACACATTTACACAAGATTTTTGCAAACTTTTGATTTTCAAAACATTTTGGAAAAATTTTGTACTATATACATAATTTTGATACAAAAATATTTACACAAGCTTTACACAAAAGATGTTTGAAATCATTTTTACAAAAATAATTTGTACACTAGCTATGTATGTGCAAATAAAAGAAGATTATGTACATGAAAAATTTTTAATTTTTGTGGTTTTTAGCCATTTTTATTTATTAACACACTCACACAAAGTACGAGTTATGGCTAAAGTATATATGAAATATATACACACCCCCCTATACTTAGCTCGAACGATGTCCTCGGAGTCAAGAGCGATGAAGAAGACATAACTCATGCTATGTATAGGGAAGTGAAAAGGAAGGCTATACAAAAGGAAATGAAAAGTAAAAAGGGACTCGGGTCTTCCCCCTATACTTAGGATCAAGTAATCCTAAGTATAGCAGGCTGTATACGAAGGGAACACCGAGTGGAGAATGTACAGGGTCTACCCCCCCTATACTTAGGGTAAGATATCCCTAAGTATAGGCAGCAAAACAGGGGTAGAAAGACACGAAGACAATGACGAATATATACAAGAAGGAGGACATCACTCCCCCTATACTTAAGGTGAAGAACCTTAAGTATAGGCAACACAACAGAAGTGATGGAACAGAACGAAGAACAACCCGGTGTTTTCACCCCCCTATACTTAGGATGAGCAATATCCTAAGTATAGCAAAGATAATCCTAAGCGAGACCTGGGGTGAAATCAAGAACGGAAGAAAGAAGGATCAAAATAAGACGAAACACGTATATACAAAAGAGTACAATGTTGAGGTGCCTCTCAACAAGCGCTAGGTTTTACGCCCCTAGCTGGGCGCAAAGGCTAGGATAACGCAGTGTCAAGGTTCAGGACGGCATCGGTAAGGCGAATGCCGTACTGTCGCCGCAGTCTCGGTGTGAGAACAACGACGAACTCAGTAGTGTAAAGTAAGACACCCAGGTATGGAATCAAGCGGGTGTCTGCTACCGGCCAAAGATATGGGAAGAAGTGATCAGGATCCGGTAGCACAAAAGAAATCCTCGGCTCTGGATCAGACTGGAGTGAGAATATGGAGCCGACGAAATCAAACGTGGAGAAGGATGGATCAGTAATAGAGTTCTCCACGTCAATCAGTGTCTCAAGCAGGTGTGGGCAATCAAGATCAGGAGACTCTCTAAACAGACTGATATCCGATGAATGAAATGGAAGAAGATCAGGCAAATCATCGAATATCTCCAGAATGGGCTCATCCTCGCGAGGGTCGTCGAGGTGAGAAGATTCAGAATCAGAATGATCTAAAGACTCGGTTCCGTGTTCCGCCAGATCGGAAACACTCTCAGTAGGTGAAACCGAGTACTCATCGAGTGCGGCATCCTCCCGCAGATAACCCTCGGGGAGAGATGCAGGATCAGAAGTGAGAAGAAGAGGATCAGGATCTAGATGGGCATCTGCGCTGCTGTCAAGTATCCACTCAGTGCACCAGGCTGCATCATCATCTGAAGTGTAAGTCTCGGCAATCTGGAAGCAGGAGAAGGAACTCGTCAACACCGCGGAAGCTGGCAAAGTGTCTGCAGCTGATCCTCGCTCTGCGGCTATGCTGGTTGTCAGCTGGTCCTCAGGAAGTGTATCTCTCTCAACAAAGTGGAGGACAAAAGGCTCGAGGACGGGACTCTCTATGTCTGTACTCTCAAAGTGTTGTCCCTCCTCAAGCTGTGGCTGCTGGGCTGAGTCCTGGTGACTGACTGCATCCGAGAAGTGTCTCTGCAGGAAGGAGACTGACTCCTCCGGGACTGGAAGCTGAAGTGTATGAATCAATGGCTGCAAAAGCTGGGGCTCCTCCGGCTCCTGGAGTATCAGAAGATCTGATATCCAAGACTCGTCAACAGAGAACTCTGGGGCTGACTCGAACTCCAACTGGAAAGCCAATGGGAACTCAAGTAGACTCTGGGTCCGAACCTCTGCTATCGCTGTCATCTCCTCTGTCAATGGTGCGGCATCATCCAAATCCTCGGACTGGTGTGTAGAAGCTGAATTACCATGTAAAGTGACACACCGCACTGGTACAACATCGTCCACATGTGTTGTCCCGACCAAGGCATCTCGTGTAGAAGAACTCTGTGAAAGTAGCCTCAAGATGATATCCAGAAGGTGAATGTCGGCACTGCGGTGTGAACCGCCACATGTGGTAATCACCAGTGCTATCTGCTCTGCGGTCATCCCCCGCATGGAGATCTCTATCAAGTCTGTAAGTGGAAGTCCGTGCTCTGGAAATCTCCTCAAGAGGTCAAGAAACCTCGGCCATGCCTCGTGCAATGGCTCTAGGGGGTCAACTGAAAAGTCCATGATCAAAGACCGCATAAACTCTGCTCTACGTGGAGGGAAGTATCTCTGCAAGAACTCTCGGCGTAGCTCTCCCCACGTATCGAATGTCCTCCCCAATCGTCGGTGCCATCTCATGGCTCTGTCGTGAAGCGTGAAAGGGAAGGTCCTGCTCATCAACTCCTCTGCAGTGACGTTTGAATATCTCTGTGCTCTACAGAACTCCTCGAAAGCTGACAGGTGAAGATATGGCTCCTCGTGCGCCTCTCCTGAAAATGTCGGCAGTCGCTGAATGTAATCCAACTCCAAGATGAATGGACCTAATGTAGAAGCTGACTGAGCTCCGTGTGCTATCTGCTCCTCCATCCTTCCGGAATAGGATATGTCTGCTAATCTCCACTGCTCTCTCTGGTCACCACCGGAGTGCACTCTCAACTCAGCAACAACATCGTCCGGGTCTCGCATCTGCTCTAGCTGGTATCCTCGGACATCTAGCACAGCATGCCCAGAGTGATGAGATGAAAGAGAGGGAGGGAGCGGGAGGTTGGTCGGAGATCCAACCTCCCTAGAAGGTGGACTGGAGTGATGGTCAGAAGACGGAGAAGAAGCCGTAAGAGTCGGCTCAAAGTGAGGGGGATCCATCATCCAGGGGTAAAGGAGAAGAGAAATGAAGGGAGGTGAGGGAGGGGAACAAGATCGAAGGGATCTGGCAATCAAACAAGATGAACAAGCAAACCCCAAATTCACCTACGCACACAGAGCTGAAGACCGAAGGGATCGGTCAATTATCTTGTCAATTTTATTTTAGGTGATCATTCAATCTATCAGAGCGATTACGTGAGATAAATAGGTGTCCGAATCTCTCTCAACCGACTGTCCCGTACAGAAAGCCGGTAATCCGTCAAGAAAAGATCGGAGGCTCTATCCTAATGTGCGGATTACTCTCTCGCTCATCCAAACCAGACAAGGAGGGGGTTACTCTCCCCAAGACAGATTTTCAGTGAAGTGTCTTTTAGGTCAAGTAAGATTAGCAGTCCCGATTTTATTGTTTTTGTTTTTAGATATTTTTCAATAAAAAGAAATGCCTAACGAATTTTTCGGTTCTCCTGGTTATTAAGTCCAAAATCGGGGGGAGAAGTCGAAAAAGCCGATGCACGAGAAATCAATGATGCATGCAAAGTCAGAAATGCGTACCTGCCTCCAGCTCTCTACATGCAAAATGATCCGCGCATAAAATAAAGACAGAAAGTAAACTAAGCTAAATGATGCAGCGGGAAGCCGAGTCCTAGACGAGCAACTTCTAGCGAAGAACCGTCTAACCGGTCACCGACCTCCAAGCCAAAGGGTCCGGTCTTGGCTCGTCCCTCCCCTACCCGACAAATCGGGGGTAGGAGTAAGCGCTTTACAGGACGAGCTACGGCACGTAGGCTACGGAAGCTAGCGAGTCGGTTATTTTTATTATTTATTTTAAGTAGGTCCAATTACGATCTAATAGGAACAGATAGGCAATTAAAGTGTGTGGATCCTACTCAATTACGTCACAATCACCAGAAAGTCCTAAATCTAGGGGCTCGAGCAAAAACCGCGCAAATCCGGCAAATGACAGTTAAGAAAAGAAAAATAAAGCCGCGTGAAAAGCCGCGAAAAAGCCGCAGGTCCTAATGGGTCCCCCGAGCACACCGGTGCTCGGCGAAACAGACCCGCTACGGTAGTTAAGTCCAAACAGTCTCAGAAGTCCTGTCCCTGTATTATTACAATAATAATGAATAAATGAAAGAAAACTACCCTAATACCTCACCCACTCAACTCTCTCTCTCTCGCTCTCTCCTGCGGCTTCGTAGAGAAAGAAGCCGCATCCGAACTCCGCGGCTGCACCAGCTCCTCGAAAGTAGCCTCCGTGGTCCTCGGGCCCTCGCAAGAAACAGAGAAGAGAGTGGTCAGACCAATAAAATAATCAAATAATAGAGAGAAATAAAAGAAAATACAAATGAGGGTATATATGCAAAAATGGAAAATAAAATAATCACACAAAATAAAACAAAAATAAAAAATAAAAAATAAGAAAAGATCAAATAAAACAAAATAAATGAAAAAGAAACTATAAACAAAAGCCGCGAAGAGCCGCGAGCTCCGAAGAGCCGCGAAAAGCCGCGAAAACAAAAATAAACAGAAAATCAAAAATAACTACTAAGCCGTGCTCCCCGGCAACGGCGCCATTCTGATAGCACCCAAAAAGACCTCTAAGACCCGGGCGAAGGTAATGAAACAAGGGTCGTTGCGACCCGGATCTCAGAGAATGGGTATATCAAGAAAAATATCGAACCGCGAAAGAAATCAGAGATCAAAACACGAAGTGCGGTCCTAGCTATGGGATTAACCTGGTATAGCTCCCAGGGTCGAACACAAGGAGCACAGGTTGGCCTAGGGCCTACAAAGTAGTAAAAAGAAAATAAAATCAAAGAAAAGTATTTTTTAGTGGTTTTTAATAATTTTTATATTTTTTTTGGATTTTTCAAATATGAAGAAAATTAAAGAACACAAAAACAAGCACACTTACACAAATTATTTAACACACCAAAAATCAAGCAAAAATTCAAGAAAAATGGTTTTTATGTTTTTTTAAGTTTTTAAGTGTTTTTGATGAATTTTTGATAATTTTCTAATGTATATTTTATTTTCTAAAAATCAAACAGTGCTAAAAAGGAAGGGTACTGTCCAGCAAGGCCCAAAACCCAAAGATAAAATATCTAAGGATCTCAGAGGGCCCTGGAGGTAATTTTCCTGTATTCTAGAGAAAATAAGGAAAATTTGGGCACCAAAATTATTGTTTTTTGATTTTTAGATTATTTATTATAATTTTTATGAGTTTTTAAGGGTTTTTAGATTTTTAGGGTTTTTAAGTGATGAAAAATAGCCAAAATTGGCTAGAAAATCAATCAACAAACAAGAAACAGTAGCTAATTTTTTTAGAATTTTTGGGGGTGATTTTATATTTTTTTGGGATTTTTAAACCTAGACAGTATCTAAAAAGGAGGTTTTTGAATTTTTAAAAATACTAAATAAAATCAAAAATGTCCTCAAAAATTCTCAAAAATCCAACAACATGGCAGGGGCCATGTGTCAAATTTTCATCAAATTTGGAGGTGGTTTGATATTTATTCAAAAATCAACAAGGGGGCACAGTGCACAGGGACGTAAGTGCAAATACCCGCAAGTCTGGGGGCCAAGGTGCAAAAATCCCAGCAAATCACGCGCGTGGCGCGTGCCTGGGGCACTCAGGGACCTTCTGGTAAGAAAAACTAAGTCCTTGGACCTTTTGGTAACTGGTACCAAAAAGTCCAGGGGCTTAGATGCAAATAACCCACTAAAATCCGCACATGCTCAAATAAAATGCTCACAGGGGTATAAAAGCAAATACCAGAAAGTATTTCTTCATTCAATAACCCAACAGAACTACAGGATAAAAGACGCAAATATCCCAAACAAGCACGTGGCGACGCACGTGAGATCACACACACAGGGGTATAAATGCGAAACTAAACAAGTACAAGGTCCACAGTGCAAATTACCCTACGTAAATAAAATAACTAAAATATTTACAGGACTAGAAATAAAAGACTCAAACTACGAGGGGGCCTAAGTAATTTACCCCTTATTATGTCGACGGCTCGATAGGCGCCACGTGGAGGATCCGACGGCTCTGGATGGGCGGCGCTCTTCTTCTTCAGCTCTTGGGCCAGATCGACGGTGCAGAGGTGGCCACGTGGAGGATCGGTCGGCTCAGGTGCTGGGGGCCTCTCTCCTCTGTGTTGACGGTTCGGATCAGCCCCTCGAGATAATCAACGGCTGCTGCTCCTCAGTGGATGGACGATCAGGATCGAGACTGGAGCGGTGGGGCTGATCGGACGGTGAAGGAGGATGCAGGAAGAACACTCCGCCAGCGAGCTTCGCCGGCCTCGTGCGCCTGCAGTAGTCCTCCTCAGCTGCTGCTAAGTATCGGAACAGATCCGCGGTGACGTCCCGCAGCTGGTGAAGGCCTCAGATGACCCGGCCGAGCCCTGGAGGGGCTCCGGCGAGGTCGGCGGCGACGGGCTTCTGGCCTGGATGTAAGGGGGGCTCAGATGCCCTCCTTTTGACCTGCAAAAGGCACCAGAAGCTTCGCGGGTCGAGGGCAAAGTGCCTCGACCCGAAGAAGCGAAGTGAACGTGGACTGTGGGTCGGGACGGATGAGCTCCGGCGAGCGGAGGATGGTGGAGCTCGACTCCCAGCTCCGGGGCGAGCTGGGTTGAGTGAAAGAGCGAAGAACGTGCGTCGGAGGATGGCGAAGGTGTGTGTGGGTTCCGATGATCGATAAAGTGTGCGATATGGCCGGAATCAGGGGAACTCGTCGGAGAAGCGATTTGGGCGAAATGAAAAATTAAGCTAAATGGAAGGGCTAATCGGCTACCTGGATGATGCGGGAGACTGGGCTGGAGCTTGGCTAGCTCCTGGTCGTCGCCTCGAAGGACGTCAAGGCCTGAGGCTCGAGCTCCGACCGAGTGGCGGAGCACGGCGGCGTGAAGCTGCCGGATCGATGGTCGGGCACCCTCTCCTCTCTGCAACAGGTGCAATCGCGAGCTGTCACCTCGATGAATGCTCTGGAGGTCACGGGAATGGGAGTGGCGAGCCAAAGATGGAAAGAGGAGGCGGCTGAGCTCAGGCTTTATATGGGTGCAGGTCCGGGAAGAAGGGGTTGGGTCCGGCTCGATGAAGCACGGACCCCTAGGCAAGGAGTCGGGCGTGGTTCCCGGATGCACGAGGAAGGATCGGGGCGCGAGATTTGCGGGTTTGGAAGCCGGGTCGTGACGCGATAAATCGGGGAAGTCGGGTCGGGCGTCACGACCCGTGTGAAGTGGTCCACAGGGGGAGTTGACCGGGCGGTCAACAATCCCCGTGGACCAATGGGGAAGGGCCACGTCATAAAGATTTAGAAATTCAAAATAAAATAGGAAGTGGCCGATTCATGAAAAACTCGAAACATAAAAAATGTTTGTTTTAATTTTTTCTATTTTTTTGTGATTTTTAATTAATTTTTGGAAATTAAAATAAGGTATTTACAATATAGGTCTATACATAGGTATATATACAATATATGATTTTTGATTTTTGATTTTTAATTAGTTATTTTTATACATTTTTATTCCTATTTTATATTTTATTTATTTATAGGATAAAATGAGGAATAAAAGGCTATTTTTATTTTATTTTTATTATTTATATACATAGGTGAAATAAATAGTTATTTACAACTATATACATGGTATATGTACAATATGTTTTTGTATTTTTAATTTTGTAATTTTTATTTGATTTTTGTTTTGTTTCTTTTTATTTATTTTATTTACACTATATACCATAGATTATTTACAAAAAGTTTTGAAAAATAATTTTATTTATTTATAAGGGTAAATAAATAGGGAAGGTGGTTCATGTACATGGTGTAAGGGTATTTTTGGTCTTTTTGATTTTTAAATTTTTATTTTGTTTTTAATAGTGTATAAATATATACAAAATATATACAAACATATTTTTGGATGAGGAAAATATTATTTATTTATTTACATAAAATATGTACAATGAGCCCCTATCTCCCTCTACTTGGCTTTTATGCGGTCAGGCCCATGCTGAGCCCTCCCTTGGGTTAGGTTGCTCAATATTTATTCTAAATATTTCCCTCTTTTTCTTTTTCATCTTTATTCTTTTATTTTTGCACAAAAACATGCTAATTATCTAGATTTACAAAAATGCATGCTTTTGCTAACTTTTCCTATTTACACATATCTACATGCATTTGCATAGGTTTTTGTAGCTAAAATATAAGAATAAAGAGTGATGAATGGGTATTCATCAGGGCCCACCACCCCTAAGGTGATGTTGACCCGTCATTAATTGAACCAACCGTCAACAGGAATACAACTCGCTATGCGCAATCCAATATCGCCCCAATAATATGAGGACCCAATATTGGAGTCACTACGCATACGTCCTTACTCTTTCGAGAAGCGACGAGCCCAATCCAAATGGATCATATGCAAGAGCTGTCACTTCGGACAGGCATCTCCCACATATAATATCTGGCGACGAAACCCTTCGCCTTGACGGGAGACCATGGATGTCACTTATGTGATCCTCCATATCTTATTCAAATTAAATTAATTTCTATGGATCACATTCATATAATTAATTCTTCCAAGGGAAATAATAACTTTATTCATAATAGAGTGGTTTAATTGGATATAATTAATTCAATCATATTAAATTAATTATCAATCCAATTTAATCAATCAAACTTGATTGCTATACTTGAATATATATGGTATTATTCTCAAAGTACGTATTAATTTGTATTTTAATAATTAGAAAAATACATCTTAATCCCTCGGACATTATCCTGACCCTACCCGTTGTCATGGCCAGTACCGACGGGAGTGGGACGGACCGCATACGTTGCAACCCGCTACCCCAGCGATCCCCGACTAGACACCATATCCGCCTCAGGAAAGGATAATGCCAAATTGATTAATTTGTACTTGAGATTATCATCGGTTCTTCAACCAAAATTATACCATATAGTAATCAAAACAATTTTGATTATAAGGAAATTTGCTAGACAAATTCCCAATCCTATTCAAGCAAGAAGTTTGATGATTGTGTTTCCAATTATGATCTAGATCAAATCTAATCAACTAATTGGTTGAGGCCAAGTCAATTAAGGAAATAATCATCTTACAATATTTTTCAAATATTTTCCATAATTATTTCATGAAATTAACAATTAATTTCACTAATTGACAATCACATGGTTCTTGATTAGGAAAGTAATTTCAGCAGTGAGCCCTACTTACTAAAATTAGCATATCTCAATCAATTTAAATCTAAATTAAGCAAAGTAAGTTTCTATAGTTTGATAACTTGATTTACAACAGAACCTATGTGTTTTGCACGCATTTTGAGGCGTCTCTAAACAGTAATTAACTCCTTAATTACGTTAAGAATCACAGTTCCCGTAACAGTGAATACATGTTCATTAAAACTACCATATCTAGAGCATACGAAATCCGATTTACGCAAACTCAGATCCTATGGTTTCCTTATTTAATGGGGAACTAAATCCAAGTATTAAATTCGTGTTTAAACAATTTAAATAGTGCCGAATTTATTTACTAAACAGATCTGCGAAATCAAATGCGATGAAAACTTTCGCGACCTTAACGAACCCAAGTCGTCCTCGGTTAGCGAATCATATTCGAAACCATCGACCTAAGGCTCTGATACTACTTGAAGGATATGGTATGATCCTCAAGCGCATCACGGAAGCATGAGCGTCGTATCGAATACGACGAGGAGCGACTAGTCGGACTAGTTGCTCGATGCAGCGGAATTTAAAAATTTTATACGACGAAACCACATGATCCAAGAACACTTATCGAATCGTTTCATCTAAACCACAAACAAGTAATAGGATTACCTATTGAAGCGTGGTTGTGATCGAGTCTCTAAACGAAGAGACCTCCTGTCTCAAGTCCGATCCGACGGAGGAGACGCTTGCGAGCGTGGGGATGAACCGCGTGCTTCTTGCAATCCATGTTGATGATCCAAGCGGCGGATCTCCTGATCTCGACACACGAGATCCGACGTCTTCTTCACGAGCTATGCGCACCGAAGGAGACGGAGATCCACGAGCAGAAGAATGGGCAGCATAACGACGATGCCGCGGCGATGGAGAACCTCTCCATGGCATCCATGGTGGACGGCCATGAGAGGGAGAGAGAGGGCTGACCTCTAGAGAGAAAGAGAGAGAGAGAGATGCCTCTCAAGCATTGTGTGTAAAATAGAGAGCATGGTATGCCTCTCTATTTATAGGGTTTTGGGATCCATGGATCTCAATCCATGTGACATATAAAATCAATGGATGAGATTGATTTATGTCAATCCAATGGTCAAGATTGTTGTTGGTAAAACCAACAACTTGTGATTTAATTTGATAAAAATATATTTGATAGATCAAATAAATATTAATACCATATTAAATCAATCAAATAAGGAGAGAGGAATAAAGAGA
The DNA here is from genome assembly GCA_037367405.1 of Ottelia alismoides. Taxonomy (NCBI): domain Eukaryota; kingdom Viridiplantae; phylum Streptophyta; class Magnoliopsida; order Alismatales; family Hydrocharitaceae; genus Ottelia; species Ottelia alismoides. Next base: position 320,544 of record JAZKJV010000649.1, on the reverse strand, counting down.
GATCAACCTTCCTCTTTGGAAGGGGGGGACGGTCACCAATTTCACAAGGAAATTGGTGCTGCCCCCCTCTTTCCAAAAGGGAGGGCAATCTCATGGCAATCCATGAGATTGCACATCTCCTTGAATTTCTCTCTACTTATTTTCCAACAACAATTTGTTGGTATTTTAATTCACCAAAATAATTCTCAATTAATTTTGGGAATATTGCAATCTTGACATTGGAATATTGTGAATTATATTCACAACCCAAAACCAAATGTAATTTACATTTTCAATTAATTAGACAATGTGTATCCAATACACATTAATAATTAATTTACTAATATAAATTATATTTAACTCTCTCTAATACATTATAAATCACATTTATAATATATTATGAATAATTGGATATTACTATCCACATTATTCTTATCCTTGATAATTAAATCATATTTAATCATCTTGGAAGCGCTTTATCTCATGTATTCAAATAATATGAATCACATTCACATTATTCACATCTTTGATAATCAAATCACATTTAATTATCTAAGATAACTCTCTTTATAATATGAATCAAATTCATATTAATCTTGATAATTAAATCACATTTAATTATCCATTTTCTCAATGCTCGGATACATATATCAACAATAGAATTATCCATGAACTTTTTCAAGGATAATGCACTTTCTCTGCGAATACTTGGAGATAAGGACAGGGCGATTGTATTGTTCCACGTATAGTGACATGGATATTGAGATCACATCTTAAATCCAGATCTCGGGCCTCCCATAGATGCTTGATTAAATCAAGACGGTAAATCTAATCTTCTCATTGAATCTGAATCACATTCAGATCAATGTCCAACATTTGGACTATGATCAGATTACTTCTCTACTGAGAGGAGTCACTAAAATCCAGACCCGTTTCATCACTCCCTAGGAATGGAAGCGGTATGGTTATACAATCGTTTATGATCACATCACCCTCAGGTATTCCCAATACCTGTACATCCTGCATACTGGAAGACTCAGAATAAACCCGAAGTATTAGATCAACTTTGCACTGTCTACTTCATGGTTCTATCAGCAAGTTTCTCATTTGATCATTGGAAGTCAGTATCGATCATATACTTTTCAAAAGCATATATCATACCTAGGTCTTGATCATATACTTTCCAAAAGTATATATCAAACCAACAAATTCAGTCAAGCTTCCAAAGCGAGACGACCGTGCGCACGGAATTTGATTCTTCCCAATATCTCATGAGTGAGCTCATGTCTTTCGGTTCAGTAGTGAACCTGTATGATCCCTTTGAGAGATCGTATTACTCATATGCCCTTATATGCACACCAGCGCGCCGGTGTATAGACCTTGATTAGGTCATCAACCTATTGGTCTGCCAAATGTACATACTCAGACATATAGTAACACCTGTCTCCGGTCAGAGGATGTGTGCCTATATCATGATAGCATATGATATAGGACTTTAGTTATCTCGATCTCGTTAAGTCAACTCTTTGACCTAACTAATCTGACACCTCCGAATCTCTATTCCTATGTAGAGGACCTGCATTAAGAAGTAGGTCAGATATCAGCCTAACTGAGAAAGGATTGCCATCTCCTACTCATGCTGGAGATCATCTCTTAATAATCATTTGATGGTGCTTGATGAGTCCTCAATCTAACTCATTAGATATTCATCTAAGCACCAGCCTCTATGATTCAATAATTGAATCAACAGTTGTATGATTATTAAGACGGCCATGGTACATAACCCTAATTGTACTAAGGGACCTATTATGCAAATTATGTACTCTTTATTTCAGATTAAGGAGTGAATTGCAATAACATTTATTGCATAATGGCTCGTCGTGGGCTCGCATGTCCAACAGGGAGGACCCCCGAGACCGATGCAGGAGTTGCACAACCCCGGATCGACACTGATGCATCACTGGGTCGTGCTACCAGCTATCGTGGGGGACTTCAAGTTCCCCCCGAACACCTTGCAGCTTCTCCCCCGTTTCCACGGGCTCGCCACCGAGGAGCCCCAACTCCACCTCCAGGAGTTCCTTATGATTTGCAGCACTGTCCACGATCGTCAGGTGGACCAGGATACCATCAGGATGATCGCCTTCCCCTTTTCCTTGGCCGATAGAGCAACCACCTGGCTGAAGCATTTGGGGAAGTTCGTCTACACTTGGGAGCAGCTCCGCACCGAGTACTTACACAAGTACTATCCACTCGGGCGTACCAATGCAGCCAGAACCCTTATCAGCAACTTCTCCATGCTCCCCAACGAGCAGTTCCATGAGGCATGGGAGAGGTTCCAAGAGCTGACTGATAGATGCCCGCACCATGACATTTCCAAGCCCAACCTTGTGCAGAGCTTTTTCAGCGGGCTGACACCAGAGCTTCAGGGCTTGGTGAACGCTTCATGTGGCGGGTCTTACTTCGCCAAGGATCACGACCAGGTCTGGGCCATCTACGAGGAGATGGTCGAGAACTATATGGTGATGTCCCATACCCGGTTGTACACTCAGGGCAGACCCCAGCAGCAGCCTGGACCCATGCAGTACCAGAGGATAGCACGGGTCGACGCCGGTCCATCCAGTTCGTCCGCAGTAGCAGCAGCACAAGTAGAGTCATCCGCTGCGGACATGGGTATCATTAGCTAGAAGTTGGATCGGATGGAGCTGATAGAGAAGAAGCAGTGCCAGGGCATCACTCAGATGGAGCAGATGGCACAGACTCTGAGCGACATGAAGACCCAGCTCATGTGTCTCCAGGAGGCACAGACGGCTTCCTAGCCCCGTCTTCAGTCGCGAGGCGATCACGGCAGCAGCAGCAGCTCGTCCCAACGCTCCAGCTCACACCAGCAGCCTAGACAGGTTCACCTTGTACAGGCGGAGCCGTACCAGCAACCGTAGCCCACCTACCAGTCACCACCATCTCCAGACTTGCAGATGGTGGTATACCAGCATGATCAGCCTCTGGCAGTACTCCCGCCAGCCCAGTACGATGCAGAGCTGTTGATGGATGTCAACGGGATTTGGTATGACCGCCCTCAGCCCGATATCCGACGAGACCATCCCGGATTCCAGTGGGGGACCAGAGGTACCCAGCCCCAGCAGCAGCCATCTGGTCAGGGAGGCCAGTACAACCAGCAGAGAGATCACCAACAGCAGCAGCAGCCCCCAGTGTACCCACCACCACAGCAACAACAGTCATCCTATGGTCATCGTCCCTATCAGCAGGGACAGTCTTGGAGGCGTGAGCAGCCTCACCAGCAGCAGCATCCACCACACCCATACCCCTCTTAGCAGCAGCAGCACCAGTTCCAGCAGCCTCATTACCAGAGAGGCTACCCGTCGGGCTCTCATGGCCCACCTTACGAGAGCCCCGCCTTGGATGATATAGCCCGCCTCCTCACGGATCAGCAGGCTACCTTCAGATGGGAGATGGACGAGTTCCGCCAGGAGATGCGGGACATTGTGAGAGGGAAGGCCGCCATCCCTGCCCAGATCGAGCCGAACCCCAACATCCTGAAGCGGAAATCTGAGCAGGTAGCTTACAATGAGTATGCCACTCCTAGTGATCCATTTGATGATATGTCTGCAGACCTTTTTGATGCTGATTTTGTCACACTTAGGAGCGGTAGGACACCAGCAGGCGGCGCCTCGTCTGAGCGACGCCATGAGGATACACTTAGAGCTCCAGATGAGGAGGAGGAGAGCGGTACTGAGGCCGCTCGAGATGATGATGGTGGTACTGATGCCACCAAGGATGCTGACTCCACAGGCGGTGTTGAGGCTGCCATTTCACCAGTTCGAGGAGGTGGTACTGAGGCCACCCAGGATGCCGAGCCAGAGCGCGGTACTGAGGCCGCGAGTCTTCCAGTTCCAGTTGATCCAGCCGAAGGTGGTGCTGAGGCCACCCACACTTTTGTTGAGAGATCTGTTGTTTTTCCCACTTCTGATGTATCTCGGAACCATGTTGTGAATAAAGGAAAAGGTTTGGTTTTTTCTGATCCCACTGTGGTGAGTGATGTATGTGCGGATCCGGCCGTCGAGCCGTCTAGACCTTTTCCTAGTCCTTCACTGAGAAGGACCCAGTGATCCCCTTCCCTAGAGCCCTTCAGATGGGGAAGGGGAAGAAAACAGAAAACCCCAAAAAGAGAGACCAGGAGGAGTTCAGCCAGTAGATGATAGACCGATTTCACATACAGCTGACTCTTCAGGAGGCTTTGCAGCACATTCCCCTTCTTCAGCGTTAGTTGAGAGACAGGACCACAGTAAGGAGGAAGAGGATGAACCACCATTCAGAGATCCATGTGTTGACAAAAGCCACGTGTTTCGCGATCCAGAACCGTCTGTCGGCCAAGAGGCTAGATTCAGGAGCCCCTTATGTTAGATGTCACATTAGAGAGCAAAGGTTCGACCGGACTCTATTAGATAGCGGATCGTCTATCAACCTCCTTCCAGCAGCCCTTCTCGATTGTTTCGAGTTGGGCACTCTTAGACAGAGCAGGACAGTCCTTCAGTTTGCTGATCGATCTGTCAAGAGGCCGAAGGGGTTGTTGCGAGATGTTGTCGTCACTATTCAGGGCCTGCAATTCCCCATGGACTTCGTAGTGTTGGACATGGAGATCCCTGATTCAGTGACCGATGCCCCCATCAGGAGGAGCACCATAGCGTCCTCACTTACTGCCACAAGCTTGAGGCAGGAGGACATCATTCTGGGAGGAGAACGGCACAGAAAGTGCTCCAATCCGGCCTGTGGTGGCCTACCCTCTTCAAGGACTCTGATGAGTTCGTGAAGAGGTGTACTGACTGTCAGAGGATGGACACTTGTGGACAGCGTGATATGATGCCGATGCAGCCCATTCACTTCTGTGAGGTTTTTGACGCATGGGGCATCGATTTCATGGGTCCATTCCCTAAGAGTCAGGGATTTGAGTGCATTCTGTTGGCCGTAGACTATGTTAGTCGTTGGGTTGAGGCCATCCCCGCCCGAGCCGCTGATGCGAGTATAGTTTGCAGTTTTTTGAGGAAGCACATCATCACACGGTTCAAGGTACCTCGAGTATTGATTTCAGATGGGGGGTCTCATTTCATCAACGACCAGGTGAAGGCCCTTGCTAGCGAGTTCGGCATAGACCATCGAGTTGCCACACCTTACCATCCACAGACGAATGGTCTAGTCGAGGTGTCGAATAGGGAGATCAAGACTATATTGCAGAAAGTCGTCCGCCCTGACCGAAAGGATTGGTCACAGCTTTTGGACTCGGTCTTGTGGGCATATAGGACGTCTTTCAAGACACCATTGGGCGCATCTCCCTTTCGCCTCGTATATGGCAAGCCGTGCCATTTACCTGTTGAGCTGAGACACATGTCACTTTGGGCAGTCACTGAGATACTTATGGATCCAGATGGTGTAGGAGACCAGAGGAGGGCAGAGTTAGCAGCCCTAGAGGAGCTTAGAGATACCGCCTTCTCAAACAGCCTACAGTATAAGGAGAGAGTGAAGGAGTGGCATGATTCTCACATCAGCCACAAACATTTTGAGCCTGGACAGAGAGTATGGTTGTTTGATGCGAGGCTTCGCCTATTTCCAGGGAAGCTACAGAGCAAATGGAAGGGACCCTACTTGGTGAGAAAGGTACACGACAACGGTAGCATTGATATATCTGAGTTGTCTTTTGAGAGTACCTTTCGAGTGAACGGCCAGTGGCTCAAGCCATTTCTAGATCATGAGCCGCGGGTCGTTGATGTTGCCCCGATTCATTTTGCGTGAGATGTGGTCTTTTGACTCACATCTATTGCATCTCATGCCTGATTATCATTGTCCTTCCGACTTGTATAGATCCAGATGTTCATATCATCACATTCTTTAGTCCCACATCCCTTTATTCATCTTTTGATTATGCTATACTTAGGGTGTACTTTACCCTAAGTATAGGGAGGATGTAGGACCTTTGGGTATTTCTTTTGTTTCCTTCTACCCCTGTTTTGTTGCCTATACTTAGGGATATTTTACCCTAAGTATAGGGGGGGTAGACCTGGACATTCACCACTCGGTTTTCCCTTCGTGTACAGCCTGCTATACTTAGGATAATTTGATCCTAAGTATAGGGGGAAAAGCCGAGAGTCTCTTGATCTTCTATTCATTTATTTGTCTTTGTATATAGCCTTCCTTTTCACTTCCCTATACTAAGCACGAGTTATGTCTTCATCATCGCTCTTGACTCTGAGGACATCGTTCGAGCTAAGTATAGGGGGGTGTGTATATATTTCATATATACTTTAGCCATAACTCGTACTTTGTGTGAGTGTGTTAATAAATAAAATGGCTAAAATCCCTAAAAATCACAAAAATTAAAAAAAAAATTCCGGTAAATAAACATTCTTTTATTGCACATACATAGCTAGTGTACAAATTATTTTTGTAAAAATGTTTTCAAAATCTTTTGTGTAAAGCTTGTGTAAATATTTTCTTATCAAAATTATGTACATAGTACAAAATTTTTCCAAAATGTTTTGAAAATCAAAAGTTTGCAAAAATCTTGTGTAAATGTGTGTAAATACTTTTTGCAAAACTTGCACTTCATGCATTCATCCATTCATGATTTCAAAACATTTTTCAAAAATTTTGCATGTTTGTAAAAATTGTGTAAATAACATCTTTGTATATATGTTTATAGTTTTTCTAGATGATAGTTGACCTTTAAACTAGCCTGGAATTAAATTGGGAAATGGAGCTTGATTAAGATCGTAATCCACCTAATTTATAAGAGGAACCTTATAGGGCTTAGGTTTAAGGCTTTTTAGGTCCATGGTGACTTAATTCTTTAAGTCCACTAGGCTATGATCACATGTCATCTCAATGAGCCTAAGTAGAGAATTTAACAACAACACATGACTCATATGGACAATGGCTTTACTTGGACATCAACACTTTGCACCGAGCTCTCTACGGATGAGGTAGTGAGGAGGCAGTCTTCCTTGACTTGGGGTAGCATATGAGGGTAGTACTTCTAGGCGGAACCTCTCTTCTTCTTTTAGTGAAGGAAGTGCGTCTCAACTTGGTCTGGTTGCCATGAGGTCTAACGACAGGAGTTGTGGGTTGCAATAAAGCTTCAAAAAGAGGGATAGTCTACTGGCTCAAGAGGAAAAACTCCTTGTATATATGATGCACATGTATATGTTGTATAGATGCACTTGAAAAAAAATGCAAAAAGAAAATAACTCCAAAAAAGTGGTGGGTCTGAGAGAAAATGATAATCCCATCGGAGTATGTATATAGTGCAATAAGCAAAGCTTGAGATTCATGATCCACCTTATGTAGCTTGCAGCAGGGAGACTTGGCTACACTGGTCAAGCTCCCAAGGATACATGGCTACACTGGCCATGGTCCATTCTCTTCTTCCTCCTCTTCTTGAGCCGGTTGAACTTGAACTTAGAAGGGAATACCCCGCTCCTCGAGGAAAGAGTGTCCAGATTGAGGTCATAGAGTTACCTTGTTGGGGAGGGTTGTCAAGTTACCATTTCTGAGGTGGAGAGCTTATACCTCAAATTCACAAGACAAGGAAAGATTAATGGTCTTCAGGGTTTGTGATGGATGACTTGTTCTGATCTGGAGCATTGAGGGGTCTTGATTAGAGATTAGTGGAACTTAGAGGCTGTTGAGTTTTAAGCTTAATTCCAAATAAGGTTCCGACACATTAATAATCCAAAGATCTGATTAAGCTCCATAATTCAATTTAATGAAGGCAAGTTTAATATTCAACCTTGATCCATGTACATTCTCCTCTTTTTCTTTTTCTTTCTTTCTTTTTCACTTCTTTTACAAATAAGTGTTTGCTAAGGGACTAGCAAAGTTAAGTATAGGGGGGGTGATGAATACTCATTCATCACTCTTTATTCTTATATTTTAGCTACAAAAACCTTTGCAAATGCATGTAGATACTTGTAAATATAGATAATTAGCAAAAGCATGCATTGTGTAAAAACTAATGATTAGCATGTTTTTGTGCAAAAATAAAAGAATAAAGATTAAAAAATAAAAAGAGGGAAATATTTAGAATAAATATTGAGCAACCTAACCCAAGGGAGGGCTCAGCATGGACCTGACCACATAAAAGCCAAAGTAGAAGGAGATAGGAGCTCATGTGTGCAAATATACCTGTAAATAAAATAAATATATTTTCCTCTAAAAATAGAATAAAAATGGTTTGTAAATATTGTGAATATTTATAAATATAAAATCAAGATAAAAATAGAAAAATCAAAAAGAAAATAAAAATAGATCACTTGTACATAGTCACCATGTACATAGCCCACTTATCTATATTTATTTCTCCTTATAAATAAATAAATTAATTTCCATAAAATTTGTATATATTCTATCTTTTATGATTGTAAATAAATAAAATAAAAACAACAAAAACAAAAACAAAATAAAAAGAGCAAAAATTAAAAACCAAAAATAACATTGTAAATATACCATGTACATAGATGTATATACTTATTTATTTCACCCTTGTATATAAATAATAAAAATAAAATAAAAATATCTTTTTATTCCTAATTTTATGCTATAAATAAATAAAATATAAAATGGGAATAAAAATGTATAAAAATAACAAATTAAAAATCAAAAATAAAAATCCTATATTGTATATATACCTATATATAGCCATATTATGTAAATACCCTATTTTTATTTTGAAAAATTAATTAAAAATCACAAAAAATAGAAAAAATTAAAACAAATATTTTTCATGTTTTAAGTTTTTATTAAATCGGCCATTTACTATTTTTAATTGATTTTTCAAATCATTTCCAGATGGTTGCTTCCCATTGGTCCACGGGGATGTTGACCGCCCGGTCAACTCCCCCCTGTGGACCACTTCCCACGGATTCCAGCCGCCCGACCCGATTTCTCCATATTTTGGCGTCCAGATCCGATCACCTCGCACCTAAACCCCAGGTCCAATTTGTCCACGCCAGATCCGACATCCTCGCCGGGATGCCCGCCTCGGGGTCCGCGCTCCGAGCTGCCCTACCCGACCATTTTTAGTCGGACCCCTGGCAGTACTTAAGCCGAGCTCCGCCTCCCATTTTCCCATCTTTGGCTCCCCACCTTTCATTCATGTGACCTCCACTGCCTTCCCTGAGGTGACAGCTCTCCGTTGGTGGTGTCGAAGAGAGGTGAAGGTGCCCGGACCTCTGATCCGGCGAGCTAGCGCCGCCGTGCTCCGCCTGAAGCAGGAGCTCGAGCCTCAGGCCACGACGACCCGCGAGGCAACGACCCAAAGCAAGCCCAGCTCATCCACCGTCGATTCCTCCACCCAGGTAGCCCTAGTTTCCTTTCCTGTTCTTTAATTTCTAGTTTCGCCCAAATCTCGCCGTCGTCGTTCACCTCCGATTCCGGCCACATCCATCTTCGTATCGATCATCGGACCGCACCATCACACTCGCCTCTCCTTCGCGCACATTCTCCGCCCTCTCACTCAACCCAACTCGCACAGGAGCTGGGGTTTCGACCTCCACCGTCTACCCCTCACCGGAGCTCGACCGCCCCGTCGCACCGATCACCGTCACCCCCTCTCATAGGGTCGAGGCACTTTGCCCTCGACCCACGAGTCTTCTGGTGCTCTTTTGCAGGTACAAAGAGGATTGTCTGAGGTCCTCTAACTCGAGCCCAGAAGCTTCCCCTCCGCCGGAGTCGACTGAGCTCCTTAGAGCTCCTTTGCTCCATCGGAGACCACCATTCGACGCGGAAGGCTAGCACGCATCTTCTCCGATCATCAGAGCCCCGCGAGGAGGACGCCAGAGCACACGCGACCCCGGCGAAAGTCGCCGGCCTCCAATTCGTCCACCATCCTTCCCTTCCGTCCGATCGACCCCATGCTCCAGTTTAGATCCTGACCATCCATCTGAGGAGTTTCCAGCACCGTCCGATCTTTGGAGGAGCGATCTGGACCGGTCGATCGCCGAGGTTTAGCCACAGCACCTCTCGTCCGTCTGATCTTCCACGTGGCGAAGCCTTGGCCGTTCGATCAACCCGAGGATTCCAGCGTTGGGCGCCACCCCGTTCTAAGCCGTCGATCAGCACACGTGGCGCCCATCTGACAACCTACTTAATAAAGGGTAAATATTCCCTTAGGCCCCCTGTTTACTTTATTTCGTGTTTAGTCTTGTAAATATCATAGTCAGTTGTTTTTATTTTGGTACTTTTGCATTTTGGACCTTGTCTTTTCTGCTATTTGCATGTATACCCCTGCCTTTAGTGTGTCGCGTGCATCGACGCGTGTTTGTCTGGGACATTTGCATTGATAGCCTTGTAGTTCTGGGTGGTTATTGAATGAATGAAATGTTTTAGAAAATTGCAGATATGCCCCTGTGAATGATTTATTTGTGCATGTGCGTATATTTTGGGTATTTTACGATAAGGCCCTCGAACTTTTAATGCATGTTATTAAATAGTCCCCGGACCTTAGTTTATTTGCAATTAGGTCCTTGTGTGCCCCAGACACGTGCCTCGCACGTGACTTCTTGGGATTTTGCACCGGACCCCCTGGAACTTCTGGTATTTACGTATAGGTCCCTGTGCACTGTACCTAGGTTATCATTTTTAATAAAATATCAAACTCACTCCAAATTCAACGAAAATTGGACACATGGCTCCTGCCATGTTGTAAAATTTTCTAGAATTTTTGGAGATATTTTTGCTTTTATTTGCTATTTTTAAAAAATCAAAAACACCCTTTTTCTTCACTGTCTAACTGAAAAATTCATTAAAAAAATAGTAAAATACATCTAAAAATTATAAAAAAATTAGCTACTGTGTGTTTTGTCTTGTTTGAGTTTCTGACCAATTTTGATCATTTTTCATTATATAAAACTCATAAAAATTGAAAAACACTAAAAACTTTAAAAAATCTAGTAATTAATTTAAAAATCCAAAAATAATATCTCTGGTGCCTTTATTTTCCTTAGACTTTCTAGTTTATAGGAAAATTACCTTCAGGAGTTAATAAGGCCTTTTGCATTTTAAATTGGCCTTTTACTCCTGACTGGACAATACCTCCATTTCCCTGCCTTGTTTTATTTTTAGAAAATTAAATAAAAATCAGAAAAATACCAAAAATTCAATAAAAACAGTAAAAAAGATAAAAAAACATAAAAACATTATTATTTGAATTTTTGAGTGATTTTTGATGCATTAAATAATTGTGTGTATTGGCTTGTTTCTTTGTTTTCTTTATTTCCTTCATTAATTAAAAATCCAAATAAATATAAAAATTAAAAATCCACCAAAAATACATTTCTTTTATTTTATTTCTTTTTGAGACTACTTCGTAGGCCGCGAGGCCATCACGTGCTCCTTGTGCTCGACCCTGGTCGCTATACCAGGTTAATCTAATAGCGAGACCGCTACTTGTGTTTGATTGATTTTTATCTGATTTGGTGGTCTATTCTTTCTCGATCGACACAGCTTGGTGACTTGGGTCGCAACGACCCTTGACGACCTTTTTACCCGAGTTGCCAGGCATGTCATCAGCGGTATGCAAAACAGAATTTTTAAACCTATCTACATGTCGGTATGCAAGGCACAAAATCGCCCTAAACATTAGCTGCTATTAGCGTGAAGAACCATAAGTCTCTCATTCATCTTTAGCCCGAAAGGTCCGGTCTTGGCTCACCCCTCCTCTGCTCAACACACTTGAGTTTAGGAGATAGCGCTTTATGGGGCTCGCTGTGGCACAAAGGCTAAGAGACAAATGAACGGCTTGTTTGAGTTTGACTAGATCCATACGAAGTAGACTATAGGAACATGCATTCTTATTAATGTGTAGACCTAGCTACCAAGTCAAGCAACCTAGATCTAGGGGCTCCAAGCACACAAACACAAAGTAAAATAAAGGCGGAAAGCTCAAAACTTCGGAAAACAAAGAAAAGAAAGCGATGGAAAACTCGGAAAACCGCGATGAGGCCCCCAGGTGAACAATCACCCGGGCACTGGACCTCATTGTGAAGAGTAGAGTCCTGTTAATTATTACATGCCAAAATTGTCTCTCTCTCTCTCACCATAAATTACAAAAATAATCCTAATTTCTCTAGACCTATCTAACTCTCATCTCCTTATATCCTTGGTGCTCTCTCCAGATGGTCATGAGGTGAAGACCACCCTCCTCCAAGCTCGACTGCCTTGGCTCCCTAAGAAACCATCCTCGCGTGGCGGGCCCTTGCATCAAAGTCACAAAGAGATTGAATTAGTATAGCTCAATCAATAAAATAAGCAGGAAAGAATTAATCACAATAAATAAATCAATAAAGCATAGTGATCAATTGCAAAATAAATAGCTGCTCATCAATTAACGACACATCAATTTATAAACAAGAATGACAAAATGAATAGGCTATGCTCATTGATCCCCGGCAACGACGCCATCTGATAACCAGGATATTCCGCAAGGGTCATAATGATATATATATGTAGTGTCGCTGAGGCGACCGCTCGCAGGACACCCAGTTACTCAGCAATTAACCCACAATAAAAGAATGAATTAATTAAGTCCCAAAAGTGTGAATTAATATTTATTACTCTACCACAAGATGCACAGTGAATAAGTATGTAGAGGTCGAACCACAGAGAGCAATGCAAAAATGAAATAGCCTATTGTGCATATACAATAGAGTCATCCTTGTGTGAAGCCTATTTTTGTGGGTTTTTATTTTTATATATATTTTTTATTATTTTTATTTTTATTTTTATTTTGATAATATATATTTATGTAATATATATATATATATATAATTTATAGAATATAAATATATAAAGATATATACCCATATAGGGTATGTATAAAGCATATAATACATATATATATATTATTATTTTTTAAAATTTAATTCTCAGATTGCTATATATTAATAAATATGTAAAAATATATGTATATAGATATATTTTTTTTAATTTTCTTTTTCAATAAGGGAATATATATAATGTAGAGAGAGGGGTGATACAATATTTATAAAAATATACAAAAATAGTCAAAAAAATTCAGAAATAAAATCTTTTTGGCATTTTCATGATTTTCTACTGTTTTTGTGATTTTTGGGTATTTTTCAAAATGTTTTTGGTATTTTTAAATAGCAAAATAAGGGGAAAACAGGGCGTAGCTACTGGTTGAGGGTAAACTGGGAATTAAAAATAGAAATCAGCCACAAAATTTTTCTCAACTATTTTTAAACGAAAGAGGATAAAATATAGAACCTACAGGAGTTGAGTTTATGTTTTTTAGAGTTTTCGATAATTTTTTATATTTTTTAGAAGTTTTTGAGTATTTTTGAATTTTTAAGGTTTTTCTCTTGAGATTTTTAGTGATTTTTGGATTAACACTAAAATATGATCAAATAGACCATAGGTATTTTTTGGAATTTTTCGAGGTGGTTTAATATTTTTTTGGTATTTTATAAGCTAGACAGTAGATAAAATGCATGTTTTTTATTTTTAATAAATGCAATAATGCAACAAAATTAGGAACTAAAAATATGGCGTGCAAAAGTAAGCTAACAGGAGCTTATGTTCATTTTTGTGGAATTTTTCAAGATAATATGATGCATGAAATAAATGAACAAAGCATACAAAAATTCAACAGCCTGGCAGGAGCATTTTTGCAAATAAAATATTTCTCAGGAGCATCAGTGCAAAAATTACTACAGAAATAATCATTTATTTTTATTTTAGGGGGTATTTTACAATTAACAAAACCCGCCAGGGCTAAAGTGCAAAAATCACGCGCCTCACGTGGGACTGCACGTGAGGCGCGGAGGGACCAAATTGCAATAATAAAAACAACAGGGGGCCTACTACAAATATTACAATTTATTTACAACGTGAAGTTTTATTTTTGGCATTAAAATATAAATACAAAAAGGCGGGGGATGTATATGAAATTTACCCCCAAGGCGCGCGATCCAACGGTTGATCTTCATCCACTTGACACCCATCGCGCATCCATCGGTTGATACCGGTTCGCAGATGACGGCTGAGATTAGATCAGCCTCGCTGATCGGACGGTGGGTGCAGGGCTTCATCTGACGGTCCTCGTTCAATCTGGGTCGCGCCACCTGATCCGACGGCGGTGGATCCTCCTGGAAGAACAGGGAAGAAGCTCGCGCGCAGCGAGCTTCGATCGTGAAGATTGGGCTCCTCCGGGCATCTCCCTCGCGTTTGAGATGGTCTGGACGTAGCTGGAGGCCTTCCGCGTCTGTTGATGGTCTCGCCATGGCTCCTGGAGGTCCGGAGAGCTCGGACGCGGTCGATGAAGGTCGGACCCTCCAGGAGCCTCTTCCTGGTTTGAATCGAGCCCAGATGGGCTCCTTTCTTCGCTTGACCTGCATAGGAAGAACCGAGGGAGCGAGGGCTATCTCCTCGACCTCGGGTTTTGAAGCTCGGTCGCAAAATGAGGTGAGGCGGAGGAGCTCCGACGATAGGCGGAGGAGGAGCTCCGATTCGCAAGGACTGGGGGTCCTTGGTTGAACATAGATGGTCGATGGACGGAGAATGCGATGGGGAATGAGATGAGAGGTGAATGGCGGGCGGAAACGGTCGATGTCACAGTGAAGAAGTCGCCGGAGCGGAGCTCCGGCAAACTTCGAATTTTCTATTTCACGCTACGCTACTGATCTAAAGGCTAAACTAAGAACGGAATTTAAATGCTATAATTAAAATCTACCTAAAATGCAAGAAAGGGCAGCTCTTATACCTGGGGGCCACCAGGGAGTAGGACGGATGCCGGAGCTCCGCTGCATCAAAATTTTCCCTCCTCCGGCCGATTCGAGGTGCTGGAACGCTCCCCCTGTCACGAGGAACCTCCCAGGATCAGAATCGAGGCTTTTGGGTGGATGAAATTGGCCAAATTTAAGGAGGGGGGCGAAGCTTCTTATTTATAAACATTGGCCTGGACCCTTATTGACCGGCGTTTATTGAGTTATCCAATGAATATCGTGTTGATCTAAGATATCGGCGGGCATCAGTGATCATCAGAGATGATTTCTTGTGAAGAACGCGAGCGTGATCGATGGACGAGATGCCCGTAACAAAAGGAAGAAAATCGGGGAAAAGACACTTCTGAGACGCCAGGTCCCGGATGGGACAGTTGACCGGGGAGTCAACAAAGGCTGGCGCCCCATTGGTCCACGTCGGATGCTAGAAGACAAAATAGGAGACCTTAGTTTAAAATGATTTATTTAACATAATAAATGATTTTATTAGAATTTTCTTATAAAATAAAAAATGTGTATTATTTCATGTAGTATTTATTTATGATTTTTATTTAATTTTTTTGAAGTATTTTATTATAGTTTTATTTTAATAATGTGTATATGCATGTATTTACATGCATTTTGTGTATTTTATTTTTAATTTGTTCATTTTATTTTATTATTTTATTATCTTGTTTTGTAAATTTATAATTTATTTTTGTGAGTGTGAGGGTATTTTTATTTAATTTTTATGAGTTTATTTTCATATTTAAATAAATTGGTATATGTATATGTAGGTATACTTATAGGTCTTTTACCTATATATTATATATACTTTATTTATTTAATGTATTTTCTTGGTTTTTATTTTGAATTTGCATTTTTAATAAGTTATATGTAATATTTATATTATTATAAAAATATAGATGAATAAAGAATAGAATAATTAAATCCCCTTTTATTTATGTATATACTCAACATATGTATTTTGCCTATGCATTACATAAGCTTATTTTATTTTACACATTCTTCTTGGTTTTCTTTTAATTTTAATATGTATATGTATTGAATACATTATTTACAGAATTCTTAAAATATAATTTTGTAGAAATAATGAATACTGAATAAATTGAATATTTTAATCAGGCAGGTTGCACAATGAAGGCCAAAAACCTAACTTTTGCAGATGGACTCCAAAAATTATGAAACCAATTTTATTAAATAGTTCTTGGAAAGCTATATACAATTAAAGGTAAGTTTGGGTGATTTGGAGTTTTATTTGCAAGATATGGGTCTGTGAAGTTGAGATTTTGGCTTTTTATTATGTGTATAAAATGTACACTGAGTATTATTTTTATACAAACTCAATTTTGTATTTTTATTTACATTATTATCTACAACTTTTATGTACAAAGTTTCTTTATTTGATGAATGAATAAGTATTTACAAAATAGGTATCAAAATGCATAAATAAATGAATACATAAATGAGGTATTTAATGTATTGCTGGCCCTTATCTCCCTCTACTTTATTCCTTGTCGACCAATTCCATGCTGGCCTTGGTCTCGGGGTTAGGGTCATAAAATATTTGCAATACTTTACTCCTTTTTTCTTTTCTTCTCTTTATTCTATAATTTTGGCATTAAAAACCTTATTTAATGTACAAATAATACAATGAATAATCAATGCTATTATGTACAAATTGATGCTATTTACATGCATTTGCTGGGGTTTTTGAGGCCAAAATGATAGAATAAAGGTGATGAAATGGAGATTCATTAGCAACCCTTGACAATTTTTCATTACATTCGGGCAATGCAACGCGTCGCAAGTAGGGAACGCCCCAACGAATTATGTATGTTTGCTTAAATTCACGTTGAAAAGATCTGACTATCACTAGGCAACTTCCTAAATAGTATTTTTTAATAAAAAATTATTATTTAGGAAGTTTTCTCCGACTGTTTTACGATGGTTGTCGGCTACCTAAGGCAATCCTCCTCATTTACCTGGGCTTGGGACCGGTCATGGCTTTAGTTTAGTTTTTGCTAACCTACTCTACTTGTTTATTTTTCCCTTCTTTGTCACTTACCATGCGCTAATTTATATCTTATGATTTCTGAAAACCTAACATGTATCGTTGACCTATGGCAGGGACCTTGGCCTGCTAGCCAGCCATCTGATAGTAGTTGCTTCTAGTATAATGTAGTTTGTATTTCTTCAATGTTCTTCTATTTCAACTTGGTGTACATGTATAAGAATATAATGGTCCAATTTCTAGGCAAACCTGATTTTGTGAACATAAATTTATGGGATGTATCCTTTAAGATGTTAATTATTGGATAAAGCTATTGTAATCAGATCGAGTAAAGGGGAGGATCCGATGACCCAGAATCAAGGTCGTGACATATGCTCATTAGTTTGTAGCCTCTATGTTTTCAATTATAATTAATCACATCATATCAAATGCAGTTACATATAGAACAACATATGGACAACTAAAATAGCACCATCAATGGTGTTATATAAGAATATGGCACCTTAAATCGTCCATACAAAGCACAATGGAATGAAAGTACAATGAATTATGATGGTAAAACACACATATTTCGAACCATTAATAGATTACAAACTCGCCCATGACTCGTACCAACTCATGCAAATGTGGATGATTTAAATGCAACTCTAGTTCCTTTATCCTATCATGCATACTTTCACACTCACCCCCACATCTCCTTACATGAACCTCAACAACAAGCAACCTCATCTCCATTTACTTTAACATCTCGTGCATCCTTTGTAGTGCATTCAAACATTTCCACATGAAGTATTGAATCATCTAGATCGAACTACGAAGCATGGAATGTAAAACCACATCCATCTATTTTTAAAAGAAATGACCAATCTAACACGATAAGGCCAAATTTTACCATATTTAAATCACATTTTGCATTCATTCTTTTTACCTCTCTCATTCTTGGTTAAGTATAACATAAACTCCATATGATGGTGAGTGTTGTTCGATGATTGATGAATCACCAATTTATCTATTAAAATATTAGAATTAAGCAAATTCTTGAATTGAACTATCATATTTTCACCTCATTTTGTGCATAATTTCACTTTTCACGTTTCACGTAATCTACATTCAAAAAGTGTTAAAAATAGAAAATAATGAATGTTGAAAAATAAAAAAATAAAATAAAAGGGCAGCTTTCGAAGATTTTCACTTCCTCTTACTATCTTTATAAATTAATGTAATTAATTTCTCACCGGTTGTTTTTATTTTTTGTTGTTAAGTTTTAATCCAATTCAATATTTATAACTTTTTATTTTATTTGCAGGTCACAGTCGGCCAAAAGCCCGTCCTGTTTTTGTTATAGAAAAATTTTAAAAATAAAAATAAAATAAAGTTGTTGATGCCAACCCCTATCATTCCTCACACAGTTGTAACCAATGAAGGGAGCATTGCCCCTTCTTCTTTCCCTTCGACTGCCAACGACAACCCTCTCCCCTTGCACGAGGAGGCAGTTGGCCTCTTTCCTAGTGCCACCACATCAGTCACTCTGTCTCCTCTCCCTTGAGCTCTATATGATGAAGGAGGAGGACTCATCAAAAAGGAAGAAAAACTCGGGCATTTGCATCCACGACCATCGAAATCAGGACTCTACCCCATCTCTGACCACCGGGGGCTCAGCATCCGCCACCAACACAACTCCTCTGCCAAGCTCTATTCGGGGAACCTCCTCTGCCAGCAAACCTGACAAGGTCTTGGAGCCCTAGGCTCACATCGAGAACATGTCTCAAGGAGAACCCATCAACAGATTAACTATTGTCACCACCTTGCAAAGCCACTCGTGTCGTCGTATTCAGTTGAACAAGGCTGAAGATCATCACCTCAACCCCACCATCCGCAAGCACGGTTTTGTCGCTATGACAAGAGAAGGGAAGGGTTTTAAGGACCTCTTCACAATTTCCATTTTATTTTTATAATATATTTTGGACTTTTTGTATTTAGGTAAATCTCTGCTTTCTTTTATGTAATTTACGCAATTTTGTTATTTTATCTAATACAGAATTTTTTTGTATTCCTCTATTAAATATTTGTATTTTAGTCATTATTTAGCCACCCAAAACTCTAGGGACTGTCTTGTGGTTCCACACAATACGGGATCACTGAGTCGTTGTGATGACGGCCCGGAAGCTCAGGTGACTAAGCATCAATCAACCCACACTAGATAGATCAAGCAATCGAGAATAAATATGTGAATCAAAATTTATTATACCCTACGAAAAATGCATATAATGGCAAGCGGGTAGGGGTCGAACACAGGAAGCCAGACGATGTATCATATATATTATTTATAAATAAATAATGAATAAATAATACATGTTTACTTTGTACAACTAGTCAATTAATTAATTAATTAATTAATTAATTTGTAGGTTTAAGTCAAATAAAATAATTCTTTTTTATTTATATTATACATATATATTTATATATTTATATATTTATATTTATATATAATATTTTTAAATTTTAATTTTATATATTTTTTATTTTCTGATTTTTAATTGCTTTTTAGTATAATAGTATAGGTTTATATATAATTATATATACAATATATGGTAATATATTTACAAAGATAATAAAAAAAGAAACAAAAATTGCAGAATAAAATGTTTTCGTATTTTATATATTTTTCTACTATTTTTTATTTTTGACGATTTTTTTGATAATTTTGGATATTTTTTAATTTAGAAAAAGTCACCAAGAGTAACTAATTAAATATGCCAAATTGGTTTGAGGATTAACAATAACAAAAGGGGTCAAAAATTCTCCAAATCAATTTTAACTAATAATATATATAAGATAAAGAAAATTCAATGTCAGAGATAAATATTTTTTATTTTTAAAAGATTTTTTATATAAGGATTTTGGAGCTTTTTATTTTTTTTATCATTTTCATTAAAAATGGATAAAATTTGATATCATGATTATATCATGTAACTAGTTAGATGGTAATTGGATTTAAAGAGTGATGATTTGTTATGTACAGTTTGATCTTGAATATGTGCATATCTAATTAATAACGTAATCAAAATATGATATCGATTATATGTAGATCCATTTAAGAAATTATATGGCATTGGTTGATCTAAGATAAATTATATATCATTGGTTGATCTGCATATGGATTGATGCCCCGATCAGTCTATATTGAAGTGTCGTCTGAAATAAATCGTTATGTGTTAAGGTCAACACTAAACTTCATTAAGGATGGAGATGTATAAGGATTGAAATCAATTTCCATCCAAAGTGGACAGATTTCGAGACAAGAGTGATCCTGTTTATTGAAGAAGGTGGGGAGTTTGGAGAGCGGTTCACAGAGTCTGAACCGTATTCTCGGGAATTGCCCCAAATTATTGGAGAGGGCGAGCGCATGGAATCGATGTGGGTGTTGGCGGAGTCCTGACTAAGCCATCCATGAGTTGCAATCTCGAAGGTCGAGTAAATGAGAATGAGAGGCAAAACTGGCAGAAATGTGCAGAACTTGATCTTGGACCTTAATCTAATCAAACAAACACCATACAAGTTTTGAATTCATCAACATAATCCAAGTGAAGCCAAAAGAGGTCGGGTATCTTTTATCTTTTTAATTCCATGGTTGTATTGCAGGCAAATCTTTTAACAAGTCGTTAAGTACACTAACCCTTTAGGTGCGTGCACACTACCAGGCAAGTACCTCGTACTTCTTCCACATCCTTTGTAACATGTGATCTGCACACTGAAAGGTCTTTAATCTCATACTCGGGGGGCTACCCAACTAAAGAATATAGAAAGGAAGCCAATATGTGAAACCATTACTTCAGACCAAGCTCGCAATGGAATCACCCATGAGCATGCTAGTCCTACTTGGACGTGAGATGATGAGACAGACACAACTGTGAGGGGGAGGCCTACACTCAGTACTTCATACATGGTCGATGTTCCACACAAGGCGGGAACATTGTCGTCCACCAAGTCCTACTCGTCCATGTATGATAGAAGCGCCAATACTTCGCCATCCTAGGTGATTATCAAAGCACCACATATCAGAATTTGGACTCTACCTTAGGGGGGCGTGCCTCGCTCAGTCTGGAGTGTACCTGAAAGCCATGAGGGCTCTAGGAACCCAAAATAATGATGCCCATTCCCGATTTTAATTAAGGTTAAGTTTATTTAGTAGTCCCTTTTTAAATTTTGGATTTTCACCTTTTTTGCGGTATTTTTTGAATAACTGCACCTAACGATTTTTTTCTATTTTCTTTTGATCCTAAATGTGATATAAAATAGGGGGAGAGAACGAAAATGCAATGCAAGTGGAGACGATGATGGAAATCTCACACACGTCTCAAATGATGCATGCAAAGTAAGAAGACTCACAATTCTTTTCAGCACTCTCCATGCGGGATGCAAGGAAGAATATATAAGTATTTACACTATATGGCGATATGCAAGGCGATAAAAGAATTGCTATTATCAGAAGAACCAAATGCAAGTTACTCAAAAATGGATCCAAATGTCCGATCTTGGAAACCCCTTATTGCCCGCCACAATGGGTCATGCAAGCTCTAGATGGGATTTCTCACGATGTGCGATTCCAAATTCAAATGATTTGTAATTTAGTTTTTGACTAAATCCCAAGCGAAGTAATCTATAGGAACATGCTTCTATTACGGTTTTGAACCTAGATTACAGTTTCAGACAATCCTAAATCTAGGGGCTCCAATCACACAAAATAAATAAAATAAAGGTGGAAAGCTCAAAACACAAGAAATAAAAATAAAATAAAGACAGGAAACATGAAAAACCGCGACAAAGCCCCCATGTGAACAGATAGCTGTACAATGGACCTCGTAGTGAAGAGTAGTGTCCAAGTTATTTCAAATAATAAATAAAAATAAATGACACTCTCTCTCTCATAAAATAAACATAAAATGTAGCTAAGTCTGCTTCTCCTCCTCCTCTTTGTGCTTCCTTCCTGTCTCTCTCCAACTAGCCCAAACACGAGAATGGGCTTGCCTCCTCGCAACTTGGGTGCATCCACCTCCTAAGATACGGTGGTCATCACGTGGTCCCTCGCATGAAAGGTCAATAAGGACAAGTGATTAGAAACAGATAAAATAATATCAAATATAAAAGAGAGGAAAATGAAAGAAGAATAATGAGCAATATATACAATGCAAAATGCTACAACATGTTGCTCCCAGGTAATGGTGCCATTTGTTTAGCCGCCCAAAATCCTAGGGACTATCTTGTGGTCCACACAAGGCGGGACCACTGAGTCGTTGTGATGACGGCCCAAGAAGCTCAAGTGACTAAGCAACAATCAAGATCGAGCAATCAAGAATAAATATGTGAATCAAAATTTATTGTACCCTACGAAAAATGCGTATAGTGACAATTAGATAGGGGTCGAACACAAGAAGCCAAACGGTGTAGCATATATATTATTTATAAATAAACAATGAATGAATAATATAGGTGTACTTAGTACAATTACTCAATTAGTTAATTAATTAATGCGTGGGTTTAAGTTAAAATCAAATATTTCTTTTTTATTTATATTATATATATTTATATATAACATTTCTTAATTTTTAGTTATATATATATATATATTATTTTGTGATTTTTAATTTCTTTTTAGTATAATAATATAGGTTTATGTATAACTATATATATGATATAAGGTAATATATTTATAAAGATGGCTATAAATAAATAAAAATTACAGAATAAAATGTTTTTGTATTTTATATATTTTTCTAGCATTTTTGTGCTTTTTCAAATTTTTTGCTAATTTTTAGGTATTTTTAAAATCAGAAAAAGACACAAACAATACTAATTAAACATGCTGAATTGATTTGAGGATTAAAAATAACAAAAATAGTTAAAATTAATATTATATAAGATAAAGGAAATAAAGATATAGATATATATATATATATATATTTTTGGTTTTTTAAAGATTTTTTTATAATTTTTATATGGATTTTGACGCTTTTTAATTTTTTATCATTTTCTTGTTTCCATTTTTAGGGATTTTTGGTATGGAGGTACAAGATATAATTATAAACAAATATTATTTTTAAAAAATTAAAGACATTTTAACAAAAATATCCGTGCAATTTTTAATTTAAAATACGTGAAATGAAAAATAAAAATTATAGCATGAAAGAACAATGCGTCGGGCACATAATCCTTTTTTATAATTTTTGAAGCACGGGTGATATTTTTAGAAAATGAAAATCAAAGACAAAAATTACTTGAACTCGCGTGGGCATTTTGCAATAGAAATAAATTCAAGGACTACAATGCAAAATACCCAAAAGTCTTCAATTGATATTTAACTTTTAAATACTAAATGCCAATTACAAAAACCTACGAGGGGGTTACGCGCAAAATGCCTAAGTCACGTCTGATGACACGCAAGCTGAGTTGGCAAGGACTCAACCGTAATAATGCAATAAATAACATGGGTTTCTTGAAAATATTACACAAAATATTTAATTATCTAATTAATTTACAGGACTAAATAAAATGCGACAAAAATCGGAGGTGAAATGAAATTTACCCACTAAAGCGCAGCTGATCGAGCTGCTGAGGATGGATCACTTAACGCATGGCATGCTCACAACGTGCGATGATAGTTCGATGGTTGACGTCATGGAATAGATCCCATATGGGGATCCTACAGTGCTGGGCCTCTGCGATCCGACGTCACATGGAGTACCTGGACGGACGACTCTGATCGAACGACTGGAAATGTGCTTAGAAGAACAAGCAAGAACGTCGAGCCTCCTGAGCTTTGATCTGAAGTAGCAGCCGCCTTTGACCACCTGCATCTCTACTGAGAGGCCCAGAAGCCTCGTCTCATCTTCCTGTAGCAGGTCGATGCCTCAAAAACCTCCGGAGCTCGTCGGTAGAGCTCTGGAGGGACCTCATACCTGGGGTTGTGTTTGAACCTCAAATGGGTCTCAGATGACTCCCTCCGGACTTGCAAATAGGTGTACAAGCACGTCAAGGCAAAGGCGACAACGTTGGGCTTTTATGTTGTGGAATCGAGGGTAGAATGAAGGTATATGGGGATGCTCCGACGATGGTGACAACAGGAGCACCGACACCTCGATTTAGTGCATGAATCGAGGGAGGAAAGGTGGTATGTGCGAAGAAGATGGTGATAATGGGGTAAGGGTGAAGTGCGGGTCGATTACTGGTTGGATCATAATGAACATGGCATGGATCTCAAGCTCTAGGCACACGTGATTTTTGGATTCTCTCTAAACATGTGAATTAAAACTTAAAACTATAGGTGGGATCGAAATCTATGCTACACAATTACCTAGAAACTGAAGATAGGGGCCTCGATTCGATGGGGATCGAAGAGACGAGACCTTGCATCAGAGCTCCGCCGCAAGTGAATGGATCAGTTCCGACACCTCTCCTCCTTGTTGCAGATTGGAGCTACGCGCTCCTGTCACCAATGTGCTGCTCTTGGGAATGATATGAGGGGTTAGGATTGGCTAGGAGAGATCAAATCCAAACAAGGAGGCAGAGTACCAATATGTATAAGCATAAATGGGGATTTCTTGTGAGGCATAGGTTGCTCGTTTCGATGGGAGATCAATCAGATCTAAAGACTGCGCAAGAATCACGGAAGTTCAATCTCTGGAAATTGAGCATCATGATAAGTCAAAACATGATGAAGATCCGATGAACGTCAAATTTGCCTCTTTTATAATCGATAATTGTCGTAGTATAGGAGGCAAATTTGGCTCAGCAAAAATCACAATTTTTAAATGTTGTGGAATATTTATACTTGGCAAGTTTACCAAGGTCGAACACGGGGAACAATGATTTTTAATTGTATGGTCTTAAATTAAATTTAATAATTAACTAAGTGCTCAATTAATTTCTGTGTCGGAAAATACAGAGAAAATATGATGATGATGCAATGCAAAGAAAGTTTAAACTGAGCAGATGAATTCAACACAAGATCTGTGATTAAGATTTTTTAACCCAAAAATAATAATCAATGTCCTCAGAATTCAATCACAGATCAAAAAGGAAAATTTTGAGAAATATTTATCAATACAATCAAGACTGCAGGCTAAAAGGTTGATAACATAATTAATAATCCTACAAATATTCAGATCAAGTGAGAAGAATTATCCTCGAATTTCTCAAATAAATGAAATTCTCTATTTTTATATCACATGAAAAATCAGGGAAAATAATTAATCTCGCCTCAAATGGCTCTTGCAGAACATAAATCTTTAATTTAAAACACATATTCTCACAATAGAATTTATCAAATAAACTTCCACAATCAAGCCCCCTGCAAAGATTAGATTCTCAAAGATTATCAATACAAATTCTTAGCAAATCGAACATTCTTCATTGCATACCCAGCAGAATAAATCATTACTCCTCTCGATAAAATAATGCACAAATGTCGGAATTTAGCAAGCATATATCAAGAGATTTAGCAAATAATTATCATCGATAAATATTCTCTGATATGTTACAAGTTGTATAATATGAAAGAGCGCAAAATAAGCTTCAAAATGACATATTATGCATGAAAATCTGAATTCGTATGAGAAATTTATGCTCAGATTAAATGTCAGGGGCTAGCATGCAATAAAAGTAAATAGTTTTCCTTTAAAAGGGTCCATGTAGGGGCTTATCTGTAATATAGATGAACCACTTGGGTTTGCTCTACAATTTACCCCAGGCGGGGGTATTATTGCAAAGCAAGGAAGGTCCGGGGGCATGCCTGCAAAGTTCTCCAAACGCACGTGCTTAGCACATGCTGTGGAGGTTCGAGTTCGGGTTGTGGCTTGGTGCCCAAGCCTAAGGTTCGAGGACCTAGGTTGAGACTCGGGTGTCAAGCCTTCACGTGGGCTGTTGCGGGCAATTCGGTTGACCCGAACCTCCGGGTGTGGAGGTAGGTCCGGGAACGCGACGTGGCATACGAAGAGTCGTAGGATCTAGGAGGATCAATGGTTGTCGTTGGGTGAAGATAAACAGTCGTGATCACTCTCGTTCTTGATCGAATGAGAGCTGCTCCTCGACGTTCTTGCAGCCGTGTAGTGGTCGGGCGGCAGGCAGCATCGGCTGTGTGGTGACGGCGAAGGCGCGAGGCGGGCTCGGCCGATCGACACAAGACCGAAGGAGCCCAATGGCATGGGCAGAGGCCATGCCGGGCCGAGGATAAGACCGATCAATGGCGATGACAGGGGATGTCGTGAACCGACTGTGAGGCGATGGTGGGTACATGCAAGGGTTTAGATGAAGCCAAGGGGAAAACGGGGGCAGAGCTCTGAGCGGAGTTGAGGGAATGGAGCTAATCTCTGGCCTTTGCGAGGCCAGAGAGGATGGAGACCTGGGAGGAAGAAGGGAAGACGTCGGGGCTGGAAGATGGAGGTGATGTCAATTGTCGATGTTATACTTCGGGCGATGTGTGAAGTGAATCGAATATGAAAGTGGGGTTCGAGTGTCTGGATCTAACAAATGATCAAGAGAAGGGTGAAGGAATACCTGGGTATGCGAGGTGTTCGGAGAAGGGGAATATGATGTTAGGAAGTCACAAAAAAGGAGGAATCACAAAGCTTCCCTCCTTGTGTCTTCGCTTGAGTGCTCTACGCGGAGAAGCACGAGCTCTTGAAGCAGTTGAAGGAGCCGCTACAATGAGGAGATGCTTCCTCCTCGGATCGCGTCGAAGAAGATCGTGAGGATTCATTGCTCGCCCCTCTACGCTCAGTTGTCACCTGAGCTACAGTGATGGGGAGCTCTCTCCACTTTGCTCCAAAAATGACGGATGGGGGAGATGATCAGGCTAGGGGAGTCTTTATAGGAGGAGGCGATGACGTTACGCGAGAGGGTGGAGGTGGGTCGTTGCACGGTCGAACGATTGGTGAAGGAGGAACGACTGGGGAGGTGGCGGCGCTGGCCGTTGAGGGTTGTAACGGCAGCGGGGGTGGCATTGCATGGAAAAGAAGGAGAGGGGGAGGAGGAGAGGTCACGTGTGCGGCACATGGCCTGGGGAGGAGAGAGGACGCAGGGGTGACGTGGGGTGCCACGTGGCATGCCCAGGGGCTACCACATGTTACCCTAAAAAATTTCAAAATTTAAAAGGGAAGAAAAATAGAAAAGAAATAGAAGAAGACATTGGAAATTAGACTTTGGGATTATTTGACAATTATTTGAGTTAGCAAATTTTTATATTTTTTTATTTATTCTTATTAATAATATCTACACAGTGAAGAAGTTTGGGGTCAATTAGAGTTAAGATGAATTAATTAAAAATATGAGAAGTTAGCAGCTTTTTAGGCCAATTTACACATTATGCAATTATGCATGATCAAATGTGAATATTATTTACACATGTATGAATGCTAATGATGCTCGATTAATTATTAAAATGCATATGAATTTTTGGGAACAGAGCCTAATTGATCAATTTTAGCATGATGAATACGAGATTCATCAAGATCAACGGATTAGGTAAAAAGACGGGTTTTGACCAATTGGTAAACGAGGAAGAGAAGGGGGGATTGTTGACGGGGGTCAACAATGGGAGGAGGGAACACGAATATAATCACACATCAATAAATAATAGTAATTGAATTTATTAATTTTATGATATAAAATAAAAATAGTTATTATATTATATAGTGTTTTAATCATATTTTTATTTATTTTATGGATTAATTTATTGTAAGTTATTATTTACAAGTGTACTTATATGTATGTTTATCTATATTTTATGTAATTTATTTTTTATTTTGTATTTTAGATTTATTATTTTATGTACATTTATATATTTACAACATGTTTAAACATACATAAATATATATTTGTTTTATTTCCTGATATTTTTTGGTCCCTTAAACAAATAGATGTATTTCTCATATATGTAGAAGTATAGTATATTCATCTATGTATTTTTAATATATTATTTTATTTTAGTGCATTTTTTATGATTTTATTGTATTCTAAATATTTACATATATTACAAAGAATATTTACAAAATTACAAAAATATAAGGAATCAAGAATAAATAAAAAGAATATTTTATTCAGTTATATTGTACAAATAGGGGTCTAAAATATAACTTTTGCATCTTAACTCCAAATTAAATGAAACCACCTTCATTAAAATAGATAATAAAAAGTTATATATAATTAAAGATGATTTTGATGCATCATATGGAGAAGATATGTATCTAGGAAGATTTGGTTTTGGAATCTATTCTGAGTCTAGAATGTACAATTTGTATTATTTTTTTGTGAAATCAATTTTAAATTTTTCTATGTATTTTTTATCTACAACTTTCATATATAAAATTCCTTTATTTGAGGTGTAAATAACAAAGAATTAAATAGGACATAAACGTGGATTATTGGAGAGTAAAAAATAGGGTTATTGTGTTTTGACCCTTATCTCCCCCTACTTTATTCCTTGTCAACGGGGTCATCATGATGCCTAGGTCTCGGGGTTTAAGATCATAAAATAGCTTTGATATTTTATTTCCTTTTCTTTATTTCTTTATTATTTTGTTTTTTCTTTAAATAATTTATTTTATACAATATGTATACAATAAATAATGGATATTAATTTATGCATAATAATGATATATACATGCATTTAGCTAGGGTTTAAAGACCAAAATGAGAGAATAAAGGTGATGAAATGGAGATTCATTAGTCATATAAGGATTTTTTAGTAGTTTCATAAAGTTTGTTCATTTTGTTTGCACTTTGTCTACTATTTATCTTATTAAAAAAGCTAAAAATTCATTTCTTTCTAGATGCTTTTCAATTATTTCAATATGTCTTTATGTTCTAATTTTATTTACATTCAATCCCTAGAAGTTTCCTAAGAATTATACTCGTGCCCCTAGCAATTCAAAGGCCCACCAAAAATAGCAGAAAAATCTGAAAAACCCCCAAAAAAATTCGGTGTGATCTTGATGATATCTAGAATCTAATGACATAAGTTTTGACACATTCTAAGGTCTTGGGAATGTAAAGAAAGATAGGATTTGATTCAAGTCAATAAAGTCGAAATTATCCTTGTCAATAGAATAGAAATTCATGTAAAAAGTCAGAGTCTTTGTGGATTGATCCCCTACTTGCCTTATGCTTTATTTGATAACTCTTGGCTTGTATATAGAATTTCTATCTGAAATCTCTCAATTTTCTCGTGTGCACACAATAACATTAAAAATCATGTCTTAACACATGTAAAATCAAATTTTCATTTTGGAACTGTTGTCGAGGACTCAGCAACTTTATGCAATATTAGTATTTTGATCTTTTTTTGTAAATTAATTTTATTTATCTTTCATGTCATGTACAAAAAATCACAAAAAAGTGTGTATCTCTCTTTCTCGTGCTTCCTTGTTCTCTTATTCTATCTAGATCCAAGTCTGGATCCAGCAAGCCGCGCAACGTAAAATTTTTCCAATCACTTAGACATTTTTAGGTGCTTACATTTAATGTAAATTTAAAACATTCCCGGAAAATCATAAAATCAACTTCTTCTTGCCATTCATCTATGTGATCTCTCTCCCTCTACTCGCTAATTAAACAAGATCACAATTTTGTTATTCGCATAATATGAAAAGTCACCGCGTGTCTTGGACAAAAGTGGGTTGAAGTGATTGAATTGTTTCACTTTGAACACATTTTCGCCGCACAAACACAATCCTAGGTCAAAGCCCAAATCCTTATGAATTTTTTAACTACTGAAATCTAAAAACAATTAGCTAATTCTCAATGAGGGAACTGCAGTCTCCCTTAGCAGATTGGGTGGTTAAAAGACAACGCGTAAGGCACCATCCTCAACTAACACAAGTAATCATTTCACGGTTCGTACTTACATCCAAACTGGCTGAAAGTAGAGGCAACTAGTCACATGAATTCGGAATAGTCGTTGTTTGACTTGTAGGTATATATAAGATAAATGTGTACTTGAGTTGTGAACATTAAAAATTTAAAGAAAATAAAAGAAGATAACCGTTTTGCGACAACTTGTGATGTGTTGGCGCATTAAACATTGTCTTGTGTTTGAAATAAAAAATTTAAGTATTTTGATATGTCGGTTCTTCTTGGGTCGCTAACTAAGTATATCTATTCAGATTACTTGATCAATACAATACTCCACCTGAAAGTAGATTACAAACCCTTATCTCCATAGCTTCTAAAAAACAATGGATTTTAGAGATGATACCTAAATCTTCTCTACTGACCAAGAAAGGGTCCAAAATGCTCTGATTAATGGAGGATGACATTGAGGAGATAACAAAACTAATGGAATAGCGAGAAAAGAATAAACTTGATTCCACAAAATCAATTAATTCCATAAAAACTTCATTCACCCTATATTCATTATTAAGGGACCTCCAATTTTTTTACCACATTCAAAATCCGATCTTCCCTCACCTAGTTTTCTAGAGCCATCCACTTTTAAAGGGCATCATACATTGGATATCAATCTGTCATGTCATCCCATGTGTACACCATCAGAATCATTTGAGGATATCATTAGAGCCAAACATAAGGAATTTTATGAAATCATGAATGAAGGAAAAGAATATGTTCTTGGTCAAACTTGGGGACCACCTATACACCCCGATAACTTGAATTTTGAGAATATAAAAGAGGAATTTCTCATCCCATTCACGTTCCCATCCACTCCTTTTGATCTTGAACCAAATAATTTTGTTAGCATTCATAATGCTCACAATGTGATTCTAAAATATCCCAATGACATAGAAACAGAACATGTGAATTTGAACAAGTTTGAGGATTCTGAATATGTGACTTTGCTGTGTGATTTGAAAAGGTCAATTTTGGATTTTGATTTTGGAGACTATCTTGAGTTTGGATTTGATTTTAAAAAAGAATAAAATATTATAATCTCGACATTCTTGACTTGAATAAATCAGAACAAACTTCACGAGTCTAGTGGTAGAACCAATCAACTAGGTAATTGTACCTCGGTTTGAACACAAGGATGCAACTTAGCCACTAGACAAGGGAACATACACTCAATCATGTCTAATTGCTCGGTTTCTATATATATATATATGTTTTTTGTAATTTTTATTAAATTTTATATTTTATTTTTAAATATTTAATTCTTTTTAAATTTGAAAGATTAATTTCAAAAATACATAAAATAAAAGGGAATCAAATTAATCTATATTACTAATGCATAAAAAGAAAAGGGAAAAGGGGGTTTTCAGAACACTTTTTTGCCGTTTGAATTTATATGAATATTTAGAAATTTTCATAAGTTTTTTTATCTTTTATGATATTTAGAGGTAGATGCAGTAACTCTGGTATATTTTTGGGCATGTTGTGAAGTTAAGTGAGAGGCATCTACCTTATTTCTTTGGTATTTTTCTGAGACAATATGAATAAACTAAAACTACAACAAGATAATAGGTTTAAATATTGTGTTTACTTTTTTAATCTAAACAAAGAAATAAAATATCCCTCAAAAATCTATGACTTGGAGAAACATGAAAGCTACACAATACTTTTCTGATTTTCAATATGACGTGAATGTACCAATAATCAATTACACCAAATCTTGTAGGGATTCTAATATTTTTCAATGAAACTTGAAGAAAAGGTAAGTCTATATTAGATATGATATATCGATAACGAGCAAGAAATATTATTCGTACAATATAATTATGATTTAAACATGATAGTATAGTCACTGTCATTCAAAACTTTATAATTAAATAACCACATATCCAATATTAGTGAAACTCTGATATAATGTAGATTTTTAGATATGGAATCCAACAAAAATTGTTTCACAAAAATCTGAGAACATACATATGATTTATAGATGTTTGAACTTAAGGGAAGCAGAAATAAAAGTTTGAAAAGTTGATCGAAAGCTCCTCTGAAAGTAGCAGAAAATTTGGGGGCATGGATGTAAAATTCGCGCACACGTGTGTCGTCTGTGTTATCTTTTCCTACTAGCGGGAGCATCTTCAAAAATGGAGAATCCAGGGCTTCCTTGAAAAATCTCCCATCATGCAAGGGATCTCCCATCCTAAGAGAGGAGGATCTCATGAGCAGCCCTAATGTAATATCGAGCACCTGATCTAAGGGTTTGGCCTTAACCACATGGCAAGCAAAGGTGAAGGAACGAGCTCGAGTAAGGTTTAAAAAAGCGTAAGCTAGTCCGAGGTTTTTCTCCGAAATTGAGGCGAGGCGTAAGCCTCAATTTTTATAAAAAAAATAAAATTAAAGCAAAATACATTGAAAAATGTATATAATATTATTAAACTTTGCCAGAAACACAATCAAGAATAATTTAAAACTATTAAAAGATACAATACATAAGAGATGAAGGCATTGAAGTTCAAAAAAACTAATACTAAGCCAATATTATACAAAATATCAAGTTCCAACTCCAGCTTCAATGATTTTATACGAGTATCGAACTAAAGTTTATACTTAATACTAAAGTACAATATAAACCATAATTTTGGTGTTCGAAGTAAACAAATATTAAGATGCCTTGAATCCCAAATATTTGATTTGCTGGACGTAGCTGGAGAACCATCATATGCATCCCCTCTTGCCATATCATACCCTAACAAGATAACGATTTTTTTATTAATGGTTCTAATTCTATTTGGCTACTCACAATAAAATGTAATAATTATTTTACTTCACGATTTATTTTTCAACCTTGATTCTTCATATATGTGATAACTATTTTAAGATTTATAACTCATACAACTAAATAACAATATTAAGTTGCAAACTTAAACTAGTATAAAATATTTATTCCAATTCAAACTCAAGTCTATGTGCAATAGAACTAGTATGTGTAGATGCATGATAAATCGAACATGATGTGTACAAGAGCATTGAGCTTCTTTTTGTTTCAGGTGATCTTTTCTTTTTTTACAGATATATATATATAGAAATATGCAACTATGCAAGGTTTAACATAAAAATATAAACACATACATAAAAAAGTAATGCTTATATAAAAATAGGGTCGAGTGCAAAGCAAATAATCAAAAAGTTTAAAAAAGCCTCTAGCTCGAGGCTTACACCTCCGCCTTGCCTCAACCGCCTCGAGTCAGGTCAAGGCGTACGTCCCAACCCAAGGACCCAAGGCGTGCACCTCGGGACGATTTTGACGCGCCTCGTCTCAAGACGTACACCTCTACGTCTCGAGGTGATGCTTTTTAAAACCATGAGCCCAAGATCCAACGCCCGAGGATGCGAGTCGCACGAACTATAGAGATCGGCTAGAATACTTTCATCCAATATCATTTGGTACCATCCCTTCCCTCTTCATTGTCTTTGTTATACAATGCATATGGAGGGGATGGATCGACAATATCTCCGATAATGGCAGTGATGTTGTTTAAGGACAATCGATTGATGATGATGTGCAACGAATATCGATGGAGGGGGTGCTTTGTGAGTTCTATTACTATTGTGTTTTTGAGCCCCTCCCCTTCCTTCTTTGAATGTACGGGATGCAACAACCAGGTGGGAGGTGCGTAGACGTAGCCTCAAACTTGGCTCCGATGAGGGCGACTTTCAGTGAAGCTATGCCGAGAGCCACCAATGATGTGGCATGTTTGGCAAAATATAGTGGTTCTGAAAAGTGAAAGTGACTCGAGCCTTGTGCTCAGTCAAGCATCAGGTGCTAAAAGACAGGGGCTTGTGAATGGATCTCTATGTATTTGTGAAGAAGGGGAGACATTCTCCCGCATGGCACACGGCAGGAATTGAGATGGTATGTGGGAAGGAGGTGCAGTAAAGTGAATGGTTGGAGGTGGTGTTCGATTCAGAAGAAGATGGGATAAAAATGTGTTCTATTACACCAAGAAAAAATAAGAAAGAAATAAAATTATAGCGAATGGAGGAGGAGGCTTGGGATGACATAAGCTCTGGCAACCGTGCCTTGTAACAACCTCGATGGTCGGTGATTGGGCCAGAAGATGACGAACCAAAGCTATCATACATGTGTTTTTGAAGCATATGGATCACGTCGATCGATTAGTTTAGACTATCTTGCTCCAATCTATCTCAACGACGATGGACATGTCGTTGAGGGATCAAGGATACTTCAACGGATAGTTTGAGAAAATTACATTTGCAGTTATTTTATTTCATGGTGGAGATCGAGGATGGAGGGATTCTGTGGGGGTTTGATCGAGGGCATGGATGGTGGCAACGACATAGGGCAGAATGATCGAGGTGGTGTTGTCGTTAGGGAAGTCAAGTGTAAAGCCATGAACTTGGCATCTCTCGGATCCTATATCATAAGATCTGGCTCGTCAAGAGAAAACCAACGGAATTTGTTTCGTGTGAATCGAACTTCGTTTCGATTTATTATGATTTTCAGAAGAAAGAGAAGTAAGGAGGATTAAGATGTCATTAACACATAATGATTGTCATTAAGATTAATTAAGCATGATTAAAGAAACTAATAACATATTAAAAACCGCTAATGATCATTAGCAAACACTAATCAATAGTTAGCAAAAGATAAGCGTAAGCCACAAAAGTTAAATCGCGATTAGTGTCAATTAAGCGTCATTAGCGAATCTGGAATCTTCTGGAATGTTCTAACTTAAGCTCTAAGTTTCGGATAAGTTTTGTCCAAAACCATGGACCAAAACCATAGACCGCTAACTGCGGTTAAGGTCTAAACCATGGTTTTTTAACCATGGTTAGCGGTTTCTGAAGCCTACAAATAGCCCCCCCAACCCATTCATTCTCTACGATTTCCACTACCACCATCACCCCAAGGGCTAGGGTCGAGAGGTCGTGTAAAGCCATGAACTTGGCATCTCTCGGATCCTATATCATAAGATCCGACTCGTCAAGAGAAAACCGACGGAATTTGTTTCGTGTGAATCGGACTTCGTTTCGATTTGTTATGATTTTTGTAAGAAAGAGAAGTAAGGAGGGTTAAGAAGTCATTAACCCATAATGACTGTCATTAAGACTTATTAAGTGTGATTAAAGAAACTAATGATAGATTGAAAACCGCTAATGATCATTAGCAACACTAATCAGTGGTTAGTAAAAGATAAGCGTAAACCGTGAAAGTTAAATTGTGATTAGTGAAAGTTAATCATGATTAGTGTTAATTAGGCATCATCAGCGAATCTAGAATCATCTGGATTGTTCTAACTTAAGCCCCAAGTTTGGGATAAGTTTTGGCCAGAACCATGGGCCTCTAAACCATGGTTAAGGTCTAAACTATGGTTTTCTAGCCATGGTTAGTGGTTTTCTGGAGCCTATAAATAGCCCCCTACCCATTCATTCTCTACGATTTCCACTACCACCACCACCCCAAGGGCTAGGGTCGAGAGGTCGGGAGGAGGAGTGGGAGGCGAGGAAGGAGCGCTAGCGAAGCGCTGCCGGGAGAACGAGGAGGAGGAAGGTACGATCCTCTCTTAGTTGCTTCGTAAGCTAGGCTTTCAATTCATCCTCTTTTATTCCAAGTTTTGTTCTTGATTCATCTTTCTTTCCGAGTCGTTTTCTGTTGTGGTTCGAGGAGAAATATGTGTAACACCCTACTTAGGTGCGGTCGGTCGTGCACGTCAGTGAACCCTGTGATTCGTCACACATTCACTCACCTAAGACGTGTGGTGTCTACCGATTCTCCATTGCTTATTGCTCTTTCTTTTCTGCTTTTATAGTTATTTTGATGGAGAAATCCGTGTAATACCCTACTTAGGTGCGCGCGGCTGTGCACGTCAGTGAACCCTGTGATTCGTCATACATTCACTCACCTAAGACGTGTGGTGTCTACCGATTCTCCATTGCTTGCAGTTTAATTATATTCTTTCAGTTTCGCTGTTGTTTTCCTCTCGATTGATTTTATAGAGGAAACTCTTTTCATTTTTATTTTGAAATATGTCCCAATATAAGGGGAAACTCTGCCGAAATTTTCTGAGAAATATGTCCCGATATAAGGGGAAACTCTGCCGAAATTTTCCGAGAAATATGTCCCGATATAAGGGGAAACTCTGTTAAAACTTTTCTAGAAATATCTCCCCATATAAGGGGAAGCTCTGCTAAAATTTCAAGAGGAAGTATGTTCTTGGCGTTCTTCGTGTTCTTCGTGGTCTTCGTTCGTTCTTCGCGTTGTTGACACATTCTTAGCATTTTTTATACGAAAATGAAATTCGATCGTTTCAGGAGCCTTAAATCATCCTTTTTGAAAATGAAACACGATAAAGCACTGCATACACGAGTGAGAGCTCGATTAGGTAACGAAATCCTTCCTTTTGCTGTTGGTTTTTCATATGAGATCATTGAAATTTCTGATTTTATGTTCTTTGCTACGAAGAACCCTAATTTGGTTATTTTTGAGAAAATATGAAAAAATGCTTTGTGATTTCAACTAAAATAAGATATAAGTATCGAATTTATGCAGTGGCTTGGAAAGTTAGGGTTTGGAAGTTAAAATGAGCATAATTATGAGTATATAAATATATGAATTAATATATGTGTAAGTCTATACTTGAGTATTTTATGGTTATGCAATTATAAATCTGAATTAAGAAATTACATCATGGGAATTGATATGTTTTGAGTTGGATCCTGAAAAGGGTCGTGAGTCACGTTAAGGATGATTGGGAGTAGAACTACAGGTTGGGCATGCAATCTATAGGTTTGTCGGAAGGAACTCGTATTGGTGTTTCCCTACCTAGGTGGTACATGGTTGCCATGTTATGATAAATGCACATGAAATGAATGATTTGCAACGCGTGGTACTGGGAGCCAATATATTCGGGTTGAACGACGGAAGATGTGTTCATGCCATGTGGAGGCACGGGTGGTTCAATAGCGGTTGGGTCACGACAACATATATTTAAAGCCGCTAGATTATGTGATTAAAGGGTAGCCTGAGGTTTTAAGCAACCGAGTCCTCGGGGACGGTGTGCTCATTTATTTTCCAAGCTAAGGGTTTGAAACCATGTTTAATAAAAGAAAAGGAAAATTGTCAAGGTAGTATTGGAGGATTGGTTGAGGCGACGTGCGGCGGAATAAGCTCACCAGATCAACGCAATCTCCAATCCTGAAGTATCCACAGATTTGGAGTCCAATAATGGCAGGGTTCCCCTGGACTAATCCCTGATATGGAATAGAACGGAATATGACTTAAATTATTGAGAAGGAATGAAACTTTTTGTGATAATAAGTTTTGTAAAATTACACAATTTATTTGCTTTTCTCTTCTTCGTTACTTAGCATTCGCTAACTTTTTATCCTATGATTTATGGAAAATCCAACAGGTGTCGATGATCCATCACAAGGACTTTAGTAATCCAACCAACTTACATAATAGACATCCAGCCAGCCAGAGTAGCTTTACTTTGTAAGGTAGTTAGTAATCTTTCTGTGTATTTCCTTTCAGCTGATGTACATGTAAATGGTTGTAGTGGGACAATGGATCATGTAAACTTTATTTTGTGAATGGAAAAGTATTAAATACTTCTTTTTGAGTATTTTTATTTGCAATTTATTTCTGAATGTTAGTTATGATGCTGGATAAATTATTGTTGAGTAACCAGATCCGAATATGGGAGGATCCGACGGTCCGGGAATCGAGGTCGCGACAGGTCAGGAGGAGTAGGAGGCAAGGAAGGAGCGCTAGCGAAGCGTAGTCGGGAGAACGAGAAGGAGGAAGGTACGATCCTCTCTTACTTAGTTTGCTTCGTGAGTTAGGTTTTCGATTCATGTTCAGTTTCCCTGCTGTTTTGCTTTCGATGATTTTATAAGGGAAACTCTGCCGAAATTTTCTTAGAAATATATACCGATATAAGGGGAAACTCTACCGAAATTTTCTTAAAAATATGTCCCGCTATAAGGGGAAACTTTGCTGAAATTTCAAGAGAAAGTATATTCTTCACGTTCTTCGTGTTCTTCGTGTGTTCTTCGCATTCTTCGTGTTCTTCGTTCATTCTTCGCGTTCTTGGCACGTTCTTAGCGTTTTTGATATGAAAATGAAATTTGATCATTTAAGGAGCCATAAATCATCCTTTTGAAAGAGAATCACAATAAAGAACTGTATATAAGAAGGAGAGCTCGATTAGGTAATGAAATCCTTCTTTTTATTGTTGGATTTTCATATGAGATCATTGAAATTTCTGATTTTATGTTCTTTGCTACGAAGAACTCTAATTTGGTTATTTTTGAGAAAATATGAAAAGTTGCTTTATGATTTCAACTAATCGAATTGTTGTAGTGGCTTGAAGAGTTAGGGTTTGAAAGTTAAAATGAGCATAATTATGAGTATATAAATATATGAATTAATATATTGCAAGTCTATACTCGGTATTTTATGGTTATGCAAATATAAGGCTGAATTGAGGAATTACATCATGGAAATTGATATTCGTTGGTTTGGATCGTGAAAAGATCATGTGATACGTTAAGGATGACTGGGAGTAGAGCTACAGGTCGGGCATGCAACCTGTAGGTTTGTCGGAAGTAACCCATATTGGTGTGACCCTACCTAGGTGGTACACGGTTGCCTTGTTTTGATAAGTGCATACGAAATGAATGATTTGCAACGCGTGGTACCATGTGTCAATATATGCGTGTTGAACGACGGAAGATGTGGCCGTGCCATGTGGAGGAATGGGTGGTTTAATAGCGGCTGGGTCACGATAACATGTATTTAAAGCCGCTAGGTTATATGATTAAATGTTAGCCTGAGGTTTTAAGCAGCCGAGTCCTCGGAGACGGTGTGCTCCTTTATTTGTCAGACTGAAGGTTTGAAACCATGATTAATAAAAGAAAAGCAAAATTGTCAGGGTAGTATTGGAGGATTGGTTGAGGCGACGTGCGTCAACATAAGCTCACCAGATCAATGCAATCTCCAATCCTGAAGTATCCACAGCTTCTAAGTCCAAGAATGGTGGGGTTTCCCTGGACTAATCCCACAGCTTCTGAGTCCAAGAATGGCGGGGTTCCCCTGGACTAATCCCTGATGTGGAATAGAAAGGAATATGACTTAAATTTATGAAAGGATTATAACTTTTAATGACAATGAGTTTTGTAAAATTACACAATTTGTTTACTTTTCTCTTCTTCGTTACTTAGCACTCGCTAATTGTTATCCTATGATTTATTGGAAAACCCAACAGATGTTGGTGATACATCGCAAGGACTTTAGTCGTCCAGTCAGCCACAATAGCTTTACTCTCTAAAGTGGTTAGTAATATTTCTGTGTATTTCCTTCTAGCTGATGTAATGTAAAGGGTTGTAGTCGGAAAATAGATCATGTAAACTTTATTTTGTGAATTGAATAATATTAAATACTTCTTTTTAAGTATTTTATTTATAGTTTGTTTTTGAATTTTAGTTGTGATTGCTGGATAAATTATTGCTGAGTAACCAGATCCAGATATGGGAGGATCCGACAACCCAGAATTAGGGTCATGACAAGTTGGTATCAGAGCCCATTTACTCCAATAATTTATTTAGTAATTGATAATTATGAGCATTATTCAGAAACTAAGGTTGTATTAAGATCCTTTGATCTTAATAATTGACTGCAGTATAATTCACAAGTCATTGTCCCTTATGTACATCATGCTAAAACATATAGGATCTGACCCTTGATCTTGACTCATCCCAGGATCATGGTAGATCAAGACGTGTCTAAGCAATTAGCGTCTATGATGACAATGCTGTAAGATATGGGGCAAAAGTAGCAAGCGTTAGAGGTGAGGCTCAATGCATAAGCTGAGAGACCTGAGGCATCCAAACCTGTGGATGCTAGGAATGAAGGTTTTGTCCATCTTTTTGAGGAATAATCTAGTTACCATCCTTCAACTGAGTCTTCTCCTACCCGACTGAAGGTGTAATGGAGAAGGCCCCTCTTAGACACCAAACATTACTAGACAATTACCGAAAGGGAAAGATTCATCGATTTAAAGGCATAGAGACACCTGTTGAGGCAGAACTATGGCTTGATGACGTTAGCAGGATGTTGAGAATAATACACGCACTGGCAGGTACTTGGGTGCACTTCGCTGATTACTCCTTAGCAGACTATGCAAGACTATGGTGGAGAGCTATTTCCAAGAAATTAGTAGATCATGTTCCATGGGATGTTTTTGAAGAAAAGTTCCGAGCTCACTTCTGTCCCTCCCATTGGGAAGAATTGAAGAGGAGGGAGTTGGCTTCTTTGACCCAAGGATCCAAGAATGTACGAGATTATCATATTCACTTTACGGAGCTGCTACGTTACTCCCCAACTTTAGAAGCTTCACCACAAGAGTGTCTTACCAAATTTGTTAGCGGTCTTCAAGAAGATTTGAGAGAGAAGCTTGTAGGTTTTAGAGCCACCACTGTAGATGAAGCCATGAACATCGCCTCTCGTATTGAGATGAAGAGGGATGAAAATCGCCAATGAATAAGCTTCCACTTTAGGTGGACCATTCAAACGTAAGGTGAATTATAACCAAATACACAATCGTTATCATCCAGTCAGGTCCAATATAAGCTCGTCGCAGACTTTGGGCCAGGAACTATCTGGAAGAAGGGGTTTCTCTAGACCTCAACTATATCCTCGTGACTCAGCAACAGGAGCTAGCACCTCTGTGGCTGGGTCTTCAGCTCAACACAGGAGCATGTGTGTGTTTTTACTGTCATAAGGAAGGCTACATCAAGAAAGATTGTCCGAAGTTGAGAGGTTCGGGGTTTAAACCAACCCCAAGTAACAGTATAACATCCACCTCAAGCAATGGAGCAACACGCGGAGGAAGACAGGGTAGAGGTCATGACTCACAAGGAGCGTCTCCTGCACAGCAACCACCACAAAGTTTTACGGGTTTTAGCTTGCCTATTCCTAATGGTCAACTCAATGCAATCACTGAAGAACATGCCTACAATTCAAGCACAGTCGTACGAGGTATCGTTACTATTCATGGCTTTTCAGTACATGCCTTATTTGATTCTGGTGCTTCACATTCATTTATTGCTCGACGATTAGTACCCACTTTGGGTAAGATATCAGTAGAAGTACAACAGTCCTATCTGATCAAGGGACCAGGAGGACAAGTATTTATAATTCAAGAAATCCTAGATATTGTATAGTACTGGTAGTGGGACATCAGTTACCTATTTCACTGCTACTAATTGAAATGGAGGACTTTGATCTTATCCTAAGGATGAATTGGCTAGAAAGGCATCATGCGTGTCTTGACTGTTTTTAGAAGACGGTAATGTTTCACCTTCCTAACTCGATAGAGTTCTAATTCATTGGAAAGACATCCAATGATAATATTGAATATATCTATACTTTGAAGACACAACAGTTGTTAGAGTAAGGGTACCAAGGTTATTTAGCCTATGTAACCATTACATCAAGGTCAGACAGAATGATGGAAGATATACCTATAGTGTGCGAGTTTCATGATGTATTTCCAAAGGAACTACCTGGATTACCACATGAGCGAGAGGTTGAATTTGAAATCTCTTTCATAGTTGATACGCAGCCTATCTCTATCCCTCCATATAGGATGACTCCAACTGAGTTACGAGAGTTAAAGGTACAGTTACAAGAACTGTTAGATAAAGGCTTCATTCATCCTAGTACTTCACCATGTGGTGCATCTGTCTTGTTTGTAAGGAAGAAGGATGGGTCGATGCGATTGTGCATTGACTATAGACAACTAAACGAGAGGACAATAAAGAACAAGTATCCTCTGTCAAGAATAGATTATCTCTTTGATCAGTTACATGGTTCAACTGTGTATTCCAAGATTGATTTAAAATCTGGATACCATCAGCTGAAAATTAAAGATACAGATATTCCAAGACAGCTTTTCGAACTAGATATGGGCATTATGAATTCTTAGTAATGCCTTTTGAACTGACAAATGCCCTAGTAGCCTTCATGGATCTCATGAATAGAGTATTCAAGGAGTTCTTAGATCACTTTGTAGTAGTCTTTATTGATGATGTGCTTATTTACTCCAAGGATAAGTATCTGCATGCCATCTCAGGCAGGCACTTGAAACTCTAAGGAAGAACAAACTGTATGCTAATATAGCAAATGTAACTTCTGGCTATCTGAAGTTCTTAGGCTATGTTATTTATGGGAAAGATATATCAGTTGATCCTACAAAAGTTAGTGCGGTGATAAGTTGGGAACGTCCGAAGACTGTCACAGAAATACGATCTTTTTTTAGATTAGCCGGATATTATAGAAGATCTGTGAAGGATTTTTCACGAATAACATTGTCAATGACTAGGTTGACTCAGAAAAAAAGTTCCATTTATATGGTCCGATGCATGCGAATCTAGTCTCCAAACACTGAAAGAATGCCTAACATTTGCACACATCCTTACT
Source organism: Ottelia alismoides (assembly GCA_037367405.1). Classification (NCBI taxonomy): domain Eukaryota; kingdom Viridiplantae; phylum Streptophyta; class Magnoliopsida; order Alismatales; family Hydrocharitaceae; genus Ottelia; species Ottelia alismoides. Next base: position 278,348 of record JAZKJV010000649.1, on the reverse strand, counting down.
CTACCCTCTGGGAGTGAAGGGTTTACAATGTACACTGATGCATCTAAAGAAGGATTTGGTGTGGTTCTTATGCAACATGGTAAGGTCGTTGCGTATGCATCACGACAGCTCAGGACACATGAGAAGAACTACCCAACACATGGCCTTGAATTAGTTGCCGTAGTTTTCGCTTTAAAGATATGGTGACACTACCTGTATTACTTTTGAAATCTTCACCGATCATAAAAGTTTGAAATATATGTTTAATCAAAAGGAGCTCAATATGAGACAGAGGCGATGGTTAGAGTTGCTGAAAGATTATGATTGCACTATCTCCTACCACCCTGGTAAGGGGAACGCTGTAGCGGATGTCCTTAGCAGAAGAACTTATTCACCTGGGTTAGTGAGTGATATCCACTTCTGGGGTTTACTATCAACGTTAGTTGAATGGAAACCATTTTATAATAGATGATATTATAACTATTCCTCGTCGATACAAACCAGAGATCTGGGATAGAATAAAGAAAGGGCGGGAGGATGATCCAGTCCTTAAAGAATTGAGAAGACAACTTGAGAAGAATGAGATAGAGGGATTCCAAATACAAGATAGGTTAGTATCTAACCATCACAGAGCTTGTGTACCAGACACACGTGAACTGAGAAAAGACATCTTACGTGAAACACATTATTCTAGATTATCTATTCATCCTTTTGGTGGTCAGGAATGAAGAAGGATGTTGCTGAGTTCGTAAATTCATATTTTACTTGCCCATAGGTAAAAGTTTCACACCAAAAGCCATCAGGATTATTACAACCCCTCCCTATACCTGAGTGGAAATGAGAAAGCATTTCTATGGACTTCATTACTGGCTTACCTCAGACGACTGGTGGTAAAGATAGTATGTGGGTTATAATAGATCGTTTGACCAAGGTGGCACACTTTTTTCCAATAAGCCTGTCTTTCACTCCAGACCAGCTTGCTGAGTTACATATTACACATGTGATCCGCCTCCATGGTATCCCAAAGGAAGTAGGTTCTGATTGAGATTCACGATTTACCTCACACTATTGGGAGAACTTCATGAAAGCCTTAGGTACACAGTTATGCTTGAGTACAACATATCATCCACAAACAGACGGTCAGTCAGAACGTATGATTCAGACACTAGAGGACATGCTACGAGCGTGTGCCTTAGAATGAAAGGGATCATGGATTAAACATTTATCTCTTGCAGAATTCACCTATAACAATAGTTACCATGAAAGTATTGACATGGCACCATTTGAAGCACTATATGGGCGTATGTGTACTACTCCTTTGTGTTGGCAAGAGGTCGGGATAAAAAACCTTTACGATTCAGATAGATTCCAGGAGACACGGGAAGCTGTAGAGCTTTCTCGAAAAAGATTAATAACTGCCTAGAGTCGCCAGAAAAGCTATAGTGATACCAGGAGAATAGACCATGAATTTGAGGTAGGTGACTTTGTATTTCTCAAAGTATCACCTATGAAGGGTGTTCAGAGGTTTGGCTTGCATGGAAAGTTAGCACCTAGGTTTGTGGGTCCCTTTGAAATTATTCAACGGATTGGAAAAGTTGCCTATAGACTTGCACTTCCTACACATCTTTCGGTAATACATGATGTTTTTCATGTATCAAATCTGAGAAAGGATATCAAGTATCATGAGCATAAGATAAGCTATGATGATCTACATGTTGAACCAGACTTGACATACCAAGAAATACCTGTGCAAATACTAGACATGGATATAAGAAGTTGAGAAACAAAGAGGTACCTCTAGTTAAAGTGTTATGGCGCAACAAAGAGTTTGAAGAAGCAACATGAGAATCTGAGGTAGAAATGAAAGAAAAGTACCCATACTTGTTTGAATGATAAAACTATGTATTCTGTATATGTTCATTATAAAAAAAATGACGTTCATTCTCTTTAAGGTTGTTATAATCTCAATCCTATTTAAGGTTGTTATGCATGTATCTATAGTCTCGAGGATGAGACTTCCTTTAAGGTTGTTATAACTGTAAAGCCATGAACTTGGCATCTCTCGGATCCTATATCATAAGATCCAGCTCGTCAAGAGAAAATCAACGGAATTTATTTCGTATGAAACAGAATTCGTTTCGATTTGTTATGATTTTCAGAAGAAAGAGAAGTAAGGAGGAATAAGACATCATTAACTCATAATGACTGTCATTAAGATTAATTAAGCATGATTAAAGAAACTAATAATGTATTGAAAACCACTAATAATGTATTGAAAACCACTAATGATCGTTAGCAAACACTAATCAATAGTTAGCAAAAGATAAGCGTAAGCCGTGAAAGTTAAATAGCGATCAGTGAAAGTTAATCACGATTAGTGTTAATTAAGCGTCATTAGCGAATCTAGAATCCTCTGACATGTTCTAACTTAAGCCCTAAGTTTCAGATAAGTTTTGCCAAAATCATGGCCCGCTAACCGCGGTTAAGGTCTAAACTATTATTTTCTAACCATGGTTAGCGGTTTTTGGAGCCTATAAATAGCCCCCCACCCATTCATTCTCTACGATTTCCACTGCCACCACCACCCCAAGGGCTAGGGTCGAGAGGTCGGGAGGAGGAGTAGGAGGCGAGGAAGGAGCGCTAGCGAAGCGTTGCCGGGAGAACGAGAAGGAGGAAGGTATGATCCTTTCTTAATTAGTTTGCTTCGTGAGTTAGGTTTTCGATTCATGTTTAGTTTCCCCGCTGTTTTCCTTTCGATGCTTTTATAAGGGGAAACTCTGCTGAAATTTTCTTAGAAATATGTTCCGATATGAGGGGAAACTCTACTGAAATTTTCTTAGAAATATGTCCCGATATAAGGGGAAACTCTGTTGAAATTTTAAGAGAAAATATGTTCTTCATGTTATTCGTGTTCTTCGTGTGTTTTTCGTGTTCTTCATTCGTTCTTTGCATTCTTGGCATGTTCTTAGCGTTTTTTATATGAAATGAAATTCGATCATTTCAGGAGCCATAAATCATCCTTTTGAAAGAGAATCGCGATAAAGAACTGTATATAAGAGAGAAAGCTCGATTATGTAACGAAATCCTTCCTTTTGCTGTTGAATCTTCATATGAGATCGTTGAAATTTATGATTTTATGTTCTTTACTACGAAGAACCCTAATTTGGCTATTTTTGAGAAAATATTAAAAGTTGCTTTGTGATTTCAACTAAAATAAGGTTTAAACATCGAATTGATGCAGTGGCTTGGAAAGTTAGGGTTTGAAAGTTAAAATGAGCATAATTATGAGTATATAAATATATGAATTAATATATGTGTAAATCTATACTCGGTATTTTATAATTATGCAAATATAAGGCTGAATTGAGGAATTACATATTGGGAATTGATATTTGTTGGTTTGGATCGTGAAAAAGATCATGTGTTACGTTAAGGATGAATGTGAGTAGAACTACATGTCTGGCATGCAACATGTAGGTTTGTCGGAAGGAATCTGTACTGGTGTGACACTACCTAGGTGGTATACGGTTGCCTTGTTTTGATAAGTGCGCACGAAATGAATGATTTACAATGCGTGGTACCGGGTGCTAATATATTTGGGTTGAACGACGAAAGATGTGGTCGTGCCATGTGGAGGTACGGGTGGTTCAATAGCGGTTGGGTCACGATAACATGTATTTAAAGCCGCTATGTTATATGATTAAATGGTAGCCTGAGATTTTAAGCAACCGAGTCCTCAAGAACGGTGCGCTCCTTTGTTTACCAGACTGAGGGTTTGAAACCCTAATTACTAAAAGAAAAGGAAAATTGTCAGGGTAGTATTGGAGGATTGGTTGAGGCGACGTGCGGCAACATAAGCTCACCAAATCAACACAATCTCCAATCCTGAAGTATCCACAACTTCGGAGTCCAAGAATGGTGTGGGTTCTTCTGGACTAATCCCTGATGTGGAATAGAAGGAATATGACTCAAATCAATGAAAGGATTGTAACTTTTAATGATAACAAGTTTTGCAAAATTACACAATTGCTTACTTTTCTCTTATTCGTTACTTAGCACTCGCTAATTGTTATCCTATGAGTTATTGGAAAATCCAACAGGTGTCGGTGAGCCATCACAACTTTAGCCATCCAGTCAACCACAGTAGTTTTACTCTCTAAGGTGGTTAGTAATATTTCTGTATATTTCCTCCAGCTGATGTACATGTAAAGGGTTGTAGTCGGATAATGGATCATGTAAACTTTATTTTGTGAATGGAAAAGTATTAACTACTTCTGTTTAAGTATTTTTATTTGCAGTTTGTTTTGAATGTTAGTTGTGATTGTTGGATAAATTATTGTTGAGTAACCAGATCTGGATATGGGAGGATTCGACGGCCCTGAATTGGGATCGTGACACCGAGGAGGCTATATGTGGTTGGATCTTCCTTTTCACATTTTGAAATGGGGAATGTATAATTAACTAAAGGCAACTAACCAAAAGAGGATGAGTGTTGAGTTGGCATAAATAACAACTTATAAGAGGGGGTTTTGGTGGAGAGTCAACCGCAGAGAGATGAGGAATGGGTTGGTTGATCAACAAAGTTCACATGGACCAATCACAAAATTCCAGCATAAAAAAATAAAAAATATAAATAAATAAAAGGAATGGTCAAATCAAATAAAGTTGCTGAATGAAACTTGCTCAAAATCAAAAGATTTGCAACTTTTAAGAAGGAAGTTTTTGCATTTGATGTTCAAAATAACAAGATGGCTTCTTTGCCACATTTTACATGTACAAAGTGCCTATTTTTTGATATTTTTTTAATATTTTTTTCAATTTTATCACCAATAATATCATATTCTTTATAATAATATTGTATAATACAATCTACGTGAAAATTATTTTTGTTGACTTTTAAATTTGGTGAAATAGTACATATAACAAATAATATACATAGAATATAGGTCAAATAAACATGTACTTAGGAATACATTTTTGTTTCTTCTTTATCTTCTAAATTTTAGTTCATTTTATATTTTAAGGGAAAATAGTATACACAAGTGATACAATAAAATTGAAATCAAGTAAAAATGATTTAAAACAAACTATTATATATATTTAGAAAAAGTTGCAAACAATTGTATAAATGGTTCTCGGAGTTGACTTTTCACATATGTTCTCCGTTCAAATTAAAGCATTTTTAGAATTTAAGATATCTTCATTAATAAACTTTAAAAGCAAGCAAGGGTAAATTGGATGACACATGCATATTGGAAAAACTGAATCTATTTTATTTGCCATGTGGTAAAGTTTTCGTGATATTTTTATATTGTTATATCTTTTTATTGAATTGATGCAAAGATGTTTAATGAATTATTATCACATAAAAATAAATATAAATATTTCAAGTTTGTATATTAATATATATTTATATTTATATTATTTTCTGTACAAAATCGTACATTGCCCATATCCTTATTTATTGTTTACTTTTCTTTTGAGGTATTTTAACCTTTTTTGTGTTAATTTATGTGTTTTACATTGTATGCGTGGAATGATAAGAAGCCGATATAAATGCATGCATGGACATATTTGTTAAGGTAATTAGCTTAATTTTCAGTTTCGCAGTGGATGAAATCAAGTTTCATGACCTCCTAATCTGGTCCCTTAGCAAATACTTACTCGGAGAATGAATACATCATGTTTGTGTAATATGGGTTTCATACCAATTTTATTAATAAAAGATGAAAAAATGAGCTCGAGCGGGCCTGTAGATTGACGATGTGTCAGAACCATTTAAAACTCAACAGACTTTAAGTTCCACTAGTCACTATTCATGTTCAGCTCTAAAACTAACTCAGATGTACCTTCTCACGAAGCAGATTCCACAGACATTGGAGCTAAATGTGCTGCGAGTGAAGGGTTTTAGCTCTTCCTTCTCGAAGATGTGAAGGACCCATTAACCAACTTTTCTAGCAACTTATCATCAGGGAGTCTAGTATTTCCTTCTAAGTTCAAGTACCTTTAGTATCTAGAAAATGTATGTTTGAAACTCAATTAGTGTAGCTAAGTATTTTTTGGAAGCGTGTCCAATGTAGACAAGTCTTTACCTTGTAGGCACAGGAACTTTGTGATCAAATATTTTACTCGAATTGTACTTGCACACCATCTCTTTATAAACATATCTTTCTCCTTTTATTTTGTATATTTGTTCTTTTCATAAGCTGGGATTGATAATCATGTAAGATGATTACATTGGCCCCATCTCGACCGAACGACTAAATGATAGCATACTTAACTTCATTCGATGCTTTGTTTCAACTAATAATACTCCAATCTTTAAATAGTCACACACTAGAGAAAGGAGGGCACATCACTGGCAATTGACATTTCACAAAGCCTCGTCATTTATATATCTACTTAAATTGATTTGGTCTTTCAACATCTTGGTGCGTGAGTCTTTCAACATATTCAACACCCTTTTTCCTTCAAAAAATATTTTTCAAACTCATGATGTGAGGCAAATTACTTACATCAAGGCCCGAATATTGAGTAATGTCCTGTGGAACTTCAAGAATTAAGTCATGGAGATGAAGCCTCTAAAATCCAATCTCTGTAGAAGATCATCTTGATTAAGTGGATTAAGATCACATCAAGCCTACTATTTGTTTCCATTCATTACTCGATTCAGAATCTAATGACTTTCACCATATGCAAGTGCAAATGCATGAGTTGCAATATATGGAATGATGGTATTTTTGCAAATAATTATCTGATTTGTAATTGTTGTGCAAGATTTTCTAAAATATTTTCACAATTTATGGTTTCTAAAAGTATGTAATGTTTTTATAAATACAAAATTTTGAAAACATGCAGTGCAAGTTTGAAAATATGAACTTTTAAAAATATGCAAATTTGACAATATACAATTTTGAAAATATGCAAGTTTGAAAATATGCCTTTTGGGGATTCTTGAACAATATGCATCTTTTTACGATCTTTGAAAAACATGCATCTTTTTTTTTAACTTTTGAAATCATGGGTATTTTTATAGTTTTTAGTGGCTCACCAACATAGTAGGAGTATGAAATATTTGTGTACTTCATACTCTCAATACTCTCAAAGGAAGTAAAGTATGGTTACAAATATCGTATATATTGAATAGGTATGACATTTGATATTTAGTCTGACTTATGTCCTCATAGATCGAAAGAGGGAGGGAGAAGGCATAACTCGTGCTGAGCATATATAGTGTGAAAAGAATAAGGAATAAGGGCACCCCCTCTCCCCCACCTTTCCCCCTCTCCCCCCCTCAAAAAAAACTTAGGGCTTGTATACCTTGAGTACGAAGGAGATCATTGATGAAGAATCAATTAAATGAGTAAGTGGGGGGCATTGTCCCCCTATACTCAAGCTTTGACTAGCCTAAGTGCTAGAATGAATAATATCAAGAATATCAATTGAATATATAAACAATTTGGGTCGGCTCCCCACTAAACTTAGATCAAGTCATGCTAAGAATATCAGCACGCATAAGAGAAGGAAAATTGCCAAAGAACACAAAAGAATAGAATAGAAGATGAGTATATGATATACAAGGCAAAGAGAAAATAATCACAATATTTATGGAGAAAATAAATGGGAACGAGGAGGATCTCGCACCATGATAACAATATACAATACATAACTCACGTAGATTCAATGCCCATGCCACGAGAGTTTGACTTTTTTAGTATTTTAATTTTATATCTTTTTATTACCTAATGGTTTTCAAGTCAATTGATGAACGGTTCCCCATATGGTTGAGGTATACTTGAATCCATCAAGGATTCCATGTTTTGTACACTATACAATTTCAAGTTTTACCCTATCATGTGATCAGGGACGGAGCCAGAACAATTTTGAGGAGGGGGCACAAGCTAAAAAAATCACTTATCAAATTCAATACTATCATGATAACTTTATAACGATGACACTAAGAAGGGCAGATTATGTCATCTGTATTTTTTTCATATAAATATTAGTAATCATTTCAAACTCCTTTTTAGAAATATGACCGAGAATATCTAGGTTTTTTTAATGATAATTTATATCCCTTTTTTCATAAATTACTTGTGTTCTAATATTTTTGATTTTTTTTAAAATCTAATCTTATGGATCGACTTCTCATAACATAAACTATGCTTATTCCACCATGTATTAAATTTAAAATTTATTATACATAATTTAATACATTTTATTATGAATAATTTAAAATATTAATTTAATATACAGGCATAAATGTGCACGAATATGATACATCTAGATATATATTTGGTCAATCTAGTTAGAACAATAAAAGTAACAATAAACTCTATAAGATTGAACAATAAATTATTAAATTTAAAATTTATTAATAAAGCTAGAGATTTAATTAATATCTTCTTGCGTGGTAATCAGATTTGACATTACAATATAATGGGTCTAGAGTGATATTTTTCTTAAAATACGTCGCTATATCATCCATTGTTTAATATAATGGTGATATTATCTATTACCGAATTATATTTTATACTTGAAATCAATGAAAAGTGTCATATCCGTTATAATATCATTAGCACCGGTGCTATACCGACACTTATTTATTGTTATTATTCTAAAATTTACCTAATCATCACTATTTTTTAGTTGAAAAATTAGCAACATTAGGCAAAATTTTGAAAAGTAACAATACATAAGCATCGTTATATGGATCATTGCTAATGATATAGCTATAAATAAGACATTTATCGCTACTTTCAATAATAATTTTTTTGAAAGAATTATATTGTTATTGTATATTAACAACATATAATGTAGTTGCAATTTTAGGGAAACCACCTCATAAATGCATTCTATTGTAGTGTGATAATAGTTGATTAATTTTATGTGGTTCTTACATTTATGTGAATAAGAATAAGATAATCATCGTATTATATTTATTACATGTTTATTTGTATAAGAAATTACTAATAAAAGTCGTTCCAAGATAAAATATATTGGTATTTGATGAATACTTGATATTAAAAGATGAATTATTTGAGTAAATAATCCAAGAGAAGACATGTATGGTTGTTTTTAACTTCAAGAATCTCGCAATACTGAATATACATAGAAGATTGTGGTGTTTTTTAAAACCCAAAATGCACATATAAGAGCAGACGATCCAAATTGCATATAAGATGTATAGTATGAGGAAAATTCGTGTGGGGGGCAACTTGATAAATATATTAATTGTATACGGTCGGAATTATTTTTTTATTAACTACCGTAGGTAAGCCGCCTCTTGAAGAGGCGGCTTTGGTAAAGTAAGAGCCGCCTCTTGAAGAGGCGGCTTTAGACAAAAGCCGCCTCTTGAAGAGGCGGCTTTGTCGGGGCATAAACCCCAGCGGGCCGCCAGTGTGTCCACCACGCGCACAGAAGCATTGCCTCCCTCCCTCCGCCCAAGCTCGCCTGCGACCTCCAAGCGCGCTCGGGCTCCCCCTCCCGCCGCCCTCGGCTCTCCGGTCATCTTGCCAACGTCCGTTGGCCTCGTTTCCGCTATTCCTCTCCTTCTCCACCTCAAGGAAGGTATGATTTGTCTATGGTGTAGGGTTTTGGGTACATGTTTAGGGTTTAAATGATTGTTTGAAATATTTTCTTCACTCTAATACATTGATGTCGACGTAATGGTATGTAGGATGTCTCGAGAAGTTCGTTGTTTCTGTCACTGTGGGGGTACAATATCGAAGTCTAGTAAAGACGTGACCTACGTAGGAGGTCGTATGAAAACCATCAAAATTAGTCACAAAATGTCATTTTTGGGACTGATTGAGCACATTAAGTCCGTCTTCAGGTTGGATTTATCTCAAGGACTTGAGTTACAGGTCTTTCATAAAATGTCCTAAGATGGAGCAAATTTTTATATTGGGTGTGTCGAGTATGACGATGATGTCCGAGAGATTGTCGAATATGCTGAGGAGATGGGTGCTGCATATCGGCCCGTGATATTTATTGTCGTAGTCTCTATACCCGGATCTGGACCTCAAGTTTCTGTACCACAAGGTGGATCCATACCTCCAGTTTCTGCTCCTGTGGTAGACATGGATCCATTTAATGATCCGGAACTGGACAGGTTAATGGAACCCTCACCACAGAATACGGATGATGAGATGGAAAATGATGATAATGAGGAGGAGGATCATCATGTTGGAACCCGTATCGTTTCTAATATTCCATTTTTGAACATGAGAGGTGGTGATGCCTATATTCTGAATGATGAAGATTGCATGAATTGTGATGATGGGATTAGTCTGTCTAACGAGTTGAAAAAATGGCATGCTTTTCAAATGCAAAGCCGATTTGGTGTTCGCCGTGAAGATTTTCCACATTAAACGTCATTACAACTTCACGGTACTGGAATCAGATAAGAAGGTGTGGGATATACACTGCAGCGAACGGGCTAGATGTTGTTCATGGAGATTGCGTAGTCATCGTAGACCAATAGATGGACAGTTTGTTGTCTCAATGGTTGAGAAGCCGCATACTTGCTTGAATCGTGCTGTTAATCAAGACCATCCTCAGCTGGATTGCAACTTCATGGCAGTCAGATTCCTAAATCAAATTAAAATATCTCCTTCAGTCAAGGTTTCTTATCTTCAGACATCAATTCAAGATGATTTTGGCTTCCATGTGAGTAGAAGAAGGGTTTGGGACGCAAGAAGGAAATGCATTAGGATGGTATATGGCGATTGGAAGAAAACTTACAATGAACTTCCCTATCTTTTTAGGGCCTTTGGGCAGGCTATTCCTGGTTCGGTTACAGATATTGACACAACAACAGTGAACCAAGGGGAGCTATTTGAGAGGGCCTTCTGGGTATTTGGTCCTTGTATTGAGGCATTCAGATACTGCAGGCCCATTGTTAGTGTGGATGGTACACACATGTATGGAAGGTATAAGCATAAGATCCTTATTGCTTGCTCAAGCGATGCAGATAACCACATTTTACCGTTGGCTTTTGCTTTTGTCAACAAGGAGGATGGCCCTAGTTGGGCGTGGTTTCTGGAGAGGCTACGTTTGTATGTTTTCTGTGATCGTGCTGGACCTATATGTTTGTTATCTGACCGTGCTCCTAGGTTACGTGCTGCACTCAGATACCCAGAGGTTCAATTTGTTCCACCATACGTACACTGGCGCTTTTGTCTCCGACATGTGGGTAGTAATTTCAATGATGCCCACAAAAATCAAACTCTAAAGCGTATGGTCATGAGGGCGGGAAAAATCTATTCCCAAGCAAAATGGCAATCTTACATGGACAAGCTAAAGGAATGCGACGAGAATGCTGCAAAGTGGTTTGACACATATGATTGTCCAAAGGAACGTTGGACAATTGCATTTGATGGTGGCTATAGATTTGGTTACATAACCACAAATTTTTCTGAGAGCTACAATGTCGTTCTTAAGGATGCAAGAAGTCTGCCGGTTGCGGCATTGGTGTTAAAGACGTACTACAACTGCATTACCTACTTCTGTGACCGTCAGGACGAGGCACGCAATTGTATTTTACGGGGTGAGAAATATACCAAATACGCGCATGATATGTTGAAACGTTGGATCGATAGAAGTAATGGCCACCGTTGTTTTCGCATACAAGGAGCACCCTTGCACATGTATGAGGTCGTCACAGGACAACGCATGACACAATTCGGTCTAAAAGGTGGAAAGAAACAAATTGTCTTGGTTAGCGATGCATCGTGTACATGTCAAAAATGGCAAACTCACAGAATCCCTTGTTCTCATGCATGTGTCGTTCTATCTCACTTGAACACAGATGTAGAAGAATATGTTGGGCCATGGTATACTTGGCAAGCTCAGTCGCACATTTATGAAGGGTTGTTTTACCCCGTTGGTGACAGAGACAAGTGGCCCACTTTCGACCATCCATTAGTTATTTCAGATGATAGCAGGATAAGGAAAAAGGGACGACCAAAGAGTAAGAGGATTCACAATGAGATGGACATGAGGGAGAATACTGTGCAATCTCAATGCGGTACTTGTGGTGTTGAAGGTCATAATAGGCGGAACACCACGCATGGTAGGACACAAAATAAATGTGGTATCTGTGGGGGATTGGGTCATAACAAGAGAAGATGTCCCAACAGAGCTAGTATGTGAATGATTTCTTTCAATATATTTTTAAATTATTTAAATCTAAAGTCATTGTTTAGTAATTTGTAATGTTGTTTATGAACAGATGGAGCCGGGCCCAGTTGACCGTTCTCTTTTACGCCAGCAGAGGGAGCACCGTTCTACTGTTGTTTGGGCAGGGGATGTAAGTACAATTTTTATAATTTTTAACTAATATTTCCTTGAATAATTTTCATAATGTATGTGTTTACTTTTCAGGTGACGAGATGCCTACGGTGCCAACGACGGGAGAGCACACTGAGGCATGTCCCCTTGGATGAGCGCATAATTCAGCACATTTGCGTAGCGGATTTTTTGGGCGTATTGCAGATGGATTTCATATCCTTGGACTGGCACCTGATTACAGCTCTTGTTGAGAGATGGCGTCCCGAGACGCACACATTTCACACGCGCCACGGGGAGATGACAGTTACATTGCAGGATGTCGCGTACATATTTAGGTTGCAGATTGATGGTCAGGCAGTGATTGGTCCTACTACTTCTCCCAGTTGGGCAGGCTTGTGCGAGCGATTACTTGGGGTCCGGCCAGAACGACCCAACATTGATGGCGCTCGAGTCCGCATGACTTGGCTACTATAGCACTTCTCAGTTCTGCCAGAGGACGCCGATGATGATACCATTCTGCGATACACACGGGCGTACATTCTACAGCTTTTTGGTGGTGTGATCTTTCCGGACAAGTCCAGAAACGAGGTCTCCCTGATCTACCTACCCTTTTTGGAGGACCTGGAGAGTTGTGGGAGGTACAGTTGGGGCTCAGCTTGTTTGGCGTACTTGTACAGGCAGTTATGTGTTGCATTGAAGGCTGAGGCAGTAGAGATTGGGGGTCCCTTGATACTGTTGCAGTTGTGGGCTTAGGAGCGATTCCCCCATATCGCTCCGGTAGTTCACCACCGACCTCTTTGGCAAGGGAAGCCCTTGGGGGCAAGGTGGCATGCAGAGTTTGATGTCTCAGCGGAATCTACACATGTGGTTCGGCCATATAGGGATGCACTTGACCTACAGCTAGATGAGCAGGTATTCAGTTAACACGTTATTGCGTTTTATTTTCAATTATAATGGGTTTTATAATATTTTTAATTTAACGCATGTGATATGGAGGCCATATACAGAGGAGGTGTTGTCCCTGTTGCCATTGTATTGTCGTGGCAATGAGGATTTACATGTGGCTCGTTTCTCCCTGATTTATTTTTGTATTGTGGAGCTACACACATCGGACAGAGTCCTTCGACAGTTTGGGGGCATTCAGGGGGTTCCAATGGCTAGCGACACTTCATCTCAATTGCATGCAATCGATCTCCGAGGAAAGAGCAATGTCGATTGGCGGAGTTCCATGCAGTCTATATTAGACTATGGAACATCCATAGGGACTACGTGGTGTCGATGACTCCCATTTCATTGGGAGGACCAGATACGACCGCCGAGTACTTGCCATGGTATCGTCGAATTACAAGACGTTTCATTGGACGACATGGATGCACGCTCCATTACGCGGTAAGATAGCATTTACTTAATTTACATTTTGTAGTATGATTTAACATGTTTTGACAACAATTGCTCATATTGCAGGTGTTTCGATTCGAGGAGATTGTTCGACTTTGCGATGATGGTGCACCACGTATTAGAGAACTTGCTGCTGAAGCAAGTTCTAGGATACGTGAGTCTATACAGCGACCGTTCCGAGATGGTCCTACCGATGAACGTTCACAGGAAGACGCCGATGCAGAAGCTACATCTCATCCCCGTTCACGTGTTCGAGGACGTGGACGGGGACGTGGTCAACGACAAAGGGGAGAGAGGCCTTCTGGCGAGGGAGATGTCCCAGTGGATACACAACAACCCCCCCAGTCTGGCATAGAATTTGAGACCCCAATTCCTGAGTGTGGGACATCCAGAGAGCCTACAACGCCGCCTGCACCACGGAGGGATCGAGCGGAGCACAATGCAGGACCTTCACATCATTCATCCCTCCCGTTGTCCTTCTTTGGAGTTGAAGGAACCGAGATGACCAACATCGATGACATAGATCGCAACAGCCAACTGCATGGATTTGACCCTAGACCACCGGAGACCACCATGGCAGATGAAAGACCTGTCTAATTACAATACAAAAGGAGGAGGGAGCGTAGACCATAGAACGATATGTTGGCAATTTTTTGTAATGTAAACCAAACATGTAATTTATAGTGTTTGCAACTATTGTCTTGTCGCTTGCGTAATGCACCTTGTACATGATCAAATTACTTTCTATGAATCTTCACTATTGTCTTCACTTCACAATTGTCTATGAATTTCCGACCGTATAGAGATAATATATTTACCAAGTTGCCAGGCACACGAATTTTCCTCTTTATAGTATTCTCCAAAAAATTTTGGGGCATCCTTGCCCACGTACGTCACCCGACCAATGGCTCCGGCGTCGTCGGCAAATCCCACGCCGCCGCGTTCGCCTTTCTCTCGCAGTCTTCACCTTCTGACACCAGAACCCGAACCTTTACCGTCGCCTTTTCCTCACCCGGGAGCTCAAACAGCAGCGGTGGCAGCGGCAATGGCGACGGTATCAACCGCGTCGGCAACGCCGAGTGCGCGAAGAAGAAGGGGGCGGTGGGAAATAAGAGGTCGCCAACGGTGTTCCAAGTCCAGAAGGCCATTGGTCTCGTCGACGACCGCGATGACAGGTATCGCACACCACTGAAGTCGATTGTGCCTGTTTTAACTGTGTATAGGGACGTAGATTAGGATTAAAAGAGAAACATTTGCTTTTCTGGATTGGTATAATGCGAAGCAGAGTCCGCACTATCGGTTTTTCTAGTACAACGCGAATTTCGAATGACGCAAATCGTAGCAATTATGAAGGATGGGGCATGGAGAGTGATGGAAACATTTTAGTATAATCTCACAGAAAAGTCTGTTAAGTTGTTTAATTATAAACGAAATAATTGTACCACGAAACGTCAGATTAAACTTTGAAATTAAATGCTAAATTGCGATCCAGGGAAAAGAAAATCCCATGGAAGGATAATCTAATTGCGAGAATTTGCAGTAGGATACGTATGGCGGAAGATGCCTAAGTATATCTGCTGACGGATTTTAGAAACAATCTATAACCGAGATCAAGTAGGATTGTCTTTCACACCAAATGCCAGGATTAGTTTAAATGAATGGGGGTTTCAAGGGATCACTTTATGGTCGTGTAATTCAAATTGGTCCATAGATTCCACATTCTACTTTTTTAAAAATTGGCATTCATATTCTACATCATATTGCACATTGTTGCTGGTCCTTGTTCAGCATCATCGAATAAATACTTGTATGAAGGCATGATATGCGATGAAAAACCTTTTCTTGATGTTTGGTTATTTGTGAACTGAACTTAGGGAGATTTTGTGAGCTTTCGTGTACAAATGCATGGATATTTTGTGAGCTTCCGTTTGCAAATGCCAGAGCGGGTCTGCTCAACAACACACACGAATAAAACGATCAAGAAAGAAAAACATGCTCAACATGCAAGAATATAATGAGTGACGCCTTTCACAGGACACTTTTATAGCACGGTGGTAGGATTACATGGTTACATTAACAGATACTGTTGATTCGATATTATACGTTATCAATCATTCTTCAAAAGGAGAAACCCTACTAATCTCACTTTGAAGGCTGATTTGTAGTAGAGGCTATAAATTAACTGTAGACTTTGTTTATCATCAGTGGTAATAATGTGGGCCTTCCATTGTCTTGTATGCTTGAAGCCAACTGAAGCGGAATATGCCCTCAACTTCTCCACCGTGTCAGACTTGGTGAACAAAAACGGATCTGAACACACTCCACTGAGTTGGGATTCAAGAGAGGGGATTCCTCGCTCTTTTTTCATATTTGAGAATTATCATGACTTTTGGAGGATGACTTCAGAGATCTAGTTGCCGAGCATTGGGCATTAATTGATTACTCATGTTCGATGACAACCTGATTTAATTAGAAGATAACAACGTTGTGTGGACGACTTTTTGCAGTTACAGAAAAGAGTTACATGAGTTATAGCTGAGTCCGCGTGTAAGTGCTAAATCAGAGATAGGGAGATTGGACAAGGTCCAAGACGTTTGAGACCTGTCCGCAGTGGAGTTAGAGGAAAAGGCTGCATGTCACAAGGTTGTCTCGGAAGAGGATAAGAAGCATATGACAGAATGTAAACAAAGTTCCAGACAGAAATGAATCAAAGGGGATTTAAACATGAAAATTTTCCATGCAGTCAAGGTTTAGGAAAGTGATATGCGTATGCGTTCAGACATGTCACCGAATAATGATTAAGCGGTGCGCTGGGACATATACATGATATATGCAATTATACATGATTTTCTAATTTTTAATTTAAAATAAATAAACATCTACAAATGTTACTACAATTGAACTAAATTTATGAATACAATCAAATCATAGTTGATGCATTAGTAAGAACCTCAAGTAAGGGAATATATATGTAGATTAATGGAACATAGATATTTGCTTGCAATAATATTTACTAACTAGGCCTCGAATGATCCCAATATGCACTACTCTCGAAGTTAACAAGAAATATACCATTTTAGGATAACAGATTATGCATTTCAGAATACGAAGTTTGTAAGTAATAAAGTTAGATTCTTCCTTTTGTTTAGATGTAAGTTCGATATCTAATAAAGTTGATTTACGGATATGAAGACATATTTAAAAATAAAATCATATTTTTAAATACGAAGTTTGTAAGTAATAAAGTTAGATTCTTCCTTTTGTTTAGATGTAAGTTCGATATCTAATAAAGTTGATTTACGGATATGAAGACATATTTAAAAATAAAATCATTGCCAACTAAATATGCTTTCCAGCTTTAGGGTTACTCGAGGTGGAGGATCTTCGCGCAGAGGAGGAGTTTTGTGTAGAGGAGCTTCTACTAGAGTTTTTTTTGAAGCCAAGAAAGGGGGAGACACTCAACGGTGTTCACCCCTAGTATTTATTAAAAGAAGGAAAGCTAGAAGGAAGTACAAAAAGACGCGCTAAGCGATCCAGGAGCTTAACAAGCTCGACACATGTAAATTAACATTTTCCAAATAAATCCTCTGCCCTGAGAACAATAGCGCGTTCCTGGCCAGCCAGATGGCCCAAATCGTAGCCAGCGGCTGCAACAAGTCCCTCATTGCCCGCTGGCCAGCTGCCACTAAACCACCGCAGAATGCCCCAACGTCCGAGATGTCGACCCACCTTAGGGACGGGTCGTCCCAAAGGGGCGCCACCCCCTGACAAGAGAAGAAAAGATGCTCCGCCGTCTCAACCTCCGTATCGCAAATAAGGCACCTGTCAGAGACCACCCCCAGCAGCCTGGCGCATCTGTCACGCGTCATCAGCCTCTTCCTCCTGAACAACCAAAGAAAGAAACTGATCCTCTCGGGAAGATCCATCCCCCAAAGGAAAGCGCAGTCCCGCACCAAATATGCCGAGAGGGAGGGCGGGGGCCTGGAGATTGCTATGTACGCCTTGCGGACTGTGAATTCCTTGTCACGCCAAACCCATTGATCACGCTCCGTCGAAGGACCCGTTGTGTCTCTTAGCACGTCAAGCAAGCGCATGAACTCCTCCAGCCGCTGATCCGAGAAGTTCGAGCGGAACAATGACATCCAATTTCCATCGGTCCAGCACGCGGCAACCCGCACGTCCGGATCCTCCGCTAGAGCAAAGAGATGAGGGAAGCGAGAAGCAAGATCTCCCCCACCCGTCCAATTATCCTGCCAAAAAGCAAAGCTCTCGCCATTCCAGACTACCCCTGGCCACTCTTGCACCACAAAAATCTCCGCATCAGTCCCTCAAGCCTCTTCCTAATGCCGGCCGGCAGCAACCTCGTAGAGGAGTAGTAAACATGCATTGCGAACATCACAACCTTCAGGAGCACCAATCTGCCGCCCTTAGAAAGGAGCGCTGCCTTCCAACCCGCCAACCTCCCCTCAACCTTCTCCACTAAGGGTAACCCGTCAGACAGCCTCGATCTTCCCATAGAAAGCGAGAGCCCCAAGTAATGAATCGGGAAACCGGCACGCGCCGTTCCCAACGCCGAACAACACAACTCCACCTCATCGTCGCCGAGAGAGAAAGGCACAAACTTTGATTTTCCTGCATTCTGCCTCAGCCCGGACATCTCGTTGAAAAGCTCGAGCAGCGCTTCCATCCCCCTGGCATCCTCCAGCCCTCCCTCGATAAAGAAAATGGTGTCATCAGCGTACTGAAGCAGCGGGATCTGCAACTCCCCTTTCGAGAAGCCCCTCGTGAGCCCCCCGTGCTGCACCCTGTCAACCATACAAGCCAAAACATCCACGACAATGATGAAAAGCAAGGGGGCCAGAGGGCACCCCTGTCTCACCCCCCTCTGCGGTTGGAAAAACCCGCCCTCCGGTCGACCATTCACGAGCACGGCCATAGATGACGTCGTCACGCATCGCCTCATCCAAGTAATCCGGACGACCAGGAAGCCTCTCCTGTGCAGCGCCGCCCATAGGAAGCGCCAGTCTAAAGTGTCAAACGCCTTCGAGAAGTCCACTTCCAAAGGAAGGACTTCGCTCCTCATCTCTTCCAGTCCGCCACAATCTCAGCTGCCGTAACCAAAGAATCCGTAATTTGTCTCCCGGGGACGAAGGCCGACTGAAAAGGGGAAATAAAGTGTTCCAGCACCTTGCTAAGCCTGCTCGCGAACACCTTAGCAATAAACAGATAAAGGGCGTTGGAGATAGCAACATGCCTGTAGTCTTCAACCCTGACAGCTCCATCAGTCTTTGGAAGCAAAACCACAAGAGCCTTGTTTACCCGCTCAAACCCCGCATTGCGACGGCAACACTCCTGAACAACCTCGAGTACCTCTCTGCCAACCAGATCCCAAAAGTCTCTGTAGAAAGAGACGAGGAAACCATCGGGGCCCGACGCACCATCGCTGTTGAGATTCTACACCGCTGTCTTCAGCTCCTCAAAAGTCACGGCCTTAGTCAAGCTGGATGCATGGGCGTCTGATAGCCGCACTGCCCCCTCGCCCGACCAACGCCAGCGTTTGTCTGCCCCCCTTGTCGAGAACTCCCGAAAATGGTCCGCAATAGCATTGCCCAATTCTCTGTTACCCTCCACCCGCACATCACCGACGACCAAAGCCCTGATGACATTTGTCCTCCGCCTCCCGCTAGCAATCCTGTGGAAGAAAGCAGTGTTTGCGTCCCCCTCTTTGAGCCACCTGTGCCTGGATCGCTGCTTCCATTCGGCCACCTTCTTTCTGGTCCTCAACAATGATTTTCCTCTGCGCCTCTAACCACTGGAGCAACTCATCCACCGACAGCGGCCGCACGTCCTCCAAACTGTCAAACCGGTCGATCACGGCCTCCGCCTCCTCCCTACTTGCCCGGCAGGCCGCCCTCGATTCCCGCTTGAAAAAGCAAAGCTGCGCCCGCAGGGACTCAAGTTTCTGAACAAACCGAGCAACTGCTGAGCCCACCACCACCATCGAGCTCCAGTGCGACTCCACCAACCCCCGGAAGGAGTCCTCGAGCAGCCAAGCCTTCTCGTAGCGGAAGAGGCCCCGAGGAAGCGGGGCCTCTCCAGAATCCCAAAGGATGGGCATATGGTCCGACCAGGAGCGAGGTCTGGCAGCAACGGAGGAGAGAGGGAAGATCTCCAGGAACTCCGCCGACGCAAGAAAGCGGTCCAGACGAGATCTGAAGTCAGAGTTCCTCCAAGTATACCTCACATCCGTAGCATCCAGAATCTCCAGCCTCAAAGAATCAATAACCTCCACAAAACAGGCAGAGCCAGGGTCCTGCCCTCCCCTCAACCTCGGCCGATCTGATGAAAGCAGCGTAACGTTAAAATCTCCCCCCACCAACCTGGGGATGCCCGAGAAGAAATCCCGAGCCGCCTTCAGGTCCAACTAAAGCTGATTCCTCGAAGACGCAACACAAGGTACACACAAGACATGGCAAACGTGAACCCCGAACGCTGGCACTCCAGAAGGACCGTGAGCAAGTGAGAACCCTTCGATTCGGCCCGCAAGGAGAAAAACGATCCCCTCTAGGCCACAAGCAAACCGCCAGCAGAACCAAACGCCTCCAGCGAGCAGAAATCCGAGATCGGGCCCGCCCCAAAGGGCTGCCAGACCGATCCTGAGAGCGAATCCAGCTTAGTCTCCTGGAGAACAACATCACAACCCCACTCTAAGAATCTTGACCCCACAACACTCCTCTTCTCTGGGTCACCCAAACCCCTGACGTTCCAAGAAAGAATCTTCATTAACATCCACTTTGGCTCCCCCTCTTCAACCTCACCACCCCTGCAGCTTTCGCAACCTTGGCCATCAGCTCGGAGACCGGGGCAGGGGCTGCAGCAACGGACTTGGAACGCTGCCTCCTCCGGTATGTCTTTCCCGACTTCTTATCAGATGCTCCTTCCCCTGGAACGGCCACCGACGAGGACCCAAACCCCATGACAATCGAATGTTCTGGAAGAGCAGTCTCCGTGCCCACAAATGGAGCAGGCTCGCTCTCAACTTCTGCAAACCCCCTGCCGCTAAACCCCTTCGACGGAGCAGGCTCGCTCCCAACTTCTGCAAACCCCCTGCCGCTAAACCCCTCCGACGAGATCCCCCCACCACCAACGCCAAACTGGAATCCCGGAGTGTGTCTGGAGAAGTCGGAGTGGCACCCCCCATGGCCCCCCGAGGAGGCGAGCGCAAGGAGCCCCTGGGACAGAACCCAAACACAAGCCAGGCAAGAAGCACCCTTCACCGAATCCGCGAGGGAAATAATCCGGGCTGGTGAACCCGAAGAAGGAGATCCGAGAGAAAGGCGATTCCAGAGCATCACGCGAGGCAAAGATCAGATCCGCCTTCAGGATCCGAATGGGTGGCTCCATCTTCAGGCCCCGGAAAGGCGGGTTCGACCCGAAAAACTCCCCAAGCGGCGAGAATTCTAACGGATCGGTCACGCGAGAAAGAGATAGATCAAGCGACGCCATGGGAGCGCGCAAGGGTCGGGGGGGGGGGGCAGAAATGAAGAGTCGCCTAGGACGACCTTTCTGCCTCCCCCCTCGCGCCGAGGGGAAGGCAGATCGCTGCCCGCATGTCCCGCCACGCCAGCCTGGCTCTCCACGTCAGCCAGCCCCGCCACGACAGCATGCCCCGCCACGCCCGGCGGCGGCGGAGCAGAAAGCTTGATCTGAAGTCTGAAGGAGAAATACCCCACCTGGAGGACCGCCTCTGACTCGGACCCCACTCTGAGAGAGCACTCCAGCAGGACCACCGTGACATCCGGGTCGGACCCCGACAGGCTACCATAAGCCACGATCCTGATCACTGAGCCAACATGCTTCAGAGCCGGGCCCAAAACCTCGACCGATCGGGAGAGGAAGGGGCTTCTACTAGAGTTGTGGGCAGGCAGAGGAGCTTTGCGTGGAGGAGCTTCACGCGAAGGAGATTCGCGTCAACAGAAGAGCTTGGAGGCGGAGGTGGGGTATCGCTCGGGAAAAAATAGGGGTACTGGGAGATAAAGTTTCGAGAGAGGGTTTCTAGAGAGAAGGGTATCATGAGAGAGGGGGTTTGGAAATAGGTATTCAGATCTTGCAGATCCGAGAGGGCTATGCGAATCTAAGCTCTAAACGACAACTCAACTTGATTATTCATCCCCACATCCCACGTATGTAACCCGAATATGCGCAATGGCGCATAAAGCACCGTTTCAAGTATGCAGTTTGCTAAGGGCTCGTTTGGTTACTGGGATGGGATGGGTTCGGTTGGGTTGGAGTAACCTCTTGTGAATAGTGGATGTTTGGATGATTAGGAGGGTTGGAGAGGGTTGGAATGAGAAATGTGATGTGATATCACGTTAGTTATATGATGGAATTCCAACCCAGGATTGCAGGGGAGTATGTCACGTTACCCACTTACCCCTGGGTAACCTGGCAACCAAACGAGCCCTAAGGGTGCTGTATAGTCATATACATCCACATATGCGTTCGCACGGGTCAATTTTCTGAAATCTACATGCAATTGCTAGTGGGAGGCACATACATAATTTATTTATGCTGTGGTGGTTGACGATGCTCGTGTGGAGAGCGAGAGCGAGAAACAAGTATGTTGAGATATTTGTATCTCAATAGAGTCTTTTTATATTATTAATTTTCTTTATAGCTACTCTGTAATTTACTCAGGGCCTTTCTCCTATATAAGAGAGCCCTGGGGTCCCTATGAATGCATCTCAATCTCTTTTCTTTACATGGTATCAGAGCCACGGTCCTGGACCAGAGCCTTATCAAATTTTCCCGTCCCCACCTTCCAGACCCTCGTTCACGAAAGAAAACCTTGGGTGTGTTTGATACATGGGTTAAGGTGGGTTAAACTGGTAGGGGGTAACCTGTTTTTGTGTTTTGGTGTTTGGATAGAGGGTTAAACTGGGGGTGGGTTTGTTGTAGGTTTGTTGTGATGTGATTGTATTGAAGTTTGGAAAAGTGAGTAGTTACTGTGATGTGATTGTATTGGAGTTTGAAAAAGTAGGTAGAAGTTGAGTAGTTTATATTTTTTAGATGATATGATGGTATAATATATTATTTTTTTAAATAGATAAAAGAGAAATGATTTATTTAATGTATTTAAAAAGTGAGGAAAAGTGGGCCCCACATGAGAGAGAAAAAGAGCGGTTTGTGGGGGTAAACCCCCTAGCCGAACATGACCTTAGGGTTTTCTCGTGCGTCGCCAACCTTCTTCCAGGGTTTCCCAGGACAACACCGTCAAGACCTCGCCCGGCTTCCTCCACCAAGGCGGTGCCACCAAGGGGCCCCGATAAGGGTCCTGCATCCCTGCCGCAGCTGGAGGAAGCAACTGGAAACCTCACGTGGACCTCCTTCGTCGCCAGGGAGACCCGATAGGCCCTGCCAGCGGTCTCCTCGACAGCCAAGGGGCTCCACCAGCGGCTCCAAGGGCCCCGTCAACGGTGTCCTCGACCGCCAAAGGCTCCAGCGGCTCCGCCAGTGGCCCTAGGGCTCCGCTAGAGGCTCCAACGGCTCCCCCAGTGGCCCTAGGGCTTCGCCAAAGGCTCCAGCTGCCTCCCCTCGACTGCTAAGGTTCCGGTTCGTAATCTCAACAAGTCTGTAAGGTTTTGTTTTGCAAACTCCACGTTCTCCGATTTATCGAATACATTGTTATTGATACAACCATGCACACATGCTCGATTGATGAAGAAGGTTGTGCGAGTCTATTGATACAACCAATGATAGTGTAGACTCATTGCTACTGATACATTTCCCAGCCGGTGTCTTGTTCAGAGTGGTATCTTGCCTCATGGCCGAAAATAAGGGTGATGTGTTTTCTACCGGCCCTTTCAAAGGACCGACCCCTATTGTCAAGATGGATGGGATCAGCTATGATCTGTGGTCCATGCAGTTTCTCACCCTTATGACTGATCCAGAACCTAAGGACAAGACTGGGACAAACGCATCTTGGAAGCAGGATGATGCTTATACACGTGTCTGGCTTACCGGGACACTCAACACATCGATTTCCAACAATGTCATCAATCAACCCACTGCCAAGTCTATGTGGGACCATTTAGCTGCTATATATGGACATGGTAAGAATGAGAGCAAAATTCTTCAACTCCAGTTTGATATTTTCTCTACCAAGCAGAATGATCAACCACTCCATGCTCATTTCTCGAATCTCAAAGGCATATTTGAGCGACTCCATAGCTATATGCCACTTACTGTGAGCATAGAGCAGCAACAAGCCTACAGAAACGTCACTATGACATGCGTATTCCTATCGCCTCTGAACTCTGAGTATGACACCGCACATACTCAACTTCTGACAGGAGAGACTATTCCACCCATGGAGGAAGCCTACAAAAGGCTAAGCCGGATCATCGCCTCTTCCCCTACAATACCACAAATCCCTTCTGCAGTGGGGGTTTCTCGTGGTAGAGGAGGCACCTTACTGTCTCGTGGCCGTGGACCATGCGGGCGAGGTGGAGGACGCCAACGAGGCCCATGCATATATTGCAAGAGGCCAGACCTTTCCGAGGACATATGTTACAAGAAGCATGGTTATCCGACACATGCACGAGCAACCGAGCAAATAGAGGCTGCTACTTCATCTTCTACTCAAGACCCGCGATTTGATGATATTGTCTCTCGATTAAGAGAGACAATGACTATCCCCCCTACAACGGCCACAGCTACAGGATCATCAGATACATCGGCTATAGCTAGAGCTTCACTAAGCTCCTCAAGTATAGCCCGTGCTCTTTCAAATTATAGCAGCTCCAACCTAAGCGACTGGATCATGGATTTCGGTGCATCTCATCATATGTGTGGAGACAGAGCACAATTTATCTCATACACATCCCTACCCCCTGGGAGGTCGGTTGTGATTGCCAATGGAGTTTACCTTCCTATCATCGGCCAAGGCGATATCATTATTACACCCTTGATGCGACTACAGAATGTTAAGCATGCTCCAGATTTCCATACGACCTTATTGTTAATAAGTCAGATCACAAAGGATTTACACTGTCGTGCCATATTTGATCCTTCTTCTTTTATTTTTCAGGATATACTGGCGGGCAGGGTGATTGGATGTGACCGTGAGCAACGAGGACTTTACAAACTTATCCAACCTCCATGCACCAGTGCTGCTACTATTCCAATTGGATACGTCTCCCCATTCATATGTTATCTTTGATTTGGACAACTTCCTCTGCAAAAGCTGTGTCATGTTCTCCCTCAGATATCTCCCCATACCATCTTAGATTGTGAGGCATGTCAGCTTGGGAAGCATCATCGGTCTTCATTTCCGAGTCATCGGAGTTGTCATAGTACTTATTTATTTGAGTTATTACATTTTGATATTTGGAGTCCTAGTCGTGTTTCAGATCATCAGGGACATAGATTTTATCTGGTTGCTGTGGATGAATTTTCCATATTATCTTGGGTATTTTTATTAAAGAATAAATCTTTCTATCATCAAATATTTTCTTATTGAAATCAAAAAATAATTTTTCTGCTCATGTGAAGTTCATTCAGTCTGACAATGCTTTGGAATGTTCTACCCTACATTTATCTGAGTTTCTCAGGTCTCTTGGTATCGTTCACCAGACATCTTGTATATACACCTCACATCAGAATGGTGTTGCTGAACGCAAACACCGTCACCTTCTTGATATCCCCAGGACCCTGTTGATCCAGAGTTAGGCTCCTCATTCATTCAGGGGGGATGCAGTCCTCGCTGCATGCTACTTGGTGAATCGCATGCCCTCAACTATTCTTGGTGAAAAGGTTCCCTTCTCGATTGCATTTCTCGAGAAGGATCTTTTCACACTTATCCCCGGAGTGTTTGGTTCTGTGGCCTTTGTCCACAATTTTACTCCTGGATGTGACAAGCTCTCTCCAAGAGCTGCCAAATATATTTTTGTTGGTTACTCTCGTATCCAAAAGGGGTATAGATGCTTTGATGCTGGGAAGAGAAAGTATTATGTGAGTGTTGATGTTACATTCTTTGAGTCTGTCATGTATTTTTCTCCCACGGGCGATCGGTTGTCTAACTCAGAGTCTGATGAAGAGGTTTTTGTTCCGCCACCGCCCCTTGCTCAACTTGACCCACAATCAACCCCTTCACCACCTCGACCTCCACCACCTCCATCACCACAAATCCAGTTTTTGCCACATGTTTACACTCGCAGGCCACCGACTCTTCCTGCTGCTCATGCGCCTTCCCCGTCATCCGGCTCGCCTCAGGTATGTACTGAAAATATTATGTCTACTAATGGCACTAGTGACATGGATGTACCACATGACTCTATCCAGGGGGAGTAGCAATCATCGTCGGAGAACAAGAAGGATGCTGATCTTCATATACCTATTGCTTTACGGAAACCACGTCGCATTTGTGCTACCTATCCTTTAGCCGCCCAGGTTTCCTTAGATCATCTCTCAAAGGCGTTCAAGAAACATGACATATTCACGTCGAAGCATAATGGTCGTTCTCTCCATACCCTTACACTTCTCTAAGGGGTATGTTTGAGAAGTTACATGGTTACATTCCCTTGACTGCCACATCAGAGCAGCTCAAGGCATATTGGGATTCGATGATGACCGGAGTTTTTCTAGCGGCTCTCGACTCTGAGTATGATGCTGCTAGAACACAGATTCTACTGATGCCACCATCTCCAATGGAGGAGGCATATCGCAGGTTGAGCAGGCTCTGCATATCTTCTGGTGGTACTCAGATGCCTCAGACATCTTCAGCCATGACGGCATCTCATGGTAGGGGGAGCCCTACACAGTATCGTGGTCGAGGTACTCGTGGCAGGGGAGTGGGTAGTCGCCCCCCGTCAGCCTTGTACTTACTGTCACATGCCAGGTCGCTCTGAGAAAACATGCTATTCTAAGCATGGGTTTCCAGCTTCAGCACGTGTGGCAGAACAAACCCATCAGGTTGGCAGTTCTTCACTTGCATCTGATCAAAGATTTGATGAACTAGTAGTGCGGCTCATGGACATTATGCCTGCTCTTGGGTCAACTAGCTCTCATTCAGGATCATCAGAGGTAGAAGCCTCGGCTTCTGTGTCCACATCAGGTATAACATATATTTTTACTAGCTGTTACATGGCAGATTTGATTCAGGAGCTTCCCATCATGTCTGTGGTGATAGAGGACAATTTAGTACTTATAGCCCAACTCAGTCAGGTAGATCAATTGTGATAGCAGATGGGACATACTCTCCCATTACTGGTCAGGGGGAGGTGTAATTAACTCCTGCAATGCGGCCTCAGAATGATCTCCACGCTCCTGAATTTTCTATGAATTTACTATCCATTAGTCAAATCACCAAGGATTTACATTGTCGTGCCATATTTGACCCTTCTGCTCTTGTGCTTCAGGACATTCTTACGGGCAGGGTGATTGAATCTGGCCGTGAGCAAGGAGGCCTCTACAGACCTGTAAAATCTTCTTATGCTGGTGCCTCTTCTCTTTGCACTAGATCTGTTTCTTCCTATGTGTGGCATCTTCAATTTGGTCATCTTCCTCTGCAAAAGCTGTGTCACGTTTTTCCATAGATTTCTCCTCGCTATACTTTTCAGTGCAAGGCCTGCCAGCTTGGGAAGCATCATCGGTTCACATTCCTGTCGTCAGGGTCGAAATAGTCATTCTTTTTGAGTTGATTCATTTTGATATTTGGGGTCCTAGTCGTGTTCCCGATCATCAGGGGCATAGGTTTTATCTTGTTGCAGTCGATGAATTCTCTAGATTGTCGCGGGTATTCTTCTTAAGAACAAGTCTGGTGTGCTGGTCCTGTCATTAAGTCCTTTATTAATGAAATAAGAAATGTGTTCTATGCAAATGTCAAGTTTATACGTTTAGATAATGCACTTAAATTTATACATTCAGATAATACACTTGAATTTTGCAGTACTCAGCTTTCTCAATTTCTTAGATCTTATGGTATTGTACATCAAACATCTTGTGCGTACATTTCTCAACAGAATGAGGTGGCTGAACGGAAACACCACTGTTAGGAAATAGGAATGCAGAAGCGTATCAAAAATAAAAATAGAAAACTTGAACATAAGACGGGATTTTATGTGGAACCCTACTCTCTAAGGGTTCGGTTGGTCGCAGGGTTGGGTAGGGTTGGGTTGTGTTGGGGTACCCCTGTGAATAGTAAACTGTGAGGAGGATTGGGAGGGTTGGAAGGAGGGGTACCCCGGGTTGGGCCTACCCAACCCTGCCCAACCCTGCAACCAAACGAAGCCTAAGGAGTGGGATGAAACCACAGGAGAGCGCCTCAGAGGACTGATAGTCTATTGCTTTTCTCATCTAACTACAGGGGTGTGGGGGTCTATATATAGCCCCCACTGAGTGATGCAGCATGATTCCACTTTTTAGTCAACATTTTTTTATTTTAAATTTTATCTAATTATGTAAAAGGCTCATTATACAAGGCCTTATCTCCTTTTTCTTTTTCTGCATGTTTTCTTTTTTTTTTCTTTTTATTTTCAGAAAGTTGTTGCTATTTAAGGGGGAATTAGCCTCTATAAAAGGCCCCCTTGTATTAGGGTTGGATTAAGTTTGAATGAAAGTTTATTTTTCCCCCTCACTTATCTCTCTCTCTCCCTCTCTCTCTAATCCCGCCACCCTCCCTCCCTCTCCCCTCCCGTGTTTTTCCTTCGCCCCAACCCTAACCCTCTTCTTCACGCCACCTCCCTCCCCTCTCCTCCCTCTCCCCCTCGCCACCACTTCTCTTCCCCCCCTCGGGTTCTCCTCCTCTCCTTGCGGTTCACCGACCCCGCCCGCATCCCGATCTCCCTCCCCCCCAGCACCCCGCGCCCTCCTGCGCGTGAGCCCATGCGACCCTCGCCTCCCCGCGACTGCGCCACCGCCTCCCCCTCACCTTCCCTCGCCTCCCCAGCGCCGCCTGCACCCTCAGAGCCGCACGCCCGCCTCCCCTGCCATCCCGCCTGCGCCTCCTCTTTCCCCAGCGCCACCCCCCTGCCGCCTTCGCCTTCCCCCTGTCCCGCGCCACTTGCCCTCTCGCCAACCCCCTTCCCCACGCGCACCAACCCTCTCCCCTGTTTCCCTTCCCCACCAGCGCCACCACGCGCCCTGTGTCAGCCTGACGCCACCCCGCCCGCCGTTGGCAGCCCGACCGCAGCCGTAGTGCGACCTCCACTGCCCGTGGCCTCGCCCCTGCGAGGACGCTGACGTGCCTCTCCCACTACCGCGTTCGACGGTCAGATCTGAAGCGTGCACGTTCTCCCTTGTTCGTTGTGGTATGAGCGTTATTTTCTTCCACATATTATTCCACCATATAAACTTAGTATTGTGGCCTGTTATATTGCTATTCGGTTTGGTGATTTATTGAGATTCTAAATTGCAATATCGTTATTTATTTCCATTAGTCGTTAACTAATTTGATTTGCTCTAAAATTGTGGAAGAAACCGATGTAAAACGCGCGTCATTGCGTTCATTTATTGCTGATTTTTGCGCATCGCATATCATCCTTTTTGTATTCGTCATTTAGTCCATAGTTTCAATTGTTAGAAATGCCATTTAGTTCATCACTCATTTAGGTTGCATCAATTTGGTATCAGAGCCTAACGATCTTGCATCTCATTTACATTCCATTTGTTCATTGCAAAAAAAAACAACAAAACAACAAAACAAAAAAAAGAGAAAAAAATCCCAAAGCAAAAGAGAGTAGAAACCCTAGGATTCCCATGACCGAAAAACCATCTACTTCTAAAATCGGCTACACCTCACACACTGAGCTAACGCTAGAATCTTTGAATACTCAAATGCTACGGATGTTCGAACAACTGCGCGGAGAGATTGCCACCCTAAATTGTCAAATGCTAG
The DNA here is from genome assembly GCA_037367405.1 of Ottelia alismoides. Lineage (NCBI taxonomy): Eukaryota > Viridiplantae > Streptophyta > Magnoliopsida > Alismatales > Hydrocharitaceae > Ottelia > Ottelia alismoides. Next base: position 248,782 of record JAZKJV010000649.1, on the reverse strand, counting down.
AGAAAAATCATAGTATTGAGACGCCAAACAAAGGCCGGCGTACTGGCCGGAGACCACATTCACGGAGCAACACTTCCTACGACTCTAGCTCAACTACTTCTGATGGACATGTTAGCGATGATCACTCCCAAGAAAGTAACGAAGAAGGATCAGGAGATGACACCCCTTTCACTTCCAAGATTCAAGATCCCCTCACCTCTGGATATCAATTCTCGTCACGACCTGGACCTAGGTCCGATGACGGATGGGATCGAGGCATCCGTCTCGATGTTCCAGAATTCGACGGAGGACGAGACCCTGATGCCTCTTTGGATTGGCTCCAAACCGTCGAGCACTTCTTTGTGTGGAAGTCTATGCCTAGTGAACGAAAAGTTCAATTTGTCACAATAAAACTAAAGGAACATGCTCTGCTATGGTGAGACCGTTTGCAATCTGAACGCAAACGAAAAGGAAAAAGTAAGATCCGCAGTTGGAGCAAGATGAAGGCGAAAATGAAAACCAAATTCGTGCCGGAAGACTACAAACGAGATCTATACGCACGACTGCAATCATGGAAACAAGGCACCATGAGTGTGAGAGAATACACCGAAGGGTTCCAAGCCCTCGTGCATCGCAACCGACTGCAGGAGACTCCTATCCAGGAGGTCACCTGCTACCTGCAAGGACTCCGCCAAGTTATCCAGGATGAACTCTACCTCCACAACTGCCGAAACGTTGACGAAGCCTACAAGCAGGCTGAACGGGCTGAGACCAAGCTTGCTAAGGCCCAGACAAGGAAGATGTCTTTTTCTGTGAACTCCGTCCCTCACACCAGTATCCCGATGACAACCTCCTAACCGATAGGTTCCCCATCAATCGTTACAGGTAAACCCCAAGCCAAACCATCAACCCCTGTCGTCGCCCGACCACCTACTGGAAATCCCGGACCCGACATCTTAGGAAGTCGACCTATTATAGGACCCGATACTTGTTTCCGATGTTATCAAAAGGGACATCGAGCAGCAGAGTGCCCGAACCCTAAGGCTAGACCCGCCCATTTGTGCACCATCGACGACCCTGAAGATCCTGACCCTGACCAGCAGGAATCACCTGAATAGGATCCGACCGCTTTGATTGCTGACAACGTGGGAGCCGATGACTAGGAACCCCTAGGAGTGGATGGAGACGTATCCGGACCCTTATTGGTCATTGAACATGAGAGCTTTATCGCTCCTGACAGCGCACCCACAAACATCCTGCTCACACCCGCTGTCAACGATGCTGATAGTTAGCTGCGACGCAGCATCTTCCGAACCACCTGCACCTCAGGAGGGTGATGCTGTTCGCTGATCATTGATGGAGGAAGTGTTGAGAACTTCGTTTCACAAGAAATGGTCGATAAGTTCGGTCTGCCAACTCAACCACTCGAGAAATCTTACAGTCTTGCCTGGTTTTGAGGTGGTACCCAACTCCCGATCCACCGTCAAAGCCTCGTTAGCTTCTCAATTGGGCCTTCATATAAAGACGAGGTGTGGTGCCATGTAGCCCCTATGGATGTCTGTCACATACTACTTGGGAGACCTTGGCAATTCGATCGAGACACTGAGCACAGAGGAAAACTGAATACTTACTCCTTTCTCATAGACAAGATGCGTGTGACCCTTAGACCACAACGCGACGCCCTTAGCCCTCGCCAGATGGCTACAATCCGAGCCGCGACCGCACAATCTGGTAAAAATATCCCACCATCAAAGTCCTCGACTACGGGTCCTGTATTGTTGATGGAAGCCCAGACATTCCAACGTGAAATCCAGGGGAGCTCCACCATTTATGCGTTGATGGGACGTGAAGTTAGCCAACCAGAAACCACTAGACCCGAAGTCCCGCCTGAGATAAAACCCATCATCCAGGAATTTGCTGACATTATGCCTGAAGAGTTGCCTGAAGCGAGATATTCAACATCACATTGACCTAGTCCCTGGAGCCAGCCTACCCCACTTACCACATTGTCGAATGAGCCCAAGTGAGCATGAAGAAATGAACAGGCAGGTTACTGATCTGCTACGTCGTGGATATGTTCGAGAGAGTATGAGCCCCGTGGCGGTTCCTGCTCTGCTTACACCAAAAAAGGATGGAACATGAAGAATGTGCGTGGATAGTCGCGCCATCAACAAGATAACGATCAAGTATCGTTTTCCCATTCCGCGCCTTGATGACATGCTTGATATGCTATCGGGTGCCAAATTGTTTTCCAAAATGGATCTTCGCAGTGGCTACCATCAGATTCGCCTCCGACCTGGAGACGAGTGGAAGACTGCCTTTAAGACCAAAGAGGGCCTTTATGAATGGACGGTAACGCCCTTCGGCCTGTCGAATGCCCCCAGCACCTTCATGCGAACCATGAATCATGTATTGCGACCCTTCATTGGCAAGTTTGTGGTTGTGTACTTTGATGACATATTGATCTATAGCTTGACCAAAGACGACCACTTATCTCACTTACGACAAGTCCTAGACACCCTGAGAGCCCAACAACTGTACGTCCACCTCAAGAAATGCTCCTTCATGTCTGACACTGTCCTCTTCCTGGGATACATTGTCACTGCCGATGGACTTAAAGTTGACCCATCCAAGATTCAGGTCATTCAGAGCTGGCTCGTGCCCTAAACCCTCACTGAGATTCGCAGCTTTCTGGGATTGGCTTCTTTCTACCGACGCTTCATCCGGAACTTTAGCACTTGTGCAGCTCCGTTGGTAGATTGCACGCGTAAAGGCGCACCCGCCTGGACTCTTGAAGTAGAAACCAGCTTTCAGAATCTAAAACATCAATTGACACATGCCCCTGTTTTGGCACTTCCTGACTTCACCAAGGTTTTTGTAGTCGATTGCGACGCCTCACATGTCGGGATTGATGCCGTTCTAAGCCAAGAAGGACGACCTGTAGCATTCTACAGTGAGAAATTGAATGACGCTCGATCACAGTACTCCACTTATGATGTCGAATTCTATGCCGTGGTGCAAGCCCTCAAACATTGGAGGCATTATCTGATCCAACGTGAATTTGTCCTTAACTCTGATCATGAAGCCTTAAGATATCTGAATTCGCAGAAAACTCTTAACAAACGCCATGCCAAGTGGGTTAGTTTCCTCCAAGAATACACGTTCCATCTCAAACACAAAGCTGGAACCCTGAACCGCGTGACCGATGCGTTGAGCCGGCGAGCACATGCCCTGACCACAATGACCGTCAGCACAACAGGATTTGACACACTCAAGGACCTCTACCCCACTGATCCTGACTTCAGACAAGTTTATGCAGAATGTGTTGATACTAGACGGGATCCGACAGCCACTTATGTTCTTCATGAGGGTTTTCTGTTCAAAGCCCACCGACTGTGCATCCCGGCCACCTCCCTTCGTGAGAACTTAATTTCAGAACTACATAACGGTGGCTTAGCTGGACACTTTGGAAGGGACAAGACCTTGACCCTTCTCCAAGAGCGATTTTATTGGCCGCAAATGCGAAAGGATGTTACCAAGTTCGTACAAAAATGCCAAACATGTCAAAGATTCAAAGGCATAGGCAGAACACTGGGTTGTATACACCTCTGCCGATTCCTCTGCGACCCTGGGAAGACATCACCATGGATTTTGTGCTAGGCTTACCCCTCACGGTACGGAAAGTTGATTCTATTTTTGTGGTTGTGGACAGATTTTCCTAAAATGGCACATTTCATTGCATGTCGAAAAACCTCAGATGCATCTCATTTCGCTGATTTGTTTTTTCGTGATGTCGTTCGATTGCATGGTGTTCCTCGCTCTTTTACTTCGGATCGTGATACCTGGTTTTTGAGTCATTTTTGGCGCACGCTTTGGTCTCGTCTTGGTACTCGTTTGCAATACAACACCGCTTATCATCCACAAACAGATGGGCAAACCGAAGTAGTTAACAGATAATTAGGAAATTTATTGCGATGTCTTGCAGGGGACTCTCCGTCCAAATGGGATCTAATTCTTCCCCAAGCTGAATTCACGTATAACAGTTCCACCAATATGTCCACCGGAAAATTGCCATTTGAGAGTGTGTACGGCTTTCCACTTACTCAATTTCTAGACCTAAAATCAACAACCATGCAAGGGAGAAATAGTGCATCTGCTGAGGATCTGGTCGAACACCTAACCCACATCCATACTGAAATCCGAGCCAAACTCCAAACCATGACCCAGAAATACCAAGCCCAAGCCAACCTACACCGAAGAGAGAGTGAGTTCAGAGTTGGAGAATTAGTGATGGTCCACCTGAAAAAAGAGAGGTTTCCTTTGAGAGTCCACCAAAAATTGAGTGAACGAAAGATTGGTCCATTCCGAATCCTCAAAAGGATTGGGCCCAATGCTTACTTACTTGATCTGCCGCCAGACGTCCAGACATCGCCAGTCTTCAATGTATCAGATCTCTTCTTATATCATGGAGATGAACATACAGATGCCACCACGCCAACAGTTTCCACTGATGACACGAGCCAACCACCAGCCGCGACTGATGCCGACCAGATTGAAGATATTGCAGACATCCGAGATATGACGACTAGACGTGGCCTCTTCCGACGATATCTAGTCAAATGGAAGGGACGACCTCTTACAGATTGTACCTGGATTGACGAGGATGAACTCCAACAACTCCACCCCGATATACTTCAGAACTTCCATGATGCCATCTCGACGGAGCGAGATTCTTTTCAGCAGGGGGGAGTTGATGCAGCATGATTCCACTTTTTAGTCAACAATTTTTTTATTTTAAATTTTATCTAATTATGTAAAAGGCTCATTATACAAGGCCTTATCTCCTTTTTCTTTTTCTGCATGTTTTTTTTATTATCAGAAAGTTGTTGCTATTTAAGGGGGAATTAGCCTCTATAAAGGCCCCCTTGTATTAGGGTTGGATTAAGTTTGAATGAAAGTTTATTTTCCCCCTCACTTATCTCTCTCTCTCTCCCTCTCTCTCTAATCCCGCCGCCCTCCCTCCCTCTCCCCTTCCGTGTTTTTCCTTCGCCCCAACCCTAACCCTCTTCTTCACGCCGCCTCCCTCCCCTCTCCTCCCTCTCCCCCTCACCACCACTTCTCTTCCCCCCCCCCTCGGGTTCTCCTCCTCTCCTCGCGGTTCACCGGCCCCGCCCGCATCCCGATCTCCCCCCCCCCCCAGCATCCCGCGCCCTCCCGCGCGTGAGCCCACGCGACCCCCGCCTCCCCGCGACTGCGCCACCGCCTCCCCCCCACCTTCCCTCGCCTCCCCAGCGTCGCTTGCACCCTCAGAGCTGCACGCCCGCCTCCCCTGCCATCCCGCCTGCGCCTTCTCTTTCCCCCGCGCCACCCCCCTGCCGCCTTCGCCTTCCCCCTGTCCCGCGCCACTTGCCCTCTCGCCAACCCCCTTCCCCACACGCACCAGCCCTCTCCCCTGTTTCCCTTCCCCACCAGCGCCACCCCGCGCCCCGTGTCGGCCTGACGCCACCCCGCCCGTCGCTGGCAGCCCGACCGCAGCCGTAGTGCGACCTCCACTGCCCGTGGCCCCGCCCCTGCGAGGACGCCGACGTGCCTCTCCCACTACCGCGTTCGACGGTCAGATATGAAGCGTGCACGTTCTCCCTTGTCCGTTGTGGTATGAGCGTTATTTTCTTCCACATATTATTCCACCATATAAACTTAGTATTGTGGCATGTTATATTGCTATTCGGTTTGGTCATTTATTGAGATTCTAAATCGCAATATCGTTATTTATTTTAGTAGTCGTTAACTAATTTGATTTGCCCTAAAATTGTGGAAGAAACCGGTGCTAAAACGCGCGTCATTGCGTTCATTTGTTGCTGATTTTTGTGCATCGCATATCATCCTTTTTGTATTCGTCATTTAGTCCATAGTTTCAATTGTTAGAAACGCCATTTAGTTCATCACTCATTTAGGTTGCATCACTGAGTCTCCACATCTCCAAACTGGTAGGTATGTGACTAAACTCTAGATGGGGTAAATAGATCCTGGAGAGATCCATTTACCCATTTCCCATACGTGTGACGCATATAGCAAATACTCTAACACTCCCCCTCAAGCTGGAGCATGCAATGCTCAACATAGACAAATAGAAAGAAACTCAGCTCATGCTACATGACACTACGGACAATATCAACTCAACGCGCACAATTGTCGGCTGCTGTCGAGGACGTTGCTTCTCATGCCGTGCATGTGAGGAGGACGAACGGGCTGGAGCGTGAGTCAACTGCAGACTCGGAATTTGACCATCGAGTCTGAAATTGCGCCTGCAGTCTCCTCGTCGGAGAACTAGGTCTCTCCCATCTGTCTCAGAGAATGATACGCTACTATGGAGCCCTATGATACCACATGAAAACCCTTGCCCACATGGCATAGGGAATGATTCTCTACTCTGGAGTCCCTATGGATCACATGAAAACTCTGGCCGACAAAACAAGAAGAATGATGGGGACCACGACAAAAGATGGCGAACATGTGCTCATCTGAAAAAACCGCATACATGTGCATGTCTGAAACTGAAGACTCGGAAACCATCTGATGTCGAGTCTGAACATCTGAACTGTAGAGTCTGGAAACTGGCTGGTCTGGAATATCTGTATCTCGAGAATCTGAATAGACCTGTGACTCTACATATACTCCCCCTTTCTCCCATACTTGTCGGGAAATGAACATCGACGAAGTTGGGAGAAGACAATAATATGGGGGAAAACACCATGAAACCAATAAGCCGATATTCATTTCTTCGGCTTTTCTTGCAAAATTTTCTTTTTCTTACTTTTTTCGGCTATTTCATTTTTTAATAGCCGTCACACATTTTTCTAAAATAAGCTGTATCACATTTTTTACGGCTTTTCTTTCTTTTTTTTGCAAATCTAATTCGTACGGTTTTTTATTATACGCGCCTTCCCCCCCCCCCCCCCCGAACATCCCCCTCTTTTTTTTAACGACTCATCAACAATTTTTTTAATGCCGTCAGCTTACTTCGGGTTCCCAACACATGAACCCTATTCGGGCCGCCCCCTTCTGGGGTTTATCCGCACCGCCCCCAATGGATGAAGCTCCCGGACGCCGCTGAAGCTTGCACTGGAGCAGGTGCGTGAGAATGAGGCTACATCGAGGTTCGTGCGATGGGACTCACCGTCGAGCAGGGGATTTACGTTGCCTTCGATGAAGATGCGCCTTCGTCGCGAGGGAAGACCGCCTGGAGATGCGGTGAGGGAGATGCGGCTCCGCGCAATGGGAGTTCTCGCACGGGGCCGCCTGGAGTCTCCTACGAGCTGGAGGTTCCTGGAGTTTCTTGGAGGTTCTGAGGTTGGAACGGCTTCGCTGGAGGGAGCACATCACGCACGGAGGAGGCACGAAGCCCTGGAGGTGCGCGCGAGAAGCGACATCTGCGCAAGCCTCCTGGAGTACACGAGGGGATCGCCACCCCTCGATGTGGGATCTTCTGTGCATGGAGCTCGTGGCGATGGACCTGTTCTCATCAGGCTGGGGGTTGGCGATGCACCGCTGGGAGCTCGTGGCAGTCTGGAGGCCAGCCAGGACATGCTGGCGGCTCCGCCAGGATCTGGAAGGAGGCGAGGTCGGCAGCGGGATCACGACAGGAGATCGGGAAATGCGGCTGCATCCTCCTGTGCCTGAGAGAAATCATGCCCCCTTTTTTTGTTTACGGCACGGATGCCGCCTTCCTTTGGAGATGTAGTCTGGACGAAATCTGATCAGGAGGAATTCCTGCCTGGAGCGAGCGCTTGGGAGGAGCGGTGCTCTGCCTGGGGTTGCGGTGCAGTACAGAGAAACATCTTGAAGTTTAGGGTTTCAGAAAACACAAAAACAACATCTTGAACACAAGCAACATCTTGAACTTGAACACGAGCAGATCATTGAATGATAATGAACATGAATATACACTCCTCAACAGTTGATCTTCAAGAACTAAACACCATAATTGAATCTCGAATAAATAAAGAACATCAAAAACCTCGAGAATCGAACCGCTCTGATACTATGTTTGGAAATAGGAATGCGGAAGTGTATCAGAAATAAAGATAGAAAACTTGAACATAAGATGGGATTTTACGTGGAACCCTACTCCCTAAGGAGCGGGATGAAACCACGGGAGAACGCCTCAGAAGGCTGATAGTCTATTGCTTTTCTCATATGACTACAGGGGTGTAGGGGGTCTATATATAGTCCCCACCGAGTCTCCTCATCTCCAAACTGGTAGATGTGGAACTAAACTTTGGATGGGGTAAATGGATCATGGAGAGATCCATTTACCCATCTCCCTACATGTGACGCATATAAAAAATACTCTAACAACCACCATCTTTTGGATGTTACCATGACTCTTTTGATCCAGAGCCATGCTCCTCATTCGTATCGGGGGGACACGGTTCTAACTGCATGTTACCTGGTGAATCGTATGCCCTTATCGATTCTGGGGGAGAAGATCCTGTTCTCGATTGCATTTCCCGAGACGAACCTTTTCTCTCTCACGCCTCGTGTTTTCAGATCGGTTGCTTTGGTCATCAGATGTCTCCAGGTCTTGACAAGCTCTCTCCTAGAGCTGTCAAGTGTGTGTTTGTTGGGTATTCCAAGACCCAAAAGGGATATCATTGCCTTGACCCTGTTCGGCGAAGGTACTATGTTAGTGCGGATGCCACCTTTGAGTCCATTATGTATCTCTCCTACAGGTGACAAGCTTATTCCTTCAGAGAATGGAGAAGAGGTCTATATGCCTCTACCTTCGGTTTCGCCTACTCCAGGCTCCACTACACCACCACCACCACCACTACCCTCTCCTCCACCTCCTGCCATGCTTACTTTCTTTCGCAGGTTTACCATCGTCGACCTCGTGCTCATGTGCCTCCTCCATCATCCAGCATGCCTACGGTATGTTCTGATCATTTGAGTTCTTCTAATGGCATTGGTAATTTGCGTGTGCAGCTTGAGGTGCAGGATGCCTTAGATGATACACCTTCTGAGGATACTGCAGACTTGGATGTGCCTATTGCTCTACGGAAGAAGAGGCATGCATGCACTATGCATCCTCTTGCTTCCCGTGTTTCCTTAGCATGACTCTCTGGGGATTTTCAGATGTTTGTTGTGGGATTGTTAGCTGTGAAAATACCGTGGTCTTATCAGGAAGCATTGCAGAGTAGTCAGTGGCGTTTGACGATGGAGGAAGAGATGGCAGCATTACAGTCTCATGGTACGTGGAGTGTAGTACAAGCTCCTCCAGGTGCATCTGTTGTTAGCATCAAATGGGTGTTTATAGTGAAACGCTGTGCGTACGATTCGGCGGACAGATATAAAGCCAGATTGGTTTCTCGTGGGTTCATCCAAAACCTATGGGGTGGATTATCAGGACACCTTTTCTCTAGTTGCACGCCATTCTACACTGCAGATTCTTATTGCTGTTGCTGTGGTTCAGGCCCAGCCGCTTTTCCAATTAGATGTCAAGAATGCATTCTTGTATGGAGATTTGCAGGAGGAAGTTTATATGCAGCAACCACCAGTGTTTGTTGCTGAGGGGGAGTCCAATATGGTGTGTAAACTCCACAAGGTCATATATGGCCTTAAGCAGGGTCAGAGGGCTTGGTTTCAGAAGCTCTCAGAGTTGATTGAACAACAAAGATTTGTCAGATCTACCGCAGATCACTCTCTTTTTGTTAAGAGAACCCAGATAGGTACTGTTGTTATTTTGGTCTATGTTGATGATATTATTGTTACATACAGTGGTGACCAGGGTATTCAGGTAGCTAAGGATTTCCTTGGACAACAGTTTGTGACCAAGGACTTTGGCAAGATACATTATTTTCTTGTCCTAGAATCTGCAAGAAATCAACATGGTATGGTAATGAAGTAAAGGAAATACGTCATTGATCTTCTATCTAAGACGAGCCTGACAGGATGTAGACCTGCTATACTCCAATGGTCCTAATGCTAGGCTATATGATGATGACTCCGCGGAGGTGGATAAGAGTCAATACGAAGAGCTGGTGGGGAAGCTGCTGTATGTTACTATTACCAGACAAGATATATTGTTTGCTGTCAGCAGGGTCGGCCAGTTTATGGAGCACCTTTAGACATGCTCACATGGATGCATTCAATATGATCTTGAGGTATTTGGAGTCTTCTTCAGGTGCATGACTTCTATTCGGGAGAGACACAACTCTCACTGTTTCTAGATGTGCGAATGCAGATTATGCTGGATGTCCCAAGGATAGGAACTCTACTTCAAGCTTCAATGTGTTTGTGGGCAGCTCACTGGTTTCATGGAAGAGTAAGAAACATACAGTTGTAGTTATATCCAGTGTTGAATCAGAGTACAGGGTCATGGCCCAAGGGAGCATGGAAATGATGTGGGTCAAGTCCATTCTGACTGACCTAACTGTCGAGGTGCCTCTTCCTATGCACCCCAAATATGATAATCAAGCTGCTCTATTCGTAGCTAATAATCCAACCTTCCATGAAAGAACAAAGCACATTGAAGTTGACTGCCATTACTTACGTGATTTAATACAAAAGGGGCTTATTTTCACTTCTCATGTTGCTTCAGGCGATCAGATTGCTGACATGTTTACCAAAGCTCCTGCAAAGGGTCCTTTTCACAGTTGCTGTTCCAAACTGAGCATGATAGACATATATGCTCCAACTTGAGGGGGAGTGTTGAGATAATTACATCTCTTTATCTTTACTTTGCAATTTTCTATTTCTTCCATCTCTTTATGTAATTTTCCCAGCTTTTCTCCTATATAAGAGAGCTCTAGGACTACGATGAATATAACTTTTCATTTCAATCCTTTCCACAGCCTTCATTCCGAGAAGATAGATAGGTGAGGACCTGACAATAGCCATAATAGAGATTATTGCTAACTGGAAGAGACATAAGACTAAAGCGCTGCTATGGAAAGTAGACTTTTCCAAAGCATACGATAATATGGATTTGCGATTCATGTGGTCAGCTTTGGCTAGGCAGGGCTTCCCATACATTTGGATCTTATGGATAAGAAGATATGTCACTACTACATCTTACCGTGCTTGTGAATGGGCGCCCTAAGGGGGGTCTCTTCCACCCGCAGTGAGATGTTTGTCAAGGATGTCCATTAACGCCCATGTTATTTGTTTTGGCTGCTAATGTTCTTGCATTTATGGTTGACTATGTGGTTAACGAGAGAATCTTTGCTGGCTGCTCCATGGGAGACATCTCTATTCTCATTTTGCAATACAGGGATGGCACTATCTTCTTCATTGAGGGGGGAAGTGAGGAGGTGATGGGAATGGCGGCAATGATTGAATTTTTTGGTGATATTTCAAGACCGAGGTTCGATATAAGCAAATTGACTTTGGTTTCGTTTGGTCTCTCAGAATTAGATGCATCGATTTGTAGCATAAAGTTGAATAAGGCATGTGGTTCTTTTTTGATATGATATTTCGGCATGCCCTTGGCTTGTGGCCATTTGCGATTGAAGTGGTTGTTGGTTATCGAGAACTAGAGTGCAAGTTGCTCGTTTGAAGGCATCTATGCTATCGCGTGGTAGACGGTTGGTGCTAGTGGTGATCCCTATTTTATCTATTTTGTCAAGATTGCTACTGATCGGGGTATACCGTCGTGTGGAAACAATTGTGCATAGATTTTTTCGAGCCAGAAACGGTTAGAGCAATATCGAGATTCACATGGTCGACTGAGATACTGTTACGCTGCCGAAGGAAGATAGTGACCGTGCTATTCTTCGCTTGGAGGATATGAATAAAGCCTTGCTCCTGAGGTGATTAGAAGGATCTGCAGAGGCAATGAGGACCAATGTTGCAGATTAATTAATAACATCTATGGCATTCATGCCTAGTGATTAGGGATGCAAACAAACAAATACGGATTATATAGGTTTTGGCCATATCCTCATCCATTTATAAATAGGAATACCGATGCGGATACATATATTGACGGACATTAAAACTATGTTACCATGTACTTTAAAAACAGATACAGATGTAAACAAATAATGGTCGTATTCAAGTAATTGTAGATATACCTTATAAATTGGCTTAAATATACATGAATTGAATGGAAAACACATGATATAAATATACTAAATGTGCTTATATCATAAAAAATATATCAAACATGGTAAAAGAATGCATATAATTATGTTACATGTGGTTAAAAATAAATTTACATATATTTATGAAAAGGGATATATGGATACGAATACAAATGTTTCCGGATAGCAAAAGTGCTATCCTATCCATTTTAAAATGGATACAAATGTCAAAATCTGTATAAAACAAATACAGTGTCGCTCAGATACAAATATATCTGTATCCATTTGCATCCCTCAGTTTGTGTCCGTAGTTTTTCCATTCTTCATTCTGGAAGGACATCTGTGCCGTCCTGCCACAACTATCTTTGTTTTCCTGGTCAATCCTTGGAGACAGTCGCTCTTTTGCATTTTGGACAGATGATTGGTTAGGTGGGGGGTGTTAGTAGGTCGTTTACCCCCCATATTTACACTTACAACGGACTCGGATGCTTTGATTTTTGAGACGTGGTTGGATGGTACATGGCTGCCAACATTCCAGTCAGATTATTTTGGTTAACACATGCAAGATTTCATGCATCTCTTAGAGGTAATTAGCGTCCTGGAAAGGCCCACCGGTGTCAGAAACCATTGGGTGCGCAGAGATGGTGATTTCATTATGTGAAGAGCATACGAGGTTATTGACAACCATTCGACTTCTAAGCCTGAAGATTTGATCCGAGATTGCGTATTTATTCGGGATTTGAAAATTCCAACATGTATCAAGATTATTCTTTGACTGTTGAGGCCTGCGAGAATCCTGAATATGAGAGATGATGCGTATACTTTCATGGTATCGATCATAGCTGTTCTTTGTGTGGAAGGGAGGTGGAGACAATTGACCACCGCTTCTTTCATTGTAGCAATGCTAAGGAGATTTGGGAGGAGTTTGGAAGTGACTTGTTAGACTATGGAAATTCCGTGGATTTCTGGAACTCCTCTACCGCTCAATTCCACTTGAACATGGTGCTTCTACTTCCAGTTGCGGTGATTTGGGCAATTTGGTTGTCGTGTAATGGGGTTCTTTTCCTTTCGGAAAGATTGTATGCGGAAAATGTGATCCTTTGAGCGAAGACTCACCTCGAGCCATGACTTTTGTAATTTATTTTGCTACTTTTTAGTTAATCCATATGGGCCGAACATCTTCGCGTGTTTCCCCCTTTTTTGCATAAAAACCCACGATTAGCATTTACTAATTCATGATTAATGTCCCTTAATCTTTCTTAGTTACTATGAATTCATCATGAAACATGCGAAGATGTCCACATAGTCTGATCTCCGAAGTGATATGATGCAATTAAACCCAATTCACGAGGTCGATCTTTTTGACGCATGAGACATATATTTCATGAGCCAAGTTGTAGATATCCTTTCAATGGTCTATTACGCATCCCACTAGGTCGAAGCTATCCCCACTTGAACCGTTGATAATGTAGTCGAGACTTGTGATTAAGTTCTTAAAGAACATACTCTTACGGTTCGGGATGCCCAAAGTTCTAGTTAGTGTCTGGGATATTTACTTTGTGAATTCCTTGACGATCAAACTCATAAATCATAGTGGAATCATCTTCATGGTATTGCCAAGAAAACAATCCTCTAGAAGATAGTTCGAACCAACAACGCTATATTATGGGTGAACCCTACTGCATACAAGACTCTGTTAGGCATATCGTCTTATATAATTGTATGGAAAATCATGTCATTTGCACAGAGACCGAACACAAATCCCTTTGGGATACACAAAATTGCAATCTAGATTGGGAATAAGCAGGAGAAAACAGATTATTGGAGTTGAACAAACTCACAGAGTTGAGACATCAGAAACACGATAACAACATTTCATATAAGGATTTTTTAAAATAGCACTATGGACGTTCTCATGTCCATTTTTGTGCTTTCAATGTTTAGTAGTCCTGTTGACTTTGGGGACACTCCTATATTTTCCTCTTTTATGTGATTGGGGTTTCAATTTTTATAAGAAATCCTACCCCTTGAATAAAATAATCTCATTCCATCCCATTATTTTCCACATGATATCAGAGTGACTGTCTTAGACCGAGATTCTGTGCCTCTTTTGACCCTAACCCTAGCTGCCATCGTAAACCCCACTCTACCTCCATGTTCCGTCTCCACGAACCATCCACATGCTCGCCCCCACACATTGCTCCTTCCACATCGTCGATCTCCGGAGTAAGCCTAGCGCTACAGTGCAGTATAGTAGATTTGCATAGCGCTAAAATAGATTCACATCTCTAGACCATCGTTACAATAGATCCATATCTTCATTTGCGATCCACCTACAACATATTCCACATGGCAGCGGATTCCATAACAGATACCATGTGATAGCAGATTCCACTTGGCATCGGATCCCATCTACAACAGATTCCACGTGGTAGCAGATTTTATAATCCATCTAGAATAGAGATACAGTTATGCTAAAATAGCGCTACAATAGATTCACTATGGTAGACCAGTGCGGGGCCATCTCAAGACCATCTGCAATTGTGCAACAATGCATAGCCACCAACAGTATGATTCAGTCGATTTAGTTCAGTTCGATCTACATGTTCTCCAATTAATATGATTCGATTCTCCAATCCATTACTATCCACTACACGGTGACATATTTTCATGTTATTATCTTTGCACGATAACTATGGGATCTTCAACTCTCTTTTTAGATTTAAAATCTATTGCTTCAACTATCCCACTCTAAGGGCACTCACCTACACGGTGTAGGCCCTTTTTTCTTTCAAAAAAAACTCTCACTCTACCACTCAACATCTATTAGAGATTACTATCGTCTTATGCAACATCTTAGAAATGACACTATGGCTCAGACTCAACACACCCTTTATACATCTCATGCTATGGCTTCTACAATATCCTGCAGTACTTGCTACTACTATGTCTAATTTTGCGTTTGCTCCTATTCATCAATAGATTATCGACTCTGGGGCCTTAAATCATTTGACTGGTGAGGATAACTCTTGCTCTTCTTCTCAACCATCTACTTGTGTAAAATTAATTAAACTAACCAATGAGTTTTTTCTCCCATCACCATCATTGGCAGAAAGGATTTCTCCTCCAGACTTAAACTCTGGTGCATATTGCACTCCAGAGTTTCCTCTAAGTTTGCTATATGTTCATAAATTATTTATGGAGCTAAACTGTAGGGTTATTTTTTTGATTAACAGTGCTACTACTTCCATGATATTTAGAGTTTGTGGATCATTGATGGTGGTTATGAGAAACATGGATTTATTATCTTGATGCCTCAGATAAATCCCTATTTGCTAGTGTCATGTTTATTTATGCAGATTCTTATCTCTGGCATCTGCGCATTGGACATGCTTTTTCTAGTGCTCTCTCTCAGATGTTCCCTGAAATCAGCCATCTGAAGCTATTTGAACGTGAGGCCTGTTAGTTTTGGAAACATCACAAGACATCATTTCCTCCAAGAACTGAGCCATAGAAGTCATCTCCTTTTGATCTTATTCAATGCGATGTTTTGTGTTCTTGTAGTACGTGCTACTAAAGGACACAAATACTTTGTTGTTTTTATTCATGATTATGGTCTAACGTAGGGATGAGCATTGGGCCGGGCTAGACCGACCTGGCCCGCAACCCGACCCGTTAAGCCCGGCCCGAACCCGAACCCGAACCCGTTTAAATTTGGGCCGGGCTCGGGCCCAAAAAAAGAGCTCGTTTCTAAAACGGGCCGGGTTCGGGCTGAGTAGAGCCCGACCCGAAGCCCGGCCCGAAAACCCGACCCGAAACCCAGCCCGAAGTTCGATCCCAAACCTATATAATATAATATATATAATATTCCTAATCCCTCATGGCCCACCCCAACCCAATCCCCCCTCAAACCCTATCTCCACTCTCCAACGATACTACATGCACTGGCATTTCAAAGTTTTGAAAAAAATTAAAATGTATATGAAAAATCAAAGGTTTTTGAAGAGAAAAATCAAACATTTCAAAGTTTTTTTAATCAAAATGCTATAGGGATGTCAAAACTCTTAGATTTATCAGAAGTTTTTTAAAAAATAAAAAGTTTTTTAAAAAGACATTTCCATATCACCTGTTGAATTTTCAAAAAAATCAAAAGTTTTCAAAGGGAAAAAAGCTACTGGGCCGGCCCAGCCCGAACCCGACCCGTTTAACTTCGGGTCGAGTTTGGGTTCGGGCTAGCCCATCCAGATTTTTTCGGGCTGCGGCCCGGTCCGAAACCCAACAAAATAAACGGGCTCGGGTTCGGGCCGATGCCCAGCCCGACCCGCCCGACCCGATAATCATCCCTAGTCTAACTTCTTGGGTCTACCTTGTAAAGGGACGATCATAGATCACTCATGTTGTCAAGACCTTCTTTCAAGAGATCCAAACCTCTTTTACTCCTTGCATTTAAATGTTTTGATCGGATAATGCTTGGGTTTATATGGAAAGATTTGGTCATATTCTTTAGTTTCTGAGGAACTATAAATTAGACATTATGCCCTACACCTCATAGCATTTGCTATTATAGGAAGGAAACTTCATTATCTTCTTGACATAGCTTGTACTCTCCTGACTCAGTTGAAGGTCCAAACCTTCTGGGGAGATATCGTTCTTACTGAATTTATTTGATTGATGGGGTTCCTACCTCTATATTTTATTATTAGGAGGTGTTACTCCATTCTCACTACTTTATTCGGTGAGAAGCCACTTCCACAACCTATGCGTGTTTTTGGTTGCACTAATTTTGTTTACAATTTTCATGCCAAAGATAGGCTTTCCCATTGTGCAATCTAATGCATCTTCTTCGGATATTTTAGAAATAAAAAAGAATACAGATGCTATGATCCAGTTGGCCATCATTATTTTGTCTCTACAAATGTTACATTTTTTGAGAAGACAAATTTCTTTACCAAGATTATTGAGGCGATCCCTTTGGAGTTCCCTTCTTTACTACATGTTTACTAAGGAGGGACAAACATTGTTCTTTACCTATATTGCCTGATTTGCAAGTTGATAACTAGGCTATAGGTAATCACTCATCGGACTATCATATGGATGAACTTACTACATTTGATAACCAGGATATTGAAGTTTTGATTTCTTGAGGAAGTCTAGAAGGCAATAGACTACACACCCTATGTCATACTATGTTTTTTAAGAGGATCCTATTTCTTACTTTATGTCTAGCAATGGATTATTTAGGTGCAACAAGCTATTTACATATGCTCTTATGGTAATGCTTCTTTCATGCGATCATCATATAACTCTTCAGGATCCAGGGTGAAAGTATACTACGGATGATGAGATGGATGCTCTAGTTTCAAGGGGCACTTGGGACCTTGTGCCATGCTTTACAAGTATTGCTCTTGTAGCTTGCTACCGGGTCTTTACAACTAAACATGCTTCAGATGTGTCAATAGATAGATTGACGTCCTAGTGGCCAAGAGCTTGACTCAGAATAATGGTGTGGATTATTTTGAGAATTTCCTCAAGTGGTCAGGATGAGATATATATGTATGGTAGTTGCTGCCAACAAGAGCTGGACAGTTTTTCAGTTAGATGTCGGTAATGCCTCCTTATATGGTGATCTTGCAGAGAAGGTTTATATGGTACAACCACTTGACTACACCGTTGAGTGGGAGTATGCGTTCTGTCTGCGCAAGACTATTTATCGCCTAAAGCAGAGTCCACGAGCCTGATTTGACAGACTCAACTTCGAGATCAGTTCCCTTGGTTTTTACAAGACTATGTTTAATTACTCCATGTTTGTTCGAAGACATGCTTCATGTACTTTAATCCTTTTCGTGTATGTTGATGATATATTTATCATCGGAGATGACAATGCCGACCTTCTCGATACCAATGCCTTTCTACAGAAGGTGTTTGTCACCGACCTTGGTTACCCACAATACTTCCTTTGGATTTAGGTTATAGATGCCTATGAAAGACCCCATCTATCCTAGTCTCCTAGATGAAGTACTGCCTTGACATTTTTGTAGATGTGTATTTACTTGATTGTAAACCATCCTTTATTCAAGTTGAGTATCGGAGCCATACCGCCTCGACATACTCCTTATTTGAGGATGCTATGCGACATAAGAGCTTAGTGAGCAAACTTTTGCATCTTACAATCATTAGGCCTGATATCTCTTATGCATCAAACAAAGTCAGAAAGTACATGGAGAAACGAAGGTAACCATTGACCATGGAAGGCCGTATCGATATCGATATCATTTCGGTCCGCCCGAAAATGGATATATCGGGATATATCGACGATATATCGACGATATCGGTGGAAATGTCGAAAATGGCGCAAAAAAGCCAATTTTTTGGTATTTTTTCAGAAATTAAGGTTATTCAAGATATTAAAACAACAAATAACGTACAAATACACACTTATATCACACATATCGGTCCATTTATGGACCATATATCGCACATATCGGTATCGCACATATCGGTCATATCGAACATATCGATATTAGTATTGATTCTTGACTTATAAATATTGGAAATGGATTTTATTCAAGTTCTTATAACATGAAATACTACGAATATACACCTAGAAAATACATATAGATCATTTATGAGGACAGTGATCCTTATAGTGCACATATCGGTCATATCGAACATATCGCTGATATTGTTAGTTGTTGACGTACTATATATATTGAAAATGGAGTTCATCTAAGTACTTTGATCACTAAATAATTTACAAATGTACTCTTACTTTCTTAGATAACATATATCGATCAACTATGAACCTTATAACGCATATATCGATACGGCTGTACTGTTAGTTGTTGACCTATATATATATATTGAAAATGGAGTTTATCCTAGTTCTTAGATCACTAAATAACTTACAAATATACTCTTAAATCACACATATCGATCATCTATAAAGCTTTTATTGCACATATCGATCATTTCGAACATATCGATATTAATGTTGATTCGTGACTTCTAGATTTTTTTGAAGAATTGACTTATAGATATCGGAAATGGATTTCATTCAAGTTTTACAACATGAAATAACTTGTAAATATACACCAAGTTGAAGAACCATTGTATGCACCCTCCTGTCGCACCATACCCTACCAGTACGGGGGTCTCGCTGCCCGGTCAGCGAGCTTGGGGGGGCTAGGGGGGCCCAGGTTGGCCCCCCCTTGCGGGGGTGCGGGGGCAGCACCCCCGACCCGGAACAAAGTATATAAATCATAGAATGTTCTAATACTAGTTGTAGCTAGATAGGTAGTGGAATCAAACTTGCATGAATAATGACATTCATATATAGGGATATCGACGAAATATCGGCGATATCGGTCGATATCGTGTATTTTTTGTACTGAATCCATTCATTTTTGACCGATATGGGCCGATATGGTGATATATTGCCGATATATCGTCGATATATCGCCGATATCCCTGTAAAAGGATATACACTCCAATTTCGATACCCCCAACCTCTCGATACCGATATATCGGCGATATATCGCCGATATATCGCCGATACGGCCTTCCATGCCATTGACATGATGTTCTTCTCATCCTTAAGTAGATGAATAATTCGCCAGATAAGGGATTGTTGTATGTTGCTACTGGTGCAGTAAGAAGCAACCGATTGTTTTGAGATTCGGTGTAGAGGAAGAGTATAGAGTCGTGGTTCCAACCACTTGTGAGATTAGTTGGCTTGTCCCCTTCTAAAGGAACTTGGCTGTCCATCATGGGTCCCTATATTATGACAACAAGTTGGACACTCCTTTTTAGAAGAGAACAAGTTGGCAACTTATATTGCCACCAATTCATGAACGACCAAGTATATTAAGGTGCCCTTAAATTTCTACGTACCTACAACTTGCAAATATTTTCACCGCAACTCTTATGAGGAAGCATATTCATTTTTGACCTTCAAGTTGGGATGATCGATAGATATGCTCCAACTTGAGGGGAAGTATGGACATTGTTTATATTTAGACATTAGTGTTTTCCTATTTTCATGCCTTTTATATTTAGTAGTCCTGAGTCTGTTTTCCTTATTTCTATGATTGTGGCTTTAGGGTTTCACTCTATATAAGAAACCCTGTCCCTTCAATAAAATTATTTCTTTCCATCCAGTTATTCAAGCACGATGCACACATCTCTAGAAAATCTTTTGAGCATAATAAAAAGGTATGACAAGTTAATGCATTATTCATTCTCGATTGGTACTACCTATCGAGGCTTGTCTCTCTTCTTTACACGATCCAACTAGAGACCTTTGTATGTCATGATTTGAGTTTTGAATCCAAGAAGTTGAATGTAGATGTTGTAAATTTAAGTTTTATGGACTAATTATTGGAGAATCGAGCTAATAGAGGCCCTGTGTCAACTCTAGGGCCTTATGGAGTTTGCAAACCTTCTGACACCCCCCTCTACAATGAACCCATGTGACTACTACATGTAGACCTCTTTTTGTAAGTCACCATAGAGATAGACATTCTTCACATCAAGTTGAGACAAAGACCTGTCCCGTAACACTGCAACAGAGAGAAGGATCCGAAGTGTACAATGACGAGCTACAGGAGATAAGGTATTTTGATGGTCCACCCCATATGTCGGGGTGAACCCACAAGCCACAAGCCTCGCCTTAACACTGCCATCTGTACGATACTTCTCTTTGAACACTCACTTGCATCCAACCACAGATGCCCCTGTAGGGGCAGTGACAAGGCTCCACGTACCACGCGACTATAGCATGACCATCTCCTCCTCCATAGTAAGACTCCATTAATTGTCTCGCATAGAATCCTGATATGTCCGTAGGATCTCTACGGCTGATAGACTTACATCAAACCTCTTGAAATCCTTTGAAAGGCACCTCAACAAAACATTAACAATGAGACAATACACGACACATGTACGCCTTTGTTTCCTTAGAGCATCATGCACATCAAGATCTCCGATATCATCTGTGACATGTAAAGGAGCCTCCTATCCTATGAAGGTACCTGCTCATCTTGTAAAGTAGCCCGTTGCATAGACAAATCCCCCGTGCTATTAATAGAAATAAAGAGCTCTAACATACTTGGGGCGTGCTGGATGAGGGAAGGCCCATGATCAGGGGGAACAATAGGTGTCCTGCTAATGTAAAATGTGGCAAAAACTGATCCACCGTACTAGGTGGTGGGGACAGAGGAACAACCTTAGTAGGAGGTGACCGTGGAAGTGATGGTGGGGTAGGAGGGACCACTAGAGGAGGTGGAATGGAATAGGAGGGATCATGGGAGATGATGGCGACATAGGAGGAGGAGGGGGATGTGCATCTCCCCATCGAACTCAGAGACGGTCATCCTATCACATGTAGAAGTAAAGTACATAACTGACTCAAAGAAGATGACATCAGCACTAATGCAATACTTCCGTCTAACCATATCAAAGCAATGATACCCTTTCTGGATCCCAGAATATCCCACAAAGACACACTTGACATCTCTGGGAGAGAGCTTGTCACGATTAGGGGTCAGATGGTGAACAAAGGCCACCGAACCAAAGACATGGAGTGTTAGCGAGAAAAGATACATATCAGGAAACACAATCGAAAAAGGAATCTTTTCACATAACATATAAGATGGCATCCGGTTGATGGTGTTTGTGTTATGCGAGAATTAAGAAGTGGGGAGCACGACTCTGAATGAGAAGAGTTCTGCTCACATAAAAAAGATGACGATGTTTGCGTTCTGCTGAGAAGTATAAGGGAAAGATGTTTGATGTATAGTGTCACGAGACTTGAAGAACTAAGATAACCGAGTAGTATAAAACTCCAAGGCATTATCAGAGCGAACACACTTGATTGTAGCAGAGAAAATTTCTTTATTTCATAAATATAGGATTGGGTGACATGCCTAGCCTCATATTTATTTTTTAAAAGAAAAATCCATGACAATTTAGTGTAAAGTCATTGACATCAATAAGATAAACCTGTGTTCTAATGGTCAGGGACACATCTGGGATCCCGGATATCAAAATGGTAACTGAATAGATAACTATCGCTATTATTCTGATGACCAGTGGATAATTGGAATGGTGATGCTTCACAAGCTGGCAAGCCTCGTACTTAAAGGTAGATCTGGACGTAATATAAGGAAGGACTCTACGCAACTTCTGCAGATGAAGATGAATGAACCAAAGATGCCCCATGTAATTGGAGACAGACCCAACAGGAATGGAAGAAGCATCCGCATATGAGGACTGAGCCAGTCTGTAGAGGCCTCCCTGCTCACGACCACATCTCACACTACCCATAAGTATGTCCTGAAACACAAGGGAGGAGGTGTCAAAAGTGGCATGACAATGTAAATCCTTGATGATTTGACTAACATATAATAAATTAATCAAAAAATCAGAAGCATAAAGATCATTATGCAAGTGCATGGACTACATCAATCGAAACCCCCTGTCTAGTAACGGGGAAATGCGTCTCGTCTGCAATAACAATTGTCTAGCCAAGTGGAACATGACTGTATGAAGTAAACTAAGCTCTATCTCCACATATATGGCGAGTGACATTGGAATCCATGATCCACTATGAGAGGTCTGCCTTGTGACAACCAGTAAGAGCATAGTCTATACGTGAAGTGCTAGAAGATGCAGAGGTAGCAACGTCTGATGAACTCAGTGGTACACTAGAGGGTCCAGTCAGAGGAGGCATGATCTCCCTCAGACGAAAGACAAACTCCTCAATTATCTGATCAGAGGCAGTGACAACGGCAACAGGAGTCTCGCCCTGCTCAACAGCATGGGTAGATGTCAGAAAGCCATGCTTAGAAGAGCATGTGTCCTTAGATTGACTAGGATGACGTTAATAGGTACACTATTGATGTGGACGGGCACCTCCCCTGCCCCTAGTCTTGCGACCTCTGAACTGTGAACCTCCTCCTCAGCTACGAGATGCGGCCATGGCCGAAGAGGTTTGAGAGTTGGCTGACGAAGAAACTCTAATCTTGCTGACTTTGCGGTGTGCTTCCTCAATAGGAGGGATGTTAGCGTCTACAAGTAACCGTGACTGTGCATCATCATACTAAGGATCAAGAGTTGCTAAGAAGACTCCGACCATGGTGGCATTCTCGTACACCTACTGCTGCTATGCTGTCATTGCAAGAGGCATGAAGTTGTGTAGCATTTAGAACATGTCTCGAAGAGATGTATATGTAGTATGAAGGAGACAACCGTTTTGCTTGACCGTTAATATGTCATGATGAAGCTACAATATCTTCATCTCATTCCTCGCCTGAGAGTAGGTGCTAACAAGGATGTCCCATATTGCCTTAGCAGTGGGCCGCTTTAAGATGTTGTTGGCTATCTCCACAACCAGAGTATCAGATAAGCCACATACACGAGTACACATCATCTACCTCCCACGAAGCATTAACCCCAGTCTTGTTGATCGGCTCCTCATTTGTCAGGATATGCTTATTCCAATTGGAGTGCATAACATGGCTTCAATTTTCAATGAAATTCCATCGAGTTTCTTCGAAATTTTCATTTCTCTAGGTCACTGAAATTGAAATGCTGCCTTATTCCTTTTTTAGAATTTCAATGAAATATTATCAAAATGTCAATGAAATCTCATCGAAATTGCATGTTGTTTCGGCGAAACAACAAAAATAAGGAAAGCTACCCATCACTTTCATCGAAATTTGCATATATTAATGAATTTTCACTTGTTTATTTGTCGATGTATTGAGTTGTTAGAGACTAGAGTGATTTACATTGTTTGAAGAAGCTTCTTTAGTTATTTTCTAAATTTTAGCTCTAAATTCTAACCAAATCAGTTAGATAGAAGATCTAGGAGTTAAATTCAAGTTTTAACTGTAGAGCTTTATTCTTTTTTGTTCTTTCTTTATTTTGATATATATGTTTTGATTAGCAGTTATTATGTGTCACCTCATTCTTTTTGACGAGGTGATTATCATGTCTTTTGCTTCCAGTTTAGCATATTGTTTTGACTTTAGGCAACACACTGCTCTACATATCTTGGTGTTTTGGAAATTTATATTTACAATTCTATTTTAGAAATAAGTGTGCATTTCTATTTTATTTATTGACCTATGAATATTAAAAATCTTGGTGTTTTGGAAAAGTCAAGTTTAGAGTCATTTCCTAGATTTTTGACAATTTCACCAAAATTATCTGAAAATTCTCTTTCTGAACATGATGGAGAAACAAATCCGAAATTCGAAATTTAAGGCTTTGCATTCTAGCGGCTTCCCTCTACAAGGAGTACATGCGGCTGTGTAAGTGCTAGGTTGTTAGAAACCTTTTAAATCTTGTAATTGTAAGTATTTGCCTACTATCGGGTTGGATATAGATCGTACATGTAAAGGCTACATAGTTTCTTGGTGTTCATTGATTTGTTTGTCTTGTATAACATATATTTTACGATTACAAGCTATACAATGCATGTATTAGACATACATGTTAGAAAGATTTGTCTTTGCACGTGTCTTATTTTACTTCTAAACTTAAATATTTTTCTATATTGAAAGTATTTTGGTTAGATACAAGTTTGAAGCTATCATTTCGATCTTCAATTCTTACACAAGATATCATTTTGCTAGTACTCTTTGTTGGCTTATGTTTTTCTCTGTTATTATTGCATGTGTCACCATTCTCTTCATATTCAAGAGGTGAAACTAATGGATTCTAATTTCAGTTCCAAATCTGATTCTGATTCTGAGCACTGCACTGTTTTTTTGACTGTTGGAGCGATCAGTTAGAAATTTAATGTAACATATCATGTTATCTTACTATTAGCAAAAAAATTATGTATTTATATCTCATTTATTGAGTTAAAGAATATTAGAAATCTTGAACTAAAAAATGAGTTTTCAAGTAATTTCCCAATTTCCGACCATTTCATCAAAATTCCACCGAATTTCTCTTTCCAGGCTTTACCGAAACGAAATCAAAATTTGACATTTAAGGCCTCGGTACATAAGGCTCATGAACTACATGGCCCATAAGTCGTAGTTGGACCCATCCTTCTTGACAATTGGTGTTGGACCTCTGAAGGGATCCGAAGATGCGATGTCGGCCTTGTTCTTTGACATGATGTCGTAGATGAAGATTGGGGTTGTATACCAGATCACAAGCATCCACAGCCGTTCCTATCAGAAAAGGGGTCACACTTGGTTTGGATGGGTGTTTTATAGGTATGAAAGCACCCTTTTCTTGTTCAAAATCAGGCCTACACGACGACGATATGATCTGCAAACACCAAGAAACAAACCTCGCAGCGCTAGGGGAGACCCGAGTGGTACCTTAGACGATCATGTGTGTGCGAGACACCATCAGATGCTCAGTGACGTGCTTGAGAGGCGTACGAAGAGGCCCCTGTATGTTGGAAGGCATGCTGGGATGTTCTGATTGCTCATTGACACACCTCGAGTAGGGCCTGAAGATTGCCAAGCTCAAGAACAACAAAGAATATAGCCCTAGCCTAGGTGGTTGCCATCTAGCGACAACTAACTATTCCGATCATCAAGCAAGCTTTAATTATCTCTCTCCAATCCCAATAGGTGGAGTAAGTATCTTCCGGCTCCTTGAACTTTGCCAATGATGAAGAGACCCCCACTGAGCCAGGCGCATACATCGCTCACATGATCAAATCTTTTGCAATTTTAAGTCTTCAGTTTTGGATGTTTTCACTTAAACCTCACTTTTTAGTTTAGGTTTTGCACAACTTATATCTCATGCAACTGCTGTAATTGTTGCTAAACCCTTGCATATTTTTAAATGGTATTTTTTTGATGAAAAAGAGGGGGAAACACGCGAATGTGTCCGTTCCAAATGGTTACTTAAGAAAAATCAAATCACTTTACAAGATCCAAGATTCAATGTGAGTCTTAGCTAAAAGAATCACATTTTCCACATAATAACACTCCGAACGGAGGGGAACCCCATTACGTGCTAATCATATCACCCAAATTCAAACTTTCAAAAATCGGTAGTCTGTACTCAGTCGGTTGGGTCACTGACTAAGGATTAATCAATAATCGGGCGACTAATCGGATTTAGTCAAGCTTTAATTGGCTTTGAATTTTTAAATTATTTTAAATATATTAATCATTTTTATACCTATATTCTTATATATTTACATAGATTTGTACATTTTTATCTTGTCATAATGAAAGAAAAGAAGTAATTGAATTTAAATAAAACATTAAACATATTAGAATAAGTTTGCTTTTAAAAAAATGGTATCTCCAAGTAAAAATCGATCGATTAGTCGACCTATTTACAACAATGCCCAAATTGCAACAATAGTAAGTAAAAGCACAATGTTCCAGTGTAAACAAGTGTTGAAGAGGGAGTTCCAGAAAATCATGGAATTTCTGGTATCTAGCCACTCAACACCCAAATCTTCTCAAAACCCATTAGCCTTTTACATCGAAAGAAGAGGTAATCGATCATCTCCATTTCCCTTCTATAGAGCAAGCAGTTAAGATCAATAATATGAAAAAGCGTGGACCACCTCTCTTTGGTCAGAATTCTCCTACGCCTCAACAACCATAAAAAATTCTTGATATGAATTGGAACCTTCATATCCTAGACGAATTTGCAGTCATCGATCAACTCTTTGGGCCAAGGATTCGAATGGTTGTCAACAACTCTGTAAGCTCTTCGCACAGTGAAATCTCCATCTCTGCACACCTAATGGTCCCTACCACATGTGGTTTTGCCAAGATGCTAGTTTCCTCCAAGAGGAGCACAAAATCCAGCAGGCGTTGATCAGAAAAATCCGAATGGTTGTCAACAACCAAGGTTGCAAAAGTCGGTAGTCGGTACTCGGTCGGTCGGGTCACTGACTAAGGATTAATTGGCAGTCGGGCGACTAATCGGATTTAGTCGGACTTTAATTGACTTTGAATTTTATGATTATTTTAAACATATAACTCATTTTTATACATATATTTGCATAGGTTTTGTATATTTTTATACAATCATAATAAAATAAAAGAAGTAATTGAATCTAAATAAAACATTAAGCATAGTGTAATAAGTTTGCTTATGGAAAATAACAAAATATGGTATCTCTAAGCAAAAATTGGTCGACTAGTGTCCTAATCGGAATTAGTCGGTATTCGGTCGGCCACCCCACTGACCATGGCCTTAAATTTCGCCGAAATTCGGCCGAATTTCGGTTTCAGCAGATGACCGAAATTCGGCCGAAATGGCTATATCGGTCGAAATTTGGGGGGGTCTAGTTCAAAAAGCCACCGAAATGACCGAAATTTCGGTCGAATTTCGACCGAAATTCGACCAAAATTTCGTTTCGGTCCCTCACCGAAACGAAACCGAAATCCGACTTTTAAGGCCTTGCCACTGACTAGACTAGTCGGACCTAATAGTCGGACTAGTCGGGCGACTTTTACAACACTGTCAACAACTATGTAATCTCTTCACACAATGAAATCTCCATTTCTCCAAATCCTGTGGTCCCTACCACCTGTAGACTCCTGCTAAGATGCTAGTTTTCTCCAAGAGAATCATGGAATCTTGTAGGCGTTCATCAAAAAAGTCCGAATGGAAGGTTAACAACCATATACCATACACCCAAGTCTCATATATAGAAGCATCGCGGTTTGTTGCAAGCATAATAAGGCAGGGGAAACACGCAGCTAAAGACCCATTTACATATTTTTGTTTATACATGCCACTTCATGCTACAACTCTGATAACATTTTACGATGTTCTGAGCTTGTTTAGATATATAATAATCGTTTTGAGGAAAATACATATTTTGGACTATTTATGTTAACCCCTCAGGATCCGGGTACCCGTTTACGACAAAATTCGCAATAATTCATTCACATTGATCGCGGAAGTTGTAGAAAAGCGGGGAAAATTTTTCGCGCGGCTAATTATCCACATGACATTCACATCCACAACATAACCACAAAAATTAAAAGAGACAATGGCACCAAAATTTTCTTTTCATTAATATTCACATCAAGTTACAACATGTACAAGGATCTTCCATTACAACATATATCCCAAAATGTGATACAAAAGAGATAACATTTACATCATTATCTGAACAAAAACTGAGGCAAAGTAATTCATACCGTCGGGTATAAACTCTGTCTCCTGGATGCATGTAGCTACTGAGCTGAAGGCTGTTTGCCTGCCAAACACATTAGGAAAGAAGAGGCGTCAGCCATTGCTGGTACCTCCCTAAAATTATAAAAATAACTTGACATTTAATATGTACAAAAGCAGGCAAGTAGAAAGGTGGTATAAGTAAAATTTACATCTACTTGCGTAAGTAAAAAGAGGTTTGTTTGTAATGCGTTTCTAATGTTTTCCCCCAGAACCCGGCATTTCCCATATGTAACATATTTATATAGCAGTTACGCATGAGTGTATGAGTGTAAATGCATATATCATTTTCTTCAGAGATCATGTTGGTAAGTGAAAAATGGAAAGGTTGAGATTGTAGAGATCTATTTATTTAATTTCTTGGGTAGAGAGAATGGTCTTTTGATCATAACTTCTCAAATTCTTAACTTCAATGTTTCAGATGTAACTCCAGATGTTGTAGATGTAGATATTGATAATCTAGATATAGAATCGCCAAGTCTGTTTGGCGAAGAAACTCAAGCGGTGAAGAAGCCTACAAATGGCTCTTCCGTCTCGCCCTCTAATTGGAAGCGCGGTCCAATAGAGGGATAGGTCTACTCCCAAACTACGCCACTGAGACGGGTGAGAGGGACTCCCTAGAAAAGTCGCTCT
The DNA here is from genome assembly GCA_037367405.1 of Ottelia alismoides. Lineage (NCBI taxonomy): Eukaryota > Viridiplantae > Streptophyta > Magnoliopsida > Alismatales > Hydrocharitaceae > Ottelia > Ottelia alismoides. Next base: position 219,905 of record JAZKJV010000649.1, on the reverse strand, counting down.
AGAAACCTGCCTGACTAGTATAGGCGAACGAGCTCGTACGAAAAACTGAAAAACAAGGATCCCCTGCGTGGGTATCCTAAAGGCAGGGTCAGCGGAACTGGTCTAATGTCAGGATCCCAACGAGGCGTAAAAACACTGCGAGCTCGCGTGAAAACCGAAAGGGGACTGGGATCCTAGACCCGCGCGCTTGGCGGCCGCTGCCCTAACTGGGCTTCCTTTCCTCCGCCCAGTTGAGGGTCACCGCGCCCTCGCACGGTCAGGTGTAAAGGACACCATAACCGGCACTCTGGATTATCTGTCATTATTGATTTATCATCATATGAATGTATATGATTTTGCCCTTCTTTATCATGTTAAAGGGGTTACCCCAACCAGATAATCTATTGATTGAGTCCTAAATCTAAGATATGTAATTTACTGCAATTGGGAGTTCCAAAACTAAGATCCAACATTCCCACAAGTGATTGTTGATTCAAAGGAATAGTCTATAATACTAAGCATCTCCCCTTTTTATATATATATTATTGATTTGAAGCTTTTTTTTTAATCTAATTTAAATTTATACAAACCCCAAAATCCTCTTTCAATTACAGAAAATCACAACAAATGTGTTGAAAAAAAAATACCCAAATTTTTTTTTCTGGAATGATAGAAAACTGCTTAACAAAATATTCTCCATTATATATATTCTAAGAAACCATATTTAATTTCAATTTTCCCACAGACACCTGAATATTTGTTGCAGAGAATTGAGCTAGGGATACTCGACAAAGAGTTTTATTATATAGTAACTTATGGTTCTTCCCAGAACTTTAAACATGTAGCTTCTAAATCTAGAAGCTTACACAGACGTGAAGAAGTTGACTGTATGGGTAATACATACATAATGGCCCATTTAGAACAACCTTACCCGTCCAACCTCTAAGTAGAAAGATATGATGTACATTATTAAGACTTTCATTCATGATTTTAATAATTGGTCAATGGAAGAATCGACATAGACTTATTTGTTAACCATACAGGAAAGTTTAATTATTAAGAATATTCAGACCTTTTGACAAGAAGAATCGTTGAAAGTAATAGTAATTAATGTAGAGATTCATAGAGGACTGATATGCTTTCAAATCCTTGATTTTGGAACAACCAAACACAGAAGTGTGCAAGGGTTAGCTTGAATTTGACGATGCACAAAGAATTTACAATACAACCATTTAAACAAGGAAATTGAGAGGCCCAAGAAAAGAATAACAGAAAATGGATATGATCCTTTTAATTCTGTACACAAGTAAAATCAGGTTTGTCCTATTAAAATTCAACTTGTCAACACTTATGGATAGAAAAGACATGAGTATTGTCTATTGTTAATTAGCACCGAGTAATTTAACCATATTCTTATACATGAATCTACCATAGTCAATCAAGATGGATATGCCCTTGGGAATCAATGCATTGTTAATCTTTATATGGAAAAAGAAGACGAACATAATAGATCGTAGATGCTATTTCCAGCCTTAACCTTATTTATATATCTACCCTTGTCACAATAGATTTTAACTTCTCAATTCATATAGAAATACGATATATATATATATATATATTTTAGATTTTTATTGATAGAAAACAAGGTACAATACGGCATTAAGGCAGAAAGAATGCAAAACAGTAATGACCTGTACATCTAAAATTCCCAGTTTTACCCCAAATCAAGAAAACAAAAGTCATATATGACAACAAAGGAGAAGGTGATTTATATATGCAAGGCAGCAAGGAGGGGGAAGAGGGAATTGTACCAATTTCTTCAAATTTTGAAGGAAAGGTCTGCATGCAAGATCTGGACAGCAGGTATTTCTTCAAGAACAGTTGTATTATCAGCTGTTCAACCTCCAAAATTAGTAGCAAGAATTGCTACAGCATCCAGCAGTAGTACATGAAGAATTTGGCAGTGAGCTGGAGCTTCTTCTTTTTTTAGATTGAAAGAGAAAAAAAATAGAAAAAGAGGGAGAGCTGTGGCTGGAATTTGGGGGAGATAGAGAGGAATTTGCAAAGGAAATGAAAACACACGGCTGGAAGAATTTGGGGGCTTTTGGGGAAACGATGGAGGAGAAAATAGAATGGGGAATAGGAAGAAAAATATCATCGTTGGGTTAACTTTATAGGGAGAGAGGGGAGAGAATAGAGAGGAGAATTGGGCTCATTCCATTGCCAAGTGGAGGAAGATTCTAAACCAAGTGGAAGTAAAAGAAGAAGGCAAGTGGAGGCTGATGGCAGTCTGCTGCTACTGTTTAAATTTTTTTTTTAACCCAAAGGCTCTCTTTATTTGAGATACTAATGTTGACCGTATTTGCTCTACGGATGTCGGATTTCGACGCACCATATCTCAAAATGATCGTCTCAGAATGACGGTCAATATGAGTATATTGTTGATATACTTCCGGTCGAGTTTTGAATACCCGAAATTTCCGAATACGGTTTTTGTTTAAGGTTTAAATTTTACGATTTAGAAATATCAAACGACCTCCGATTGACGAACGGTCGATTCCGTTGGTCTCGTGTCGTCGAATCGGATCTAATGACGGTCTCGGTTCGTTTCGCGGTTTCCGAATTTGCGTCGTGGCTTTTCACGGTGCGCGTTACGGTGTGACCAATTTTCGGTCGATTTCGCCCGAACGACTTTTGATTCATGATCAATTGGTCGTTTTAGATTGTTTAGTATTGACCGACAACATTTTTGGGTTCATTAGACCCAAAATCGGACGAGTTCGGGTGTACGCGAATTCTCGGATGTTACAATTATAAAAACCTCAAAGGGAGTCTCGTCCTCGAGACTCGAGTTAAGGCTATTCGGTGACTTGTTAAATTTTCATATGTCCATAAAAACCTCAAAGAGTTTTAAACCCATAAAAACCTCAAAGAGAAAACAAGCCATATATTAATCATGTATCTAATTATAAAAGCTTGTTTTGGTGATTACATCAGAATAGTTGCGGGTATTGTGCCCGCATGTCGGCTTCGGTCTCCCACGTCGCCTCTTTGACGCCGTGTCGGTGCCACAAAACCTTGACCAATGAAATCTCCTTGTTGCGAAGCTTCTTCTCAGCGCGATCAAGTATCCGGACTGGCTTCTCCTCATAAGTCAGATCTGGCTCTACGTCAAGATTCTCGTAACTGATGATATGCCGAGGGTCGTGGACATATTTCCTCAGATTGGATATGTGGAAAACCTCATGAATAGCAGAAAGATGTGGAGGAAGAGCTACTCGATAAGCAACCTTCCCCACTCTAGCCAGAATCTCGAACGGTCCAACATATCGCGGCGCCAACTTGCCACGAACACCGAATCTTTGCACTCCCTTCATGGGAGATACACGGAGAAATACCCAATCTCCAACCTATAATTTATAGGAATGTCATTAGTATGAGATTAAGTTAAACATATATATCATAATTGAGTGGATGAAGAGAAAATAATTAGATATCCTGAAACTCTAAGTCTCTTCTCCGACGGTCTGCATAACTCTTCTGGCGACTCTGTGCCGTCAGAAGCCTCCGTCTCACAAGATCAACAGCTCTCGCAGTCTCCTCCAAGAGATCCACGGTATATAAAGCATGATCACCTACCTCACGCCAACTGAGAGGTGTGAGGCATCTCCGCCCGTATAGGGCTTCGAATGGTGCCATGCCAATACTGGAGTGATAGCTGTTGTTGTACGTGAACTCCACTAACGGCAGATGGTCCTTCCAGGACCCTTTCCACTCCAAAGTGCAAGCACGAAGCAAATCCTCTAGTGTCTGAATGGTGCGCTCACTCTGACCGTCAGTCTGTGGATGATATGCAGAACTCATCTTCAGCTCTGTCTGTAGTGCTGACATGAACTGATGCCAATAATGAGATGTAAATCTCGAATCCCTGTCAGACACCACATCTCGTGGTATACCATGTAGCCTAATAATATTCTGCACATAGAGCTTGGCCAATCTGGATGGAGTGTAAGTCGTGTTGACTGGTATAAAATGGGCTGACTTGGTCAACCTATCAACAACGACCCAAATGGAATCATGACCTCTTGGCGTCTTCGGCAATCCTGTGACAAAATCCATAGAAATGCTCTCCCATTTCCACTCGGGAATGGGGAGAGACTGCAGTAATCCTGGCGGTCTCCTGTGCTCAGCCTTGACCATCTGACAGGTCATGCATCTGCTAACATGTAGCGCCACATCGCGCTTCATTCCATCCCACCAGAAATGTCGACGCAAATCACGGTACATCTTCGTGCTACCTGGATGGATAGATAACCGTGAACTGTGTGCCTCGTCCAAAATGTCTCTGCGAAGCTGCTCGTCATTGGGTACAACGACCCGTCCTGCCTTCCATAAAATAGACTCCATCACAACAAAGTCGTCAAATTCGTCCTTGACGGCGCGCATGTATCTATCATGAATCCAAGGATCGGTCTTCTGGCCCTCTACAATACGATCCCAAAGGCTGCTGTATCGTGGAGGCACGACGGTAGAAATGGATGCGCTCTCCTGAGGATGCCAATCGGTCAAAGCTGCAAGCGTATCCCACGTGTATAGCCAGTTTGCCGTACCATCAGCATGCGCTCTCCTGCTAAGTGCATCAGCCACCACGTTTCCCTTACCGGGATGGTAAGAGATCGTGCAATCATAATCCTTCAGCAACTCGAGCCATCTGCGCTGTCTCATGTTCAGCTCCTTCTGATCAAAGATGTACTTCAGGCTCTTGTGATCCGTGAAAATCTCGAAGTTCACCCCATATAGATAGTGGCGCCAGATCTTCAAAGCGAAGACAACTGCCGCCAACTCTAAGTCATGTGTGGGGTAGTTCCGCTCGTGCGGTCTCAACTGCCGTGATGCGTAAGCAATCACCTGTCCTCTCTGCATCAACACGGCTCCTAGACCTTCTCCAGATGCATCTGTGTAGACTGCATAATCCTGAGTGCCTGAAGGAAGAGCAAGAATAGGTGCTGTAGTCAACCTCTCCTTCAGCGTCTGGAAGGCCTGCTCACATGAATCGTCCCAAATGAATGGAACTCCCTTCTGCGTCAATCGTGTCAATGGACGGACGATGCGTGAAAATCCGCTGACAAAGCGTCTGTAATAGCCCGCTAATCCGAGGAAGCTCCGAATCTGAGTGACTGTCTTGGGCTGCTCCCAAGACATAACTGCATCTATCTTCGCAGGATCAACTGCAATGCCTGCTCCAGAAATGATATGCCCGAGAAATGAGACCTGGGATAGCCAGAACTCACACTTGCTCAACTTGGCATATAGCTTGTGCTCCCTCAATGTATCCAAAACAATTCGTAGATCATTCGCATGATCCCATTCATTTCGTGAATAGATGAGCACATCATCGATGAACACCACTACAAACTTGTCCAAGTATGGACGGAAGATACGGTTCATCATATCCATGAAAGCCGCAGGTGCATTGGTGAGCCCAAACGGCATCACCACAAATTCGTAGTATCCATAGCGAGTCATGAAAGCTGTCTTCGGAATATCCGACTCGCGAATCCTCAGCTGATGGTAGCCTGAGCGAAGGTCGATCTTCGAGAAAACTGAAGATCCCTGGAGCTGGTCAAACAAATCATCGATACGTGGCAAGGGATAACGGTTCTTCACCGTTCTCTTGTTCAGCTGTCTGTAATCGATGCATAGTCTCATGGATCCATCCTTCTTCTTGACAAATAGAACCGGAGCACCCCAAGGTGAAGTGCTCGGTCTCACGAATCCCAAATCAAGTAACTCCTGCAACTGCACCTTCAGCTCCCTCAACTCAGCTGGTGCCATGCGATAAGGTGCCATAGAGATCGGCTGTGTTTCTGGCAGCAGTGTGATTTCGAACTCGATCTCTCTCTCAAGAGGAAGCCCTGGTAGTTCATCAGGAAATACGTCTGGATATTCAGATACTACTCGGATATCCTGTATCATCAGCTCCTGATCATACACCTCCCGAACAAAAGCAAGATATGAATCTCAACCCTGGTCAACAAGTCGCTGGGCTTGCAATACTGAAATGTACTCCATGGTGGAGTCATGTGTAGTACCCTCAAAAGTGAAGTCGGGTAGATCTGGAATCCTGAAGACAACCGTCTTCCTAAAGCAATCAACAAGTGCATGATGAGCGGATAGCCAATCCATGCCTAAAATCAAGTCGAACTCATCAAGCTGCAGAAGTAGACAATCTGCGATCATCTCATGACCGCCAATCAGTATGGGCAAGTGCCTGACTATCAGAGATATGACAAATAACTGGCCACCTGGCCCTCGGATGTGATATGGAGACGATAGCGTCTCTGCGACTCTACCTAAAGAAGTAAGTAGTCTCGAAGCAGGAAAAACAGAATCAAATAAAACGTGGAAAGCTCGATAAGAGCAGTCAGTATGTGTGCTAGCTGGGTTAGTCATCTTCTGGTCTGGTCGGGATGACATGGCTCTGCATGAGAACCATAATTAGTCATAAGAATGCCTTAGGCAGATATTTATCATAAATGCTTTTCTCTTTTGGGATATAATATGAAAATTAATGAACTTGGTGACATCTGTGGTTATTGAATATGAATGTCATATTTCCTTTCTCGAACTCACGACAATTCGGAAAACTGTCGTTATTCGAGAACCTAATGCGATCGGAATCGAAATACTGCGAATGTGTGTATTGGGGTACCACTGCTCTGATACCAAACTGTGAACCCCTCAGGATCCGGGTACCCGTTTACGACAAAATTCGCAATAATTCATTCACATTGATCGCAGAAGTTGTAGAAAAGCAGGGAAAATTTTTTTGCGCGGCTAATTATCCACATGACATTCACATCCACAACATAACCACAAAGTAAAAGAGACAACATGGCACCAAAATTCTTTTCATTAATATTCATATCAAGTTACAATATGTACAAGGATCTTCCATTACAACATATATCCCAAAGTGTGATACAAAAGAGAGCATTTACATCATCATCTGAACAAAAACTGAGACAAGTAATTCATACCGTCTAGTATAAACTCTGTCTCCAGGAATGCATGTAGCTACTGAGCTGCAGGCTGTTTGCCTGCCAAACACATTAGGAAAGAAGAGGCGTCAGCCATTGCTGGTACCTCCCTAAAATTATAAAAATAACTTGACATTTAATATGTACAAAAGCAGGCAAGTAGAAAGGTGGTATAAGTAAAATTTACATCTACTTGCGTAAGTAAAAAGAGGTTTGTTTGTAATGCGTTTCTAATGTTTTCCCCCAGAACCCGGCATTTCCCATATGTAACATATTTATATAGCAGTTACGCATGAGTGTATGAGTGTAAATGCATATATCATTTTCTTCAGAGATCATGTTGGTAAGTGAAAAATGGAAAGGTTGAGATTGTAGAGATCTATTTATTTAATTTCTTGGGTAGAGAGAATGGTCTTTTGATCATAACTTCTCAAATTCTTAACTTCAATGTTTCAGATGTAACTCCAGATGTTGTAGATGTAGATATTGATAATCTAGATATAGAATCGCCAAGTCTGTTTGGCGAAGAAACTCAAGCGGTGAAGAAGCCTACAAATGGCTCTTCCGTCTCGCCCTCTAATTGGAAGCGCGGTCCAATAGAGGGATAGGTCTACTCCCAAACTACGCCACTGAGACGGGTGAGAGGGACTCCCTAGAAAAGTCGCTCTAGAAACCTGCCTGACTAGTATAGGCGAACGAGCTCGTACGAAAAACTGAAAAACAAGGATCCCCTGCGTGGGTATCCTAAAGGCAGGGTCAGCGGAACTGGTCTAATGTCAGGATCCCAACGAGGCGTAAAAACACTGCGAGCTCGCGTGAAAACCGAAAGGGGACTGGGATCCTAGACCCGCGCGCTTGGCGGCCGCTGCCCTAACTGGGCTTCCTTTCCTCCGCCCAGTTGAGGGTCACCGCGCCCTCGCACGGTCAGGTGTAAAGGACACCATAACCGGCACTCTGGATTATCTGTCATTATTGATTTATCATCATATGAATGTATATGATTTTGCCCTTCTTTATCATGTTAAAGGGGTTACCCCAACCAGATAATCTATTGATTGAGTCCTAAATCTAAGATATGTAATTTACTGCAATTGGGAGTTCCAAAACTAAGATCCAACATTCCCACAAGTGATTGTTGATTCAAAGGAATAGTCTATAATACTAAGCATCTCCCCTTTTTATATATATATTATTGATTTGAAGCTTTTTTTTTTAATCTAATTTAAATTTATACAAACCCCAAAATCCTCTTTCAATTACAGAAAATCACAACAAATGTGTTGAAAAAAAAAATACCCAAATTTTTTTTTCTGGAATGATAGAAAACTGCTTAACAAAATATTCTCCATTATATATATTCTAAGAAACCATATTTAATTTCAATTTTCCGACAGACACCTGAATATTTGTTGCAGAGAATTGAGCTAGGGATACTCGACAAAGAGTTTTATTATATAGTAACTTATGGTTCTTCCCAGAACTTTAAACATGTAGCTTCTAAATCTAGAAGCTTACACAGACGTGAAGAAGTTGACTGTATGGGTAATACATACATAATGGCCCATTTAGAACAACCTTACCCGTCCAACCTCTAAGTAGAAAGATATGATGTACATTATTAAGACTTTCATTCATGATTTTAATAATTGGTCAATGGAAGAATCGACATAGACTTATTTGTTAACCATACAGGAAAGTTTAATTATTAAGAATATTCAGACCTTTTGACAAGAAGAATCGTTGAAAGTAATAGTAATTAATGTAGAGATTCATAGAGGACTGATATGCTTTCAAATCCTTGATTTTGGAACAACCAAACACAGAAGTGTGCAAGGGTTAGCTTGAATTTGACGATGCACAAAGAATTTACAATACAACCATTTAAACAAGGAAATTGAGAGGCCCAAGAAAAGAATAACAGAAAATGGATATGATCCTTTTAATTCTGTACACAAGTAAAATCAGGTTTGTCCTATTAAAATTCAACTTGTCAACACTTATGGATAGAAAAGACATGAGTATTGTCTATTGTTAATTAGCACCGAGTAATTTAACCATATTCTTATACATGAATCTACCATAGTCAATCAAGATGGATATGCCCTTGGGAATCAATGCATTGTTAATCTTTATATGGAAAAAGAAGACGAACATAATAGATCGTAGATGCTATTTCCAGCCTTAACCTTATTTATATATCTACCCTTGTCACAATAGATTTTAACTTCTCAATTCATATAGAAATACGATATATATATATATATATTTTAGATTTTTATTGATAGAAAACAAGGTACAATACGGCATTAAGGCAGAAAGAATGCAAAACAGTAATGACCTGTACATCTAAAATTCCCAGTTTTACCCCAAATCAAGAAAACAAAAGTCATATATGACAACAAAGGAGAAGGTGATTTATATATGCAAGGCAGCAAGGAGGGGGAAGAGGGAATTGTACCAATTTCTTCAAATTTTGAAGGAAAGGTCTGCATGCAAGATCTGGACAGCAGGTATTTCTTCAAGAACAGTTGTATTATCAGCTGTTCAACCTCCAAAATTAGTAGCAAGAATTGCTACAGCATCCAGCAGTAGTACATGAAGAATTTGGCAGTGAGCTGGAGCTTCTTCTTTTTTTAGATTGAAAGAGAAAAAAATAGAAAAAGAGGGAGAGCTGTGGCTGGAATTTGGGGGAGATAGAGAGGAATTTGCAAAGGAAATGAAAACACACGGCTGGAAGAATTTGGGGGCTTTTGGGGAAACGATGGAGGAGAAAATAGAATGGGGAATAGGAAGAAAAATATCATCGTTGGGTTAACTTTATAGGGAGAGAGGGGAGAGAATAGAGAGGAGAATTGGGCTCATTCCATTGCCAAGTGGAGGAAGATTCTAAACCAAGTGGAAGTAAAAGAAGAAGGCAAGTGGAGGCTGATGGCAGTCTGCTGCTACTGTTTAAATTTTTTTTTTAACCCAAAGGCTCTCTTTATTTGAGATACTAATGTTGACCGTATTTGCTCTACGATGTCGGATTTCGACGCACCATATCTCAAAATGATCGTCTCAGAATGACGATCAATATGAGTATATTGTTGATATACTTCCGGTCGAGTTTTGAATACCCGAAATTTCCGGATACGGTTTTTGTTTAAGGTTTAAATTTTACGATTTAGAAATATCAAACGACCTCCGATTGACGAACGGTCGATTCCGTTGGTCTCGTGTCGTCGAATCGGATCTAATGACGGTCTCGGTTCGTTTCGCGGTTTCCGAATTTGCGTCGCGGCTTTTCACGGCGCGCGTTACGGTGTGACCAATTTTCGGTCGATTTCGCCCGAACGACTTTTGATTCATGATCAATTGGTCGTTTTAGATTGTTTAGTATTGACCGACAACATTTTTGGGTTCATTAGACCCAAAATCGGACGAGTTCGGGTGTACGCGAATTCTCGGATGTTACAATTTAAATGCTATAAAATCACATCTTGCGAATTTGATGTTCCTTTTTGGCGTGATTGTAGCTTGTTTACAATTTTTTTATTATATGCAAAAAGATTTGGTCAGATATTGCTTTTGAGCCTTGTGGAAATTTTCAAAGTTTGGACTTATTTCATCTATCTTGCTTTCATTTCATCATATCCCCACTAAGTATAAATATTCTCAAGTAGCCCGCATCTAGAAAGGAACTCTTTTTGCAATCACAATCGGACGCCTAATGAGATAAGCAATCGTTAGTACAATTTCCCTTTAAAAACCCTTAAGAACATTTCTCTGAAAAAGAAGAGCTCTTGTGGCTTCCAATAAGTGATGGTTTTTCCTTTCAGACATGCCATTTTGTTGCGGGGTAGCTATAAGAAGTCTCATGAAAGATTCCATTCTCTTCAAGAAAAGCATGGAGTGATCATTCCAACTATTTTTTAGTATTATCACCAAATGATATTAACTTTTATATCATTTTAATTGTTTATTATGTTCACAAAGGTTGAAAAACTTGGAACTTCATTTCTATTATACAACAAGCGCACATACGTGAAACGAGAAAAAAATATTAATAAAAGTGATAAAATAGAGATGACTTTCCAAGCTTTTCAGATTAGACGGACCCCATACATCAGAGTGGACAATTTAAAAAAAGTGCTTTATTACTAGAAATAGGATAAATAGTTCTAGTGTGCTTGGATTAACTGGCACATTCCACAAAAAATGTATTTCACTCCCAACTTTATTGCATAATTTAGGAAATAAATGGTGAAGGTAGGATAACCAAGGTGACCAAACCGTTCATGCCATTGCTTTAGAATCCTTATCTCCAAATGCAACAATCCATGAGATAACACATGCACGGAGGCTATAGAAACCCTCAACAATCAAACTAATCTCAATCTGCTTCTTCACCTTGAATCTTGCAAGATGCAAGATTTTGCTGTAAAATCACTCGGTAGTTAATGTCTTGATAGTCTCGTTCCAACACTTTATGGGCCTTCCTTGCCCTCTCTTAGCCGGTTCAACATCCCAAATCTCACATCTTCTAACTGACGCATCGATCGACCTCCTTTGCATATGACTAAACCATCTTAAGCAGTTTTCTCTCATCTTATCCTCTATTGGAATTGTAGAGATATATGTTATGCTATACGGTTTTGTTATTTTGTACTGTTTCTTATTTTCTTTCTTCTTACGAACTCTTTATGTAATTTACCCATAGGCATCTCTCCTATATAAGAGAGCCTAGGGTTAGTGGAATAAACAATTCTCTTATTTCTTCCAACATGGTATCAAAGCGGCAGTCCTAGACCAGAGCTCCCGTGCCCTAACCCTAGCCCCACCACCAAGCCACCTCCCAACCGCACGCGTACACGGCCGCACGTTCTCCCAGCCTCACGCGCGCAACATCTTGGTTCCTCGCATACCCGTGCGAGCAGTGCGCAACGTGTACCTGGCATCACGCGTGACCGCGCATGGTCCTTAGATCCTCTCCTGCGTGTCCGCTTGCTCCAGTACACACCTGCGTGCACTGCTGCGTGCCCGTTGCCGTCTAGGCCTCGCCATTGCCTAGGCCACTTCCGCCGAGTCCTCTCCTTGATGGGTTTGGTTGCTTGAGTCTACACATGCAACCGAACCCGTGAATGTCAGTGTAGACGAAAGCCTATCCAGTCTACAACCCTAGTCTTCTATTATCATCATGTCGGAAAGCAAGACAGATATTCCCTCCACATGCGCCTTCAGAGGTTCTGCGCCTATTGTGAAAATGGATGGGTCAAACTATGAACCGTGGGCTATGCAGTTCATGAGTATGATGAAGTCTACCGGTAAGAAACACATTCTTACCGAGGAAGAGCATGCTGAGAAGATTGGGGTTGACGCCTCATGGGAGGCGGACGATGGACATGCCAAGGTTTGGCTATCAAGTACATTAGCAATTGCTAATGATATTCTCCATTAGCCCACTGTAAAAGCAACGTGGGATATTCTTGCTGCGACGAATTCACAAGCTAAGAACAAGATGGAGATTTTACAGCTCCAACATGATATCTTCACCATTAAACAAAATGGACGGCCATTACACTCGTTATATACATCCCTGTGTGGGATGTTTGAGAGGCTGTATAGCTTTATGCCTCTCACGTCTACTCCTGAGCAGCAGAAGACCTATAGGAATGCCACCATGGTTGGCGTATTCCTAGCAGCACTTGATCCAGAATACGAGGTGGTACGGTCTCAGATACTGGCGGACTCTACTATTCCTCCTATGGAGGAAGCTTTTCGTAGACTCAATCGTATAACCGTTCCATCTTCTACTACAAATCAGACATCCTCAACAATGGCAGCATCCTGAGGTTGCGGTGGTTCCTCTTCATTCCATGGACGTGGACCTCGAGGAAGGGGAGGTCGTGTTCGCCAACCATGTACTTTCTGTCATCGCTCTGGACAAACTGAGGATACATGCTACTCTAAGCATGGATTCCCGGCTTCTGCACGAGTGGCTGAACAGATTGAGCCTCCAGCTGCTTCCTCTTTGGACCAACGCTTTGATGATCATGTAGCTCGTTTAAGGGGTATTATACCTCCTTCTGGTCCTGTGATATCTTCACCAGTATCCGAGAGTCATCCATATGTTGCGGCTTCAGCCTCCTCTAGTATCTCAGGTAGTACTTATGCCCTCATTAGCAGTAGTGGATCTAATACTATGGAGTGGATTATGGACTTTGATGCTACACATCATCTGTGTGGAGACAAGGGTCAACTTTCAGCTTACAGACAGGTTTCTCCAGGACGCACTGTGGTTATTGCAAATGGAACACACTCTGTGATTACTGGTCAAGGGGAGATTAGCTTGACACCTTCTATGCATCTAAAGAATGTGTTGCATGCACCTGATTTCTTTATGAATTTGTTATCGATTAGCCAAATTACGAAGGATTTACATTATCGAGCCATTTTTGATCCATCTTCTATTATTTTTCAGGACATCCTTACGGGCAACGTGATTGGTCATGGCCATGAGCAGGGGGTCTCTATCGCCTTGTTCTCCCTCCATATGTCAGAATCTCCTCTCTACCTGCTGGACCTGTTTCTCCATTTATGTGGCACCTGCGCTTTGGTCATCTCCCGCTTCAAAAGTTATGTCGTGTTCTTCCCCAGATTTCACCTCACACGTCCTTTCAATGTGAGGCTTGTCAGTTGGGAAAGCATCATCGGTCTACCTTTCCCAGTTATCAGAGTCGGAGTAGTACCTCCAATTTTGAGTTGTTTCATGTTGACATTTGGGGTCCGAGTCGTGTCCCTGATCATCAAGGGCACATGTTTTATCTTGTCGTTGTTGATGATTTTTCTCAGTTGTCGTGGGTATTTTTATTAAAGAATAAATCTGAAGCTGGAAATGCTATCAAAAAATTCATAAATGAAGTTCGTAATGTCTTTTCTACTCTTATGAAAATTGTGAGGACTGATAATGCCTTGGAATTTTGTACCAATTCTGTTGGGAAAAATGAAAAGAGATGTTTATTCCATAAGCCCTAGGCTCTATTATATAGGAGAGTAGCCTATGGGTAAATTACATAAAGCATACAACTGAAAAATAAAAATAACAGAGAGACACACAGACAACTAATATATGCGTTAACACTCCCCCTCAAGATGGAGCATAGATATCAATCATGCTCAGCTTGGACGCACACTTCTGGAATGGGCCTCGTAGTAATGCCTTGGTGAATATATCGGCAGTTTGATTCTCTGAGGTGACATGCGATGTAGCAATGAACCCCTTCTGAATCATGTCACGTATGAAGTGACAGTCAACCTCAATATGCTTAGTCCGCTCATGGAAAGCTGGATTGTTTGCAATGAACAAGGCTGCCTGATTATCACATTCTAAGTTCATAGGAAGTGGTACATCTAGACATAGATCTGTAAGTACAGCCTTCACCCACATCATCTCTGTGCTAGCCTGGGCCATAGCCCTATATTCGGATTCAGCACTAGATCTGGCTACCACCGTCTGTTTCTTGCTCCTCCATAAAATTAGAGAATCTCCAACATAGACTGCAAACCCCGAGGTGGACTTCCTGTCCTTGGGACAACCTGCATAGTCTGCATCTGCACATGCTGAGATAGAAATCCCCTTTCCCTTCTTGAATAGCAAACCTGCACCTGGAGATGATTTTAGGTATCTAAGTATCATATGTATGGCATCCATATGAACCTGACGTGGTTGCTCCATGAACTGGCTCACACGACTCACTGCAAAGGATATATCGGGCCTAGTGATCGTGACATACAACAGTTTGCCTACCAGTTCTCTGTATCTTCTCCTGTCCACCTCCTCTGTGTCATCATCATAGAGCTTCATGCTGGGGTCCATTGGTGTCGTAGCAGGCCGACACCCAAGCATACCCGTTTCACTCAACAGGTCTGTAACATATTTCCTCTGCGACATTACTAATCCATACGGATTTCTAGCAAATTCCAGCCCCAGAAAATATCTAAGGACTCCAAGATCCTTAGTGACAAATTCGCTCCCCAACTTCTCTTTTGCCTGCTTTATGCCTTGCTCATCATCTCCTGTAATCAAGATGTCATCTACGTAAACCATAATTGCAATAATACCTCTTGAAGTCTTCTGTACAAACAAGGAATGATCAGCATTGGAGCGTTTGTATCCCTGTTTTTCAAAGAGGTTTGAGAGCTTCTGAAACCATGCTCTGGGGGTCTGCTTAAGGCCATAGATAGCCTTATGAAGTCTGCACACCTTGGAACACCCCCCCTCAACAACAAAACCGGGTGTCTGTTGCATATAGACTTTCTCCTGCAGGTCTCCATATAAGAACGCGTTCTTCACATCCAACTGATATAGCGGCCACTCTCGATTGACTGCGACTGACAACAAGATCCGGAGAGTGGAATGACGGGCTACTGGCGAGAATGTATCAAGGTAATCCACCCCGTATGTCTGTGTAAAACCACGTGCAACAAGGCAGGCCTTGTATCTGTCAATGCTACCATCTGCATTTTGCTTCACCGTAAATGCCCACTTGCAGCTCACCGGGGTCACATCTGGAGGTATAGGAACTAGGCTCCAAGTTCCCCTAGATTGAAGTGCCGCCATTTCCTCCTCCATTGCTAGACGCCATCTACTATCCTGCAGAGCATCTTTGATAATTCCGTGGAATATCAACATCTGACAAGGCCACCACAAAGGTCCTGAAATCCCCAGATAGTCGCTCAAATGACACAGAAGCTGCCAATGGATATGTAACACAGCTCCTCTTCGATTTGCGTATAGCAATAGGAACATCTAAATCAGCTGTGTCCTCATATGGCCCCTGCAACATATCCTGCTCAGAAATATCATTAGATCCATCAAGAGAAGTATCTTCAGTACATACCATAGGCGAGCTAGGAGATGGGCCATGGCCATGAGCTGGAGGAGGCCTGCGGGTATAATGGAACGGTAGTGGTGAAACAAGGATCGATGGTGGTGGTGGTGGTGATGATGGTGGTGATGGTGCTGGAGGTGGTGGTGTCATGTATATGGTGTCGGTAGTCAGTGGAGGTAGCTGCTGATCACCTGAGGATGAAAAATACATTACAGATTCAAAAAATGTAACATCTGCATTGACCATATACCGCATACGCAAAGGATCAAAACACTTGTACCTCTTTTGAGTTCTGGAGTACCCAACAAACACACACTTGACATCCCTAGGAAAGAGCTTGTCAATACCGGTAGACAACTGGTGGACAAAGGCAACTGAACCAAACACACGTGGAGTAAGGGAAAACATATCCTTCCCAGGATAGATAATGGAAAAAGGAATCTGTTCATCCAAGACAGAGGACGGCATACGGTTAATTAGGTAGCATGCAGTGAGAACCGCGTCACCCCAGTAAGAATAAGGAACATGACTCTGTATAAGAAGTGATCTTGTGACATCTAGTAGGTGGCGATGTTTCCTTTCAGCAATCCCATTTTGTTGAGAGGTATAAGCACATGATGTTTGATGTATAATCCCTTTTGAGGAGTAGTAGCTGGCTAGGACATGAGTGCACGGTTCTAGGGCATTATCACTTCTTACAAACTTCACAGATGTGGAGAAAATATTTTGAATTTCATTCAGAAAATGGATAATAATATTGCCTGCTTCAGATTTATTTTTCATCAAAAATACCCATGACACACGAGAGAAGTCATCCAAAATAACTATATAAAATCTGTGTCCCTGATGATCAGGTACACGACTCGGACCCCAAATATCAATATGAAATAACTCAAACTTGGAGGTACTACTCCGACTTGGACGACTGGGAAAGGTAGACCTGTGATGCTTTCCCAACTGACAAGCCTCACATTGGATAGATGTGTGAGGAAGACCCTGGGGTAACACACGACACAACTTCTGAAGCGGTAGATGCCCAAAGCGCAGATGCCACAGTAAAGGAGATACAGGTCCAGTGGGAAGGGATGAGGTTCCAACGAATGGAGTCTGATTTAGGCGGTAGAGGCCTCCTTGCTCATAGCCACGACCAATCACGTTGCCCGTACGGATGTCCTGAAAAATAAGAGAAGATGGATCAAAAATTGCCCGACATTGTAAATCCTTCGTAATCTGACTAATTGACAACAAATTCATTGAAAAGTCAGGTGCATGTAGCACATTCTTGAGCTGCATAGAAGATTTCAGTCTAATCTCCCCCTGACCAGTGATGGGAGAATGTGTACCATTGGCAATGACCACTGTTCGGCATGGAGGAATCTGAGAATATCCTGTAAGTAAACTCTGATCGCTACATAGATGATGTGTAGCGCCCGAATCCATAATCCACGGTAATGTATCTGATCTACTGCTGGTAAGTGCAAGTATGCTACCTGAGGCACTGGTAGACGCAGAAGCAGAAGCAACAGCATCAGATTGACTCTCATTAGTAGGTGCTGGGCCAGATGGGGGAATAATGCCCCTTAGACGGGCAACTAGATCATCGAACCGCTGATCCAAAGTAGCAGCAGATGGAGGCTCTATCTGCTCAGCGACTCGTGCAGATGCAGGAAATCCATGCTTCGAGTAGCATGTGTCTTCATTGTGTCCAATGCGATGACATCAAGTACATGTTGGCCGAGTGCGGCCTCCTCTGCCACGAGGTCCACGTCCACGGGTCTGATGATGAAATCCGCGACCCCTGTTGGCGGCCGTGGCTGAAGTATTCTGATTCGTGGCCGTGGAAGGCACGGTGATCCGGCTCAGTCTATAGAAGGCTTCCTCCATGGGAGGAATACCTGGAATAGTAGAGTCGGCCTAGATCTGGGATCGTGCCGCCTCATACTCTGGATCAAGTGCAGCAAGGAACACGCCCACCAAAGTCGCATTCCGATATGTCTTCTGCTGTTCTGGCATGGCTGTCAGAGGCATGAAGCTGTAGAGCTTCTCGAACATCCCTCTCAGGGATGTGTAGAGTGAATGTAGAGGGCGACCATTCTGCTTTATAGTGAATATGTCATGCTGGAGTTGCAGAATCTTTGTCTCGTTCTTCGCCTGCAAATATATTGCCGCCAGAATGTCCCACATATCCTTGGCCGTGGGTTGATGTAGAATGTCATTGGCAATCTCAATTGCCAACATACCAGATAGCCAAACTTTGGCGTATGTGTCATCGGCCTCCCAAGAGGCATTGGCTCCAGTCTTCTCAGCAGGCTCTGGTTCGGTAAGAATATGCTTCATACCTGTTGACTTCATCATGCTCATGAACTGCATCGCCCACAGTTCATAGTTTGTGCCGTCCATTTTGACGATAGGCGCCGGACCACGGAAGGCGCCAATGGATGGGATATCCGCCTTGCTTTCTGACATACTGGAAACTGAAGATTGGAGCGATTGACTGAAGATAAGATTTGTCTACAATGACATAGACGGGTTTAGTTGCTTGTGTAGACCTCAACCAACTAAACCCATGTAGGTGACGGTGTGCTCTTTAGGGCTTCGCACACGCTTAGGGCTCCTTGGTGCCCTCTGACCTCGCAGAAACGTGCACCATGAAGTTACGCACATGCGTGCATCGTGAAGATAAGATCAGGCGCACAGCCGCGCGTGAAGTTGCGCGCACAGGCACAGATGAGCGCGTAGCCGCGCGTGAAGGAGCGCGCACAGGCGCGTGAAGGAGCGCGCACAGGCGCAGACCTACGTGCACAGGCGCGTTAAGGCGCGCGCACAGATGCGTGAAGGAGCGCGCACAGGCGCGTGAAGGAGCGCGCACAGGCGCAGACCTACGCGCACAGGCAGGCGCGCAGGCGCGTGGGCACCGACGGAGCAGAAGCGCTGGCGGCGCCGACGATGAGAGAGAGAGAGGCTCGCGGGTGGGGTGGGGTAGGGTTAGGGTTTCGAGAACTCCGCTCTAGGACCGTCACTCTGATACCATGTTGGGAAAAATGAAAAGAGATGTTTATTCCATAAGCCCTAGGCTCTCTTATATAGGAGAGTAGCCTATGGGTAAATTACATAAAGCATACAGCTGAAAAATAAAAATAACAGAGAGACACACAGACAACTAATATATGCGTTAACAAATTCTCTCTAGTTATTTTTCAACCCAAGATATTATCCACCAAACAACCTGTGCCTATACTTCCCAACAGAATGGGGTTGCAGAGAGAAAACATCGTCATTTGCTTGATGTCACTAGGACTCTTCTCATATAGAGTCGTGCTCCTCATTCTTTCTGGGGAGATGCCGTTCTTACGGCATGCTACCTTATCAATCACATGCCTTCATCAGTCTTGGTTGAGAAGATTCCTTTCTCTGTGGCTTTTTCTGAAAGGGAATTGTTTTCACTTACCCCTCATGTGTTTGGCTCGGTTTCCTTTGTCCACCAACTATGTCCAGGTATTGACAAGCTCTCTCCTAGAGCTGTCAAATGCGTCTTTGTAGGGTACTCCAGGACACAAAAAGGGTACCGGTGTTATGATCCGCTGCGCAGGAAATTTTATGTTAGTGCTGATGTTACATTTTTTGAGTCTATTATGTACTTTTCTCCTTCCGGTGATAGGTTGATGTCGTCTGACACTGATGACTCCATATACATGCCACCTCCTCTACCATCACCACAACCATCTTCGGCACTAACACCACCTCTACCACCACCACCTCTGCCTACACCATCCTCCCATCCCACTACAGTTCCTGTTCCACCATTGCCACGTCACTATACCCGTCGGCCTGCGTCTACCCATGGTCATCGCTCATCATCTAGCTCGCACTAGGTATGTTCTGAGAATATTTCTAATGATGGATCTAATGGTTTACCTGACCAGGCTTCGTTACAGGGGACACATGAGGAGGCTACTGATTTAGATCTACGGTATCTACCTATTGCGCTTCGGAAACAAAAGCGAAGCTGTGCGTCATATCCTATAGCATCTGTGGTTTCTTTTGATCGTCTGCATGGTGAATTCAGGAACTTTGCTCTTGCTCTATATGCTGTGGACATTCCACAGAATTACCAGGAGGCTTTGCAGGATGGTAGATGGTGCTTAGCTATGGAGGAAGAAATGGCGGATCTTCAGTCGAGACTCGAGAGGTACCTAGAGTCTTGTTCCTACTCCTACGGGCGTGTCTACAGTTGGCTGCAAATGGGTGTTCACAGTCAAACAAAATGCAGATGGTAGCATCGATAGATACAAGGCACGCCTAGTTGCACGAGGATTTATACAAACATATCGGGTGGATTATCTTGACACATTTTCACCTGTTGCTCGTCATTCCACCTTATAGATTCTTCTATCTGTTTCAGTTAGATGTCAAGAATGCATTCTTATATGGTGATCTTCAGAAGGAAGTCTACATGCAACAACCACCTGGTTTTGCTGTTGAGGGGGAGTATTCACAAGTGTGTATACTTCATAAGGCGATCTATGGCCTTAAGCAGAGTCCTAGAGCTTGGTTCCAAAAGCTTTCAGACCTGTTTGAAAAATATGGGTACAAACGTTCCAATGCAGATCATTCCCTCTTTATACAGAAAACATCTAGAGGTATGGTTGCAATTATGGTATATGTTGATGATTTTCTCATTACAGGAGATGATATACGAGAAATCATGAGGGTAAAATAAATGCTGGGTCGTGGGTTTGTCACCAAGGACCTTGGAGTCCTTAGATATTTTCTGGGACTGGAATTTGCCAGGAATCAACAAGGACTCGTGATGACTCAAAGGAAATATGTCACTGACTTACTGAGTGAAACAAGAATGCTTGGATGTCGGCCTGCCAGTACACCTATGGATCCAAGTATGAAACTATATGATGATGATACTGATGAAGTAGATAGGAGGAGATGCAGAGAACTAGTTGGTAAACTTCTTTATGTTACCATTACTAGACCCGATATATCCTTTGCTATTAGTCGGGTGAGTCAATTCATGGAGCAACCACGACAGGTGCTATATATATGATACTCAGGTATCTTAAATCATCTTCAGGTGCATGACTATTATTTAAGAACGGCAAAGAGATCACTATCTCAGCATGCGTAGATGCAGATTATGCAGGATGTCCTAAAGATAGGAAGTCCGCCACTGGATTTGCTGTATATCTTGGGGATTCTCTCGTCTCATGGAGAAGCAAGAAGCAAACTGTTGTAGAAAGATCCAGTGCAGAGTCTGAATATAGGGCGATGGCCCAGGTGAGTACAGAAATGACGTAGGTTAAAGCTGTTCTCACTGACCTATATATATATGTGCCACTTCATATGGCACTGGAATGTGACAATCAAGCTGCTATATTTATTGCAAATAATCCAACATTTCATGAACGAACCAAGCACATTGAGGTTGATTGTCGCTTTATACGAGATATGATTCAAAAGGGTTTTATCTCCACATCTCATGTCAGCTCAGGGGACTGGACCACAGATATTTTCACCAAGGCCCTACTTAGAGGACCATTCCAGAAGTGCTCGTCCAAGCTGAGCATGATCGACATCTATGCTCCATCTTGAGGGGGAGTGTAGAGATATATGTTATGTTATTTTGTACTGTTTCTTATTTTCTTTCTTCTTATGAACTCTTTATGTAATTTACCCATAGGCATCTCTCCTATATAAGAGAGCCTAGGGTTAGTGGAATAAACAATTCTCTTATTTCTTCCAACTGGAACGACACCAACTTCCTTTGTAATCACAACATTCTGAATACGATATTTTCGTGTATGACCACATATTCACCTTAGCATTTTCGTTTCGATTTTTGAGAGTGCGTAGTAAAAATGACGCAAAGCAAAGTAGTTGATTGACTTACTTCCGGCGAAGCGGGACGTCTGTAGGCTGGTTCATTCATATAGTCAGTTAGCCCTCTTTGACTAGAAATTCTGACTCACTTTTTTCCGACAAGATCACGCGAAAGATAGGTCTTTACTGAGGGCAACTGAGATGGGACAACTTCGGGGGAGTAGGAAGGTGTAGAAAGATAAGTCAGTACGTGAAACTGCTCAGAGAGTCAAGAGAGAGGTAGTAATAGGTCATATAGCCCTATAGCGCTAGCCTTGCTAAATTCTTCTCGGACTCGGAAATGTCTAGATGACCAAGGAGCTATTTCCCGCGTTGAAAAAGCAGTCTTAACACAGGGAAGATCTACTTTTGAGTATCCACTCGCTCGACGGATTGTGCGCCTTTTCTACTTTCGCCACTACAGATGGTTCACTTCTTCCTGTATCTAGTAGTGGTTCTCTGATTCTAACTCCCGTCATTTTTTTGTTCCAGATGTTTGACAGCTTTCTGTGCACCTCTTTTCTGTAGATGAAGAGATGTCAAAGGGGCTTATTACTCCCTATCGATTGTTAGGTAGGGACTTGTGTAATGGGAGCAGCAAGCCCTTAGGCGCGCAGTCAAATAGGCTCCGAACAAGTATATAAAAGATCATTCTGAGGACTGCTTTTGACTATATCTCTATTAGCACTAGTGGTTTGTGGCTTTCTGTAATCCTACGAAATTAGGCTTAATACATAGAATAAACTGTCATTGGTTAGCGATAGTCTTTGGCCTTTGACGCGCATTTTCTGGTTCGGATTACGCGCATTCATCTGAGAAAAAAATCGGAAGGATTGAGATGATAATTGCATTCAGCGCCTCTGGCCACGTGTGTATTTGGAAAGCAATGATATCGAAAGCCCGGTGAGCGATGATTTTGGCCACTATATGGTTGCATCAGAGCTGACAAGGCAAGCTACTTGCTCCTGGAGCGAAGTTCTTGTACATAACCCTCAAGCTTTCTCCGCTAGCGGTTTATGTAGTGGTCGGTAACCCCTAAGCTCGCTAAGCTGTCCTTCTCCCCTGCACCCCCACCTTCGCCCCCTCTTTGAAAGCCCCCTAGCCTATATATACCACTCTGGAAAGTCCCTTAAGGTAAGGGAAATTTTCTCAAGCCTCTCAAAAAATGCCCTTCGTGTTGACCCGATTAACTCACGCGTTTCCTTCTCTCTGAGCGCTTCACATAGGGGCCGGGTCCAGTACCTATGTTTGGCTGAGACTGACTCCTCAGTCTTATAGAGGATTCCTCCTTTACCGGCTCGAGGCAGTGTTCATCCTTCGGATTAGATGTCCCTGCGGTCGATTTGCCTGCCTCAACTCCCCTGAGGAAGATTCTGGTGAACCAGAATCGCGGATCGAATATTTTATCTTTTTAGCAGTTTGTCCAGTTTTGGCTTCCACTTCCTTCGAGTTCCAACTCATGTCCATGGGGTCTTAAGGCAGTTCGCGAGGATGGCCTATAGTCAAGATCCGAAGCTGCAGTTTTAGTCGGTCCCTAACGATCGATCAGGGTCTCAAATCACCTGGACTCTACTCGGGTCTTGTATGGATATGCAGGAAGGGGTGCTCCTAGGTGTGTGTAAGGGGTGTGTTTGTTCTAGAGAATGGATTCCTCGTGTCAGGGGGTGTGGACACACTTGCACGAATTCGGGGGAAGGCTACAAGGGAGAATCAGCTGTTAGTGAAGAGGAAAGAAGATAGTCCTTTGCATAAGATGTTGGGCATGTTGCCAGTGGTGAGCCATCTCCCTCCTTCCAACTAGTATATAAGTCGACTCCATCTCTTCCCTTCTTTTCTACTGCAGCGACTCGCTCAACCTTACATAGCACCCCCTTTTTATCTAGTTCCTGCTCCTATGCCTATGTCATCAGGCAGCTAGACCAAATCCCACTTCTTTTTCAAAGAGATTTGCGGTCCCGCAAGGTGGTCCGTATACAGAGGTGGCAGTTTCCCAGGTTTGAACTCAGAATAGGGAAAAGGTCTCAAAGTAAGCAGACTACTGGATAATCTCACAGTCAAACTCAAGCAGGGCGATCATATATATCATGTTTGCTTAGCCTCGCAAAGGCTAATATAGATAATATACATTCCACCACGCTCTAGATAATCCACCGGTCACCAAGGGACGTTATCATTCCTTTGCTTCTTCTTGAAATAGATGATGTCGGGGGTGAGGTTGGTCAGCTTAGAACCCATTGGACCAGAAGGAGGGGGAAAAAGAATCCACTTGGCTACCCGAGCGGCGACGGAATGAGGCCGACTTACTTTCATTTCTCTTGATATCTAGTTCGCCCTCTCACCATTTTTTTAAGTCAAGGAAGAAAGTTGCCAATGCTATTTCTAGCTAGTCTTCCTTAACCTATGGAGATTATATAAGATAGAAGAAGATTTTTCTGGAGAACTGATGCAATGGATGGGCTTTTTTTGTGACTTCGGATGACTCGACTGCTGCTTTCTGATTGATTTATGGGGAGGAGGGACCCTTCTTTGAGAAGCCGGCTTGTAGTGTAGGAATGCGGTCTCCTCCTCCCGAACAGGCAAATCTCAGAAATCGGAACTGGAGCAAGGGGGTAGGACGAGCTTCCAAGTCCGCCAATCTCTTTATAGTTGGCGGATCCCCTTTTCTTTGCCGGGACCCCCCAGAGAATTGCGGTAGACGGAGAGAATGCCTCTGCCTTTTGAGAACTGAAGGCAGAGTCGAAGTTCAGCCCAATAGAAAAGGCAGTCATCAAAACCTGACCTGACACATCTCAGACTTTTGATAACATCTTTCTAGAAGGGAGAATGTTGATCTTTTTTGTTCATTTACAAGCATTGACTATAATTCTAGTTGGTTATTTGAATAAGATACTATTTCGACCAAGTTCCGGAACCGAGAAGGGCTTTTTCGCCCAGCTTGATCAGGGGGCGGGTCCCACTTGTATATTGTATTTGGCCGAAGAAGCATCTGACAGGTCGGACTTGCTACCTTCTTTGGACCATGATCTTCTTTTATTATATGGGCTTTCCTTCTTTTATTATCTGACAGGTCGAGCATTTCTCAAACCTCTTTGAATGCATCGTTTCGTTCTATTCTTTCTTTTCTTTTTGGGCGAGTGGAAATGTAGATAAGAGCGGTTCGGAAGGCTGGGGGGGGGGTCTAAGGGGAAGGTCTTTTTTCGTTGGGCGAGCACATCCGATTCCCCAACGACTTCCCGTTGAGTTGCTGACGATACTGAGGAAGTTTCTAAATGAGAGAGAGTTCAACGGATATGCAATATTGAAAGATGCTATTTGCTGCTATTCCATCTATTTGCGCATTTTTCATTAGAGATTACAATCAAGCGACTTAACTTAATAGAATGTATTGGTAAGAATGTTAGTTTTGTTCGTGGGAAAAGAAGCAATCATATCTCATTTAAGTTGGACCAGCCTGGTGAATACTACTATATATTAGCCAGGTTTACGGAAAGGTCTAAGTCATAGCTTTCTATGCTCTGTCCTCAGCCGAAAAGAGTAGACAGCTGACACAGGCCGCTTTGCACCCCCGCATAGTAGTGAGCTCTTGCTTTTCATGGGACGTAGTCATCTTTCATGCTTACCTGCCTTTATTTGTAATATACTGATAAATCAAAATAGTGCTAATTATCTAAATCTATGCTAATTTTCATGAGATTTTCTAGAATTCTCTAATTATTGAAACTATAACCAAATTCGTCGCCTCGTTTCAGTCGTAGTGGTCCACGAGGTAGAAAGAAATGAATGAATGTTCAGATCCAGAAAGGAGGATGAGAATCGACTAGCCTTCCGAACGTCCCGAACTACATATATAGCTGACGACTGGCTCGTCTTAATGACTACCCTCAACAAAGAAGACTCACATGTTCTGTGATCTGATAGTACGAGAGTTGGTGAGTGATGGGTGTAGAGAAGAAGAACGTCCCGAGGGGACCACCAGATCTTCGGTAAGGTGAAGCCTATCTACATAAGCATAACAAGAAAATCAACAGGTATGTTCATCCCTCACTATCACATCCTCCAATCATCCTTGCGTAGTAGAGTCGTTCCCAGGGTAGTCCTTCTGATATTCATTTCCAAGTTCTCCCTTTATCAATTCTCTGGTACTACCTAGTTCCCTGCATTTCTCTAAGTTTCTTCAAAGTTTCATAAAGATTATTATTCATCAAGTTTGTTGGGTTTATTTGTGAAATCCTAGATTTGGTCCTCTGCGATGGTGATTCTGCGCAATCATCCGCAATTATGGGTTCCCAAAGGGAACCCTAACAACAGCTCCGGGCTCTCTTCTCTGGACGGACTGCAACCTTGCTGCCTCCAACCGTAAAGGCCTCCGGGCGCACACATCTTGGTGTTCGTGCTCCTCCAAGCCGTACATAACCTATATCGCTTTTCCTAGGTGCATTGATCTCTCGACGAATCTCCAGATGACATATCTCCGGACCTCTGCGACACCCCTGTCCAATTGGCAGCACAACCCAGCACAACCCAGATCTCCTCGCATCCTTGACGTCATCTCTACCCTTCAGGCCTCTTCTGACCACGTACAATCGAAACCTTCTCACGAGGGCGCGCGCGAGGCTATCTTCGGAAACCATGATTCCAGATTGCTCCACATCATATAAGAAGACCATACAAGAATCCCCAAAGAACCTACCCCCAGGTGGCGAAAGAAGAATATATCAGGAGCGGAGGCTCTTGATTTCTAAGCGGTGCCCCTCACCACCAGACCCGATCTCTCTAGGACCCATTTCCCCCTAAAATATGGGGGAGGCCATCTCCCCATGCGATGTCGACATCATGCACCACACCCTCTAACAACTCCTCCCCGCGTCTCCCGCGGTGACAACGTTGTTGGGTTCTTTGGGAACTCTACTCATGTTCAAAAGTGAGAGGGGGGGGGTCTGATTCCCCCTTCATAAATAGTCTCTCCCCTTCTTTTTAACATAAAAGCCCATTGAGCCTATACTGCTTTCAAAAAAAATGAAAGAGAGGGTGCTACTACAAAAAGGAAAAAGGAGTTAATTAAAAATATGGAGGAGGTATGGGCCTAGTCCGTGAGGTTTGGGCCTAATGGGTTTAGAGAAAAAGGGACTCTCGATTTGCATAGAGATGACCACTCTACTTGTGATGTTCGACATCAACTACTACAGATTGACTTCTCTTCTTGGGATCGCTTCAAACTTTTACCGCCCATCCACAACATGAAGACTGGCACTCCACACTACTACTGCATATCAACATCTTCCCGAGCATCGACTATTCTTTGTACCGGTCTTCTCCTAGAGCGACTCTACTCCATGCATGACTTGGTCATCGCAACGACTCTACTACAAGCATGCACTTATCGTCACACATCTGTCCTCATGCAGGTCTTCTCCCAACAACGACTATTTCGAGCGAGTCTCCTCCCATCTCTCTCAGATTTAACGAGTGAAGATGTGTTATGTATATTTTCTTTTGTTGCAAGCTGTAGCTTTCTCAGCTTCATCTTGCGGGGGAGTCTTAGAGTACATAAAAGATGTGTAATTAGATCTTTTCAAGATCCACTAACCCTCCTCTCTTGTTTATTCCCACATCATCTTTAAGTGGAACTATGATCTGTCTGTGGGGCTATATAAGAAGTCCCACACCCCTTGTATTCATTGAGAGCTTTACAATAGAATATCTGGTCATTTGAGGCCTTCTCCCATGGTTACAACTTATCGGTAATAGATATAGTTTTTTCTCTACCGTCAATGGTCCTCCTCGACCTCGAGAAGCTAATGCCACTTCTAGAACATTCGACCACATTACATATTTTTTTGTCAATTTAATTGTGGTAACTTGAGCCGGTACATTATCCATCTTGATTGTTATAGTCTTGACATTGTCTTCATAAGCCATATGGTCCACAATAGAACAAAAAGACTAATATATGGTTCACAAGGAGACAAAATAGGGAAATAATAACCCCTTATAAAGGGGCCCCAGAATGACCTTCAACCTTCCAAGCAAAGAGCTAACACATCACAATTGTTGAAAATGAAGAACACATAAGTGAATCGATAACCATAACAATAAAATAAAGAAATAGAAAATTGGAACGCTCATGTTTTATGTGGAACCTTACTCCGTGAGAGATCGGGATGAAACTACGGGCAAAGGCCTCAAAGCATCGGATCGTCTATTGCAATCTATCAATGAGTATAGGGGGTGTGGGCTTCTTATATAGCTCCATAGACAGACCGGAGTCCTACTTATAGATAACGTGGGACTAACATGAGCGGGTGTAATTGGATCTTGGAGAGATCCAATTACCCATCTATTACATACTCATACATTCCCCCTCAAGATGGAGCCGAGAAAGCTGTAGCTTCCAATAAATGAAAATATACATCACATCTTTACTCGATACATCTGAGAGAGACAGGGATAGAGACACCCTGCTCGGATGGGGATAGACACCCCATTTTAAGTAATTGCTGTTGGTATAAGACCTCGCTCGAGGACATGTCTGCGATGATCGGGTCATCTAGAAGGAACATCAGTTGTGCCTGTAGTAGTTGTTGTAACAACCAGGTTGTGCTTGGAGTAGAGTTACTATAAAAAAGGAAGTCCAACATGGAGTAGTAGTCGAAGATAGAGGCACCCCGACGAAGTAGTCGATGCTCGGTGAAGACGACTGATAGCAGTAATAGTCTGGACTCTGGAGTGTCGGTCGTGGACGGGCAATATAAGTCTTGAAGATACATCTCAAGAAGAAGAATATATGCCTTATCTAACATCTCAAGAAGAAGAATATATGCCTTATCTAACCCCTCCTTTCTCTTGTACTTGACAGAATAAGAGCCTGGATCATCAAGTTGGGAGAAACCAAAACAGAACATGTATTTATATATGATTCTTTTTTTGCACAAATAATCATTTTTAGCCGTTTCTCTCTCTTTTTTTTCTCGTCTATTCCTCTCTTTTTTTTCTCGTACAACTTTTTGTAATCCTTTTTCGCAAAACCTCTTTTTTTAAGCTGTTCAATTTTTTTCTCGACTTTCCTTTTTTTTCAATCAACTTTTTTTCTTTGACCATCCTTTTTTTCTTCAAAACATAACTTTCTCCTTCAAAAAAATGCACGGCCCATTTGGGCCCATAACAACAGCATAGGGCCCCTCCTTTTTTTCTTTGGGCTCTATTTCTTCTTTCTTTCGAAACAACCAACTTTTAGCCCAATACACACAACTCTTTACCCTATTTTTCAGAATTCAATAATAGCCTAACCCATTGGGCTTCAAGAGAAATAGGGCTAGGTGCCTTATTTAGAGAAGGGGATCAACCCCTATTTTCTTCTTTCACATTAGGGATCTCTTCCGATGGGAGAAACCCATCTAGTCATTGTATATGCATGGATGACGAGCCGCGAAATCGGTCCTTTAATAGTGCTGAATTAGCAGTTGTAATCGTCATCGCAGTCGGGCCGACATGGGCTCATCAAAGACCATCTCATTTAAATATATATATATCAAAATGAGATGGTCGTATTTATTTTACTTGGCAAGATACCAAGGTCGAACTCAGGGACACGAGCCTTTCTCGAATTATTCGGACTTTTATCTATCTAATTAAGCGTTGAGTTGAAAGAATATAAAGGTCAAATTATGCAAGAAGGCAACAATGCATTAAAGAAATAAACATGCATTTTTTTATTTTATTTTATCATGCAAATAAATGCAATGAGATGCAATGAACATATGCCCGAGATGATAATTACTTGAGCCATTAAAAAGATGAGTCAAATCAGTGTCAACTAAAGAAGCACTATTCATTCTAGTGGCAATTAGGCATGAGCTACATGGAAAGCCAGGCACTTAGACAATAAAATAATGCATTAAATCTCATAGTGTCTAATCTCAAATTTAAGCATGCCATTAGAAAGACAACGAGAAGAGCTTCGAAATGAAACTGAAATCAACTCAATCGGACATACGATGCTCAAGATATACAATAAAGAAGACAGGGGCATAACTGAAAGAAAACATGAAATAAAATTGCAGACAGGTCCCTGGGAGGGACTAAAATGTAATTATGAAAAAGATCGGGACCTTCCCTGTAAATTACCCTCACACACAGGGGTATTTTTGCAAATTTGAAAACCCACGAGTGTATCAATGCAAAATGCACACAGGTGCGCGTGTGATGCACGTGACGCTGGACCTGGATGCAATATGCGAAACTTGCGAGGGCACCGATGCGAAAAGCCCAGCACCCACGTGCGTGAGGCACGTGAGTTCAGGCTCGGGTGGGGGCGAGGCTCGGTGCAGCTTCGGACGGCCGTAGCAGGTGGCTCGGGCCACATGGCGACTCGAGGTTGCCTCGGGCGAGGCTCAGTCCCACCGAGCCTCCGCGCTCCGGGTTGTCGACGTGGCTGCTCCAGGGCCGTAGGATCTCCTCGGTGGGGCGAGATCCAACGGTATCTGCTCTTCCTTCTTCCTCGAAGGTGGCGGCGCTATCGGAGCTCCGGCGTGAGGCCTGGAGCTCCTCCGCGCCTCTCTATGCTCGGTGAAGCTCGGGGAAGGACGCTGAAGGTCTGGCGATGAAGATCCGAAGTTGGAGAAGATGCCGGAGTGCCTGGAATCCTATGTCGACGCCTGATCGCCGGAGGCGGAGCCCTAGAACTCGGCTCCGCCCGAGGTCCGACCAATGAAGATGTGGACCTGCAAAGGGGGTTAGATGGAAATCGAGGCGTGCGTGCGTGTGAGCGGAGGTGAGCGGAGGGCTTAGGGGGGCGGAGAAACGGAGCCCTTAGTGTGTCCTCCTCCGCCTCCGGCGTAGGAGAAAGCCTGGGACGATAGGGGTTCTGACGGAAGACGGAGATGATTGGAGTAGCTGGCAAAGGTGAAGGGCATGCGGTGAAGCTCGTAGGATGATCAAGTGGCGGTGAAGAAGACGATAGTGACCTATTAAATTACGAGAAAGTCAAGGAAAAATACAGAAGAGATCAGAAGCCTTACCTGGCCGGAGATGGAGGTAGTGGCCTGGGCTCGAGGTCATCGGAGGACCTCGGGGTCTTCGCACGTGCTGGACGGCCTTGCCAGCGAGCTCGGGCGGGGATTTGAGCCTCCGCAGCATCGCCGTGATCGGCGGTGGGTCTCACCGGGGTTCTGGGTCGTCGTCGCTCGATCCGAGCTCGTCCCCCTGTCACAGGGAGGAGACGGAGGGCTGGGCCTCAGCCCCTTGGTTGGTGGATGACGGGATATGGAGGAGGAGGCGAGGTACTTAAAGGAAGGGGTGACGGGTACATGTGGTGAGAGCGAGGGAGATGAGGGGCGATTGGAGGATGATCGTGGATGGTGGTCGTGCCCGCGAGGATCATGGATGGATGGGCTCGGTCGTGGGGTGGTTAGAGAGAGGAGATGTGGTAAGGTGAAGCGGCTAAAATTAGAAGGGTGGAGGAGGTCTGCGAGGCGCGGGGCTCTGGCGGAGCTTGCGGGAGGTTGATGACGAAGCCCTGACCGTTGGATCGAAAGATCCAGCGGTTGGGATTTGGGCGCTAAGGTGCGGCGTTGATTAAATCTGAGGCGAAGCGATCTAGGGGTTGTGGCGCTGCCACGTGTCGAGGTCTGGCAGCGGTGCTGGCGAGCGGTGGAGATGACGTCTGAGGATGATCTGATGGCTGGGAAGATGGGCTGGAAGAAGCGGCTGTGATGAAAAGATGTCGGCACGATTGAAGGGCGCAAAATGCACCGCGTGTCAAGCTCCGGTGAGAGCGCTAACGGACGGATCTGATATCTTCCAGTGCTCGATCCAAAGGTGATAATTAAAGCGGAGATGAATGGTGGAGATCAAGGCATCACGAGCGTGATCAAATGGCGCACAATGTGCCACGTGGTGAGTTATGATTGAGGCGCCTGCGGACGACAATGATCAAGCCTTGAGGGAGATCAGACGGTGATAGATTAAGAGCGGGCGTGGAACGATCTGGACCGTTGGATTCAAGACGAAATCCAACGGCCAGGGGGCGTGGGCGGGTGCTGCAAGGAAGGCGGGCCACGTGGCTCATCCAGAACGGGCCACGTGGCCCATTCAGATTATTCTGAGAGTGAATTTGATATATGAGGGTTGATAAGGCCGAATTTGAGAAAACTCAAAACATGAAAGTTGTAGATCTCGATGAGATCTACAAGTTTCATGTTGACCAAAATTGGAGATGAGATCAAACAAAGGCTCAAAATTTTTTAAGGGTATTTTTAGGGCTAAAGATACCACAGATTTTAATTTTGCCATTTTTTGTGGTTTTTAATTTATTAAGGACTCTTGATAATTACAGGACATTATCTGGGTTTTATTGACACAATCTTTAAGCAAGGGGGTTAATAATGCGAAATTAAGATGATGAAATTGGGTTTCATCAATGGAAGAAAGGGAACCATGCTCATCCTACGCCTTGCGTCGCCTTGCACGAGGAGTAGAAGCCGCCTGGAGGCTGTGCATGAGAAATGAATTCCAATATTGGATCCATCAATGAGGTCTCCGCCAACTGGGAGGTTCCAGATTATCGTGGAGTTGCTGAGTTGGTTGCGCATGAGGGCTTAACTGAACCGGTAGAGGAGCTGGAGGGTGGTGGGTCGCCATCGCGCTCGAGGAGATGTCTCCTTCTGATGCTTCGATCTAGAGTTGGAGTGTGCCTAGAGCGGATGTCGGGTTTCGATTGGAGATGAACGGAACCCTAAATCCTCGTGCTCTTGGGGCTTCTTTGGAGGGTAGTTGTGCACGAGAAGGTTGTCTGGAGGTGCATAGGCAAGGGCCGAGGCTGGCACCTGGAGTTCACAGGGATGTACTTAGGCGGCGTGGTTGTCGTGTTTGGATTGGTGCTTGATGATGATATCCCCAGAATTAGGGTTCAATAAACCCTAGAACAAACAATGAAACACTAGAATAATCTTTGAATGATGACCATCTTCAGAACTCAAACATGAACATAATAATTTCAACAACAAAACCCTAGAATCAAATTCGCTTCCCAAAATCGACTTGTTCTAAAAATAAAGAGCACAGAAGCGAATTGATAATCAAGACAATAAAATGAAGAAATAGAAAAATGGAACGCTTTAGTTTTACATGAAACCCTACTTCGCGAGGGAGTGTGATAAAATCACGGGAGAAGGCTTCAAAGGGTCAGATCGTCTATTGCAATCTATCAATGAGTACAAGAGATGTGTGGCTTTTTATATAGCCCATATACAGACCGACATCCCACTTATAGATGATGTGGGACTAAAATTAGTGGGGGTACATACTCCAACAACAAAGCTCCTTAAGAATGATTAGAGCACAAACACCCCAAAAGTAGCTTGGACATACTAAAAGGGAGGCCACAGGTGAATGAGTTGCACTTTGCTCAAGGGGTTGCATAACAAACCCAATACCAAGGGGGAGGTCTGTGTACATCCCTCAACACAAGGGCACGCGATGTACTGCACAAGGTGGGATTGGACCGGAGGTGCACATCCCATGCAGAGGCGCTGCTTGCACTGGGGTGCGTGCGGAAGCATGCACATAACATGACACTTGCATGATGGTTAGCTCATGCTATGGAGCACATTGTCGAGCAGTGGGAGGCTAAGGTGCGAGGCTGCAAGTGCTACACGCACGAAGGTGGCCAGGGCACAAGGTAGATAGGTCATTGGCACAAGGAGTGCACCGAGCAACAGAAAACAATGTCGGTGGTGCACTGTCGGAGCATGGTTGGAGCCTGTCTTAGGATGAGTGACAGTGCACCTCGAGGTGCAGTGAAAAGACATGGATTGAAGCCTCAACAAGGCTCTGATACCATGTTAAAAACATGAGAGTCAAACCAAAGAGCAAACATACGGTGGAGGGGTTGATACATGTGGCTTCTTTTAGGGGGCAAGTGGCCTAATGTGTGGAGATTGGGCTATTGGGGATGACCCTCTTGGTTGCCAAATGGAATACATCTCATGGAATGTTCGAGGGTTCAGATAACCAAGTGGAGAGCAGTGGGCTTGCTTGTGGATGCCTAACATGCATGTGACAAATATGGAGGCCTTGATCGCTTCTTGTGGAGGTCTGGCTCTGGTGGTTGGCTTTCGAATTTCTAGGTCGTTCCGTTGAGAAAGGCTTCTGAAGGTATTTTCATAGGTTATAATGGAGATGTGTTGGAGCTGGTCGATTTGTTGTGGCTCATCATTCACTTACTTTAGTGTTGCTCTAGAGGTCGGATGGTGTGCGGTTGCTTTGCTACTCAGTGTTACGGGCCGTCGGGGGCTTTTTCTGGTAGAGAGTTCTGGGGATGAGATTTAGCTAGGGCATGCCCCTTCTATATCTTCCCATGTCTTGTTGAGAGTGACTTCAATGCCACCTTGTTTGCTGATGATCGTTCTCGGGATAGAGGCGGCTAGGATCCTAGTTCCCCGGTCTTTGCTTGTTTTGTCGATGATATGTCTCTGGATGTGTTGGATGCAACGAACCATCTTTACATTTGGTGGAACTATTCGTTGTGCTCTCATATTGATCGCTTCTTGGGATCGTTGGAGCTCCTAAAATTTTATCCGTTGGTGTTGGTGTGCTCCTTACCACCATCCCATTCGGAGTATACCCCCATCTACTAGGGCGCTCAGGAGGGTTGCCATCCACGCAACTTGTTTCATTTTGAGTGGTTTTGGCTACTGGAGGGTGGCTTCCGGGACCATGTATCTCTCAGTGAGAGGAATTCCAGGTTCGGCTTAGTAGCGTGCAGTATTGCTGCAAAGCTTGAGGCTTTGCGGAAGAAGTTGGCTACTTTAAAAAAGGAGTCCGAACTTGGCGCAAGGAGCGCATGGCTGGGGCTTAGGCTTTGCAGCATGCTGGACGAGCTTGATGATATTAGGGAGTTGGTGGAAGAGAGAGTAGCAAGGAGGATAATTATAATGTTCTCATGGTTGAGGTCAAGAAGAGGGAAGTGGACTGGAGGCAATGTTCCCGTCAAACGCAGTTGAAGGAGGGTGAGGCACTTGCTGTTCTCTCATGCAGTGGCCAGTAGGAGGATGCGAAACTTGATCCATTCGGTGGTGGTGGGGTTGAGCTGATATTGGGTGATTGGGCCATTAGGAACGCCATGATTGGTCACTTTTGAGACTTCCATTAGGAGGGCTCAGTCTAATGGTGTAAGGTGGTTGGGCAGAGATGTGGTTCTGCTGTTTGAGGTACAAGCCTTCGAGTTGGTGCACGTCTTTAGCAGCAATGAGGTCTATGGTTTTGTGTTTGTCCAAATACGAATGGTTCTCCAGGTTCAGATGATTTCCTGAATTTCTTATTTTGGGGGTTTTGGGAGTTGGTGGGGGGATGATGTGGTGGCCGTTGTGGATGAGCTTCGATTGATGAATTGAGGCTTTGACTGAGGACGGCAATCCTATTGCCTTTTGTAATACTATCCATCTTATTGTGGTGAACACTCTGGCCAGGTTATTTCGCAGGATTTGATACCATCACTGTCCTACCCTCATGACATTCATTCCGTTCAGACAAATGATGGAAAATGTGGTTATGGCCTTTGTTTTTTTGGAGACTGGAAAAGGAGGAAGATTAATGGGTTCTTATTTTGTATATCAACCTGATAAGAAATATTTATGAGCAAGTAATAGTTTGTGTGGGGACTCCAACTGAGATAATTATTCTTGAAATCGATTCAATCTGCACCAAGGATCAACTGTGAATCTTTACTTTTTTTCATTAGTCGCGGAGGAATTAACTAAGTACATATAATGGGAGGTGTTATAGTGCACGTTGCTTATGGATAACATTGTTCTAGAGGACGAGACAAAAAGATGTAGTCAATATAAAACTTGAGATTTAGAGGATGCTCCAGCACGTTGTGGATTTCAATAAAGTAGAATCGAATAGACTGCATGCATAATAAGTTCAATGACAAGGAGGTTAGAGAGGTGACAAATAAACTTAGAAGCGATTTCTACAAGGTTTATGATTGTGTTGACAAGAGGTTCATTTTGGTTTGCCTCTACTTCCCTACTTATTAGTTTATATAAGAGCTTGGTTTGCTTTCAAGAAAATACCAGCTTATTAAGTGGGTCTTTGTATAGTAAGAATTTGGGCGGTTGCTATTCCGTTGGCGATTTGGCTTGCAAGAAATAGGTTGATTTATAGAGTGAGAGATTATGTGGTTAATGTATTGGAACATGCCGGGATCCTACCAGACTCCTGATCTTTGTAATTATGATGCTTGAACTCATGAATATAAAAGTTTTTGGGTGCCTGCTTATACATTTTTGCACCCTTTTCCTATCAAAATAAGTGATTCGCCTCCCAAAGTCTCCTCCCTCAGTTTGCCTACCAAAATCTCCTCCCTCCACACGTGTCTCCACTGCAGCTGGTTCCAACATAACAACCTCCATCTCGCCTGGCACTTTCCTATCCTCTGTAGCAGCTTCAATGAGGTCCAGAACCTTGAAATTCTGCTGTTTTCATGTGAGTGGTGTGGCACTAATAGAAGATAAATGAGAAAAAAACTCGTTTAATGTTTGGTTGAACAATGTAGGATGTTCCATCAAAAGCCTAGATGGAGGGACCGGCGAAGATAAAAGAATACTGGAAGGAAGTTATTAAGAAGAATGTTACAGTTTTGGATCTAAGCCCAGTATGACTTAAATTAGATCTGTTTGGAAGTAAAAAAATCTGCGTGGCCGACTCCACTTACATTTTGAAAATGACCTAGGTTGTTGTTCACTGTCCCCCTAGTTTTTAAAGATGTCAGGCACCCCAACCATCAATATCTGTCTGATATTAGCAGATGAATAGTAAGGACAATACACGAGCCGGTGAGTCTGCAAATGTTTTCTTTGAAAGTAAATGTCACTTATGACTGACAACAAACAACAACAAAGCCTTTTCCCACAATTAAGTAGGGTCGGCTATATGAATTCTATGTCTCCGTTCAAGTCTATCTTGGGTCAATCTCGGGCTTGTATCCAAAAAACTAAGATCCCTTCGTATAGTCTCATTCCGACAGTTCTTGGGCCGTCCTCACCCTCTCTTCGCCGGCTCAATATCCCAAAACTCGCATCTCCTAACTAGTGCATCAGCTGACCTTTGCAAATGACCAAACCATCTTAAGCGGTTTTCTTGCATCTTATCCTCGATCGCAGCTACACCAACTTTATTTCTAATTACATCATTCCGAATCCGATCTTTACGTGTGTGTCCACATATCCACCTTAGCATTTTCATTTCTGATACTGCTATTCTCTGCACTTGTGACTATTGTGCCTATAAAGAAAAAATTCCAAAGAAAGTCAATTTAGTTTTTTGGAAAGAGCACGTGGATCACTAATTTTTGAAACCTTGGATATCCGTTTTTTTTCTCCATTACAGTTTCTCATTTTGTTTGTACTATCTCACTAGTAGCAATGGAATAGATCGATTTAGAGACACGATAAGAAAGTGGAAGAAAATGTGGTTTTCACATCCCTAATTTCTGGGATATAACATATGGTCTTATTATGATGCAATTATATAGCCAGTGATGCTGTAATAACTCGAGATCGAACGCTTGCGAAAGATTGGCACAACTCAATTTGTTGTACAGTATTTTCAAATTCTCCATTCCAAGCTGGATCCATTAAAGGATATGTGGCAGGCTTCATTACCTAATAAATTAGCCAGATGGATCCTACTTCCTAGACTGTTCCATCGGTGCTCATGCATCACTTTTAGACTTTTAGTAGGCATGCACACTTTATTCCACCCCATATAAACATGATTTAATACTTAAAGTACTTAATTTTGTTTAGTTTTCTTTGTAATGAAATCTCAGTGTTGGTCATTCTGATTCAGGCTCTCCACCAAAGGATCTTCCTTCATGAACCTGATGGCTTCGACCCCGATGGGACAGCCAGAAGGGTCCGTTGGGAGGAAAGTTCGTGAGATGTCTGAATGGGTTGTCCGAAGCACAGAATCTCAGGTTCTCCAGGGTATTTTTGTCATTTTAAGGTCATGTTGAACCTTTTTGCTGATCAACTCATCTATTCTCACTGCTAGGATTATTGTTTTTTTGCAGGTCAAAAATTTGTTTTGGTGGTCTGTCTTATGATCCTGCCAGCATGGGTATTCCTCCTCTTGGTTGCCTCTGGTGTTTTGAAATTGCCTTTTGCTATTCATTATATAGATGATTTGCTAGCCTAGGTATAGCTTGATTCTCATTCACGCGGATCCCTCGGGGATAAGGTGTACACATATCATCTTGAACATGCTGACTATGCTTTTGAGACTTACTGAAAATTCTGGTATCTTATTGCTACGGGCATCTTTTTGTAAAGGCCGTCGGAGTGTTGATTACGTACACAGCCAAATCTAATATGTTCTACTCATTAGTTTCACTCGACTGGTTAAAACATAGCATATAATTCAAAATTAATTGGCTTTATTTTAGAGGTCCAATTATCAGTGAGTACTCATTCACCTCCATTTTAGAGGTCCAAAACATGAAATGTTTGCTATTAAATTGTGCATTCTTCTCTGTGGTCTGCAAGGTCTGATCATGTGCTCATCATCTTCCCTACAATCCATGGTCAGTTTCATGATTATTAAGACAAACTAGTTTTTGGAGGGTTAGTTATCGCCAAGGCTGTGCTTGGGTTGAGGAGTGAAGGGGGTCAACCCAGATGTTATCCCTAAAACCAAACATGCTAATACACAATCAACTATTTCTCCAACATCATTACTCTCATCTTCAATCAGGTCTATCAAAATCATTCTCACAAACACTCATTTATTTTTGCCACCCTTATATCTTTCTAACTTATAGTAGGCATAATAGTGATTGTATTATAAATGCTTTATTCATAAAAAACAAGGTCACACGGATCAGATTGGTCTTTGTCGAATCAGACAATTGTCGGGTTAAAATATTTTTCAATCCAATCCATTAAACATTAAAACCCAATCCAGTCTGTCTGAATCGAATTAGACCAGATTTTTATACTTTCATACTCTCCCTTAATAGTCTATCTTATGTCTATACTACTTGACATTTAGATTGTGGTTTGATAAACCAGACAGTAGATCTTAGAAAGAAATATTTATTACAATGGATATTGGATATTTTATATTTCAATCTTAAATTGACCCTGTCTTTTTTTTAAATTCCTAATATATTGTTGCATGTTAATAAAACACCTGATTAAGAAGGTTGAGCACATAGTTCATAAAGTGTTGAGTAAGAGAGTTGTCAATTATGTTATTTTATTTTATTATCAAAATTTCCAAAGTTAATATGTAGCACTACACATGAATAAATAAAATGATACACCAAGTTTAAGAGAAAAGTATGAATATTATATGTATTCTATATGTGTTTTAACAGACTCACTGTATGGATCGGCTTCTGGTAATGTTAATGGTCCAATCTGATTCCTAACTTAATGAATTTGAAATATCTCAATCGGATCTAATGTGAGAATGACAAGACCAAACCAATACAATCCAACAAAGTACGCTTTGAATTAGATGACATATTTTAACGGATCCATGCGGACCCGTGATTATCAAAATAAAAATCAAATTTGTATGTATCCTATATGTATTTTCGTCTATTCCACCTAAAACACAATCTCACAGTACGGGGGGGGGGTGTTATCACATTCTCTCATGTGGTTGGTATGCTATTTCCTCTGGTGTGGTACACTGCATCATAGAGGCTGCAATGGGCACCACCACTGCTCATCTGCATTCAGAGGGGATCACACTCATATGGATAGACGATGGTGGTACTCACTGCAACCTCTACGGTGTGCATCGCCATCGAAGGTGGATGAACCACATCGCTCACTGCTGGGTTTCAGTCAAGGTTTGAAAAAAAAGTGAAAAGCGGAACGAGGCGGGTCGCGTGGAGTCGAGGCGAAGCGTAAGTCTTAGTTTATACAGATAAATGCACATAAAAATTATGATAAACTATATACTAATGAAATTACATTTATTCTGAGAACATATGATATATAAACTGTAATATATGATGAAATTATAAAGATAGGAACACCGAAAGAAAAGATATACGACTTTATATGTCTTTTTAATAAACTTCCATCCATTTAGAGATGGAGATGTTGATATGCCTTGCATCCTATCCATCTGACCCACATTGAAGAATCGACATATGCACCCATCCTGTTTTACCATACCCCAACACGGTTTTATTTCTTATTTGTGTATATACATCGATTTGTATCTGGGATCATTTTATATGGGAGTAATATGTAAACTCATCTTGAAAAATAAGTTTAGGGTAATGTTTTATGTTTGGTACATTACATAGCCCATTATGTGACCAGTCTTTAAAAAATGAGTTTACAGGTAATATTTTCTATGATATTTGCGGAATAGTATGTGTAAGGATTTAATGTTAAGAGTTTATTAACATAATTGGACATGTTTAATGGTAAATATGAACAGAAAGCTGTCAAATTTAAGCATTCGTCTTGTATAATTATATCTTAAAGAACTAGACTTTTATAAACATCATAAACCACGCCTCAACCAGCACTCGCCTCCGCCTCACAGTTCCCCGATGAGGCAGCTGCTTCAGAACGGTTTAGG
The DNA here is from genome assembly GCA_037367405.1 of Ottelia alismoides. Taxonomy (NCBI): domain Eukaryota; kingdom Viridiplantae; phylum Streptophyta; class Magnoliopsida; order Alismatales; family Hydrocharitaceae; genus Ottelia; species Ottelia alismoides. The sequence continues at coordinate 179,536 of JAZKJV010000649.1, read as the reverse complement.
CCTGCCTCGAGGCGTAGACGTACACCTTGTAGGCGTGTTTTTTTAACCATGGTTTTGGTATGCCATTCACTAATCTCTTTTATTCCGCCAAAAAGATTAATAGAGGGAAAAAAAGGGAAAAAGAAGGCTACCTGCCAAAGCAGGTTAGGGCTGTACGGACGGTTTCTGCTTCAGAGGGTCGCACTGTAGGGGCACAGCGATACATTCAATAGGGGTTTGCAAGTTGGGGTTCGCAGGGCCCCCCTTCAGTTCGGTGAATGATCGGGTTGATCTGATTTCTCTCACCATATCTTCCAATTTGCTCTCAATTTGCCTCAAGTAGGCCATCAAACGGACAGCCCATCAACGTGCCTTTGATCGGAGGATGGGACACACTGTCCAACCCTTCCTTTTAACCGTTTTCATACTGATAATGTTTTAAAAATCGAATCTAATCAGTATGTTCAATCGACTAAACCAAGAATAAAAAAATCCAACCATCCAATTTTTATTTAGAAAATAAAACCAGCTAAAATTGATTCAAAATCTGGTTGGACCATTTAAATTTGGTAGAACAAATTGAACTAAACCACCGGTTCAATCATATATTTTTTAATAAAAAATTCTAATAATTTATTAAAATGCAAGCTTTTAAAAACTATTCATAATCAAGTCTCATTCTAACCCACAATACAATACTCCTTTATCTCTTCTCCTTCCACAAGTATTAGTGACTCATTATTGCCTCTCCCTTCCTGCCATACAAGCACTGCCTCTCTCTTCCCACTTTGTGCACGAGGTTGTCTACTTTTAACAACGATAAATAAAGAAGATGTCATAATCGTACTATAAGAAGCAATGAATTAACGCTTGTCATGAATTAGAATCTAAATAGTTTCAAAATTATTATTATTTTTACATCACATATATGTATTTATATGAATTTTACAAAATATGTTATTATGGTCTTTTGAGTTTTTCTAATAACAATATACCCCTTATTTTTTAACAATTTCACTTGCACTTCTATATTCTTAAAAAAATCACAATATTATCTTTATGTTGGTATAATTTAAGAGCACAAGTATACTAATAAAAGACCACTACTAGGGGTATAAATGTTATTGGAAAAAAATAGAGGATACTGGTGTACACACCCTCCAAAGATATGATGTATTTTTTATATTTATTTATATGATATACCAGTCTAACTCAGTTCGACCCGGTTTAATCATACGAACCAAATCAACAATACAGTAGTTCGGTCTTTTCTGATTTTTATGAACTGCTGACATCATCATTGATTTGACCGATCGATCCAATTGATCCGATTATAAAATAAAAAATCGATGCATGTTGTTTGATTGTATTTTAAAAATCTTGCTTAAAGATGTCAACAAGGGTTGATTTAGATATTTATTGAGACCAATGGAACCATGTTGTTATCCATGTGTATATCGCGTATGCTGTAATGGATGGGATCCCCCACACGCTCCAGGAATTAACGTGATACCTTTTTGTGGGATATTATTATTTTAATCTTGGGAGGTAATTCGGGTCTACTGTGTGGAATTCATTGCTCTTCTTCATGCTTTGTGAAACAACACAGTTACATGAAGCTCAGTACCCATTCTTACAATGGTTGTTGTATATGCAATAAGCTCAGTACCCATTCTTACATGAAGAATGATGGTAATCTCTCGCAAAGTGAAATTTATATTGAAAAGGATGTTGTGGCAGCCAATTCTACATCGTGCCTTCCAGATTGACCAGAAGATAGTTGTATCAAACCTTTCAAATAATGCCCTGGTAATAACACACTCGTCAAACCGATGTTCAATGTTGTCCGAATCACTTTGGCCTAAAAAACAACAATTTGCCATACCAATATTGAATTTATGTAAGTAATCACGAGTTGTTATTTTATTGTGAGCAAGTAGCCAAAGGAATTAGGTCACTATGGGGTCAAAAGGTCAAGACCAGAACAATCTATGGAAGAAACTTACAAACCCCTGAGAACCTGACTTTTGCAAGGGTCAGATGTACTCACAAGGCGGGAATGAAAGACGGAGTAATTCAACAATTAACCCACAATCAATGATAAAAAATGCAAAGTGTGTGGAGTTAAAATTTATTTTATTTGATTCTACACAATGTGTGTATAGGTGCAAGTATGTAGAATATCGAACATCAAGTATGTTATCTATAAATAAATAATATAGGTATAGATGTACAATATTCACACTATTAATAAATAATTAATTAATGTTTTTGTGGGTTTTGGTTTTTATTTTTTTAAATTTTTATTTTAAATTTTCTTTATTTTTTTCTGATTATAATTTATTTTTAATATAGAATATAGATATATAACTATATGTATATATATAATAAAGGGCAATACAATTATAAATACAATTAAAAATAACCAAAAATCTGCAGAATAAAATATTTTTGTGCATTTTATATTTTTCTAATATTTATGTGATTTTCAAGAATTTTTTCTAATTTTTAGGCATTTTTAAAATAAAAATAATAAAAATAGTGACTAATTAAATAAGCAGAATAGTTTTAGAATCTAAAAATACTAAATAGAGTCAAAATTTTTCAAAACTATTTTTAGTACATAATGTATAAGATAAAGAAAATTCAGAGAAAGAAATAAATATTTTTAGTTTTTTCAAAGATTTTTTATATTTTTATAAGGATTTTGAAGCTTTTTAATTTTTATGGTTTTCTTTTTTTATTTTACGGATTTTTGATCTAGAGGTATAAAATAAAATAATAAATCAAAGCTATTTTTTGGAATTTTTGATTACATTTTTATATTTTTTAGGATTTTTTAAAGCAAACATTGAATAAAATTTGCTATTTTGATTTTTAATAAATAGAAGAAATGCCTAAAATGCAAAAATATAACATGAAAGGTCAAGTAATCAAGAACAAAACATCGTTTTTTTCATAATTTTTGGAGCATGTTTGATATCTTTAGAAAATAGAAAACAAACACAAAGACTAATTGAACTGTTAGGGGTATATTTGCAATTAAAATAAAAGTCTAGGTGCAAAATGCAAAATATCCAAAAGTTAAGGATAAAGTACCAAATGCCTAGATCACGGGGGGGGGGGGGGGTGCATGTGAGCCGAGTTGGCAAGGATCAAAATGTAAATATCACTAAACTTGAGGGTCTCCTTGCAATTTTAACAAAAAGTTTTAAACTACTTTAAATAATTACATGACTAAAATGAAAATGAAACAAAAGCAGGGGTATGCGTAAAATTTACCCCTAAAGGCACTGGATTGAGCGGTTGAGGATATTCACTCGATGCTTGGTGCACTCTCCTTGCACGATGATGCATCAGCTGCGACGATTGAGATTAGATCTCCCGAGGAGATCCGACGATGGAAGCTCACTTGATCCTACATCTGATGCTCACCTGGGCATCTGTCCTTGATCGGACGACGGAGGAGGGCTCACAAAGAACAAATGAAGAACTTGGTCCAGGAGCTCCTTCCTCTCGTCGATTCTTCGTCTCCAAGCACTGGATCGAGCCGCTGAGATGCGGGAAATGCTCCAAAGGGTGGTCCACAACTGTGGGGATCCTCAAAATGATCCGAGGCCCTACGATCAAGGCCTAAAGCTCTAGTGAAACTTAGAGCACCTTGAGCGAAAGTAGATGGTCAATTTGGCCCTTACAAGGCCCCGTTTAGCTTGAGACATGCACAGAAAAAACCACGGGTCGAGGGCAAATTGCCTCGACCCGATTAGGCATGGAATGGAAGTGGAATGGTGCGAAGGCATGGAGGTCTAACGAAGAGGTGGTGTATGGAATGGAAGGGATCGACCCTCCTCGAGCAACGTATCATGGCCTAACAAATCAAGAAGAGAGGGGTGTATGCGGTCTGACAGGTCTACGCTTGGAATCAGAGGAGTTGACTCTAGGTCAACGGGAGAAGGCCTCCCATTGGTCTAGCAAGGCCATAAGAAGACAAAACAGATTAAAAGAATATAAATAAATGAAAAAAATAATAAATGAATTAATTAGATAAAAGTTATAAAAAAACATTGTTTATTTTATGTGGTATTTTAATCTGATTTTATTTATTTTTATAGATTAATTTATTGTGAGTTACTTTTTAAAGCTATAAATATAAGTATATTTACTTATATAACATGTATTTTATTTTAATTTTGTATTTTGGATTTTATTGTTTTATCTACTTATTTTATATATTTATAACTTATTTAACTATACTTAAATATTTTTTTATATTTTCTGAGTTTATTTGTATACTTAATTAAATATAGGTATAAATTAAATAGGTATATGTATAGTATATTCATTTATATATAGAAGTAAACTTATTTATTTTAGTATCTTTTTTGTGATATTATTTATTTTAATTATATACATGAACTATAGAGAATATTTACAAAATTGTAAAAGTATAAAATAATGCAAAATATAAAGAATAAATAAATGAATTGTTTATTCAGATATATTATACAATAGGGTTTCAAAACTTAACTTTCACGTCTTAACTCCAAACTAATTGAAACCACATTCATTAAATAGCTAATTAAAAGTTATATATAATTAGAGATGATTTTGGTGCATTTTGATTCCATATAAAGAAGATATGGATATGAGAAGTTTGGGTTTTTGAATTTTATTCTGAGTGTAGGATGTACACTATGTATTATTTTGGTTTGAAATAAATTTTGTATTTTTTTATGTATTTTTATATTCAACTTTCATGTACAAAGTTTCTTTATTTGAGGTATATATAATAAATAATAAAATAGGTCCCAAAATTAAATTATTGAATAATAAAATGAGGATTTTTATTGTGTTTTTGACCCTTATCTCCCCCTACTTTATTCATCATCAATCCAGTCATCATGCTGCTTAGGTCTCGGGGTTTAGGGGTCATAAAATACCTTTGGTATTTTATTTCTTTCTCTTTCTCTTTTTCTTTATTCTTTTATTTTGGTTTTAAATACATTATTTTATACAATATTTATACAATAAATAATGGATGTTAATCTATGTAAAATAATGATATATACATGCATTTAGCTAGGGTTCAAAGGCCAAAATGAAAGAATAAAGGTGATGAAATGGAGATTCATCACCCCCTATACTTGCCTTTTCTAGTCCCTAGCAAACACTTATGCCTATAAGTGCAGAAAAGAAAATAAAGAAAAGAAAAAGAAAGTGGATTGATTTTAACTTTCAAACTTGTCTTCATAATATCAAAGTTTGGAGCTCAGTTGGACCTTTGTAATTTTAGGTGCGGTCGAAACATTATTGGGAATCAGATTTAAAACACAACAACCTCTAAGACCCACACAACTTTACCCAAGTCTCCTTAAAAGCCATGTTAGAACAACTCGATGCCACACACAATCCCTTGTGACTATGAGTCTATCTTGTACAATGTGTGATATGTAGCTCTCCTCAGCTGAAGCGGTAAAAGTTAGTATTCCCCAACATGGTGACCCTAATTTCCCAATCCAACAACTCTTTCCTCGAGAAGCGGGGTATTTCCTTCTAGGTTCAAGTACAATCAGCTCAAGAAGAGGGGGCCGAGAGAAGAATGGATGGTAGCCAGTGTAGCTACCTATCCTAGGATGCTTGACTAGTGTAGACAAGTCATCCGGATGCAGGCTCACATACATATGATTTGAAGCTCAAGCTTGCTTATTAGCTATACAAATATATACATACTTTGAAGAGAATTAATTTTTCTTTGAATTTTGCATGTCTTTTCTTTTTGGATTTTTGGATTTTTCATTTTTTGAATACTATATATAGAAACATTTACATATATACTTTTTCCTCTTAAGCCACTGGACTTTCCCTCTTTTGAAGCTTTATTGCAACCCACAACTTCAGTCATTAGATCTTATAGCTACTAGATCGGATTGGGGTACAATGGCAAGGTATGTATGACTTCTGATGTTTCCATTGGCTTGTGTCTCATGCAGGCAAATCCAGTCCTCTACCACTTCAACTGAGGTAAGCAAAGCGCATGGTGCAGGTGTGCAAGCTAGGTCGTTATCAACAAGAGTCATGCGTGTGTTCTAAAATATTCTACTTAGGCAGTCAAGACGACCTGGAACTAAGTCTTGTGGTCTTAAAAAATCAAGTCTAGTAGACCTGAGGCATATCAATTCCAGTTCCTATAAGGTTCCTGTGATTAAGTGGATTAAGGTCCAACTAAACTCCAATCTTCGGATTTTACTTAGACTTGTTCAATTGTTAGTATCAATCCGAAAAATGCAAATGCTGTGTACAATGCAGGAAAATATTTTTGTGATGAATTTTCTGGTTTTGGGGTTTTGAAAAAGTAGTTTTGCAAATTTTTATGCAGGCTTTTGAAATGGTTTTGCAAAATTTTGTGGATTTTTTAGTTTTACAAAATTTTAGGGCTTTTTCAAAAGAGATATGTACATATGTTTACACGGGATTGCATCTTCGTAATTTACAAGAGTTGGATTTTAGGCATTTACAGGATTGCATATACAAGGTTTGTAAATGATCTCTATTTGCTTAATTATGTACATAGTTCTCAAAATAATTTGAAAAGATTTTGCAAACATTTTGAAAACTTTTTTTTTGCAAACTAGTTTGATAATAATTTTTACAAATATTTATAAAATTTAAAAATCATTTTGCAAAGATTTTTCAAATAATATATATAGGTTTTCAAAATATTTTTGCGATTATTTTATAAACCATTTGTAAATAGATTTTGAAAACATTTTATTGAAATAAAGGAAAGAAATTTTTATAAATAAAACATTTTTACAATGAATGAAAATATTTTACAAATTATTTTCCAAAAATGTTTTTTCAAAAAGATTTTCAAACCATTTTTCAAACATTTTGCAAAAGTATTTTTACCTGATTTATCAATCATTGCATATAAAGAATTCTATGTGTTTTAATTTGTTATTAGTTAGCCATATTATTAAATAAATAAAAGTACGAGTTATGGATAATATACAACGTATATATGCCTCCCATACTTAGCTTGAGCTATGTCCTCATAGATCATAGAGGAAAGAGAAGACATAACTCGTACTGAGTATAGACGAGCCTACACTATAACGACTAAAGAATAATGAATCAATGAATGAGAAGTCAACAATCCCCTATACCTAGGATGAAATAATCGTAAGTATAACAGGTTGTATCTCCATGCAGGGAGGGTTGAGGGTGGGAATAAACATAACACGACTCAGTATGTCTCCTCATATATTCAGGATAAGATATCTCTAAGTATAGATAAGGAGAGGATATAATTGAGGGGATCAAGAAAAGAATCTAATAAAAAGGAAAAATACATGGGGAGAATGTACACATCACTCCTGCTATACTTAGGGTAAAACAACCCTATGTATAGGCAACAATAAAAGTGAAGAAACAAAATGAAGAAAGAAAACTCGGCTCGTCCACATCTCCATGCTTAGGACAAAGTACGTCCTAAGAAAGGCAAACATACAAAATGGGGTGGATGAGCAAAACATCAGATGGAAGAAAGACAACATAAGCAGATATACAAAGAGGTGACTATACATAATTCAAGAAGGTAGGAAGTGTACCTTCTTGCATGATCACTGAGGAATGGATCTAACAAGGTGCAAGTCAATAACGGGGTCCTCATCTGACTCAACCTGATCAAGATCGACATGGGGTAGATGTTAGCCATGTGAGACCGAGGCGGACCATTTCTATAATAAATGTTATTGTAATATTTGATTTATCAGTAAAAGTTATTGATTTTTTCACTCCCTTTCCGAGACTAAATGAATGAATGCGCTATAAAGTCCCTCTATACAAATAGGGTATACCATGACCATCTTAATGATCATAAAGCTGTTGATTTAATAATTGAATCATAGGCTGGTGCTTGGATGAATATAAGGAGTTAGATTGATGACTCATCAAGTACCATCAAATGATTATTAAGAGATGATGTAAGAGATGACAATCCTTTCTCATTAGACTGATATCTGACTGACCTCTTGATGCAGGTCCTCTGCATGGGAATAGAGATTCAGAGGTGTCAGATTAGTTATGTCAAAGAGTTGACTTAATGAGATCGAGATAACCGTCCTATATCATATACTATCACGATATAGGCACACATACTCTGATCGGAGGCAGATGTGGTACTATATGTCTAAGTATGTATATTTAGAAGACCAATAGATTGATGACCTAACCAAGGTCTATAGACCAACGAGCTGGTGTGAATATAAGGGCATATGAGTAATACGATCTCTCAAAGGGATCATACATGTTCACTTGTGAATCGGAAGACATGAGCTCACTCATGAGGTATTGGGACCGGTCAAATTCCATGCATGATCGTCATGCTTTGGAAGCATGACAAGAATTTGTAGGTATGATATATTCTTTTGGAAAGCATATGATCAATACCAACTCCCAATGACCAAGAATGAGAACTTGATGATGAAACCCTAAAGATGACAGTGTAAAATTGATCTATAACTTTGGGTTTATCATAGGTCTTCTAGTATGCAAGATATACAGGTATTAGGAATACCTAGGGGTGGTGTGATTATAAACGATTATATAACCATGACACTTCCATTCCGAGGAAGTAATGAAACAGGTCTGAATTTTAGTAACTCCTCTCAGTAGAGAAGTAATCTGATCTTGGTCCAAGTGTTGGACATTGATCTGAATGAGATTCAGATGCAATAAGAAGACTAGATTTACGACCTTGATTTAATCAAGCATTTATGAGAGGTCCATGAGTTATGAATTTGAGATATGATCTCAATATCCAAGTCACTATATGTGGAACATACAATTGCCCTCTTCTTATCTCCAAGTATCTGGGGGAGAAAGCATATTATTCTTGAAAGAGTTAGGAATTCAGAAATGAATAATTAAATATGATTTAATTATCATGAATAATGAGAATTTGATTCATATTATTTGAATGCATGAGAATGATAATCTAAGGCAATTGAATGTGATTTAATTATTATGGATATGAATAATGTGGATATCACTATCCAATTGTTCAAATATTATAAATGTGATTTATAATATATTAGAGAGAGACTATTGTGATTTATATTTATTAATAATTATTGATGTCAATTGGATTCACATTGGATGATTAGTTGAAAATATAATTTACATTTTGGTTTGTGATGTGAATGTGATTCACATTTTTCCAAAGGCATGATTGCAATATTCACAAGATAATTATGAATTATTTTTGTGAAATAATTTACAACAAATATTGTTGTAAATCTTGGAGATATCATGAGATAATGAGATCTCATGAGATAATGAGGGGATTGACCCATCCACCACAAGAGGGTGGACAACCACCAACCTCCATTAGGAGTAGGGTGGCCAGCCCCCCCTTTTTAGGGATGAGGACAATCTTCTCCTCCCTTATATCCAAGTTCAAATTGATTTTATTTGATTTGAATTGATTTATATTTATTTATCAATATATATAAATTAAATTAAATTAATTATTATTGTGTTTTTACTACAACATCATGGCCATTGAAAAAACACAAATCAATCTCATTCATTGATTTTGTCTTGTCCATGGATTGAGATCCATGGACTCCCAAAACCCTATATAAGAAGAGACACCCCTTGCTCTTTGAGTTACAACAATGAGAACTCTCTCTCTCTCTTTCATTCTCACTCCAAGCCTTCTCCTTCTCCTTGAGTGGCCGTCCATTCTCTCATAGAGAGAAGGTCACCTTCGTCGTTGCATTGTCGTTGTGCTGCCGCTTTAAGGACTCTTGGATCTCCGTCTTCTTTGATGCGTCTCGCTCATGAAGAAGGCGTTTGATCTCATGAGACGGGATCAGGAGATCCATTGCTTGGATCATCTACTTAGACTGCGAGAAGCACATGACTCATCTTCGCGCTCGCAATTGTCTCCTCCGACGGATCAGGCATGTGACAAGAGGTCTCTTATCTTAGAGGCTCGATCACAATCACGCTACATGAGGTATTCCTATATCTACTATGTGGTTATATAAAACGATCCAAGAAGTGTCTTAGATCATGTGATTTCATCGATTAAAATTTTTTAAATTACGCTGCACCAAGCAACTAGTACGACTAGTTACTCTTGATCGTATATGATGTGATCGTCACGCTTCCGTGATTCACTTAAGGATTCTTTCATATCCTTCAAGTGGTATCAGAGTAGGAAGTTTTGGATGCGATCCATAAACTTAGGATGACTTGGGCTCATTAGGGTTTGTGAAAATTTTATCGTATTTCATTCACGCATCCCTGATTTGTGAGTCTTTTTGGCCCTGTTTTAATTATTTAAATACAAAATTATCACTTGGATTACGTTCCTCATTAAATAAGGAAATTGTGGGATTTGAGTTTGTGTGATTTGAAATCCGATTGCTCAAGTTATGATCATTTTAATAAACATATATCCACTATTTCGGGGGTGACAAATCTTGACGTAATTAAAGAGTTAGTTACTGTTTTGAAATACCTAGAAATGCATGCAAGTCACTTGGGTTCTGTTATAAATCAAATTAGCAAACTTTGAAACTTATTTTGCATGATTTGGATTAAATTGATTGAGATATGCTAATTTTAGTAGGTGGGGTTCACTGCTGGAAATTACATTCCTAATCAAGAACCTTGTGATTGTCATTTAATAAATTAGTAAAATTAATGGTTAATTTCTTGGAATAATTATGGATAAATATTTGAGAAATATTTGATGATAATTATTTCCTTAAATGACATTGCCTTAATCAATAATTGATTAGATATGATCTAGATCACAAATTGATTACTCAATCTTCTCTCCAACAAACTTGCTTGAATAGGATTAGGATTTTATTTAGAAAATTTACTTATAATATAAATAAAAATGGGTTTGATTATTACTATATGGTATAACTTCGGTTGAAAAACCAATTATCATCTCAAGTACAAAGTGATCAGTTGACATTATGCTAACCTGAGGTGGATATGGTGTCTAGTCGGGGAGATAGCCAGCTGCTCCGTGAGCGGTCTGTCCCACTCTCGTCGGTATTGGCCTTGACAACGGGTAGAGAAGGGATAATATTTGAGGGATCATGATGTATTTTTCTAATTACTAAAATTCAAATAATACATATTTTTGAGATAATACCATTCTTTCCAGTAACAATCAAGTTTGTTGTTGATTGAATTAGATTGATAACTGATTTAGCATGATTAAATAAATTATATCCAAATTAAAATACTCTATTATGAATATTTTCCCTTGAAAGAATTAATTATGTTAATGTGATTCATGGTAATTAATTAGAATTTGAATATGAGGTGGATGATCACATAAGCGATATCCATGGTCTCCTGTCAAGGCAAAGGGTTCCGTCGCCAGGGATTGTATGTAGGAGACGTCTGTCCGAAGTGACAACTCCTGCATACAATCGCATATGACCAGGCTCTTTACTTCTCGAAAGAGTAAGGTCGTATGCGCAGTGATCCCAATATCGGGTCCTCATATTATTGGGACGATATTGGATTGCGCATAGCGAGTTCTAATCCTATTGAATTTTAGTTCTATTAACGACGGGTTAACATCATCTTAGGGGTGGTGGGCCCGGGTGTTAAAGACCGAATTGAGAAATGCAAGTTGGACTTGTAAGGCGGAATGTGTTCCCGCTTCTTTTTATTCGAGTTACATGTTCTCATATTATTGAGATGTGACAAAGATAAAGAGGAGGTCCCAGTTCTTACTAGATATATGACGGTAAGTATATCTCTTGCTTTGAAAGTGATTAAGGGAATGAACTTTCAAAGTTGAAAAGACAAGCTAATTTGATTAAAAACGCCTTAATCCAAGAATTTTAATTGAACTTATTTTTATATATTATAATATAGTGCATTCTTAATTTCAGAAAATGAAGTCCATGAACCGACTTAGCAGGCTCCTGGAGGTCAATCATTGATCAGACCAAATTGTTCGGATTGAATCCGAAATTTGGATCTTATCCTATCTACAGAGCGCATCTCTTATGTGCTATCCAAGGCCAAGTACACAAACCTGAAGACTCCGGAAGAAATTAATTTTAATGAGAAATATGATGAAGATCATATTCTGGTAAGATGTTACATTCTAGGTTCATTGTCTAATGTACTTCAGAAGCAACATGTAGAGATGGACACTTGCCATACTATTATGGTGAATCTGAAAGAAATGTTGGGTGATGTAAAGCGCACACAACGTTATAATATAATGAAAGAACTTATTCACTGCAAGATGCAGGAGGGGACCTCTATCAGAGAACATGTACTCAAAATGTTCGGTTACCTTTCTGAGCTGGAAACCCTGGGGCTGATATGGATGCAGATATGCAGACTGACTGACTTCATTCTGCTGTCGCTCCCTAAGTCTTTCAACAACTTTGTGGTCACATTTCACATGAGAAAAGTTGATTATACTAATGCTGGGCTATAGGTTGCATTAAAGTCTGTAGAAGACGTAATAAAGAAGGATAGCCCATCTAACAGTGCAATGGTTGCACAAGCCAAAGGAAAGCGCGGTTGCAAGTAAGGTTCTCGGAAGGGCCTGGCCCAGAAGAGAAAGAAGGGTCAAGGCATTAGCTTATCTTCCAATGCATCCAACTTGATAGTATAGAAGACAACCGATGTCCGTCATCATTGTAAAAAGCCGGGACACTGGAAGCGTAATTGTCCGGATTACCTGAAGTTGATCGACGAAGGTAAAGCCCTAGCAAGTATGAAATCTACTTTCATCATTGAAACTATTTTTTTCGTTAGACGAGAAGGAAGTTGAGTTATAGGTTCTGATGCTTCTATTCATGTATGCAATTTGTTGCATCTATTTCAGGAAACTAATGTCTTAGTAAAGGGGAGATATTCATCTAGAAGGGATCTAATGCAAGTGTTGCAGCAATCGCCGTCGGGACTAGCGGACTATCATTATCTAGTGGAAGAGTCCTAGTACTTAAAGAGTGTCTTTATGTGTCTGAAGTCAGAAGGAATTTATATGTATCTAAGCTTGCTAGAAGTGGATATTCATTCCTGTTATGTAATAAAATAGTCATAAATCATTATGATAAGCATATTGCGGATGGTGTTTTAACTTCTGATGGACTCTATGAATTGTGCATTGATGAAAATATCATGAATATTACTACCACTAATAAAAACCCTAAAAGATCCAGGGAGGATGGAATCATTCAAACATGATTTGGCATCAAAGTCTAGGTCATTTATATGTTGATAGCATCAATAGATTGATAAAGGATGAACCCTTAGAATTTATACAGGTTCAATCTTTGCTACCTGCGAATATTGTATTCGAGGTAAACTGACTAGGATTCCTTTTCGTAACAAGGTTACACGATGCGAAGGTATTCTTAACCTAATACATACCGATGTATGTGGTCCCTTCAATACTGTGACCTAAAATGGATGTCGATATTATTTGACGTCTTTGATGACCATTCACGATACGGGTTTATCTTCCTACTACATCATAAATTTGAAACATTTGAAAAGTTCAAAGAGTTCAAGGCTTGGGTTGAGAACCAAATCGATATGAAGATTAAAAGGATTTGATCTGACCGAGGTGACGAGTACCTCTCAGATGAATTCAAAGAATATCTTAAAGAGAATAGAATTGTATCCAATCTCACTTCTCCTGGAACCCCCCAACTTAATGGTGTTGCTGAAAGGCGCAATAGGACCATCATGGATATGGTCCGTTTAAAGATGAGAAAAGCATATTTACCACTTAGTTTCTGGGGATATGCAGTAGAGACTATAATATATATCCTAAACAAGATTCCTAGTAAGTCTATACCTATGACTCCTCATGAACTCTGATATGGATGGTCTTGGACAGTCTAAAATCTAAGATCCGGTCTTGAAGACTCCTCGATGCCCACCACAATGGGTCCTGCAAGCGTTGTATGGTGCCTCTCACGGTGCACGTCTCAAGTCTAAATAATCAACAATTCAGATTTGACTAAGTCCAAGCACAGACTATAGGTACATGCAATTTTAGTTATAGTTTTGGACCTAATATATTGAGAAAACAAATCCTAAACTAGGGCTCAATCACATAAAATAAATAAAAGAAAGGAGAAAAACTCAAAACTCATGATACAAATAAAAATAAAAGCGAGAAAATGCAAAAAATCCGACGAGGCTCCCAAGTGAGCAATCACCCAAGCACTGGACATCGTGAGGTGTGGCAGTGTCTAATGTCCTGAATTATTACAAATTAGTTTACAAAAATAAAAAGGAAACACTCTCTCACTAAATAAAATAAAAAACTTAAAGTGATTTCTCGGTCTCCTTCTTTCTCTACCTCCTTATCTTGCTCTCTACTAGTCAGCTCGAGTGCATCAACTCCTAAAAAGTCACCGTTGCCGGTCAGTACCTCACAAGGAAGATCAACAAGGAAAGAAGTGGTCAGAACAATCAAATAAATGTTAAAAATTATTAACAAAAAATAAAATAAGAACTAAGTAGAGTAATGTACAACTATGTGCTACACTCTGTTTCTCCCCGACAACGGCGCCATTTGAAAACCCAAGCTTTTCAACGGCCAGATGTACTCACAAGGCGATAATACCATCAATGTGGCGGCTACTCACGAAAGCCAGAGTAATTGAATAATTAACCCACAATCAAGGATCAAAGAAATGCAAAGTGTGCGGAGTTAAATTTATTTTATTTAACTCTACAAAATGTGTGTATAGGTGCTAATATGTAGAGTGTTAAACATTGGGAGCAATATGTGGTAGCAGGTATATTATCTATAAATAAATAATATAGGTATAGATGTACAATATTCACATTGATAATAAATAAATAAATTAATATTTTTATGGGTTTTGGTTTTTAATTTTTTGATTTTTTATTTTCTATTTATATTTTTTCTAATTTTAAATTTCTTATATGTAGATATATACAAAGCAAAGAGTAATACAATTATAAATACAATTAAAAATAACAAAAAATTGCAAAATAAAATAATTTTTGTGATTTTTATTTTTTTCTAATGTTTTTATGATTTTCAAGAATTTTTTGCTAATTTTTAGGTATTTTTAAAATAAGAAACAATAAAAAATAATGACAAAGTAAATATGCAGAATAGTTTTAGAATTTAAAATACTAAATAGAGTTAAAGTTTTCCAAAAATATAATAAAAAAATATATAAGATAAAGAAAATTCAAAGACATAAATAAATATTTTTGGATTTTCAAAGATTTTTTAATAATTTTTATAAGGATTTTGGATCTTTTTTATTTTTTGTGATTTTCTTTTTCTATTTTAAGAAGTATTGGTCTGGAGGTAAAAAGTAAAATAATAACGTAAAGCTATTTTTTCTGGAATTTTTAATTACATTTTTATAAATTTTTGGATTTTTTGAAGTAAATAAGGAATACAACGTGCTATTTTAATTTTTAATAAATAGGAGAAATGCCAGATTTGCAAAAGAAAAATTATAACGTGAAAGGTCAAGAAATCAAGCACAAAGACCTATTTTTTCATAATTATTGGAGCACGCTTGATATTTTTAGAAAATAAAACATAAAAATTAATTGAACTGTCAAGGGTATATTTGCAATTAAAATAAAAGTCTGGGTGCAAAATGCAAAGTACCCAAAAGTTTATTTGAATTTTAAATACTAAATTACAAATACAAAAACTGTAGGAATACAAATGTAAAATGACCAGCTCACGTGGGGGGCCACATGGCTGAGCTAGCAAGGACCGGAAAGTAAGTATCACTAAACTTGAGGGTCTCCTTGCAATTTTTACAAAAAATTAAACTACTTTAAATTATTACAGGACTAAAATGAAATGAAATAAAAGTGGGGTATGCATGAAATTTACCTCCTTAAAGGCACTCGATTGAGTGGTTGAGGATATTCACTTGACGCATGGTGCGCTCTCCTTGCGCGATGACGCTTCAGTTGCAATGGCTGAGATTAGATCTCCCGAGGAGATCCGATGGTGGAAGCTCACTTGATCCGACGTCTGCTGCTTGCTTGGGCATCTGGCCTTGATTGCATGTCGAAGGAGGGCTCACGAAGAAAAAACGAAGAACTTGGCCCAGGTGCTCCTTCCTCCCATCGATTCTTCGTCTCCAAGCACTGGAATGAGTCGTTGAGATGGTGGAAATGTTCCAGAGGGTGGTCCGTAGCTGTGGGGATCCTCAAAATGATCCGAGGCCCTATGATCAAGGCCCGAAGCTCTGGTGAAACTTGTAGCACCTGGAGTGAAAGTACATGGTCGATTTGGCCCTTAGAGGGCTCCGTTCAGCTCGAGACATGCGTAGAAAAAACCATGGGTCGAGGGCAAATTGGCTACCAGATTAGGTGTGGAATGGAAGTGGGATGGAGAGAAGGCATGGAGGTCTGACGAAGAGGTGGAAGGGGACCTCGATGGACCATATCCGAAGAGATCTGGGGGATCTAGGTGGTGCAACAGGTGTAGAAGTAGAGGGTTAAGGTAACGGGATGAACAATGGTGTTCGAGACAAGACAGAGCACTGTGGACAATGGCCAGAGCTTCTAGAGCTCCGACCAAGTTAAATAGACCTAATCTAACCTAAAACCATAATTAAAACAAGAAATAAAATACACAAACAAAAGATTATGACTAAATCTACCTAAGAGCAAAGAAACTCAACCTGGCCAGAGCCAAGAAGGTGGACCTTACAGCGGAGCACCGCCAGAGATGGCTGGGAACCACTCCTATGCCACCATCCTCGCTGCAAATCAGCTGGAGAGAGCACCTGTCACAAGCATCGATCCTTGTAGCACGACTTGAGGGGTCAAAGCGGAGCAAAAGGAAACCGAATTCAAAAAATGGAGAAGAGGATGGTTATATACATGCGAGTGATGGGGAGAACTTCACCTAGGGTTTACGTGATTATTGATGAGGCTCAGTCCTAGGAGAAACGTCGGCGAGGATCACAGATGAATAGTGAAGAGATCTCATAAAGGGATCGACCCTCCTCGAGCAATGTATCATGGCCTAAAAAATGGAGAAGAGAGGGATGTACTCGGTCTGACAGGGCTATGCCTGGAGTCAGAGGAGATGACTCCACGTCAACGAGAGAAAACCTCCCATTGTTCCAGCAAGGCCACAAGAAGACAAAATAGATTAAAAGAATATAAATAAATGAAAAAATAATAAATGGATTAATTAATAAAATTTTTAAAATAAAATTTGTCTATTATTTTATATAGTATTTTAATCCAATTTTTATATAATTTTATGGATTAATTTATGGTGAATTACTTTTTTAAAGGTATAAATATATATATACTTACCTATATATATGTATATGTTTATTTTGTATTTTAGATTTTATTTTTAATCTATTAATTTATATATTTATAACTTATTAAATTATACTTAAATATATTTTATTGTATTTTTCTGAGTTTATTTGTACACTCAATTAAATATAGGTATAAATTATATAGGTATTTGTATAGTATATTCATCTATGTATAGAAGTAGACTTATTTATTTTAGTGTATTTTTGGTGATTTTATTTATTATAATGATATACATGTACTATAAAGAATATTTACATAATTGTAAAAGTATAAAATAATAAAAAATATAAAGAGTAAATAAATGAATATTTTATTCCGATATATTGTACAATAGAGGTCCAAAACCTAACTATTGCATCTTAACTCTAAATTAAATGAAACCATCTTCATTAAATAGCTAATTAAAAGTTATATACAATTAAAGGTGATTTCGATGCATTTTGAGTCTATATGGAGAATATATGGGTCTAGGAAGTTTGGGTTTTGGAACTTTATTCTTAGTGTAGGATGTACACCGTGTATTATTTTTGTATGAAATAAATTTTGTATTTTTCTATGTATTTTTCTCTACAACTTTCATGTACAAAATTTCTTTATTTAAGCTATAAATAATAAACAATAAAATAGGTCCCAAAAGTGAATTATTGAAGAATAAAACGAGGGTTTTATTGTGTTTTAGCCCTTATCTCCCCTACTTTATTCCTTATCGACCCAGTCATCATGATGCCTAGGTCTCATGATTTAGGGTCATAATATACCTTTGGCATTTTATTTATTTTGATTTTCTTTTATTTATTTTTTATTTTAGCTTTAAATACATTATTTTATACAATATTTATATAATAAATAAAAGATGTTAATTTAGTAAAATAATGATATATACATGCATTTGGCTAGGGTTTAAAGGACAAAATGAAAAAAATAAAGGTGATGAAATGGAGATTCGTCGCCCCCTTCAACCTAGAGATTGTAAGTTTTTTTGTTAAAGGAATCTCTAGGATTAGAGTTTGCGATTAGCAGGAGAGTGCAATCATTTTTTCCATTGTATATTGATTCGTAAATATTATTTAAGATATTTTTAAGTTGTCTTGTATTGTGAAGTAGACTCAATGGTAAATGATTTTGAAGACCTTTGAACAATTTGAACTTTGTCTTCCATGTCTTTAATCCTTCTCTCACCGAAACCACGTTCCTTTCTATGTCTGGAAATTGTTCACGCAAGGGTTTGGGTTTTTTTTATTGACTTTTTTCTTGTTGTAATTCTTTTACTTCTATTATTTGGTCCCCAATTTTTGCTTCTTCATGCCATACTTTGGATGTCGGGTCCTTAATATAGGGTGGACCATCAGATGTTATTGTTTTTTTGGCTATTTATTTCACTGTTCATTTTTCCCTCAACCATCTCATTTTATATATTATACTTAGATATGACCATCTTAATTATATAGGGATGGTTGGCTTTATTCATTCACTCATTCACTATTCTTTATGAATTGTTTATTTGTAGTATGAGTTATTTTATCATTAATTATTTTTTGCACTATGAGGACATATCACATGTTAAGTATATGTGAAATATTGTGTATATTTCATAAAAACATTCAACATAGCTTGTTATTTATGTATTTTATTATATTATAAAATTAGAGGAAATACTTAAAACTTTTATTTTTTGGTTGAGTGGAATTAAAATCCGTTAAAAATTTGTTGATTTTTTCTAGTAAAATTCATTAAGATTCATTTTGAATATTTTGGGAAAAGTCTATATAAAATTCATTAAATTAGTTTAAATGATCATCGAAAAGTTTATAATAAAAGTTTGTATAAAAAATAAAGAGTTTTTATCAGTTGTGCTCCTTTGAGATATTGCAATATCAATTATACCCCTCTTTTTTTGGATATCAGTTCAATCCCTGACTTCTTTCCCAGTGATTACTTGTGCCTCTCAGGTTAGTAGCCATCCATCCCCAATGCAAATAGACGTTAACTTTGAGGATACAAGGAGAATTAGATTTAAAAAAAAGATTGAAATGTCTTCCTCCCACTCCTCCCCATCCCCCTCCTCCCCTCCCCATTCTCCTCCTCCCTAATATGCCCTTCCTCCTTCTCCACCTCTCCTCATCCTCTTCCGCCCCCTGCTCCTTCTTACACCCCTACTTCTCATATGCCCCATGCTCCTCCCTCGCAACCCCTCCTCCTCCTCCTCCTCAGTCCCCTGCTCCTCCTCTACCCCCTCCTTCTCTGCCCCTCCTCCTCCCTCCCGTTCCTTCCTCATGCCTCCTCCTCCTCCTCCACCCCTACTCCTCCCTCGCGCCCCATCCTCCTCCTCTACCCCTGCTCCTCTATTGTCCCCTCCTTCCTTTCCCCCTCCTCCTCCTCCTCCTCCTTTGCCCTCCTCCTCTACTGCCCCCTCCTTCCCCGTTCCTAAAATTAATTAATTAACTTACTAATTATACAAGAAATTAGGGTTAAAATCTATGAATAAATAAACCCTAATTTTCGCTAATCTTGAGATTAATATTTTATGTACAAAAACTCTCCATTTTACTTTTATTATCTTTGAGATGTCTACTGACATGGAATAAAGAAACAAACTCCAAAAAAAAGCAAAACATAAAGAAAATAAAAGATTGCGAACCTATGTATTTTGTAAATATAGTATATTTTTTTATAGTCTTCTTATCTATAAAAATCCCAAAAATTATATTAATATTGTATATAAATTAATGCACTAATTAGAACCTAATTAAAATACAAAAAATTACAAAACATGTAAAAAGAGGTATCAATTGCCTTCACAAAAATATATTTTTGTACAAATTACTTCTTTTGGTTTTGGGTCCTTCATGAAAGTTGTAGATCTTATTAAGATCGTCAACTTTCATGTTAACCACTTTTTCATTTTACTTATCTTTCTATTTTACTTCTTATTTTTTATTATCATATTTGGTCAATTATTTGGTCAACACTCGCATCCACTTGGTAGCTGTTCATTGGCCCAGCTCTTATAATAGGTCAAACTCGCCCCTAGAATGGTCCACGCTCTTTGTCTCATAGTACTCCCATTCTGGGCTATTGGATCGATCTCGATCCAATGACCACGATCCATCCCCACTTCACACATTTTAGAGGAACCCATTAAGGACTGGAATTGGGATACTTCAAGTCGTCTTGACTTAGTTCTTTAGGTTCCACGAGTCTATGTTCATGAGTCAATTCATTGTGTCTAACTAGAACCCTTCATATCATCCATCAGACTCTTGAGATAGTGGCTTGACTAGACACCTCGCACTT
Source organism: Ottelia alismoides (assembly GCA_037367405.1). Classification (NCBI taxonomy): domain Eukaryota; kingdom Viridiplantae; phylum Streptophyta; class Magnoliopsida; order Alismatales; family Hydrocharitaceae; genus Ottelia; species Ottelia alismoides. Next base: position 158,893 of record JAZKJV010000649.1, on the reverse strand, counting down.
GACACTTAGCTCAACTCATATGGATTGTTGAAAAATCTTAGTGTCTAAGTTAGGATGATGCTAGACCGCTTTGTTAAGGGTGGATCAGGAACCATTCTTGAGGATTACCAAAACGGATATTCTAACCCACTTCTTCTGGTAGACATGATATCTAAATATTCAAGACTGGATTGAGACAATGCTTTGGATGAGGGATGGTCTGTTGGTGCAACTTTTTCCAAGACCCCAAAACATGGGTGGACCGAAAGACTCTAGATCCATCGGGGCACAAGCAAGAATGAAGATCAATGCAAAGTCAAAGAAAAATCCAAAGAAGAAGCTTACACCAAAAAAAATCTACAAAAATTTGAGCTTCCAGAAAAAGCCCGCTTCTTGGTGAAGACTCGATTGCCATGACCGTGCTTCAGAAGGGAATGAAGACTACACTGGTCCATTCCCAATTCTTTTTCCATTCTTTTATCTTCTCCCCATTTCGATTGTAAAGACCAATGGGACCTGCCCTTAGAAGGAAATATTTGTCTCCACGAGGACGAGCTACCGGAAGAGTAGACTCTTTTATGGTTCGACGGTTTTTCTAGGAAGAGTTGAATAATTCACCCACATGGACATGCCATTTCAAAGTAGCAAGAATATGCAACTGAGAGGGTCGCTTTGACCTGACTGTGAATAGAACTAGATAATAGGATTATTATGGAACCGAAGGGCTGTTGTGTCACACTTCCTAACCTCGATGTGGCTCCGAACAAACCAAGAATCCAAAGGTCTTAATCGAGCTCCAAACTTTTATATCAATAAGACAACTTTAAGAATAAAAAATTATTCCAAGTTCTTTATTTTTCTTTTCTTTCTTTTCTTTTTCTACACTTATATATAAGTGTTTGCTAGGGACTATTAAAGGCAAGTATAGGGGTGATGAATACTCATTTCATCACCTTTATTCTTTCATTTTGGCCTTAAATACCTAGATAAATGCATGTATATAATAATAATTTGAGAAAATAAACATTCAATAATTCACAATTAATAATTTACAAATATTTTATAAAAGACTGTACAAAATACTATATTATTGCCAAAATAAAAGAATAAAGGAAAGAAAAGAAAAATAATGAAGTGTCAAAGACACTGAGTGACCCTAAACCCTAAAACTCCGTCATCATGATGACTTGGTCAATAAGGAATAAAGTAGGGGGAGATATATAAGTAGTTGTACAAATAATACAACTCAAAAATCCTAGATTCATAGGCCAATAATTATAGTTTGGGACCTATTTTATTTTCCCATTTTTACCTCAAATAATAAAACGCTCAATATGAATATTGTATAAAAAATACAAAGAAAATACAAAATGCATTTCAATAAAAAGTAATGTACACTGTACCCGAGATAAACAAAATAAAAAGCTACAAAGAAAACTTTGCAGACATGTATCTTATCCATACAGATTCAAAATTGACCAAACTCACCTTTATTGTTCATAAAATTTCATCTATTTAGTGAAGGTGATTTCATTCAATTTGGAGTTAAGGTGCAAAAGTTAGGTTTTGTGCCCCCATTGTGCAATATACATGTATATTATATTCAATATATTTATTATTTATATTTTCACCTTCTTTTGTTTTATAAATTTATGAATATTATTTAAAACACATGTACATAAATAAACTAAAATAAAAACATTAAAAAATTAAATAAAATAAATAATTTAACATATAGAGATGTATACCTATATATACCTATAAGATATATGTACATAATTAATTAAGTGTACAAATAAACTCAAAAAAATGTAATAAAAATACCCAAATATGTAATTAAATAAATAAAAAATATTTAGAATACCTATATATAGTTATAAAATATAAAATACAAATTTAAAATAAAATATAGAAAATACATGTATATTATCCTATATATGTACAAACAAATATTAACATACAATTACTTAACTTGTAAAAATAAATAGTACTCAGAATTAAATACTACATTATACAATAATTTTTTTATGTTTTCATTAAAAATTAATAAAATCATTTATTAATTTTAATTGAGTTTACAATTCTTATTCTCCATTATTTTCCTACTTGGTCCACGTGGACCAACCAGGACCTTTCATTTGTTGACTCCGATCAAATGTACATACTCCTCCAGCTGACCTGTCAGAACCTCTGACACCCCTTCTTTGCCATTTTTGCACGCCTCCACTCTCAACCATTCTTCTCAAGACCACCCCCATCATGTAGCCTATTCAATCCTCTCCCTTGCTCATGCTGGAATCCTCACCAACCTCCATCGGGTTGTATGCCACCTCCTTCCCAAAATTCATCAGACCTCTATCTATAAATAAAGAGGCTCGACTTCCTTTTGCTTTTTGATCTCTCTTCAGCCATCTAGAACCCTTAGGACATCTCCGTCGAGTCCCTGATGACAAAAGGAAGAATTCCAACCCTTTGTGGCATGGCTAAGGTAGAGACGAGTCATATCAGGTTCACCGGACCTCCCCTCCGACGAGCTTCACCTGCTCCGAGCTCTAGAGCTCGTCAAGTAGCTAGGTACATGTATTCCTCTCGCATTTCATTCCCTTAGCGTAGATTAGGTTTTAATTCTATCTTTTAATCGCACATTTAGTGTAAGTTTAGAAAATAAAATCACCAGAGCTTCCAACACTGGCACCAAATTCACTGTAACCCTTGGCTGCTCCGACCCCCTGTCACCTCCATCTTACTCCTCATCACCTTCTCCATCATATCATCCTGTTTCCCCCGTGATTCCTGTATGGAATCATGCGCCTTCTCCATCATAGCACCATGTTCCCCTCGTGATTCCTGTATGGAATCGCACCGCCAGAGCTCCCTCCGTCGCCTTCGCCAGAGCTCCTATCTTCTTGCTCATCCCTTGCTTTTGCAGCTTCAATAGAGGGTTGAGGGGATAGCCCTCGACCCCTTAATCTTTTGGTGCAGGACAACGATAGCCAAAGCCACATGGAGCTCGAAGCCAAGCTCTGAACATGATCTCTAGGTCAATCGACTTCCGGGCTTCTCCGACAAGCCCCGTACTTCGCGGAGGTGCCAGCAGGATGCACAAGAACCTTAGGTAAGAGGAGAGCCTTTTAGACAAGGAGGAGTCCAGAAGCATACTGGAGCAAAAGACCAAACTCGCCGGTAGTGAGTTCTTCTGAGTTCTTGCAGCCTTCCTCCCGATCTTTTGATCCGAGGCGCAACCGAGATCTAATTTGAGCCGTTGAGATTATTCGAAGCGTCGCCTTCCCAGGATCGCCAGATCTGCCACGTGGATCGTTCTCCATTGTTCGATGGCGCCAGTTTAAAGGGGTAAATTAATAAGTAACCCTCACCTTTTTGTAATTTTAATATTTGGTCCTGTAAATATTTTATTTCATTATAAATTTTGTGTAAAGGTTGCAACTGGGCCCTTAAAATTACTGTATATTGCATATAGGTCAGTTCCACATCGACTCACATGGCGCCACATATGAGTTGGTAATTTTGCATCCAAGCCCTTCCGTCTTTGGTTATTTAGGTTTAATATTTTAATTTTGTAAATTAATTGAAAACTTTGGGATATTTTGCATGCGTACCCTCGTGAATTATTTACATTGAAATATACCACTACTAGTTCTGTATAATTAATTTTATGCATTTCTTTTTGTATTAAATAGCTCTATTGTATTATAAATTGTGAAAAAATTACTGAATGTGCTTTAAATGATTATTATTCACGCTACAATTTTTATTTGTCATTTCCTTGCATTTTCATTTTATTAAAAATCCTTTTGTTGCTATTTATCCCCTGTATAGATATAAAAATACAGAAATTTTTTTTTGAACAAATCTTAGAAAATAATATATAACTATATAATATAGTTACAAACCAAAAATCACAAAAACTAGCAAAAAAATCCTAAAAAGTGCAAATCCTCTCTAACCATAAAAAATATAAAAAATTTCAAAATACAAAAATACCTTTCTATTGTATATTTTTATATATACTTATTACTATATATTAAAATTAGTTTTGAGAAATTTTGGACCCATTTTACATCTTTAAATCCCAAATCGGTTTGGCCTATTTATTAACTCCCTGATTAGGAGTATTTCTGAATTTAAAAATACCTTAAAATTAGTAAAAATTCTCCAAAAAATATACAAAGATAAAACAATTTATTTGATATTTTTTTAATATTATTAGCTATATTCATAAATAGAAAAGCCTATATAGCCTTATACTTATATATATATATATTTATACTTATTAATATTAGTATAATTTTTATTATTACTTAAAAATAATTTAGTTCCTTTCAAAAATAAAAAGGACTACTCTTACTTGTATTTTCTGATTTTCATATATTTATTATACATATTATTTATTAGATATAAAATACATATTACATTATATATATGTATATATACACATACTACTTATTACATAATTAAAATAAAAATGAATTATAAAAATAAAAATATAAAAAGAAAGTAAAAATTATAAAATTAAAAACCATATATATAATTAAAAATATATAAAAATTAAAAATAATGAAAAACCCCTAAAAATTATAAAACCCAAAAAATACAAAAAATAGTTGTTGTTTCTTCTTGTATATAATAATTATTTGCCTATCTCTTGTAGCTCTTTATGGTTCGACAACCAGAATACTTGTACCCTATACATATTTCTATCTGGTTATAATTAATTTTGACCCGCTCCATACTTCATTGTTTGGTTATCCTACCGTGGGTTGATTGTTGATCTAACCGGAGTCTCGTGTCCGATTGCCTCTGCGACATTTTTTGGCCTCACCTTGTGAGACCACAATAGATCGGCTCGTATTCTTCTAGTTGATCAAATGGCGTTGTGCCAGTGAGCAACACATAAGATTGGTTTATTGTACATATTTATCTGCATCATTATTCGCTTTTTATTTCTTTGTATAAATAATTGTTTGATCTACTCTTGACATATCTCTCTGTTGAATTTCTTACAAGGGACCCCGTGGCAAATGTGATTTCTTAGGAAGCTGATGCACCCAAGCTGTGAGGATATCAACCATTTCTTCATAGGTTGATTGAAGAGAGTAAGAGAGAGAGAGAGAGAAGAGCATGGAATTTTTCTTAGATGTTTCTATTTGTGAGACATTGTTCATTTTATTTTATTCTTAATTATTAATTTGTAATAATTCATGACTCGGACACTTGGGCACTACTCTACGAGGTCCAATGCCCGAGTGTCTATTCTCCTAGGGCCCTCATCGATTTTTCGCTATTTTCACCGCTTTTCTTTTTTATTTGTTTCTCGCGTTTTGAGTTTTCTGCCTTCTTTTTATTTTGTTTTCTGCGATTGGGCTCCTAGATTTCAGATTACTTGAATCAGTAATTAGGTCCAAAGATTAATTAAAATCATGTGCCTACAGTTCTCTACGCTTAGATTAAATCAAATTTAAAATTTTAGTTATTTGGAATTGAAGACTGAGCGTCGTGAGAGGCTCCATACAACGCTAGCAGGATCTGCTGTGGCAGACATCGAGGGGTATCCAAGATTGGAAGGGTTTCTTTTCTAGATAATTTTCATTTAATTCCTCACATCCAATATTAATTTCTATTTAGGGTGATTTCACCATTTTTGCATATTGTACATGTAGCGTAAATATGTCAATACTGTTCTGCAACCCGCATAAAGAGAGCTGGGAAGCGCTGTAAGTCCTTTTAACTTTACATGCATCATTCGATACTAAGATGAGATTTCCACCTTAATGTCAACTTGCATGGCTTTTGCGACTCCTCTCCTAGTTTTGTATCATTTATGATACAAAAATAAAATACAAAAAAAATCATTAAGTGAAAGTAAAAAATTAAAACAAGGGGACTGTTTAATAAATTTTGACCTAATCAAAATTCGTAACAAACATCCATTGTTTGAGGTTTATAATGCCCACATTATTTTTAGGTACATTCCAGATTGAGTGAGGCGCGACCCATAGGAATTAGTGCCCAAATCTCGATCTGTGGCTGCCTTGGTAATCACCTAGGACGACATAGTATTGGCATTTCTATTATATGTAGACAAGTAGGGCCTTATTGATGACGATGTTCCAGCATTGTGTGGAGCATCCGACTTGGTCTAAAGTACTGAGATTAGGCGACACCCTCATGGGTATGTATGTCTCATCGCCCTACAGACGAGTACCTCACTTGTGGGGGAAGTATCGATTTCGCCTATTGGCTTCCTTTCTCAAAGGCTCAAAATTCCTAAGGTTATTTCTAGGATAAACTAGAGCAAAGTACCTACAAAAGGAACTGAAATTATTATTTTTGGAGTTTTCTATTATTTCGTATGATTTTTTATAAGCTTTTAAGTGTTTTGTAAAATTTTAGGTTTTTATAGGGTATTTTTCAACAAAGATTATATTGAAGATAAAGGGCAATAAAAGGTAACTACATGAATTTTTGTGGAGTTTTTAAATGGTTTTTCGAATTTTTATGTATTTTTCAAAACAATTAAGGATTATTTAGGGTGTTTTTGAATTTTTAATAATAGTTAAAAGCATGAAAATCAACAAGCAAAAATCATCACAAATAATACATGCTAGTAGGAGTCACAAACAATTTTTAAGTAATTTTTGGAGTTATTTTGATATTTATTGCAATAAATAAAATACAAGTAGTTAAAAGTAGATTACATGTACCAATTTGCAATTATATTAAGTTCTGGGGCTTAACAAATAACAAAGCTTAAAACTCTGGTGGCCATGTGCAATTTCTCCATGATAGTCACACACGACTTGTTTACCAGGCATGCATGGGTATAATTGCAATTTCCTAAAACATATCATTCATGACTTAACACGCTCAAAGTTTAGGGGGGAACATGCAAATACACCAAAAACTACGTAAAGGCACACATGACTACAATTCAAGTGGACTGAAATGCAAACATGAAAACTATAGGGTCCTTACTGCATATGTTTTTAACTACACATTATACTTATTGGACTAAAATGAAATAAAAAGACATACAGGGAAAAAGGGAAATATACCCTTGAGGGCACATGCTTTGCGCGTGGGAGGTCTAACGGCTCTGACGGGCTCATAGAAAAGGATATGACTGCCAGAGGATATCAGAGATGTACGGCTCAGATCTGACACGTCAGGGTCTGATCAAACGTGCTGTAGGGCTACTCTAACGTGCGACGCATATGAAGTGGGAACCTGATTGGACCGTTATTAGTTAGTGATGAATCCATGATTCTCACTCTTTATTCTTTTATTTTAGCTCTTCTTCTTGGCAAAATACCCTATAAACACCTGTAAATATAATAATTTAGCTTTCTGCATGCTTTTGTTAATATTGCATATTAGCATGCATTTTTGTCAAAAAATAAAAGAATAAAGGAAAAGAAAAAGAATGATGTATTTGACCTAATCGCAAACAAAATAAATAGAGAGAGAGATAGGGTCTACTATGTATTGTATATGTCACCTATACTTGTACATATCATTTATTTATTTTTGATAAAACAAAAATTGTTTTATTCTTTTACACTCTTATACATAGTGTTAATAATATTATAAAAATAAAATTAAAATCATAAAAATAAAATAAAAATAAAAACAAAACCACAAAACCCTTGTATAAAAGACACATGTACATATCACATCCACTATTTATTATATACCCTTAATAATTTGCAAAAATAAAATAAAAATCATTTTATACTCCTAAAATCATGTTATAAATAAATAAAATACAAAATAAAGGTATTTGTGTAAAAATAACAAAAATAAAAATACTTGTACATAATACATATGTACAATGTACATGTATATAATAGCATATACTATATATACATTATTTTAATTTTTAGAAAAATAATTGAAAATCATAGGAAAATAATAAACATTTTTATTTTATACGCTTTTTATTTTGAATTCATTTGCTATTTTTATTTGAATTTTCATATATTTTGTATATCCTGATTTTCCTATTGGTTCAGTTAGGAATGTTGACCTCGATCAACGTCCCCTTCTAGCCTGGGTCCTGTCGAACCCCTCTTGCAGGAGTCGCTTCTCCGCTTTTTCTTTCCTGACTCTAGCCTCCTCTTGCCTTGATATTCGGACCCGAGAATCCTCATACATCCGAGATTCTCGAGGATCCCTAGGATCACCCGGATCCCCTTAGGGTTGTGCTCCTCTTGCCGATCTTTCCAGACCCATAGAGAACCCTATGAAGCCGCTCCGCTAGCATCTCAGCTCGTTCCTCACCATCCTTTCAAACCCTAGCCACCTCCATCTGAGTGACAGCTTCCTGGAGCAACCTTCGGAGCTCGGATTGATGTTGACGCAACTCAAGCTACATGGTTGGACCTCCGTCGCGTTCGGCCTCCTTGGCCAGTCGCAACCCAGTTGAGGCCATCTCCTCAATGCTCGCCTTCACCTGAAGCTCAGGAGTTGATCCGAATTTTCAAATATAGCTTGCAACCCCCTCTTTTCTCGGTTTAATTCGATTTCTACATTTTGCTCCGCCGCCGGTTCCCTTGCTCTGACCAGCTGGTCAGAGCCTTGTTCCACTCACTCACCTATTCCGATCGATGTTTCATCTCGCCCTCCATCTTCCCACACAACCTGATCATCCTGAATCTTGCTCACCAGAGAAAGATTAGGCATGGTATCCATCTCCTACATTCGCAGGAGACCCAAAGCTCATTCCCTATCGCTTCCCTTATCCCCGTATGCAATAAACGATCGCCGCAACTTCGCCATCGAGGGTTGTACCCTTTGTAGGTGTTCACATGTGCAGGAGAACCGTTTGGGCCCCGGCTTCTCGGACGGAGCAGATCCAGGTGAGTAGCCACTGCTACGCTCATCCGACCATCGTCATCTTCATCGGAGCTTCTCGACGCGTAGTGCTTCGACAAAGCTGCTGGAGCTTCCAGATCTTTCATCAGGTCGGCAGATCTCCTCCCCCGCTCGATCGAATTTCTCCCAGGAGGAGTTCTTGCAGACTCACTCCCCGTCGTTGGCTGATACCCCTCCTTCAGGTTCCATTGTAGCCACCCAACAGAGCAGCCTTTCAACTGTTAGATATGACACCCTCTGATGCATCTGACCCACATGTTCCAGAGGATCTCTGCACCGTCAGATCAGCAACATGATGCAATCAGCACCGCACGTCAGAGCTGCCCTCCGCATGCGCCAAATGCCCCTCGGGGTATATTACCTTTTTACCCCTGCATGTTTTTGTTTTCATATTTAGTACATTAAATAAATATTTTAGTTCAGCACATTTACAGTTTGAACCTCTAGTTTTTAGCTATTAGCATTTAGTCCCTCCTAGTCTGTAGCACGTGCATGATCACATGGGTTTTGGGTTATTTTCACATTTTGCCTAGAACTTTTACATTGTTACTGAATGGATGTTTATCTTTGAAAATTACATTTAGACCCCTGTGCGTTCAGAAATGAGCATGTGCATGAATTGAGTGGGATTTTTGTAGTGTTGACCCTGAACTTTTATATTGTGTTATTTTTTGGTCTGTGAACTTAACATATTTGTAAATTGGTCCTTGTGAGTTATGCCTAATTACGTGTCTTTTATTGGATTAATAAATAGCAAGTTAATTCGAAAAATCCCCTAAAAATTACCATTAACTCCTGTTGGTGTGTAATATTTTCTATGAATTTATTGGATTAATTGGTTTGCATTTTTTATTTTTAACAAATAAAAAACCCCTAAAAAGTGTCAGTCTAGATTAGAAAAATCATAAAAATTCTAAAATTATTTCAAAAATTCTAAAAAACATTTCTGTGCTGCCTTTTTGAGTGTTTTATTTACAATATTAATTTCGTTTGAAAAAAACTTCATAAAAATCCTAAAAATTGCAAAACACCTAAAATCTTATAAAAATCGTATAAAATCATATAAAATCATAAAAAATCCAAAAAATCCATTTTTAGTTCCTGTTTATTGGTTTTAATCCTGTTTTATCATAAAATTGCTACCCGGGTTTTTAAGGTATTTTAAATATTTTTAACTTGCAATTTAGTCATGACTATGCACTGTTTGCATTTTTGATCACTTTCCGATTTTTATAAAATTATAAAAACATTTGCAAAATCCCAGAAAATTACCAAAACATTTTAAAACCTCTGAAATTCAAAAATATTTTTATCTTATTTTTTGAGCATTTTTAGCCTTAAAGAAAAATACAAAAAAATTGTTGTGTTCCTTTTGCTTGTTTTTGTTGATTTCGTGTCCTTATTAAAATGAAAAATTTGCAAAATTAAAAACCACTAAAAATTGTTTTATTTTGAGAAAATCTCTATTCGTAGGATTTTCGTGCGCTCCTTGTGTTCGACCCTGGTGGCTATACCCGGTAAATAAAAATAGTGAACCGCTTACATTTCATGTTTGTTTGATTTATTTTGAGTGGTTTATTCTTCTTAATTGAGCCCATCCGATTGATTGGGGTCGCAACGACCTTGGATATTACTTGATACTTAACCCTGATCGATTGGTAGCCCGTCAGAATGGCGTTGTTGCAGGGGAGCACAACTTAGTAGTTATTTTTTCACTCTTGTTCATTTTTGTCTCTATTTGATATAACTAATTTCTGACACTCTTTTGTTTCACTTTTTGTGCGAGGAACTGCCTAAGGATGCCTCAGGTTTCTTTTGGAGGAGACCGCACCTGAGGAGGAGCAGAGGAGCAGGAGAAAGTAGTTATATTTCATAGATTAGTTTATTTTTGCGGATCTATATTATTATTGTAATAACTAGACTCTTGGACTCTTGGGTGGACACTTAGACATTTCGGGGTCTGTTTCACCGAGTACCGGTGTACTCGGGTACTTCACCACGATTGTCATGTTTTGTTTTATCCCCTTTTATTTTCTTTTTGATTCTAAAGGATTTAGCCCCTAGACTTAGAATTTTTGTTGATTATGACGTAATTAGCTAAGGCCCCACACCTAATTGCTTATCTATTCCTATAGATTGTAGTTAGAGTTAGCTAAAAATAAAATTAACAAAGTTAACATATTGGGATTAGAGTCCACGTTCTAATAGAGGTCATATACAACGCTGACATGACCCATTGTGGTGGGCACCGATTGGCATCGGAGACCGGACTCCTAACTTTATTCCCGATAGTTAGCTATTTGTGCTTCACGATTAATAGAAATTGCTCGTCTAAAGTCAATTTCCTCGTTACATCATATAGGTAGTTTTATTTTCGTCTTTGCTTTTATGCGTTGATCACCCTGCATGTAGAGTGCTGGAGTCAGGTACACATTTCTATCTCTGCATGCATCATAGTGATTGATTGCGTATCAGCTTTTTCGACTTCCTACCCTTGTTTTATTAGACTTAAAATAACCAAGGAAATCGAAAATTTTGTTAGGCATTATTTTTGTTTCAGAAAATACCTAAAAAGTGAAAACAAATTAAAATTGGGACTGCTAATGCAAACTTGACCCTAAAATACACTTCACTCAAAACTCTTGTTTTGGGGAGAGTCACCCTCATTGATTGATTTATCTACAACGAGAGAGTGACCCACACACTAGGCTAGAGCCACATACGAACTCGTTTCAGACTACTGGGCTTGTAGCTAATTGTTCTCCAGAGAGGATTTCACCGGATAGCTAGTAATCAGTCCAGGACTTCCTTCGCAGATTGGGCAGATCAGGTAGCCAGTAAACAGTCCGCACCCATACTGGGTTGGAAAAAATAGTTGTGAGATTCGGGCCAGTCTCCTGGGAGAATTGGATTCCCAACAGCTCGCTTAATTGCTCTGATATCTTGATTTGTCACCTAAATAAAATTTGACCAGATTAACGATCGATCTTTCACGGTCATCAGCTCGAGTGTTGAGTAGGTGGAAAAGGGGTTTGTCTTTTCATCTTGTTTGCATCCAGATCTCATCTTCATAAATCCCCACTTCACGATGATGAGAAGGAGATCCCTTAGGCTGCCTTTGATATCACCGCTTTCGAGCACTCCATTCCATTCATCTAGGACAGCTTCAGAGAGCCTAGACCCGCTCTCTAAACCTGAGTTCGCTACCACTCTGTTCCCCCTCGACCACCCTTCTTCTAGTCTTGAGGTTCCATAACAGAGGCCAACACAGTTATATGTCCATTTAACGGCATCAGAGTTGGGGTCTTTTGCCTTTGTAGAGACCCGAGAGATGGCCAGCAGTAAGGGACACACCGATAAGCAGCCGTAGGGATCCACATATGTACTTGACCAAGCCACCATTAGCAACACACTCTTAGCCTCCTTGGAGACCATGCAAGGCCAGATTAGAGACCAAGGAGCATTTATGATAGAGGTGCGATGAGAGCTGACAAAGATAAGAGCCAACAGAGGAGAGTAGTGAGACCATCCGGTAGAGAGATTCCAACAGCTGGAGGAGGAGATAGATGACCCGAGGAGCCACATGAGCCAACCAAACAGCCACGGACGATGATACAGTTGCACAACCCTGGTGCAACTCTCTCCCACCATTGGATTTAACTTCCGAAGATCCTGGGCGATTTCGAGCTTCGTCCCCAGACCATTCAATTACAACCTAAGTTCCATGGGCTAGCCACCGAAGAGGCATACCTCCATCTCCAAGAGTTCAAGATATTATGTAGCACTGCCCACAATAGATTCGTGGACGAGGAAACGATCATGACGATCACCTTCCCATTCTAGTTAGTTGACAGAGCAGCCTATTGGCTGAAGCATTTGGAGAGGTATGTCACCACTTGGGAGCAGGTCCGGACCGAGTACTTGAACAAGTACTATCCACTCGACCGGACTAATGCAACACGAGCCATGATCACCAACTTCACCATGATCCCAAATGAGCACTTTCACGAGGCTTAGGACCGATTCAGAGAGCTCATCGACTGGTGTCCCCATTACGAGATGTCCAAGCCCAACCTAGTCCAGAGTTTCTTTTGTTAGCTGACACCGGAGCTGTAGAGGCTAGTGAATACCTCATGTGGAGGGTCGTACTTTGCCAAGGACGAGGATCAAGTATGGGCCATCTACGAGGAGATGGAAGAGAACTATACAGTGATGTCTGATGAATCCTCATTCATCACTCTTTATTCTTTTATTTTAGCTAAAAATCTTTGCAAAACACCATGTATATGTTTGTAAATAGAATAAATTACCATTAGGCATGCTTTGTGTAAATAGTAATAATTAGCATGTTTTTGTGCAAAAATAAAAGAATAAAGAAATAAAGAAAAAGAGGGAAATATTTAGAATAAATATTGAGTGACCCGAACCCAAGGGAGGGCCAATCATTGGCTTGACCGCAAAATAAAATAAGTAGAGAGAGATAGGGCAATTCAACCTTGTACAAAACTCCCCCTCTTATGTATATACTTTATCTTATTAAAATAAAATAAAAATAAAAATAGTTTTTTATTATTTTTTATATACTTATAAAAATAAAATAAAAATGAGAAAAATAAAATAAAAACAAAAAGAAAATAATTTCTCTCTCTTCATTGTATATATACCATGTATAGAAGAATAAAAGACATATTTATTTTACCCTTGTAAATAAATAATAAAAAAATAAAAATTATTTTTATCTCAAAATTTATGTTGTAAATAAATAAAATATAAAATTGGGATAATTTTACAAAAATAAAAAAATAAAAATAAAAAATACATAGGTATTTATACCTGTATATAATATAATATTATGTATATACATAATTTATTTTTCAAAAAAATATAAAAATCACTAAAAAATACTTTGAAAAATAATACACATTTTTTATTTTATACATATTTTTAAATAAAGTCATTTACTATTTTTAATTTAATTACTAAATAATTATGAAATGGCTAATTGTCATTGGTCCACGGGGGATGTTGACCCCCGGTCAACTCGCCCCCCTGGACCACATCCCTCGCGGATATTCGCGCCAACCTGATTTCTCCAAATTTTCGTGCCTCGATCCGCCTCCCATTTTCTTAAACCTCGGGCTCCAATTGCCAGGCTAAGATCCATGACGCACGCCCGATCTTTGTTCTAGGGGTCCGTGCACCGATTTGCTCACCCGATCTCCCTCTTTCTCGGACCCATGCAGTATAAAACCTCACCTGGAGCCACAATTTCAAGCATCTTTGGCCTTCCCACTCGCCTTCGATGAACTCCTCCCCTTTGTCTGAGTGACAACTAACGCTAGTGAGAGTCGCAGTGAAGGACGAGCAGTTGGGAACCTCTGATCCGATGAACTTTCATCGTACTCTGCCGCTGGCGAGCCCGAGCCTCTGGAGGCGTCGTTCCATCGAGGCGAAGACCCCAGGAGGTCCAACACCTCCAGCCCAGACGACTTCGACCGCCAGGTAGCTTAGATCTTCAGTAGGTAGCCGTAGATTTTGATTTTTACTTTTCCGACCTCCGCCGTTCGCCGCCCTTTTCCCAATGCTCCGTTCACCCATTTGCCCATCCGACCGCCCCTACACCTCCACGAGACCTCTCTACATCTTCTCCGCCCCTTCGCTCCCCCTCGTTCGTCCCGGAACAGGGATTTAGGATCTCCTCCTCCGCCGCCCGCCGGAGACCCCTCGTAGTGCCTCACCCGATCACCCTCTTCGCCCGCTAATAGGTTGAGGCACTTTGCCCTCGACCCCTCTTTCTTCCTGTGCAGGTTACAAGGCTCATGAGCCTCATCTGGAGGCTCGACCATCAGAGCACAACAGCTCCAGTTCGTTCACGTCGCCGGAGCTCCTTCGATGCTCCCGGCCTCATTGGAGCTACCCACCAGCTGCGGACGATCGAGGCCCTTCTTTTCCCCATCTCAGCAGCACCGGAGGAAGTCCCTAGCGCGCACATTAGCCCGACAAAAGTCGTCGGCGACTTGTTCTTCCTGAACCCTCCTCCGCCGTTCGATCGAGTCTCATCCTCCAGGTCTATCCGAGCCGTTCATCTATGGAGAGCTAGCAGCCGTCCGATCATCTGAGGAGCTCATCCAGAGCGTCCATCGTCGAAGGGGCATCCACCATCCTCAACCGTAAGATCACATGTGGATTCCTTTCAGCTGTCAGATCATAATAAAGGGATAAATATCACTTAGGACCTCCTTAGTTTTGCATTTACGTTTGAGTCCTGTAAATATTTTATGTAGTTGTTTTTATTTTGGGTAAATTGCATGTAGGACCTCGGACTTCTAATATTTGTGATTTAGTCCCTGTGTATGTAGAGCACGTGCATCAGCACGTGATTTGTGGAACATTTGCATATTTTGTCCTAGAATTCCATGCTGTTATGGTTTACATCTTTTTAAATAGGAATGACATTTTAGTCCCTGAATCATGTGCGTGCCTCGTGCCCTTCTATGATTTTTGCAACTTTGGCCCCGGGTTTTTAACACGTGTTATCAGTTGGCCTTGGAAGTTATTTTCTTTGCACTTTGGTCCCTGTGTGCTGTGCCCTTTATATTGGTTGAATAAAATATCAAATTAACTCCAAATTTAGTTCAATTAGGATACGTGGCCCATGCCACTGTGTAAACATTTCACTAATTTTTAAGGACATTTTTGAGTTGTTTTTTCTATTTTTAAATTCAAAAACCTCTATTTTTGCTACTGTCTGAATTATAAAATCCATTAAATATATTAAAACCCCCCAAAAATTCTAAAAAAATTAACTAATGTTTGTTTTAGTGTTTACTTGCTTCAGTCTATTTTTTTTGATTTGGATGTATAAAACACCAAAAAATTAAAAAACCCTAAAAACCTTATAAAAATCATTAAAAATTCTAAAAAAAATTAAGAAATGCAATTTCTTTTCCTTTAGATGAGTTTTTTTAGTTTTCATAAAAATTGTCTCCAAATTTTTAGAGGCTAATTGTATATTTTTAATTAGCCTTTCAATTCTGGCTGCACATTGATTTCCATTTTCTGCCTTATTTCATTTTTATAAAATCAACCAAAAATTATAAAATTATGAGAAAATTACCAAAAACACTTAAAAATCTATAAAACTCAAAAATATTTTTATTGTAATTTTCTGATTTGATTTGATGTATTGAATAATTCTTGGATTGTGCTCTTTTTAGCCTTTGTTCATATTTCCTTTATAATTAAAAATACAAAAAAATTTAAAATTCCATAAAAACCACCAAAAATATTTTCTTTATTTTATTTGATTTTCTGACTATTTCGCAGGCCTTTTTAGCCAATCCGTTCTCCTTGTGTCCGACCCTGGTCGCTATACCAGGTTAAATAAATAGCGAGACTGCTATTCGATATTTTTGACTGTTTGATTTATTTGGTGGTCTATATTTTTCTTGTTGATCGATCTCCGAGATTCGGGTCGACACGACCCCTGATAATTTTTACCTTTACCCGGATCTCTTGTGAGATTTCGGTCATCAGAATGGCGCCGTTGCCGAGGAGAACATCTTAGTAGTCGTTTTTTTTTCAATTTTTAGTTTCGCAGCTTTTTATTTTTATTTTATTTTCTTTTATTTTTGTTTTCTTTTATTTTATTTTTGTTTGTTTTTATTTTATTTATTTTTATTTTTATTTTTGCATTTTCTTTTATTTTCCTTTTTATTGTGATAATAACTGTGGACTGACATATTTTCTATCTATTTTTCTTGCGAGGGCCCGACGACCGAGGCGGCTTTCTTCGGAAAGTCGACGCAACCGCGGAGGTCAGAGGCGGCTCCCTTCTGCACGGAGCTGCAGGAGAACACGAGAGGAGTTAGGCAGAAGTGTTTGGGAACGTAGCTGTTGATTAGCTTAGTTCTACTTTCAGTCAGATTTATTATTATTGTAATAATCTAGGGACCAGGACTTTCAAAGACACTTGACGTTTCGGGGCTGTTTCGCCGAGCACCGGTGTGCCCGAGGGAACCCACCGTTGTTTTGGTTTTTGTCATTTTTTCTTTTTATTTCACGTGGATTTCTGTGCTTGATCCCCTAGATGTAGGTTTTTATTTCGTTGAGCCAGGTAGCATTAGGTCCAAAGCCCTAATAGAATATTTGTTCCCATAGAACGCGTTTGGACTTAGACAAATAAACCAGTGCTTCACGATAATAGAAATTTCTGTTTAGGACAGTTCTCGCCTTTGCATCCATATAGTTTAGTTTAAATTTATGCTCGGATCATAATTGCATGTAGACTGCTGGAGCAAGGTACACCTTCTATCTCGTGCATGCATCACTGATTTTGTCGTGCATCGGCTTTTCCGTTTTCCTCCCCCCGTTTTTCTGGACTTAGGAATAAAAAGGAAATCGGAAAATTCGTTAGACGATTGTTGATTTTTTTGAAAAATACTTAAAAAAACAAAAACAATAAAATCGGGACTGTTAAACACACTTGACCCTAAAAGATATCTCATTTAAAAATCTCTCTTGGGGAGAGTAACCCCCTCCTTGTTTGGTTTGGATGAGCGAGAGAGTGACCCGCACACTAGGCTAGAGCAATATACAATTTCCTATCAGACTACCAGCTTTTTATACGGGACAGTCTGTTGGGAGTATTGGATTCCCATCAGCTCGTTTAATCGCTTTGAAAGACTGTCTTGATCACCTAAATAAAAATTGACAAGATAATTGACAGAACCTTTACGGTCTTCAGCTCAGTGTTGAGTAGGTGAATCAGAGGTTTGTTTTCTCATCTTGTGTGTTTCCAGACCCCTTCCGCCTTCCCATCTATCTTCTCCTCCAGTCATTTATCTTTCTCCCTCCCACCCTCTCTTCAGTTTTCTCATCCTCTTCTATATCCCTAGATGATGGACCCCCCTCACTTCTTGCCAACTCTTGCGACTTCTCCATCTTCTTCCCATCAGTCCAGTCCACCTTCGAGGGAGGCCGGATCTCCGACCGACTTCCATTCCCTCCCTCACATCCCTTTCATTCTTCTGGGCATGCTGCGTGATAAGGCTGTACACCGGTTTCGCGGCTTTTTTAGAGGAAAAACACGATCGATGTAGAAAAAGCCGCGAAACAAGAAAACAATTCTCAACTTATCAAAAAAATTCGGTTTTCCTTCGGAAAACCTACACTAAATTTTTTACCAGGCAAGTGTTCCTGGATCGAACTCAAGGAGGCAGAATAGAATCCTTTGATTCTTTCGGTTTTATCTTTGTAATTTTATTTTTTATCTCTTCTCAAAGTTATCAAGTCAAGAAACCCTTTTTTATTGATTTTTATTTTTTATTTTTATTTGATTTTATTCTTTTCCAATTTTTATTTAATTATCAAAAAGGGATATTTTTCAAAAAAAGTTTATTTATTATATAATAGGTGGATATTATATAGGTGGTAAAATATAGTAGGGTGAACGGGGTCGAGCAGCGGGCTCGAACAACACAAGAAATCAAAACAAAACGAGACGAAATTCGAAGAATCAAAACACGACGAAAACATGTCAAAATCTCATGAAAACTTAATACTAGGTAGATGGGGTAGTTGTGTAACTACCCTAAAGAAACCGTCAAAAAAGAAGGTCAAACGAGGTCAAAACAGCCCCTACAGCCCAGGGGCATAGGCGTAAAAAAACTATATAATTTGTTGTGCAAAAAGGTCCTTCAGGGGCTATTTTGTAAGAAAACTATACAAATCTTTACATTTAAGTCCCTGCGGAGGGACCTAAATGCAAATACTGGAAACTTGGGGGGTGGGTCGAAATATCTGGAAACCTGCTGGGTTAAGTGTGCAATTTTCACACCCCTTCGCAATCAACGATGCAGATTAGAAGCTTCAGGCGCTGATCGGACGCTGGTGGCTTTGACACGTGTCAGCAATCTGTACACCACCTGTTCTTGAGGTTGTTACGCTCGTTGGTGAAGACGCTTCTTCTCCGAATTTCTCCGGCCAATCTCCGTCGTCTTTGGCGTTCCGGCGGGGCCAGAGGGGTGGTTCCTCCACCCCTCGAGCTCGCCCGCGGTAGGGGATTAGCGGGGCGGCTCGAGTCGACGACGGCGATGCGAAGAAGATCACGGTCGCGTTGATTTGGAGGTTGTTCCAGTTCTGGGGACCGACCTCTGAGGTGGATTCTGATGAAGATGGTTAGCTTCCAGCTGTGGAGAAATGGCTTCTGACGAAGATTGATCTACAAATAACAAAATCATATGCTCGATTCTCTAGGAATCGACCGAGGGGTGATAGAATGCAAGATCAAAAAATGATGAAAAATTAAGTTTCCAGGCGAACTTATGAAATGCGTGAGAATGGCGATAAAACGAAAGGCTTAATCGAATGGAATCAAAACGATTTGGAAGGGAATTACGAAACGGCGTGTATCCTAGATGATTAAGCGAGCTAAATCGAGGATTAGCGTTGCTAATCAACGCACAAAGATCGAGGTGAAAATCCGAAGAAGATGGAGGAAGAGGTCTGGGGATTCAAGGTATATTACCTGGAAAGTTGCTCGACGGGAGACCTTTGACCGGAGCTTGGACGCGCGCTGGGCGGCGATGCAAGGCTTAGCACAGCCTTGGAACCTCCTCCGACGTCTCCTCCTCCTCGCGGGCTTGCTTGGGCGGAGCTGTCACCTCCTAATCCGGCGAAGCGAGGCTTGGAAGATGGGGGGGTCGGAATATTGGAGCTGGGGGTCAAGCAGTTGGAGAGTTGGTTTGTTAATGGCGACCTTTGGAGGTATTTATAGGAAGGATTTCGTGGGCTCCATGTCTAGATCTAGGGTTGGCGATGGAGGTGGTAGTTAGAGGAAGAGATCCAACGGTTTAGATCGTCTGGAGAGGTTATGGGTTGCGCGGGAAAATTCATGGAAGTTGGCTGGTCAGTGCAGGCGGGTGGAACAGACTCTTGGAAAAGATGATCCCAGGTGTTGACAAGTGTCAGCACCTGGTTGGTCCAGAGGCTGAATTTCACTGTAAATACAATATTAAATAATAAATAACTTTATTTTAAATAGTTATAAATACAAGAAATGTAAATAAATTAATTCTCTAATTTATGGACTAATTACTTTTAATAAATAATAAATATTATTTAAAATATAAATATTATATTAATAAATATGTATTTATAAATAGGTTTTAGATTTTTAATTTAATAAATAAATAAAAATTAATTTTATATTTTCTTAATTATTAGAATATTAAATAAGATTTATGTGATTTTTTTTATAGATTTTAATAAGTTAATTTACATATTTTAATAAATAGAGGTATAAGTTCTCTAGTTCATTTATACCTATATTTTAAGGTTTTTGATTTTATGAAAATAATAAATAAGGTCCAAAAATTATGAAATAATTTAGGGTGAAACTACAATATCATGAAATAATTTAAAAATTATAAAATTAAGAAAACTATAAATAATGTGTGTTACATAAAATAAATAGCCCAGAAACCCCGTTGTCTTTTGGTCCCAAAACTGACTTTTTGCAAACGGACTCTGAATTCGATGAAACCACCTTCATTAATTAGAGAATATTATTTTATGTACTTTAAAGATGAGTAGAGTGAAATTGGAGTTCGTATGAGGAAGTTATGATGTTCGGAAGTTGAGATTTTGACAATTTACAGGCTGAGTTTCTTGGCATATATACATGGTAATATTTTTAACTTATTTTTATATTTTTATATACATTTTTTGAAATAATTAGGAGAAGAATTTGGTGAAAAATATGTTCATATGAAATAATTAAAAATCTTTGAAGTTTTGTATTTATTGTATAAATAGTAGAGGGTGTATATGTGTGTGTTAATTTATTTTTTAGGTTTTCTTTCCTTATCTCCCCCTACTTATTGGTTTGTTGACCAATCCATGCTGTCTTGGTCTCGGGGGTTGGGCTATAAATATATCTTACAGCTATATTTATATTTTAAGTCACATTGTATATATTTATATATATTCAATCTCCCTTTTCTTTCTTTTCTTGTTCTTTATTTATTTACATGATTTTGATGGTTAGAAATGAATATTTATACATGAATGGTGATTTGTTAAAAGATGAGAATTAATGGATATTTACATGCATATGTTAAGGGTTTTAAGACAAAATGCGACAGAAAAGTTAATGAATCATGGATTCATCACTGCGCTACACGTCCACGGAGATCAGATTGAGTAGGATACCGGACCCGGACGATTTCACTGCTGGATTGAAAGTGCACTCCATACGTGATGATAGAGAGAAGTTGCGAATATCAGATATCTCGGACGACGGGATGATGGATGAGCAGACAGTACAGGGAGCTCAGTCAGTTTCTACATTCGGACCATTCATTCTGGATATGGAGTTTATTCAGAGACTGCCGACATTCGCAGGGGAGGTGCACGAGGAGCCGTATCTTCATCTGACCGAGTTCGAGGAGTTTTGCGAGAGCCAGACATATTCAGATATCACTGCAGAGGAGCTGATGCTGAAGACCTTCCCATTTTCCCTTCATGACAGAGCCATGAGATGGCACAACAGATTGGGAAGGAGATTCGCTAAGTGGGGAGACTTAAGGTTCGAGTTCCTACAAAGATTTTATCCCCAGCGTAGAGCAGATATGATGCGGTCTATTATCATGGATTATTCAGTAGACCCCCAAGAGCCAGTGCATGATGCATGGCTGAGGTTTCTTGACCTCTTGAGGAGATTTCCCAATCACAGACTTTCACCGTCAGACCTCATCGAGACCTCCATGAGGGGGATGACCGCTGATTAGATAGCACTGGTCGTGACCTCATGTGGTGGTTCACGCCGTAGTCCTGACATTGAGTTACTTGATGCCATCCCGAGATCACTTTCACAGAGCCCATCTTCACGAGATGCCGTAGTCCGGACAACACATGCGGATGTTGAAGTACCAGTGGGGTGTGCTGCATTACATGAGTTTAAAACTTCTATGCTCCCCATCGAGGACTTGGATTCTACTGCAGAACAGATGACAGAGGAGATGACTACCACAGTGGAGGTTCTGACCCAGAGTCTACTTGAGTTCCCGTTGGTCTTCCAACTAGAGTTCGAGTCAGCCCCATAGTTTGAAGTTGACGAGTCTTGGATATCAGATCTTCTGATACCTCAGGAGACGGAGGAGCTCCCGCTATCACAGTCATCAGTCCAGACTTTTCAGTGTCCAGTCCTGGATGACTCAGCTTCCATTTTGCAGATATACTTCTCGGATTCAGACAGATATCAGGACTCAGCCCAGCAGCCACAGCTTGATATGGGATACCACTTTGAGATGCCAGACTTAGATAGTCCCGTATTTGAGCATAGGGTCCTCCATTTTGATGAGACAGATACATTTTCTGAGGACCAGATGATAGCCAGCACTGCCGTAGTGCGAGGATTAGTTTCAGCCGCATCGCCAGCCTTCGCGATGTTGACCAGTACCTTCTCCTTCTTCCAGATTGACGAGAGACAGATTTCAGATGATGATGCATCCTGGTGCGCAGAGTGGGTGCTTGACAGCAGCGCATATGCCCTTGTAGATCATGATCCTCTATTTCTCACCAATGATCTTGCATTCCTCCCCGAGGGTTATCTGCGGGAGAATGCCCCTTGCGATGCGTACTCGGTTTCATTTTCTGAGAGTGTATCCGATCTGACAGATCATGAAATCGAGTCTTCTGATCTTTCTGATTCTGAGTCATCTCACCTCGACGACCCTCGCGAGGATGAGCCGATCCTTGAGATCTTTGATGATCTTTCTGATTTGTATCCATTATATGCATCGAATATCAGTTTTCATAGAGAGTCTCCTGATCTTGATTTTCCACACCTCTTTGAGACGCTGATTGACGTGGAGGATTCCATGACTGATCCATCCTTCTCCACGTTTGATTTCTTCGGCTCTACACTTCAACTCCAGTCTGATCCTGAGCTGAAGATTTCTTTTGTGCTACCATATCCCGAGTCCTTATCTCCATATTCTTGGCCGATAACAGACACCCGCCTGATTGCCTACCGGGGTGTCTTTATTTGCATTATTGATTTTGTCGTTGTTCTCATATCGAGACTGTGATGACAGTACGTCATTCACCTTACGAATGCCGTCCTGAACCTTGACACAGCTTTATCCTAGCCTTTGCGCCCAACTAGGGGCGTAAAATCCAACGCTTGTTGAGAGGCACCTCAACATTGTACCCTTTTGTATATACGCATTTTGTCTTGATTTGTTTCTTCTTTCTTCCATGTTGTTTTCACCCCAGGTCTCGTATAGGATTATTTTTGGCTATACTTAGGATATACCTCATCCTAAGTATAGGGGGTGGAAACACCGAGTTGATCCTTTCATTCTGTTTCATTACTCCTGTCATTGCCTATACTTAAGGATCTTTCACCTTAAGTATAGGGGGAGTAATGCCCTTCCATCTTGTACATATTTGTCTTTTTCATCGTTTTCTACCTCTGTTTTGCTGCCTATACCCTAAGTATAGGGGAGGTAGACCCTGTACATTCTTCACTCGGATTTCCCTTTGTGTACAACCTGCTATACTTAGGATTACTTGATCCTAAGTATAGGGGGAAACTCCGAGATCCTCTCTTCCATTTCTTTTCTTTCATTCATCTTTGTATATAGCCTTCCTTTTTACTTCCCTATACTAAGCACGCGTTATGTCTTCTTCATCTCTCTTGATTCACTCTGAGGACATCGTTCGAGCTAAGTATATGGGGGTGTCGTATATATTCCATATATACTTTAGCCATAACTTGTACTTTGTGTGAGTGTGTTAATAAATAAATATGGCTAACAACCCTTAAAATCCATAAAAATTAAAAATTTTCCTTGTAAATAAAATTCTTTTTGCACATACTTAGCTAGTTGTACAAAACTATTTTTGTAAAAATGTTTGTAAAAATCTTTTGTATAAATAGTTTGTAAATATTTTGATATCAAAATTATGTATATAATACAAAATTTTTGTAAAATGTTTTGAAAAATAAAAGTTTGCAAAAACCTTGTGTAAATTTGTGTAAATATTTTGCAAAACTTGCATTCATGCATACATCCATGTTTTCAAACATTTTTCAAAAATTTTGCACATTTGTAAAAATTTTGTAAATTGCATCTTTGTAAATATTTGTACAGTTTTTCCTGAATCATAGTTGACTTTTAAACTAGCCTGGAATTAAATTAAAAAATGGAGCTTGGTTAAGATCTTAATCCACCTAATTCTAAGAGGAACCTTATAGGGCTTATGGTTGAGACTTTTTCAGGTCCATGGTGACTTAATTCTTTGAGTCCACTAGGCTATGATCATATGTCATCTCGATGAGCCTAAGTAGAGCACTTAACAACACACACATGACTCTTACAAACAATGGCTTTACTTGGACCGACACTTTACACCGAGCTCTCTACTGATGAGGTGGTGAGGAGGCAATCTTCTTTGACTTGGGGTAGCATATGAGGGCAGTACTTCTAGGCGAAACCTCTCTTCTTCTTATAGTGAAGGAAGTGCGTCTCAACTTGGTCTGGTAGCCGTGAGGTCCAACGACAGGAGTTGCGGGTTGCAATAGAGCTTCAAAAGAGGGACAGTCTACTGGCTCAAGAGGAAAAACTCCTTATGTATATATGCTACACTTTGTAGATATGTTGTAAATATGCACATCAAAAAAATGCAAAAAGAAAAGAACTCCAAAAAAGTGGTGGGTTTGAGAGAAAATGATAATCCCACCAGAGTGTATATAGTGCAATAAAGCAAAGCTTATGGTATCCATGTTCCATCTTATGAAGCTTGCAACAGGGAGACATAGCTACACTGGTTGAGCTCCCAAGGATACATGGCTACACTGGCCATGGTCCATTCTCTTCTTCCCCCTCTTCTTGAGCCGGTTGAACTTGAACTTAGAAGGGAATACCCCGCTCCTCGAGGAAAGAATTGCCAGACTAGGGCATTAGAGTTACCTTGTTGGGGAGGGTTGTCACTTTGCTACTTCTGAGGTGGAGAGCTATACCTCACTTACACAGTACAAGAAAAGATTCATGATCTTCAGGGTTTGTGTATGTAGACTTGTTCTGATCTGGATTGTTGAGGAGTCTTGACTATAGATTAGTGGAACTTAGAGGCTATTAAGTTTTAAACCTAAGTCGAAATAAGGTTCTGACACATTAATAATCCAAAGATCTGACAGAGCTCAATACTTCAATTTAATGAAGACAAGTTTAATAATTAGCATTGATTCATCCTTCCCCTCCTTTTCTTTTTCTTTTCTCTTTTTCACTTCTTTTTCAAATAAGTGTTTGCTAAGGGAGTAGCAAAAGTAAAGTATAGGGGGGTAATGAATCCTCATTCATCACTCTTTATTCTTTTATTTTAGCTAAAAATCTTTGCAAAACACCATGTATATGTTTGTAAATAGAATAAATTACCAATAGGCATGCTTTGTGTAAATAGTAATAATTAGAATGTTTTTGTGCAAAAATAAAAGAATAAAGAAATAAAGAAAAAGAGGGAAATATTTAGAATAAATATTGAGTGACCCGAACCAAGGGGAGGGCCAATCATTGGCCTGACCACAAATAAAATAAGTAGAGAGAGATAGGGCAACTCAACCTTGTACAAAACTCCCCTTCTTATGTATATACTTTATCTTATTAAAATAAAATAAAAATAGGTTTTTATTATTTTTTATATACTTATAAATAAAATATAAATGAGAAAAATAAAATAAAAATAAAAAGAAAATAATTTCTCTCTCTTCATTGTATATATACCATGTATATACGAATAAAGACATATTTATTTTACCCTTGTAAATAAATAATAAAAATAAAATAAAAATTATTTTATATCCCAAAATTGATGTTGTAAATAAATAAAATATAAAATTAGGATAATTATACAAAAATAAAATAATAAAAATAAAAAAAATACATAGGCATTTATACCTGTATATAGTATAGTATTATGTATATACGTAATTTATTATTCAAAAAAAATAAATAAAAATCACTAAAAAATACTTTGAAAAATAATAAACATTTTTTATTTTATATATATTTTCAAATAAAGTCATGTACTATTTTTACTTTAATTTCTAAATAATTATGAAATGGTAAATTGTCATTAGTCCACGGGGGATGTTGAACCCCGGTCAACTCCCCCCTGGACCACATCCCTCGCAGATCTTCACGCCGACCCGATTTCTCCGATTTTTTGTGCCTCGATCTGCCTCCCATTTCCTTAAACCTCGGGCTTCGATTGCCGGGCTAAGATCCATGACGCACGCCCGATCTTCGTCCTAGGGGTTCGTGCACTGATTTGCTCACCCGATCTCCCTCTTTCTCCAACCCCTGCAGTATAAAACCTCGCATGGAGCCGCAATTTCAAGCATCTTTGGCGTTCCCCCTCGCCTGCAATGAACTCCTCCCCTTCGTTTGAGTGACAGCTGATACTAGTGAGAGTCGCAGTGAGGGACGAGCAGCCGGGAACCTCTGATCCGGCAAAGTTTCGTCGTGCTTCGCCGCTGGCGAGCCTGAGCCTCTGGAGGCATCGCTCCATCGAGGCGAAGACCCCAGGAGGTCCAACACCTCCAGCCCAGATGACTTCGACCGCCAGGTAGCTTAGATCTTCAATAGGTAGCCGTAGATTTCGATTTTCACTTTTCCGACCACCGCAGTTCGCCGCCCTTTTCCCAACGCTCCGTTCACCCATTTGCCCATCCGATCACCTCTACACCTCCACGAGACCTCTCCGCATCTTCTCCACCCCTTCGCTCCCTCTGGTTCGCCTCGGAACAGGGATTTATGATCTCCTCCCTCGCCGCTCACGGGAGACCCCTCGCTGCGCCTCACCCGATCACCCTCTTCGCCCACTAACGGGTCGAGGCGGTTTGCCCTCGACCCCTCTTTATTCCTGTGCAGGTTACAAGGCTCAGGAGCCTTATCTGGAGGCTCAACCATCAGAGCACATCAGCTCCAGTTCGTTCACGTCGCCGGAGCTCCTTCGACGCTCCCGGCCTCATCGGAGCTACCCACCAGCTGCGGACGATCGAGGCCCTTCTATTCCCCATCTCAGCAGCACCGGAGGAGGTCCCTAGCGCGCACATTAGCCCGACGAAAGTCGCCAGTGACTTGTTCTTCCTAAACCCTCCTCCGCCGTTCGATCGAGTCTCCTCCTCCAGGTCTATCCGAGCCGTTCATCTATGGAGAGCTAGCAGCCGTCCGATCATCTGAGGAGCTCATCCAGAGCGTCCATCGCCGAAGGGGCATCCACCATCCTCAACCGTTAGATCATACGTGGACTCCTTTCAGCCGTCAGATCATAATAAAGGGGTAAATATCACTTAGGCCCTCCTTAGTTTTGCATTTACGTTTGAGTCTTATAAATATTTTATGTGGTTGTTTTTATTTTGGGTAAATTGCATGTAGGACCTCAAACTTTTAGTATTTACGATTTAATCCTTGTGTATGTGGAGCACGTACATCGACACGTGATTTGTGGAACATTTGCATATTTTGTCCTAGAATTCTATGCTATTACGATTTACATCTTTATAAATAGGAATGACATTTTAGTCCCTGTGAATGTGAATCACGTGCATGCCTCGTGCCCTTCTGGGTTTTTTGCAACTTTGGCCCCGGGTTTTTAACACGTGTTATCAGTTGGCCCTGGAAGTTTTTTCTATGCACTTTGGTCCCTGTGTGATGTGCCCTTTCTATTGGTTGAATAAAATATCAAATTAAATCAAAATTTAGTGCTGGACAAGTGGCCTCTGCCACCGTGTAAAAATTTCACTATTTTTTTGACATTTTGAGTTGTTTTTCTATTTAAAAAAATTCAAAAACCTCTATTTTTGCTACTGTCTGAATTATAAAATCCATTAAAAATATTAACCCCCAAAAATTCTAAAAAAATGACCTACTATTTGTTTTAGTATTTACTTGCTTCATTCTAATTTTTGCTTGAAATGGATATATAAAACACCTAAAAATTGAAAAACCCTAAAAACCTTATAAAAATCATTAAAACTTCTAAAAATTCAAAAAATGCAATTTCTTTTCTTGTATCTTAGTTTTTATTTTTAGTTTTCATAAAAATTATCTCCAGATTTTTAGAGGCTAATTATATATTTTTAATTAGCCTTTCAAGTCTGGCTACACATTGATTTCCATTTTCTGCCTTATTTCATTTTTATAAAATCAACTAAAAATTATAAAATTCTGAGAAAATTACCAAAAATACTTAAAATTTATAAAACTCAAAAATATTTTTATTGCAATTTTCTGATTTGATTTGATGTGTTGAATAATTCTTGGATTGTGCTCTTTTTAGCCTTTGTTCATGTTTCCTTTATAATTAAAAATACAAAAAAAATTAAAATTCCATAAAAACCACCAAAAATATTTTCTTTATTTTATTTGATTTTCTGACTACTTCGTAGGCCTTTTTGGCCAATCCGTGCTCCTTGTGTTCGACCCTGGTCGTTATACTAGGTTAAATAAATAGCGAGACCGCTATTCGATCTTTTTGAATGTTTGATTTATTTGGTGGTCTATATTTTTCTTGTTGATCGATCTCTGAGATTCGAGCCGCAACGACCCCCTATTATTTTTACCTTTACCCGGATCTCTTGTGAGATTTTTGGTCATCAATGTCCCAGACTAGGGTCTACACTCAGGAGAAGCCCCCCACAGGTCGTATCATATCTTGTACAAGTCGATGCCAGTCCTTCTACGTCGTCAGCAACATCATATGTTGAGTCCTCAGTTGCTAACATGGGGATCATCAACGAGAAGCTGGACTGCATCGATATTATTGAGAAGAAGCAGTGCCAGGGCCTTAAACAGATCGACCAGTTGGCACAGACACTAAGTGATCTGCAGACTCAGATCATGTGTCTCCAGGAGGCACAGATGGCTCCACAGCCCCATCTCAGGTCACGGGCTGATCCCAACAGCAGCAGCTCCACCCAGCCTTCTACCACATACCATCAGGTTTACCTCATCCAAGCAGAGCCCATCCAGCAGCTGCAACACTACTCCCAGCCACCACCATTGCAGGACACTCAGATGGTGGTCTACTAGCCGGATCAGCCTCTGGCAATTCTTCCCCCACATTCTTTCGAGCAGGAGCCGTTGATAGAAGTCAACGATATTTGGTACGACCAGTACCAACAACAACCTGGGATCCACTGTGATCATTCGGGTTTTTGATGGTCTACCGGAGGTACCTCATCTCAGCAGCAACCTCCAGCTCAGGTCGGACAGAGCAGCCAACATCAGCAGCAAACCCATCACTCCCAGTATCAACAACAACACCAGCAGGGTCCTCGTCCCTCATACCAGGGGCAGCAGTGGAGGCAGCCGCAACAACCTCACCTCCCGTATTCCCAACCTCCCCCTCATTACCAGCGGTCTCAATGTCATTTCCAGCGAGGCAACCCATCTGGTTCTCAGGGACCTATCTATGAGAACCCAGCCCTTGACGACCTCGCCCGCCTACTTTCTGATCAACAAGCATCCTTCCGATGAGAGATGGATGAGTTTCGATGGGAGATGAGGGAAATCATCAAGGGCAAAGCTGCCATACAGGCTCAGATCGAACCCAACCTGAACAACCTGAAGAGGAAATCTGAGCAGGTATAGTTTACAGAGACTACCACTCCTATTGATACTTTGGGTGATATATCTTCCTATGTGTTTGATGTTGATTTTGTGACACTTAGGAGCGGTAGGATGCCAGCCAGCGGCGCCTCGTCTGAACGACGACCACTTGGAGATTCAGGAGCGCTGGACAAGGATGATAGTGGTACTGATGCCGCTCATGATGATGATGATGGTGGTGCTGAAGCCACCAAGGATGATGATCCAACCGACGGTACTGAGGCTGTCGTGAGTCCAGATGCATATAGTGGTACTGATGCCACTGTATTGAGAGACACTAGGTCATAGAGCGGTGCTGATGTTGCTAGATCAGATGCTGTAAGTGATACTGATGCCACTAGTTTTCCTTTAGTTGTGTAACCTTCTCATGTATCTCAGGACAGTTCCAAAAAAGTATAAAAATGGAAAAAATATGTGAAAAGAACAAAAATAGCAATAAAGGAAAGGTTTATGCATCTCCTTCGAGTCCATATGTGATGAATGATGATCTAGGTATGGATTCTATGCCTTTACCTGCATAGGAGCCTATTCCTGACCCTTATCTCTCTAGAGAGGGTCCAGCCATCCCCTTCCCTCAAGCACCTCGCTTAGTGAAGGGGAATAAACCAGAAAATCCAAAAAGACACACCAACTAGAGTTCAACCAGTAGATGGTAGATCGATTTCATATACATCTGACTCTACAGGGGGCACTAGAGCATATCCTTCTCTTCCAGAAGAACTTGAGAGAGAAGACCACTATCCATAGGAAGAGAAGGAACCAAAATACAGAGATCCATGTACTTACCCGTGCCACATGTTTCACCATTCAGAACCGATTGCCAGCCAAGTGACCTGATGCAGGAGCTCCATATGTCAGATGACATATCCATGAGTAGCTGTTCCATCGTACCCTATTAGACAACGACTCTTCAATTAACATTCTTCTGGCAGCCTTACTCGACCTACTCGAGTTCGACCCTCTTTGACAGAGCAAGAAAGTCCTTCAGTTTGCTGATAGATCTATCAAGAGGCCAAAGGGATTTTTGAAGGACATGGTCATCACAATTCAAGGCTTGAAATTCTCCATGGACTTTATTGTATTGGACATGGAGATCCCTGAGTCTGTGACAGATACCCCTATCATACTAGGATGCCCATTCTTGGCCACATCCAAGGCAGTGTCTGACCATGATAGTGGGAAGGTATACTTTAATGTCGAGGGCAAAAGCGTACAAATAGAGACGATCAAGGAGATCCGAGCGAGAGATTCAACCTACTCCGAGCAGTCCAGCGGTACAGAGCAGATGATAGAGGCAGAGCGAGACGTCCACTGAGAGTGCAACTTTGTGATTACAAATGATGAGGAAGTTTGGTCTGATCCTATATCACGAGCTTTGTCATGCCATCATACACTGCAGAGTTATAGATTTTGGCAGACGAGAGTTGAGCACACTCTTGGCACCGGGCACATTTGAGGCTGATGATCGTGGTCAGGATAGCGAAACAGAGTTTATTTCATGTCCTTCTGATTTAGATCCCTCAGATTCAGATATTGACTAGGATGACTTGGTGACTATTTGCCATGTCTGATTCCCACACATCTGATAGCTAGGATGGAGAGTGAGCCAACACGGAGTACAAAGACACCAGCAGGGCAATCTTCTCCACATTTTTACATACAACGAGAGTTCTCCCATGCAGATCTGGTAGCCTTCACTCATACATTTCCGAAGCCAGATTTGCCAGCTACCAGCTGTCCAGAACTGAAGCCTTTACCGTAGTCGATGAAGTACCGATTCCTTGCGGGTGAGACAGAGATGCTCCCAGTCATTATCTCAACGGATTTGACTGGAGATCAAGAATCTCGTTTGATGGAAGTTCTTGAAATAAACCACAAGGCAGTTAGATGTAGCGTAGCTGACCTCCAGGGGATATGCCCGGCCCTGTGCTCCCACCATATTTATCTCGAAGAGGATGCTAAGCCCTTGCGTGAGTTCCAACAATGGTTGAACCTGAATCTTCGAGATGTGGTCATGAAGAAAATATCAAAATGGTGGAGCGTCGATTTTATTTACCCCATCTCCAACTCCAAGTGGGTTAGTCCATTACATGTGGTGCTTAAGATGACGGGTATCACTACAGTTGTGAGCGAGTCTAGAGAGGAGATAGTTACCAGGATATTGGTGAGCGAACGACCCACTAAGGTTAGATCTCAAAAATATTCACGGGTTGTTGTGACCCCAATCAGCCAATCGAACTCAACAAGAAAATAGAAACCACTCATATAAATCAATCAAAATAAGGGATATAATGTCAGCAGTCTCCGCTATTTATTTAACCTGATATAGCAACCAAGGTCGAACACAAGGAGCACGGAAATGTACGAAGCAATCGGAAATCAAATGAATGAAAACATATTTTTATGGTTTCTAATTTATATATATATTTTTTATTTTTTTAAAATGAGAAAACAAATAAAAAGAACAAAGTAAAAACAAGATTTAACAATTTTTATTAGGACTAAAAATACCCAAAAATAGGAAATAATATTTATATTTTTCAAATATTCAAATGTTTTGGTAATTTTATGGAAATTTTTCCAATTTTTATATGATTTTATAAAAATCAAACAAGACCAAACAGTGAGATAATGTTCAGCCTGGACTAAAAGGCAAGTTTAAATTAGTAAAAATGCCTTGACATCCTGATGATATTTTATAAAAAAGCAAATAAAAATATCTAACTACAACAACTGAAATCCTATTTTTTTGATTTTTCTAGAATTTTAAATGATTTTCATAAGTTTTTGAGTCTTTTGTGATTTTTAGGTTTTTGCAATGATTCTTAAGGAGAAACTGATATTAGAATTAAAGCATACAAAAATAAGAAATCGCAATTTTTTTTTTGTAATTTTTAAAGCTATTTTTTATATTTTTGGTATTTTAGAAAATAGAGAGAATGGTTTTTTTACAGATTTTTGATTTTTAGAAAATATCAAATAAAACTAAATTAATTCACATAAAATAATATAAATATTACGTGTTTGCAGGAGTTAACTGTAATTTTTATGGAATTTTTGGAGTTTATTAGGTATTTATTTGATTAAAACCAAACACACATCACCCATGGACCTAGATGTAATTATTTAAAAGTTTCAGGGCCAATATATAACTCAATTAAAAGTTAAGGACCGATCTTGCAATTTATCCACTAAAAATTGCACATGCTAAATACTCGTACGCACAGGGGTATAATTGCAAATATCTGAAAAAATGTATTCAAATCATAACAATAGAAAGCACAGGGGACATCATGCAAATACACTAGCTATGCACGTGAGACAACATGCGAGTTCAGTCAAACAAGACTAACGTGAAAATGTAGAAAATAACAAGGGTCCTTGTGCAAAAGTTCTACACTACAACTTTATTTACAAAACTATAGAGTAAAGCATGAAAAGCGCATGATAGATAATGCGAAATATCCTTCGCAAGTCGTGTGTGGAACACATGAGGGCACGTGGCAGGCTCTGAAGCGGCGAGGGCGTACTATCCTGATCACTAGCGGGAAGATCTGACGGTTCAAGGTATGTCGGGGACACGCGACAGATCTGACCTGTCAGATCTGATACAACGGTTGCTGCAACCTTCTGTCGAGTGGCTCTGATGACGTCTGGAGCAAGGGAGACAATCCAACGGATGAGAAGGATGATGAAAGAATACCTCTCCGTCGGACTTCGATCGAGTAGTGGAGGAGATCCACTGGCCCGACTGAAGAGCGAAGAGGTCCACCAGCTTCGTGGAGTCACGACGCATCGGGTTAGGGGGTCTGATGGAGGTGGCAACGGTCGGATGATGGTGGCGATGGCTGGTCACCTAGGGGTGCTCCGCCTGAGCTATTGGGAGCTCAGAAGTGGTTCCTTGCACGTGAAATGACCTGTAAAGGGGAGAGCGACTCGGGGGGCTTTGCTCCGGTCGGGTTATTGCTTGATAAGGAATGGAGAAGCGTGGGGGAATGGAAGTCGATCTCCAACGAAGATGGTAGGAGGAGATCTGAGCCTTAATCTCGACCTAAGGGATGAACCTAAGGATGATCAGGCTATGGTGTGAGATGAGGGCGATGTGTAGGTGCGATCACAATGGATGGGTGCGGATGATGGGGCTCCGACCACTGTGACAGAGGTGGAATGCAAGATTTAAGCGAATAAGAAAACGGAGGGGATATGATGGATACCTGAAGATCTAGAATAGCTCCTGAGCTCCAGGCAATGATGGTCGTCGAGGTGATGGCCTCAACCGAGATACGGCTGGCCAAGGAGGCTGAATGCGACGGAGGTCTGGCCACGTGAGTGAGCTGCGAGAATCACACCACCAAACTCCAATCTGAAGGTGGTCTCCCGTTGCTGTCACTCAACTGGAGGTCACTAGGGGTGGAACAAGGGGCGAGGCACGAGCTGCAGTGTCAAGAGGGGGAAGAAGAGATTTTATAGGTTGCTCTAGGGTCCAGAAAGATCGGCGAAAAGCACAGAACCCTAGAGTGATCCGAATCGACCGAGGGACCTGCGAGGATGTCGGGTAAACGAAGATTATCGGGTCCAAATTTCGATGCAAACAGAGCTCAGAGGCAGGCTGGAGAAAATCGAGAAGAAGATCTAGCGAACGCTATTCGGGTATGACCCGGGAAGGAGGATGCGTTGACTGGAAGTCAGTAACCGATCTTGACCAATCAGAAAATTTGATTTTACAAAATATTTATAAAATCAATAAAAATAGTAAATGAATTCAAAATAAAAAGTGTATCAAATAAAAAATGTTTATTAATTTTCAAACTATTTTCTGTGATTTTTAATTTTTTATGAAAAAAACAAATTAGTGTATATACAATATATGGTGTTATATACAGGTATAATATACCTATGTATTTGTACAATTATTTTTATTTTGTTATTTTTACAAAAATACCCCAATTTTGTATTTTATTTATTTACAACATAATTTTTTATTGTATAACATAATTTTCTTTTATTTTTATTATTTATTTACAGGTATATAATAAATAGGGAGTGGGACACATATACATGTAGTTGGTACAAGTGAAAAGTTTTTTATTTTGATTTTGATTTTATTTTATTTTTAGAAATATATACAAGGAGGTAATAATAAATATTTTATTTTTATATTATCAAAAATAAATATTTACATATATATGTAATGTGTACAACATAAAGTAGGCCCTATCTCTTTCTACTTATTTTATTTGGTGATCAGATCAAGGCTTGACCTTCTCTTGGAGTTTGGGTCACTCTGTATTTATTATAAATACCTCCTTCCTTTTTCTTTTCCTTTATTCTTTTATTTTTGCACAAATACAAGCTAATTATACAATGTTAACACATGCATGCTGAATGCTAACTTATTGTATTTACACCAATTTACATGATGCTTTGCCAAGATAAATAGCTAAAATAAAAGAATAAAGAGTGAGAATCAGCGATTCATCAGGTTCCCACTTCTTGGAGGGTCTGTGTGGACTACAGACGATTGAATCTAGCCACCAAGAAGGATCATTTCTCACTGTCATTTATTGATAAGATTATCGAGAGGCTAGCTGGGAAGAGTCATTATTGTTTCCTTGACGGGTACTCCGGTTACAACCAGGTGGCCATAGCGCCCGAAGACCACAAGAAAACACATTCACCTGTCTGTTTGGGACATATTCTTTCAGGCATATGCCCTTTGGTTTATGTAATTACCCGGCTACATTCCAAAGGTGCATGTTGTCCATCTTTTCGGACATGGTGGGTTACGATTTAGAGGTCTTCATGGATGACTTTTTGTTCTATGGCGATGAGTTTAATGATTGTCTCAACTGCCTAGACCGGGGTACTTTAGCATTGTATTGAGGTCCATCTTGTATTATCTTGGAAGAAGAGTCACTTCACGGTGACTTAGGGGACGATGCTTGACCATATCATCTCCAACAGGGGCATGGAGGTCGATCCGGCCAAGGTAGATATCATCAAGAAACTCAATCCACCGTCCAACTAGCGGCAGTTGCGGTCTTTTCTGGGGCATGTCGGTTTCTACCGACGATTCATTCACGATTTTGGTTGTATTGCCCGACCGCTCAATGATTTGCTGACAAAAGACACCAAGTTCATTGTAGATGATAAGTGTCTAGCGTCATTCAAGACTCTCAAAGGATTAGTTGCTGAGGCTCCTATCCTTCAGCTGCCTAATTGGTCTATCCCATTCGTGATCATGACAGATGCTTCTGATTTTGCCGTACGGGCTGTGCTAGGACAGAGGAGAGATGGATTGTCGTATGCCATTCACTACGCTAGATGGATTTTGGATGCCGCTCAGCGGAATTATACTGTGACTGAGAAGGAGATGCTAGCCGTAGTCTTTGCTTTGGATAAGTTCAGATCGTATATTCTTGGATTCTGAGTGACTATATTCACATATCACACCGCCATCTGATACCTCATGGTAAAGAAGGATGCCAAATCTAGATTGACCAGATGGATCCTTTTACTCCAGGAATTTGACATAGAGATTAAGGATAAACCTAGAGTTAAGAATGTGGTGGCGGATCACCTCTCCCGTTTAGAGAACCTTGAGGATTCAGATCAGATCGCACCTACTACTGAGACCTTCCCAGATGAGGCGATCCTTGCTATCGCCTCGCTCCTATGGTACGTCGATATTTTGAACTACTTGTCGCGAAGAAAGTTCCACAAGGTTGTCCCAAGCAACGTCATGAGATTTTCCTTGCGAAGGCCAAGTCGTACCACTGGGAGGATCCCATCCTTTATCATGAAGGAGGGGATAGTTTCTGGCGTCGGTGTATTCCTCAGGAGGAGCACCACGATGCCCTCACATACTGCCACAAGCTTGAGGTAGGAGGACATCATTCTAGGAGGAGGACAACATATAAAGTGCTCTAATCTGGCCTATGGTGACCTACCCTCTTCAAGGATTCCGATGAATTTGTGAAGAGTGTACTGACTGTCAAAGGATGGGCACTTGTGGACAACATGATATGATGTCAATGCAACCCATTCACTTCTGTGAGGTTTTTGACGCATGGGGCATTGATTTCATGGGTCCATTCCCTAAGAGTCAGGGATTCGAGTACATTCTACTTGCTGTGGATTATGTGAGTCGTTGCGTTGAGGCCATCCTCACCCGAACCACAGATGCTAAGACTGTTTGCATATTTTTGAGGAAAAATATCATTTCACGGTTCGTAGTAGCTAGAGTTTTGATATCCAACGAGGGGACTTATCTTATCAATGACAAGGTAAAGGTCCTTGCTAACGAGTTCAGCATTGACCATCGAGTTGCCACTCCATATCACCCTTAGACCAATGGTCTTGCTGAAGTATTAAACATGGAGATCAAGATTATATTGCAGAAGGTCGTCCGCCCAGACCGAAAGGATTGGTCACAACTTTTAGACTCGGTCTTGTGGGCCTATAGGACCTCCTTCAAGACACCTTTGGGTACATCTCCCTTTTGTCTCGTTTATGGCAAGCCATGCCATTTACCTATAGAGATCAAGCATAAATCACTATAGGCAGTCACCGAGTTATTATTGGATCCCAAGAGTATAGGAGATAGAGAAAAAGCAGAGTTGGCAGCCCTGGAGGAGTTGAGTGATACAACATTTTTGAGTAGCCTACAATACAAGGAAAGAGTGAAGATATGGCATCATTCTCATATCAGCTATAAGAAGTTTGAGCCGAACCAGAGAGTATGGTTATTCTATGCCAGGTTAAAAATATTTCAAGGGAAGTTAGAAAGCAAATGGAAGGGACCATAGGTGGTCCAAAATGTGCACGACAACGGAAGCATTGATATATCTGAATTGTCATCTAAATCCACCTTTCAAGTTAACGGTCAACACCTGAAGCCATATCTTGATCATGATCCGCTGATCGTTGATGTTGCCCCTATTCATTTTGCATGAGATGTGGTCTTTGGCTCACATCATTTGCATCTCATGCCTGATTATCACTTCCCTTCCGCAGCTGTATAGATCCAGTTGTCCATATCATATATTCTTTTTGTCTAATATCCCATCTACATCTTATGATTATGTTATACTTAGGGTGTACTTTACCCTAAGTATAGGAGGGATATCAGACTTGTGATTATTTTTTTGATTCTTGTTACCTCTGTTTTGCTGTCCATACTAAGGATATTTTACCCTAAATATAGGGGAGGTAACCCTTGTACATCCTAATCCTCGATTTCCCCCTTGTGTACAGACTTCTATACTTAGGATTACCTGATCCTAAGTATAGGGGGATCACCGACCTCTATTCATTACATTCTTGTATTCGTCGTTATATTATAGCCTTTCTTTTCACTTCCCAATACTCAACACGAGTTATGTCTTCCTTTCAGCGCTCTTTGATCACTCTGAGGACATCGTTCGAGCTAAGTATAGGAGGTGTCATATATATTGTATATATAATTTAGCCATAACTCGTACTTTGTATGAGTGTGTTAATAAAATAAAAATGACTAAAAACCATAAGCCTAAAAATCACAAAAATTTTAAATTTTTCTTGTAAAGTTTGTAAATAGAATTTTGTAAAAACTATTTTTGTACAAATGTTTGTAAAGGATTTTAAAATATTTGTAAATATTTTTGTATCAAAATTATGTATATAGTACAAATTTTTTTGAAAATTGTTAGGAAAATAAAAGTTCACAAAAATTTGGTTGTAAAGGTTTCTAAATATTTTGCAAAACTTTCCCTTCTTCCTTGCTTTCAAAATTTTTTCATAAAAATTTGCATTTAGAAAAATTGCACAAAAAGAGTTTTGTCCATATCTACTTGTATATTCTTCCGAATCATAGTTGACATTTAAATTAGTCTAGAATCAAATTGAAAAATTGAGCTTCGTTAAGACCTTAATCCAACTAACTTCAGAGGAACCTTATAGGATTTGGGGTTAAGACTTTTTAGGTCCATCAATGACTTAATTCTTTGAGTCCACTAGGCTACGTTCACATGTCATCTTGATGAGCCTAAGAAGAACACTTGATAATGCACGCATCACTCTCAGAGACAATGGCTTGACTTGGAGACGCACCTTACACGTAGCTCAACACGGATGAAGTGGTGAGGAGGCATAATTCTTTGGCTTGGAGTAGCATAGGGGGA
Source organism: Ottelia alismoides (assembly GCA_037367405.1). Taxonomy (NCBI): domain Eukaryota; kingdom Viridiplantae; phylum Streptophyta; class Magnoliopsida; order Alismatales; family Hydrocharitaceae; genus Ottelia; species Ottelia alismoides. The sequence continues at coordinate 120,180 of JAZKJV010000649.1, read as the reverse complement.
TAGTACTTATAGGTGGAACCTCTCGTCTTCCTTTAGGGAGGGATGTGCACCTCAATGTGGTCTAGTAGCATTGAGGTCTAAAGACTGGAGTTTGTGGGTTGCAATAATGCTTCAAAAGAGGGATAGTCTACTGGCTCAAGAGGAAAAACTCCTTACGTACATGTTGCATCATGTAAATATGTTGTATATATGCACATCAAAAAAGATGTGTGTGCAAAAATATGAAAAACTTCAAAAAAGGGGATAAGCCTGATTGAAAATAAAATGCCTGCCGGATTATATATAGTGAAAGAAAAGCTTATGTATTCCACCTGCTCATCTCGTGGAAGCTTGCAGCTAGAGACTTAGCTAATCTGGCTTTGCTCCAAGGAATAAGTGGCTGCACTTGCAATGTCCATTCTCTTCTTTCCCCTCTTCTTGAGCTGGTTGAACTTGAACTTAGAAGGGAATACCCCGCTCCTCGAGGAAAGAGCTGCTAGACTGGCGAATTAGAGTTACCTTGTTGAGGGAGGCTATTTCTTGGTCATTTCTGAGGTGGGGAGCTACATATCACTTACACAGTACAAGAAAGATGCATGGTCATTAGAGTTTGCATATGTAGACTTGTTCTGATATGGTTTATTGAGGAGTCTTAACCATAGAATAGTGGAACTTGAAGGCTGTTGAGTCTGAAACCTATTTCTCAATGAGGCCTGACAAACTAATAATCCAAAGGTCTGATTGAGCTCCATATACCAATTTAATGAAGTTAAGTTTAATAATCAACCTTGATTCTTTTTCTTTTCACCTCTTTTTGATTTTTCACTTCTTCAAATAAGTGTTTGCTAAGGGACTAGCAAAGGTAAAGTATAGGGGGATGATGAATCCATGATTCTCACTCTTTATTCTTTTATTTTAGCTCTTCTTCTTGGAAAAATACCCTGTAAATACCTGTAAATATAATAATTTAGCTTTCTGCATGCTTCTGTTAATATTACAAATTTAACATGCATTTTTGGCAAAAAATAAAAGAATAAAGGAAAAGAAAAAGAATGATGTATTTAGAATAAATATAGAGTGACCCAAACCCCAAGAGAAGGTCAAGACTTGACCTAATCGCAAAATAAAATAAGTATCGAGAGATAGGGTCTGCTATGTGTTGTATATATAACCTATACTTGTACATATCATTTATTTATTTATTTATGAAAAAATAAAAATTATTTTATTCTTTTACACTCTTGTATATAGTATTAGTAATATTATAAAAATAAAATTAAAATCAGAAACATAAAAGAAAAATACAAATAAAATAATCAAACCCTTGTATAAAAGATACATGTACATATCACGTCCACTATTTATTATATACCCTTATTAATTTGCAAAAATAAAATAAAAATTATTTTATACTCCTAAAATCATGTTGTAAATAAATAAAATACAAAATAAACATTTTCTATAAAAATAACATTATAAAAATACTTGTACATAATACATAGGTACAATGTACCTGTATATAATACCATATATTGTATATACATAATATTAATTTTTATAAAAATAAATAAAAATCATAGAAAAATACTTTGGAAAATAACAAACAATTTTTATTTTATACATTTTTTATTTTGAATTCTTTTGCTATTTTTTTTAATTTTCTTGTATTTTGTATATCCTGATTTTCCTATTGGTCCAGCTAGGAACATTGACCTCGGTCAACATCCCCTTCTAGCCCGGGTCGGGTCTAACCCATATCGCCGGAGTCTCTTCTCTACTTTTTCTCGCCCGACTCCGGCCTCCTCTTGCCTTGATATTCGGACCCGAGAATCCTCATACATATGAGATTCTCGTGGATCCCTAGGATCACCCGGATCCCCTTAGGGTTGTGCGCCTCTTGCCGATCTTTCCAACCCCTAGAGAACCCTATAAAGTCTCTCGTCTGCTCCGCCAGCAACTCAACTCATTCCTCGCCACCCTTTCAACCCCTAGCCACCTCCAACTGATTGACAATTTCCTGGAGCAAACTTCGAAGCTCGGATTGGTGTTGAATCGATGCAGCTCAAGCTACGTGGTCGGACCTCCGCCGCGTTCAGCCTCCTTGGCCAGTCGCAACCCGGTTGAGGCCATCACCTCGATGCTCGCCTTCACCTGAAGCTCATGAGTTTATCCGAACCTTCATGTATAACTTGCAACCCCTCTTTTCCCAATTTGATTCGATTTCTCCATTTCGCTCCGCCGTCGGTTCCCTTGCTCCGACCAGCTGGCCGGAGCCTCGTTCCACTCACTCACCCGTTCCAATCGACATTTCATCTCGCCCTCCATCTTCACACGCAATCTGATCATCCTGAATCTTGCTCACCAGAGCAAGATTAGGTCCGATCTCCATCCCCCACATTCGCAGGAGACCCAAGCTCATTCCCCATTGCTTCCCTTATCCTCGTATGCAATAAATGAGCGCCGGAGCTTCGCCTTCGAGCATTGTACACTTTGTAGGTGTCCGCGCACGCAAGACAATCATTTGGGCCCCCGACTGCTCAGGCGGAACAGCTCCAGGAAAGCAGCCACCGCCATGCTCATCCGACCGTCATCATCTTCATCAGAGCTCCTCATCCGACGCGTAGTGCTTCCACAAAGCTACCGGAGTTTCCAGATCCTCCATCGGGTCGACATATATCCTCCCCTACTCGATCAAAGTTCGCCCAGGAGGAGTTCTTGTAGACCCACTCCCCGTCGTTAGATGACACCCCTTCTGCCAGATTCCATCGTAGCTGTCCGACAGAGCAGCCTTTCAGCCGTTAGATCTGATGCCCTCTGACGCATCTGACCCACCCATTCCAGACATTCCCTGCATCTTCAGATCGACAGTAGGAGGCGATCAACACCGTATGTCAGAGCCGCCCTCCGCATGCGCCACGCGCCCCTCAGGGTATATTACCTTTTTACCCTTGCATGTTTTTGTTTTCCCGTTAGTCCATTAAATAAATATTTTAGTTCGGCACATTTATAGTTTGGACCTCTAGTTTTTATCTATTTGCAGTTTAGTCCCTCCTAGTCTGTAGCACGTGCATGATCACGTCTGTTTTGTGTTATTTTCACATTTTGCCTGGAATGTTTACGTTGTTATTGAATAGATACTTATTTCTGAAAATTACATTTATACCATGTGCGTTTCGAAATGAGTATGTGCGTGAATTGAGTGGGATTTTTGAAGTGTTGACCCCGTACTTTTATATTCTGTTATTCTTTGGTCTGTGAACTTAACATATTTGCAAATTGGTCCTTGTGAACTATGCCTAATTACATGTCTTTTATTGGACTTATTAAATAACAAATTAATTCGAAAAATCCCTAAAAATTACCATTAACTTCTGTTGGTTTGAAATATTTTATATGATTTTATTGGATTAATTGCTTTGCATTGATATTTTTAAAAATTAAAAAACCCCTTAAAAGTGTCTTTTCTAAATTAGAAAAATCATAAAAAAATTCAAAAAAATGTTTTAAAAATTCTAAAAAATTCCCATGGGTGCCTTTTTGAGTGTTTTATTTACAATATTAATTTTGTTTGGAAAAACTTGATAAAAACCCTAAAAATTGTAAAATACTTAAAATCTTATAAAAATCATATAAAATTATAAAAAATCAAAAAATTCCATTTTCAGTTTCTATTTATAGGTTTTAATCCATGCTTTATCATAAAATTGCTACCCAGGACATTAGGGTATTTTAAATATTTTTAACTTGCAATCTAGTCCTGGCTGTGCATTATTTGCATTTTGATCACTTTTTGATTTTTATAAAATTATAAAAACATTTTAAAAATTCCATAAAATTACCAACAACATATTAAATGAAGGATATGGGAAGATCCTCAAGCACATCACGGAAGCGTGTGGATCGCATCGAATGCGATCAGGAGCGACTAGTCGCACTAGTTGCTCCAGGCAACGGAATTTAAAAATTTAAATGTAATGAAACCACATGATCCAAGAACCTTTTCTAGGATCGTTTCATCTAAACCACAATAGGTATTAAGGTTACCTCTTGAAGCATGGTTGCGATCGAGTCTGTAAACCAAGAGACCTCCTGTCTCAAGTCCGAACTGACGGAGGAGACACTTGCGAGCGCGTTGATGAGATGCGCCCTTCTCGCAATCCATGTTGATGATCCAAGCGACGAATCTCCTGATTTCGTCACACGAGATCCGACGTCTTCTTCACGAGCGAGGCACACCGAAGGAGACGGAGATCCACGAGCAAGTACTCCGACAGCATAACGATGATGCTGCGGTGATGATGACTCTCTCAATGTCTCCATGGTGGACAACCATAAGAGAGAGAAAGGGAGAGAGGTACATGACACGTAGAGAGAGAGAGAGAGAGAGGAAACGAGCATTTGTTGTTGTCGTAAAACGTGTCTCTCAAAGAGCAAGGGCTGCCTCTTCTTATATAAGGTTTTGGGAGTCCATGGATCCCAATCCATGGACACCACACAATTAATGGTTGAGATTGATTTGTGTTTCTTTCAATGGCTAAGATGTCGTTGTAAAAACACAACAACAAATGATTTAATTTAAATTAAATTATATAGATAAATCAATATAATTATATCTAAACTAAATCACCTTTGACTAGAGAAGAGATAATGAGGAGACTAAACCAATCCCCTAAGAATGGGGGGATGGCTACTCTTCTCCACATGGAGAGTTGTAGCCGTCCAATCCTCTTGAGTGGACTTGCTCAATCTCCTCTAATTATCATAAGATCTCATTATCTCATGATATCTTTTTAATTTACAACAACCCTTGTTGCAAATATTTTTCAAAAAAAAATAATTCACAATTATCTTGTGAAAAACTTCAATCAAGCTATTGAAATTATGTGAATGTTGTTCACAATCCAAAACAAAATGTAATTATATTTTCAATTAATCATTCAATGTGAATCCAATTCACATTAACAATTAATCAACAAATATAAATCATAATACGCTCTCTTTAATATATTATAAATCACATTTATAATATACCTGAATATTATGTATAGTGCTATCCACATTATTTTTATCTATGATAATTAAATCACTTCTAATCATCTTGGATCTCAATTCTCATGTTCCCAAATAATATGAATCACATTCACATTATTCACATCTTTGATTATAAATTACATTTAATTATGTTAGATAACTCTCCTAATAATATGAATCAAATTCATATTATTCATGATAATTAAATCACATTTAATTATCCATTTTTCTCAATGCTCGGATACATATATCAACAATGAAATTATTCATGAACTCTTTCAAGGATAATGGGATTTCTCCGCGGATACTTGGAGATAAGGACATGGCGATTGTATTGTTCCACTTTTAGTGACTTGGATATTGAGATCACATCCCAAATCCAGATCTTGCGGACCTCCCATAGATGCTTGATTAAATCAAGATCGCAAATCTAATCTTCTCATTAAATCTGAATCGCATTCATATTAATATCCATCAGCTGTATTAAGATCAGATTACTTCTCTATGAGAGGAGTCACTAAAATCCATACCTGTTTCATCACTCCCTCGGAATGGAAGCGTCATTGTTATACAATCGTTTATGATCACATCACCCTCAGGCATTCTTAATACCTGTACATCTTGCATACTGGAAGACCCAGAATAAACCCGAAGTATAAGATCAATTTTACACTGTCTACTTTAGAGTTTTATCATTAAGTTTCTCATTCGATCATTGGGAGTCGGTCTCGATCATATGCTTTCCCAAAGCATATATCATACCCAAGTATTGATCATATACTTTTCCAAAAGTATATATCAAACCTACAAATTCAGTCAAGCTTCTAAAGCGAGATGACCATGCACAAAATTTGATTCTTCCCAATTTCTCATGAGTGAGCTCATGTCTTCCGGTTTAGTAATGAACCTGTATGATCCCTTTGAGAGATCGTATTACTCATATGCCCTTATATGCACACCATCGCGCCTGTGTTTAGACTTTTATTAGGTCATCAACCTATTGATCTGCCAAATGTTCATACTCAGACATATAGTAACACATCTGTCTCCGGTGAGAGGATGCGTGCCTATATCGTGACAACATACGACATAGGTCTTTGGTTATCTCGATCTCGTTAAGTCAACTATTTGACCTAAATAATCTGACATCTCTGAATCTCTATTCCCATGCAGAGGACCTGCATCAAGAGGTCGGTCAGATATCATCCAAATGAGAAAGGATTTCCATCTCCTACTCAGGCTGGAGATCATCTCTTAACAATCATTTGACGGTGCTTGATGAGTCCTCAATCTAACTCTTTAGATATCCATCCAAGCACCAGCCTCTATGATTCAATAATTAAATCAACAACTGTATGATCATTAAGATGTCCATGGTACATAACCCTAATTGTACTAAGGGACCTATTATGCAAATTAGTTATTCTTCGTTTCAGTTCAGGGAATGATATTCACAATAACAATTAAATGGCTCGCCGTGGGCTTGCTTGTCCAACATTCTCCCACTAGCCCAAAGAGCCATTAATGGGCTAATCTATAAACCCGCACTCATGTGACAATCATAGGCTATTTAGGAAAATAGCTAGGTAAGATGATCAATCACTCTGTTCCTGAGAGACTATGCCAAGTCCTTTTACGAAACTTGTATATCTCCTAGTAACAATGCTTGCATCCAATGCAAATGTTGCATCTTATGCAACCAATACTCAATCTTGTCAGTTATAGTGTCCTTTGACACCACATTTTAATAATTATTATAACCAGTATGTCCATAATCCTTATCAGAATACCCTTATTCCTGGGGATCTCTATCTCCCAAGGTATTCGTAGTTAAGACCTTTTAGATCTTCATCTACAATGTCTTAATTTCTTGAAGATAAGACTTAGAGAGAACTATCTCTAAAGTCTTATAATCTTCGAAGATATTGTTATAACTTCAATCAAGTGTTTTATCTCCATAGTAGGATTAGTAATAGTTTACTACTCCCACTGCATGGCAGACATCTGGCTTTTGTACACATCTAGCATATACTCGGCTTCTCGTAGCTGATGCACAAGGGCAAGCAGTTTTAGCATTCACTTCCTCAACTCTTTGAGGTTCTATCCCTTTAGATAGGCCAGTACCATATCTTAAGGGAAGGAAGCCTTTCTTGGAATTTTTCAGAAAATGGAACATGTTAAAGGTGTACTACTAGTGTGACGGTCCCAATACCCTCTTATCTTTCTTCTGAACATCTTCAGAACTAAGATCTAAGAGGTATCCTTGAGATTATATCTCAAGGTATGGAATAGCCGGTCTGTAAAACACTTATTATTATCCTTATATCATTCCAAATGATTAGGACATCATCTACATTAGCACGATGAACACAATGACACTCCCACTAAGCTTCACATGGTACATCAAGATTCTATCTGAAATCATAACATTTATAATTTCATCAAATTTTATGTTCCAACCACAAGAAGTTTATGTTGGACATGCGAGCCCACGGCGAGCCATTATGCAATAAAAGTTATTGCAATTCACTCCTTAATCTGAAATAAAGAGTACATAGTTTGCATAATAGGTCCCTTAGTGCAATTAGGGTTATGTACCATGGCCATCTTAATGATCATACAACTGTTGATTCAATTATTGAATCATAGAGGCTGGTGCTTAGATGAATATCTAATGAGTTAGATTGAGGACTCATCAAGCACCGTCAAATGATTATTAAGAGATGATCTCCAGCCTGAGTAGGAGATGGCAATCCTATCTCATTTAGGCTGATATCTGACCGACCTCTTGATGCAGGTCCTCTGCATAGGAATAGAGATTCGGAGGTGTCAGATGAGTTAGGTCAAAGAGTTGACTTAACGAGATCGAGATAACCAAAGTCCTCTATCATATGCTGTCATAATATATGCACACATCCTCTGACCGGAGACAGATGTGTTACTATATGTCTGAGTATGTACATTTGGCAGACCAATAGGTTGATGACCTAATCAAGGTCTATACACCGGCGCGCTGGTGTGCATATAAGGGCATATGAGTAATACGATCTCTCAAAGGGATCATACAGGTTCAGTTACTGAACCGAAAGACATGAGCTCACTCATGAGATGTTGGGAAGAATCAAATTCCATGCGCATGGTCGTATCGCTTTGGAAACTTGACTGAATTTGTAGGTTTGATATATACTTTTGGAAAGTATATGATCAAGACCTAGGTATGATATATGCTTTTTGAAAGTATATGATCGATACCGACTCCCAATGATCGAATGAGAAACTTACTGATAAAACCCTGAAGTAGACAATATAAAGTTAATCTAATACTTCGGGTTTATTCTGAGTCTTCCAGTATGCAGGATGTACAGGTATTAGGAATACCTGAGGGTGATGTGATCATAAACGATTGTATAACCATGACGCTTCCATTCCTAGGGAGTGATGAAACGGGTCTGGATTTTAGTGACTCCTCTCAGTAGAGAAGTAATCTGATCTTAGTCTAAATGTTGGACATTGATCTGAATGTGATTCAGATACAATGAGAAGATTAGATTTACGGTCTTGATTTAATCAAGCATATATGGGAGGCCCGAGATCTAGATTTGAGATGTGATCTCAATATCCATGTCACTATACGTGGAACAATACAATCGCCCTGTCCTTATCTCCAAGTATTCGCGGAGAAAGCGCATTATCCTTGAAAGAGTTCATGGATAATTCTATTGTTGATATATGTATCCAAGCATTGAGAAACTGGATAATTAAATGTGATTTAATTATCATGAATAATATGAATTTGATTCATATTATAAGGAGAGTTATCTTAGATAATTAAATGTGATTTGATTATCAAAGATGTAGATAATGTGAATGTGATTCATATTATTTGAGTACATGAGAATAAGTTATCCAATATAATTAAATATGATTTAATTATTATGGATAAGAATAATGTGGATAGAAATATCCAATTATTCATAATATATTATAAATGTGATTTATAATGTATTAGAGAGAGTTAATTATAATTTATATGTGTTGATTAATTATTATGTGTATTGGATACACATTGTGTAATTAATTGACAATGTAAATTATATGTTGTTTTGGGTTGTGAATGTGATTCACAATTTTTCTATGGTAAGATTGCAATATTCTCAAATATAATTGTGAATTATTTTTGAAGAATAAAAAGCCAACAAAAGTTGTTGGAAATAAATAGAGGAGATTTTCAAGGAGATATGCAATCTCATGGATTTCCATGAGATTGCTCTCTCCATGGAAAGAGGGGGACGACACATCATTCCTATAAGGAATGTGTGGCCGTCCACTTTGGAAGGTACATGGAGATGAAATCTCCATGTATCTTCTCTCCTTATTTATTGGTTTGATTTGGATTAATTTGTATTTGATTTTTTCAAATATATTTTGATCTAAATTTGTTGGTTTTACCAACAACAATCTTAGCCATTGGATTGACATAAATCAATCTCATCCATTGATTTTATATGTCACATGGATTGAGATCCATGGATCCCAAAACCCTATAAATAGAGAGGCACACCATGCTCTCTATTTTACACAACACATCTCTCTCTCTTTCTTTCTAGAGGTCAGCCCTCTCTCCCTCTCATGTGGCCGTCCACCATGGATGACCTAAGAGAGGTTCTCCATCGCCGCAGCATCGTCGTTATGCTGCCCGTTCTTCTGCTCGTGGATCTCCGTCCCCTTCGGTGTGCCTCGCTCGTGAAGAGACGTCGGATCTCGTGTGTCGAGATCAGGATAATCCGCCGCTTGGATCATCAACATGGATTGCGAGAAGCACGCGGTTCATCCCCGCGCTCGCAAGCGTCTCCTCCGTCGGATCGGACTTGAGACAGGAGGTCTCTTCCTTTAGAGACTCGATCGCAACCACACTTCAAGAGGTAATCCCTATTACTTGTTTGTGGTTTATACGAAACGATCCGAGAAGTGTTCTTGGATCATGTGGTTTCGTCGTAAGAAAAATTTTTTAAATTCCGTTGCATCGAGCAACTAGTGCGACTAGTCGCTCTTCGTCGTATTCGATATGATGCTCACGCTTCCGTGATGCGCTTGAGGATCTAACCATATCCTTCAAGTGGTATCAGAGCCTTAGGTCGATGGTTTTGAATATGATTCACAAACCGAGGGACGACTTGGTTCGTTAAGGTCGCGAAAGTTTTTATCGCATTTGATTTCGCAGATCTGTTTAGTGTATTTTTTCGGCCCTGTTTAAATGTTTAAACACGAAAATAGCACTTGGATTTTGTTCCCCAATTAAATAAGGAAACCATAGGATCTGAGTTTGCGTAAATCGGATTTCGTATGCTCGAGATATGGTTGTTTTAATGAACATGTATTCACTATTACGGGAACTGCGAATTTTAACGTAATTAAGGAGTTAATTACTGTTTAGAGACGCCTCGAAATGCGTGCAAAACACATAGGTTCTGTTATAAATCAAGTTAGCAAACTATGGAAACTTACTTTGCTTAATTTGGATTTAAATTGATTGAGATATGCTAATTTTATTAAGTAGGGGTCACTGCTGAAATTACTTTCCTAATCAAGAACTATGTGATTGTCAATTAATGAAATTAATTGTTAATATTATGAAATAATTATGGAAAATATTTGAGAAATATTGGAATATGATTATTTCCTTAATTGACTTGGCCCAATCATTTAATTGATTAGATTTGATCTAAATCATAATTGGAATCACAATCATCAAACTCCTTGCTTGAATAGGATTGGGAATTTGTCTAGCAAATTTCCTTATAATCAAATTGTTTTGATTACTATATGGTATAATTTTGGTTGAAAAACCAATGATCATCTCAAGTACAAATTAATCAATTGGCATTATCCTTTCCCGAGGCGGATATGGTGTCTAGTCGGGGATCGCTGGGGTAGCGGGTTGCAACGTATGCGGTCCGTCCCACTCCCGCTAGTACTGGCCATGACAGTGGGTAGGGCCGGGATAATGTCCGAGGGATTAAGATGTATTTTTCTTATTATTAAAATACGAACTAATACGTACTTTGAGAATAATACCATATATATTCAAGCATAAAATTAAGTTTGATTGATTGAATTGGATTGATAATTAATTTAATATGATTAAGTTAATTATGTCCAATTAAGAAATACTCTAATATGATTAGAGTTAATAATTCCCTTGGAAGAATTAATTATATGAATGTGATTCATAGTAATTAATTAAATTTGAATAAGAGGTGGAGGATCACATAAGTGACATCCATGTCTCCCGTCAAGGCGAAGGGTTTCCGTCGCCAGGGATTGTATATAGGAGACGCCTGTACGAAGTGACAGCTCCTATATGCAAGCGCATCCGGATCGGACTCTTTGCTTCTCGAAGAGTACGGCCGTATGCGTAGTGACCCCAATATCGGATCCTCATATTATTGGGCGATATTGGATTGCACATAGCGAGTTCTATTCCTGTTGACGGTTGGTTCAATTAACGACGAGTCAACATCACCTTAGGGGTGGTGGGCCCGGGTGTTAAAGACCGAATTGGGAAATGCAAGTTGGACTTGCAAGGCGGAATGTGTTCCCACTTCTCTTTATTGGAGTTGCAGTTTCTCATATTATTGGGATGTAACAAAGATAAAGAGGAGATCCCGGATCTTGCTGAGATATAATGGTAAGTATATCTCTTACATTGAAAGTGATTAAGGGAATGAACTTTCATTGTTGACATGGCAAGAAAACTTTGATATAAAAATTCCTAAATCAAAGTAAATTATATATTTATATATGTTTATGCGAATTTTTTATTTCAGATAATCCTTCATTAAACCCACTCAATATTATACTCAATAATAACCAATAAAATATCATGGATTGGACCCTTTGATCCAGATATTGTACTTGCAATTGGACACATAATGTATGTGATTGCATTGTGCAAGTTTCCTCATAATAATGAGGAATGATTGAATAAGACAATAGGACTAAAACCCTAGGGTTTGTATGTCTCTATAAGTCTTGATCTCATCGAATGTATTTTGGGAAGTGACATGTCGATGATGATTGCAATTGTCAAATAATCCCTATAAAATCAATAAAGATATTCTGGCATACATATGTGCTCTTGACATTTAATCATGAATGACATGATTCTCTGCATCATGTAGAATGGTAGCTCTATAAGAGATGATGTATTCAAATTGTTTGAGTACCTACCTGAACCTATGTTTTAAGAGTTTAGATGGATGTAGTTGATGAGTGTCATCATTCTACTGTCTATACTCTAGTCATTCATGGAGCTTCATAATATTCATATTGTATGAATTGGATGAAGCATGTATAAATGTCGAAATGCTCTTACATTAAATTCTTTTGAATTTAACATAAGAGGTCCTTAGTCTTAAGCAATGGTTGTTTATAGATAAAGGGAGCACAGTGGAAGCATGGGTTGGACCCAAACAAGAAGTATAATCAAAGAGTTGACTGTACTTCTGTGACTTCCAAATAACATCCAAGGAGTTGGATGAATGCCAATACTGCAATATGTTGATGTGTTGATAGTATGACTACCAAATCTATCTAGAATGCTTAGAAGGAATCAGATAACACATCAGAATAACCTAGATATAATCATTGAAATTGACTTACTTATTTGATAGGTAAAGTATAATAATTGTATCTCAATCTTCTAATGACACTTGCAATTGGTTGCATATGTATTAGAATATTAGAAATTTGATCTTAAGGTTTATTGGTCATCCATGTTGAAAGTGATGCAATTGTTGCAACAAATTCCATGAGATCAATAGACCTCATATTTTCAGTGGGAGACCTTAGTCTTAGAGAATGTCTCTATGACCTAGATATTAGAATACACTCATTGTTTATTTCTAATTGTTGGATATAAACATGAATTCTTTAATAAATCTATCATAAAGAGTTATGATGGAGATATTTCGGATAGTAATCTAAAATCTAGTGGACTCTATTAAATTAGAAAATTAATGAATGGTTTGTTAAGATTTCTAATACTGAAAATTAAACCTTTAAAGATCAATAGGAGGATAAAGATCATTTGATAATGATCTGGCATCAAATTTTGGACATATGTCTGTTAATGAAATCAATGGACTAGTAAGATGTGAAACTTTAGATTGTCTAAAGATTCAAATCTCACATACTTGTGAATATTGCATTCAAAGTAAAAATATCCAATACACCCTTCTTTGGGAAAGGTGTAAGATGTTAAGGTATTCAAGATCTCACACATATTGATGTATGTGAATCATCTATATCAGAATAAACATTATGGATATGTGATATCCATTAGTGATTATTTGTGATATGAGATTTCTTCTCTTCACTTAGAAAGCTTTGAAATATTCAAAGATTTCACAATTTTGGTTTAGAACCAAAGTTTGAAGGAAGATGAAATGAATTTGATCTAACCAAGGTAGCTTGTACCTATTAGATGAATTCAAGGAATACCTTATGGAGATGTGAATATCATTCCTTTCTCAATCCTCCTGATGAACCTTAGCTCAATAGAGTTGTAGGGAGATACAATTGATCATGTATGACATGATTTGATCAATGATTAATCTTAGCATAATGATCTCTTAGTTTCCAGTGTATATATGTGGTGGAGACTACATTATATACCCTTAAAAAGGTTCCATGTGATTAAGCTGGAATCTAGCACTAGAGAGTGCTACTTCATTAGGAAAATAAAGGATGGTATTGGATACCTACTTTATGACCTTGAGATTCTTAAAAGATCCCATCTTTAAGAATATGATTCTTATAGGATGACTCTCTTGAGAATCAAGATAAAATGAAGTAAAGGATCACATTTAATCTTTAGATGATAATGAGGCTTCTGAAACCGGAAACTAAATAGACAATTAAAGATGAAACATTAATACCTCTTCAAATAAGTTTGAGGATGGATTCCATGTGTCAGTTAAATCTGACGATGATTGGATTTCATGTGATGAAGCTCCTGAGGATCATGACATGGAAAGATGGATGTTAGCAATAAAGTCTAATGTAGACTTCATATACAAGAGTTTTATATGGACCCTCGAGGATCCACCTATATGGGTCAGACCCATTAAGGTGTAAATAGATCTTCAAGAGAAAGAGGGGACCTGATGAGAAGGTAGAGACCTTCAAAGCACGGTTCGTATCCATAAGCTATACACTGAAGAGAAGACATCGCTTGCGATGAGACTTTCTCTCCATTGACCTTGCTTTAACACATCAGAATATTGCTAACTATAGCTACACAACTTGACTATGACATCTTCATGATGTGAGTCAAGATTGCATTTCTCTATGAATATCTTTCAGAGGATATTCACATGAAGTAGCCCCATGGCTTCATGGTTGAGAAAAGCAAGGTGTGCAAGCTAAAGAACTCCATCTTTGGACTCAAATAAACTTCATGTAGTTGGAACATAAGATTTGATGAAATTATAAATGTTATGATTTCAGATAAAATCTTGATGAACCATGTGAAGCTTAGTAGGAGTGCCATTGTGTTCATCGTGCTAAATGTAGATTCTAATGATTTGGAATAATATAAGAATAATAATAAGTGTTTTAAAATTTGGTTGTTCCATACTTTGAGATATGATCTCAAGGATACCTCTTAGATCTTAGTTCTGAAGTCGTTCAGAAACAAAGAGAAGAGGATATTGGGACCGTCACATTAGTAGTACACCTTGGACTTATTCCATTTTCTGGAAAATTCCAAGAAAGGCTTCTTTCCCTTAAGATATGATACTGACCTATCTAAAGGGATAGCACCTCAAAGAGTTGAGGAAGAGAATGCTAGAACTGCTTGCACTTGTGCATCAGTTACAAGAAGCTGAAGTGTATGCTGGATTTGTACAAAAACCATATGTCTGCCATGCAGTGGGAGTAGTAAACTTTTACTAATCCTACTCTGGAAATAAAACACTTAGTTGCAGTAATAACAATATCTTCAAAGATGATGAAACTTAAAGATATCGATCTCAAAGTCTTATCTTCAAAAGTTTAAGACCTTGTAGATAGTGATCTACGAGGGTCTTAATTGTAGATACCTTAGGAGATAGAGATCTCCAGGAATGAAGGAATTCTAATAAGGATTATGGGAATACTGGTTATGATAATTAATAAGATGTAGTGTCAAGGACACTATAACCAACAAAATTGAGTATCAGTTGCATGAGATGCAACATTCGCATTGGATGCGAGCACTGTTACTAGGAGATATGCAAGTGCCGTAAAAGGACTTGGCGTAGTCTCTTGGGAACAGAGTCACTGATCATCTTACCTAGCTATTTTCTAAATAGCCTATGATTGTCACATGAGTGTGGGTTTAAATGATTAGCCCATTAATGGCTCTTTGGGCTAGTGGGAGATTGTTGGACATGCGAGCCCACGGCGAGCCATTATGCAATAAATATTATTGCAATTCACTCCTTAATCTGAAATAAAGAGTACATAGTTTGCATAATAGGTCCCTTAGTGCAATTAGGGTTATGTACCATGGCCATCTTAATGATCATACAACTGTTGATTCAATTATTGAATCATAGAGGCTGGTGCTTAGATGAATATCTAATGAGTTAGATTGAGGACTCATCAAGCACCGTCAAATGATTATTAAGAGATGATCTCCAGCCTGAGTAGGAGATGGTAATCCTATCTCATTTAGGCTAATATCTGACCGACCTCTTGATGCAGGTCCTCTGCATAGGAATAGAGATTCGGAGGTGTCAGATGAGTTAGGTCAAAGAGTTGACTTAACGAGATCGAGATAACCAAAGTCCTATATCATATGCTGTCATGATATATGCACACATCCTCTGACCGGAGACAGATGTGTTACTATATGTCTGAGTATGTACATTTGGCAGACCAATAGTTTGATGACCTAATCAAGGTCTATACACCGGCGCGCTGGTGTGCATATAAGGGCATATGAGTAATACGATCTCTCAAAGGGATCATACAGGTTCAGTTACTGAACCGGAAGACATGAGTCACTCATGAGATATTGGGAAGAATCAAATTCCATGCGCATGGTCGTCTCGCTTTGGAAGCTTGACTGAATTTGTAGGTTTGATATATACTTTTGGAAAGTATATGATCAAGACCTAGGTATGATATATGCTTTTTGAAAGTATATGATCGATACCGACTCCCAATGATCGAATGAGAAATTTACAGATAAAACCCTGAAGTAGACAATATAAAGTTGATCTAATACTTCGGGTTTATTCTGAGTCTTCCAGTATGCAAGATGTACATGTATTAGGAATACCTGAGGGTGATGTGATCATAAATGATTGTATAACCATGACGCTTCCATTCCTAGGGAGTGATGAAACGGGTCTGGATTTTAGTGACTCCTCTCAGTAGAGAAGTAATCTGATCTTAGTCTAAATGTTGGACATTGATCTGAATGTGATTCAGATTCAATGAGAAGATTAGATTTACGGTCTTGATTTAATCAAGCATCTATGGGAGGCCCGAGATCTGGATTTGAGATGTGATCTCAATATCCATGTCACTATATGTGGAACAATACAATCGTCCTGTCCTTATCTCCAAGTATCCGCGGAGAAAGCGCATTATCCTTGAAAGAGTTCATGGATAATTCTATTGTTGATATATGTATCCGAGCATTGAGAAACTGGATAATTAAATGTGATTTAATTATCATGAATAATATGAATTTGATTCATATTATAAGGAGAGTTATCTTAGATAATTAAATGTGATTTGATTATCAAAGATGTAGATAATGTGAATGTGATTCATATTATTTGAGTACATGAGAATAAGTTATCCAATATAATTAAATATGATTTAATTGTTATGGATAAGAATAATGTGGATAGAAATATCCAATTATTCATAATATATTATAAATGTGATTTATAATGTATTAGAGAGAGTTAATTATAATTTATATGTGTTGATTAATTATTATGTGTATTGGATACACATTGTGTAATTAATTGACAATGTAAATTATATGTTGTTTTGGGTTGTGAATTTGATTCACAATTTTTCTATGGCAAGATTGCAATATTCTCAAATATAATTGTGAATTATTTTTGAAGAATAAAAAGCCAACAAAAGTTGTTGGAAATAAATAGAGGAGATTTTCAAGGAGATATGCAATCTCATGGATTTCCATGAGATTGTTCTCTCCATGGAAAGATGGGGGCAGCACATCATTCCTATAAGGAATGTGTGGCCGTCCACTTTGGAAGGTACATGGAGATGAAATCTCCATGTATCTTCTCTCCTTATTTATTGGTTTGATTTAGATTAATTTGTATTTGATTTTGTCAAATATATTTTGATCTAAATTTGTTGGTTTTACCAACAACAATCTTAGCCATTGGATTGACATAAATCAATCTCATCCATTGATTTTATATGTCACATGGATTGAGATCCATGGATCCCAAAACCCTATAAATAGAGAGGCACACCATGCTCTCTATTTTACACAACACATCTCTCTCTCTCTTTCTTTCTAGAGGTCAGCCCTCTCTCCCTCTCATGTGGCCGTCCACCATGGATGACCTAAGAGAGGTTCTCCATCGCCGCAGCATCGTCGTTATGCTGCCCGTTCTTTTGCTCGTGGATCTCCGTCTCCTTCGGTGCGCCTCGCTCGTGAAGAAGACGTCGGATCTCGTGTGTCGAGATCAGGAGATCCGCCGCTTGGATCATCAACATGGATTGCGAGAAGCACGCGGTTCATCCCCGTGCTCGCAAGCGTCTCCTCTGTCGGACCGGACTTGAGATAGGAGGTCTCTTCGTTTAGAGACTAGATCGCAACCACGCTTCAAGAGGTAATCCTATTACTTGTTTGTGGTTTATACGAAACAATCCGAGAAGTGTTCTTGGATCATGTGGTTTCGTCGTAAGAAAATTTTTTAAATTCCGCTGCATCGAGCAACTAGTGCGACTAGTCGCTCTTCGTCGTATTCGATACGACGCTCACGCTTCCGTGATGCGCTTGAGGATCTAACCATATCCTTCAGTTTATTCGAGTCCATAGATGGAGTTTCATTAGCTTGCACACCTTGCTTTCCTAAACCATGAAGCCCTGGGGCTACTTCATGTGAATATCCTTGGAGAGATATTCGTGGAGGAATGCAATCTTGACTTCCATCTTGAAGATGTCAAAGTCAAGTTGTGTAGCTATAGTTAGCAATTATCTGTTGAGTTTAAGCATGGTAGCTGGAGAGCAAGTCTCATCTCAAGTGATGTCTTCTATTCAGTGTGTAGCTCATGGCTAGGAGCTGTGCTTTGAAGGTCTCTACCTTCTCATCAGGTTTCCTCTTTCTCTTGAAGATCCATTTACACCTTAATGGGTCTTATCCATATAGGTGGATCCTCGAGGGTCCATATGCAACACTTGTATATGAAGTCTACTATAGATTTTATTGCTAACATCCATCTTTCCATGACATGATCTTCAGAAGCTTCATCACATGAAGTTCAATCATTATCAGATTTCTCTGACACATGGAATTCATCCTCAAACTCATTTGAAGAGGTATTAGTGTTTTATCCTTTCAGTTTCCGATTTCAGGAGCCTCATTATCTTCTCAAGATTAAATGGGTTCCTACACTTCATTTTCATCTTGATTCTCAAGAGAATCATCCTCTAAGAATCATATCCTTAGAGATGAGATCTTTTAAGAATCTCAAGGTAATAAAGTAGGTATCCAATACCATCCTTTATTTTCCTAATGAAGTAGCACTCTCTGGTGCTAAATTCCAGTTTACTAGCATGGAACCTTATTAAGGATATATATTGTAGTCTCTACTACATATACATATACCTTGGAAACTAAGAGATAATTTTGCTAATATTAATCATTGATCAAATCATGTCACACATGATCAATTGTATCTCCCTACAACTCCATTGAGTTTAGGTGTATTAGGAGGATTGTGATAGGAATGATATTCCTTTCTCTATAAGACATTCTTTTGAATTCATCTAATAGGTACAAGATACCTTGATTAGATCAAATTCATTTCATCTTCCTTCAAACCTTGGTTCTAAAACAAAATTATGAAATCTTTGAACATTTCAAAAGTTTCTCTAGTGGAGGGAAGAAAATTCATATCATAAATAATCATCAAATGATATCACATATCATCAATGTTTATTATGATACAGATGATCCACATACATCAATGTGTATGAGATCTTGAATACCTCGACATCTTACACCATTCCCAGAGAAGGGTGCTTTGGAAATTTCCTACTTTGAATACAATATTCACAAGTATGTAAGATTTGAAATCTTAGACACTCTAAAGTTTCATTTCTTACTTATCTATTGATCTCATCAATAAACTTATGTCCAAGACTTGATGCCATATCATTATCAAATGATCTTCATTCTCCTATTGATCTTATAAGGTTTAATTTTCAGTATTAGAAATGTTAATGAACAATTCATTAATTTTCTAATCGAGTAGATTCCACTAGATGTTTAGACTACTATCTGAAATATATCCATCACAACTCTTTATGATAGGTCTATTCCAGAATTCATGTTTATTTCCAACATTTAGAAATAAACAATGAGTGTATTCTGATATCTAGGTCATAGAGACATTATCTAAGACTAAGGGCTCTCCCACTGAAAATATGAAGTCTATTTATCCATTAGAGATTGTTGCAACAATTGCATTAATATCCATGTGCATGACTATTAAACCTTAAGAACAAATGCTAGTCTTCTAATACATATGCAGCCAATTGCAAGTGTTATTAGGAGAATGAGATACAATTATTAGACTTTGATCTTATCAAATAAGAAAGTCAATTTCAATGATTATATGTAGATGTAAATTATTTCGATGCACTATCTGGGTCCTTATCTAAGGATTCTAGATAGACTTAATAGCAATACTATCAATACATCGGCTCAATGCAGTATTGACATTCATCCAACTATTTGGATGTCATATGCGTATGGAAACCATAGAAGTACAACCAACTCTTTGACTTTCCTTCTAACCTGGGTCCGACCCATGCTTCCACTACGCTCCTTTCATCTCTAAACAACCATTGCTTAAGACAAAGGATCTCTTATATTGATCTCAAAAGATTTCAATATAATAGTATTTCGACATTTATATATGCCTCATTTAATTCATACAATATGAACATTATGAAGCTTCATGAATGACTAGAATATATATAGTAGGATGATGACACTCATCATATCTACATACATCTGAACTCTTAAAGACTTTGGTTCAGGTAGGTACTCAAACATTTTTGAATACATCAACTCCTATAAAGACACCATTCTGCATGATGTAGTGAACCATGTCATTCATGATTAAATGTCGAGAGCACATACGTATGCAATAACATCTTCTTAGATTTTATAAGGATTATTTGACAATTGTGATCATCATCGACATGTCACTTCCAAAGTACATTCGATGAGAGATCAAGACTATAGAGATATACAAACCCTAGGATTGTAGTCCTATTACCTATTTAATTATCATTCCTCATTATTATGAGGAAACTTGCACATTGCAACCACATACAATATATGTCCAACTGCAAGCACAATATCTTGATCATAGATCCAATCCATGATATTTTACTGGCTATTATTGAGTATAGTACTGAGTTGGTTTAACGAGGATTATCTAAAACAAGAAATTTGCATATATATATATATTACTTTGATTTAGGAATTTTTAAATCAAAGTTGTCTTGCCTTGTCAACACTGAAAGTTCATTCCCTTAATCATCAATGTAAGAGATATACTTACTTATATCTCTAGCAAGATCTAGGATCTCCTTTCTTATCTTTGTTACATCCCAATAATATGAGAACCTGTAACTCGGATAAAAAGAAGCGGGAACTCATTCTGTATTGCAAGTCCAACTTGTATCTCCCAATTCGGTCTTTAACACCCGTGCCCACCACCCTTAAGGTGATGTTGACTCGTCATTAATTGAGCCAACCGTCAACATGAATACAACTCGCTATGCGCAATCCAATATCGCCCCAATAATATGAGGACCCGATATTGGGGTCACTACGTATACGTCCGTACTCTTTTCAGAAGCGAAGAGCCTGATCCAAATGGATTGTATGCAGGAGCTGTAACTACGGACATGCGTCTCCTACATACAATATCAGGTGACGGAACCCTTCGCCTTGACGTGAGACCATGGATATTACTTATGTGATCCTCCACCTCCTATTCAAATTTCAATTAATTATCATGAATCATATTCAAATAATTAATCCTTCCAAGGGAGATACACATCTATTCATAATAGGGTGTTTTTAATTGGATATAATTCATTTAATCACATTAAATCAATTATCAATCCAATTCAATCAATAAACTTGATTGTTACTTGAATATATAATATTATCTCAAAGTACGTATTAATTTGAATTTTAATAATTAGAAAATACACCATGATTTCTCCAGCATTATCGAGTCCCTACCTGCTGTCATGGCCAGTATCGACGGGAGTGGGACAAACTGCACACGGTGCAACCTGCTACCCCAACGCTCCCCGACTAGACACCATATCCACCTCAGGAAAGGATAATGCCAAATCGATCATTGTGTACTTGAGATGTTCATCAGTTTTTCAACCGAAATTATAACATATAGTAATAATCAAAACAATTTTGATTATAATGAAATTTTCTAGACAAATTCCCAAACTTATTCAAGAAATATGTTTGTTGAAAGCTCAAGTAACCAATTGGTGATCTAGATCAAATCAAATTATTTATTGGTTGAGGCAATGCCATTTAAGGGAATAATTATCATTCAAATATTTCTCAAATATTATCCATATTTATTCCAGGAAATTAACCATTAATTTCACAAGTTTCTTAAATGACTATCACAAAATTCATGATTAGGATTGCAATTTTCAGCAGCGACCCTCACTTACTAAAATTAGCACATCTCATTCATTTTAAATCCAAATTAAGCAAAATCAGTTTCTAAATTTTGCTAACTTGATTTAAAACAGAACCTATGTGATTAGCATGCATTTACATTTTAAAATAGTAATTAACTCCTTAATTACATCATCATTCGTCAGTCCCCAAACAATGGATATATGTTCGTTAAAATGATCATATCTTGAGTTATCGAATTCCAAATCATGTAAACTCAAATACTATGGTTTCCTTAATTAATGGGAAGCATTATTCAATTGAAAATTTCATGTTTAAACGTTTTATACAAGGCCAAAATTTAATCACAAAACTGGGATGCAAAAATTGAAATGCGGAAAAAATTTTCACGAACCCTTACGAGCCAAATCTTCTTAGGTTAATGGATCGTATACAAAACCCCATAACCTGGTTCTGATACCACTTGAAGGATATGGGAAGATTATAAAGCACATCACGGAATGTGTGGATCGCATCGAATGCGATCGAGAGCGACTAGTCGTACTAGTTGCTCCGTGCAGCATAATTTAAAAATTTTAAATGCGATGAAACCACATGAT
Organism: Ottelia alismoides; assembly: GCA_037367405.1. Classification (NCBI taxonomy): domain Eukaryota; kingdom Viridiplantae; phylum Streptophyta; class Magnoliopsida; order Alismatales; family Hydrocharitaceae; genus Ottelia; species Ottelia alismoides. The sequence goes on along the minus strand of JAZKJV010000649.1, from coordinate 97,607 downwards.
CCAAGAACCTTTTCTCGGATCGTTTCATCTAAACCACAATAGGTATTAAGGTTACCTCTTGAAGCGTGGTTGCGATCGAGTCTCTAAACCAAGATACCTCCTGTCTCAAGTCCGAACCGACGGAGGAGACGCTTGCGAGCGCGTTGATGAGACGTGTCCTTCTCGTAATCCATGTTGATGATCCAAACAATGAATTTCCTGATCTCATCACACGAGACCCGGAGTCTTCTTCACGAGCGAGGCACACCGAAGAGACGTAGATCTACAAGCAAGTACTCCGGCAGCATAACGACGATGCTGCAGTGATGACGACTCTCTCAATGGATCTATGGTGGATGTCCATAAGAGAGAGAGAGAGAGAGGGAGAGAGGCACATGACATGTAGAGAGAGAGAGGAAGAGAGCATTCGTTGTTGTCGTAAAATGTTTCTCTCGAAGAGCAAGGGGTGCCTCTTCTTATATAGGGTTTTGGGAGTCCATGGATCCCAATCCATGGACAACAAACAATCAATGGTTGAGATTGATTTGTGTTTCTTTTAATGGCTAAGATGTTGTAAAAGCACAACAACAAATGATTTAGTTTAAATTAAATTATATTGATAAATCTATATAATTAATTCCAAATTAAATCACCTTTGACTAGAGAAGAGATAATGAGGAGACTAAACCAATCCTCTAAGAATGGGGGGACGGCTACTCTTCTCCACATGGAGAGTTGTAGCCGTCCACTCCTCTTGAGTGGACTTGGTCAATCTCCTCTAATTATCATGAGATCTCATTATCTCATGATATCTCTTTAATTTACAACAACACTTGTTGTAAATATTTTTCACAAACAAATAATTCACAATTATCTTGTGAAAAACTTCAATCAAGCCATTAAAATTATGTGAATTTCATTCACAACCCAAAACAAAATATGATTATATTTTCAATTAATCATTCAATGTGAATCCAATTCACATTAACAATTAATCAACAAATATAAATCATAATATGCTCTCTTTAATATATTATAAATCACATTTATAATATACCTAAATAATATGGATAGTGCTATATACATTATTCTTATCCATGATAATTAAATCACATCCAATCATCTTGGATCTCAATTCTCATGTGCCCAAATAATATGAATCACATTCGCATTATTCACATCTTTGATCATAAATTACATTCAATTATCTTAGATAACTCTTCTAATAATATGAATCAAATTCATATTATTCATGATAATTAGATCACATTTAATTATCCATTTTCCTCAATGCTTGAATACATATATCAACAATGAAATTATCCATGAACTCTTTCAAGGATAATGCGCTTTCTCCGCGGAGACTTGGAGATAAGGACATGGCAATTGTATTGTTCCACGTATAGTGACTTGGATATTGAGATCACATCTCAAATCCATATCTTGCGGACCTCCCATAGATGCTTGATTAAATCAAGACCGCAAATCTAATCTTCTCATTACATCTGAATCACATTCAGATTAATGTCCATCAGTTGGACTAAGATTAGATTACTTCTCTATGAGAGGAGTCACTAAAATCCATACATGTTTCATCACTCCCTTGGAATGGAAGCGTCAAGGTTATATAATCGTTTATGATCACATCAACCTCAGGCATTCCTAATACATGTAAATGCTGCATACTGGAAGACCCAGAATAAACCTAAAGTATAAGATCAATTTTACACTATCTACTTCATAGTTTTATCATCAAGTTTCTCATTCGATCATTGGGAGTCGGTATCGATCATATGCTTTCCAAAAACATATATCATACCCATGTGTTGATCATATACTTTTCCAAAAGTATATATCAAACCTATAAATTCAGTCAAGCTTCCAAAGCGAGACGACCGGGCACATAATTTGATTCTTCCCAAAATCTCATGAGTGAGCTCATGTCTTCCGGTTCAGTAATGAACCTGTATGATCCCTTTGAAAGATCATATTACTCATATGCCCTTATATACACACCAGCATGCTGGTGTATAGAACTTGATTAGGTCACCAACCTATTGGTATGCCAAATGTACATACTCAGACATATAGTAACACATCTGTCTCTGGTCAGAGGATGCGTGCCTATATCGTGACAGCATACGACATAGGTCTTTGGTTATCTCGATCTCGTTAAGTCAATTCTTTGACCTAACTAATGTGACACCTCTGAATCTCTATTCCCATGCAGAGGACCTGCATCAAGAGGTCGGTCAGATATCAACCAAATGAGAAAGGATTGTCATCTCCTACTCAGAATGGAGTTCATCTTTAACAATCATTTGATGGTGCTTGATGAGTCCTCAATCTAACTCTTTAGATATCCATCCAAGCACCAACCTCTATGATTCAATAATTGAATCAACAACTGTATGATCATTAAGATGGCCATGGTACATAACCCTAATTGTACTAAGGGACCTATTATGCAAATTAGTTATTCTTCATTTCAGATCAGGGAACGATATTCGCAATAATATTTATTGCATAATGGCTCTCCGTGGGATCGTATGTCCAACATTAAAACCTCTGAAATTCAAAAATATTTTATCTTAATTTTTTGAGCAATTTTAGCCTTAAATAAAAATACAAAAAGATTGTTGTGTTCCTTTTGCTTATTTTTGTTTTTTTGTATCCTTATTAAAATAAAAAATTTACAAAATTAAAAACCACTAAAAATTGTTTTATTTTGAGAAATTTGACTACTTCATAGGATTTTCATGCTGCTTGCGTTCGACCCTGGTGGCTATACCAGGTAAATAAAAATAGCAAACTGCTTACATTTCATGTTTTTGACTTATTTTGAGTGGTTTATTCTTCTTGATTGAGCCCGTTAGATTCTTTAAGTTTGCAACAACCTTGGATATTACTTGATACTTAACCCTGATCGATCGGTATCCCATTAGCTAGGCTCGGGAGAACTGTCCAGATCAGATCTGACAGACGTGGCTCATCTAACGGCTCTGGAAGATGATGGATGAACACAGCTCAGGCGAGCTTCGATCGGTCTTATACAACGATTCTAAAGGCTCATCGACTCACAAAGAAGTCTAGCACCTTCGTTGAACTACTCCGCATCGAGTAGAAGGGTCCGATGAGGTGATGGACAGTTTGATTAGCATGGCGGTACTCCACCACCTGGAGCTTCTCTGCCTGAGTAGTAGGGGCTTTGATTGTGTATCTTTGCACGTGCCTGCACCTATGCATGGTAAACAGACTCGGGGGCTTTGCTCCGGGTTATTTCATGTAATGGTTAAGAGAAGCGACGAGGGATATGCAACTCTTGTTTCCAACGAAGGAAGGGGAGGAAACCTAACCTACTCCTGCTCTGATGAGAATGATCTAGAGGAGACAAGATGTGTTGGAATGTGGAGTGCGAGTTGGGAAGTCGATCGAAGTGGATGGATGAGCGAGATGAGGCTCCGACCAGCTGATCGGAGCAAGTGGAGTGACGTCGGAGGGAAATGGACCAATCGAAGTAAAAGGGGAAATTAGATGAAATAAAGGGTACCTAAAGGTGGTACAATGAACAACGATGAGCGGTAGAGGGGAAGGCGAGGTAGTGGCCTCGACCGGGTTGTAGAGGACTTGGGAGGCTGCACGCGGCAGAGGTCCGGCCACGTAGTGAGCTACGTTCAAAACAAGCACCAGATTGAGCTCCGAAGGACTCTCTGAGGAGCTATTACTCTCCTGAAGGTGGCTAAGGGGCTATGGTGGTGCGAGGAACGAGCTCTGGACCATTGAAGGCGAAGTGAAGTATTTATAGGGCTCCTGCAGGGTTTGGAAAGATCGGACGAGGGAGTGAAGCCCTAGGAAGATTCGACCTCCTAGGGATCCACAAGGATCATGGATCCTAGGAGAGGAGTCGAGCACAAAAAGCGAGGCAAATGGTGGTCGGACCCGACCGACAAAATGCTGCGAAATCAGTCCGACAAGAAGGGTAGTCGGGTTGGGTATGATGGAGGATGGGTTGATCCAGGTCAATGGACCGGGGTTAGCCAACTAGAAAATTCAAGGTTGATAAATCAAAGAATAAATACATTAAAATAGTAAATGAATTTAAAATAAAAAATGGTAAAAATAAAAAAAATGTTCATTATTTTTCAAGCTATTTTTCTGTGATTTGTAATTATATTTATGAAATTATATATACAGTATGTACAACATGGGGTATTATGTAGGGGTAGAGTATGCTATATATTTTATTCTTTTATTTTTATTTTATTATTTTTATACATAATTCCTTTATTTTATATTTTATTTATTTACGAAATAATTTGAGGAATATGAAATGATTTTTAGTTTATTTTTACAAATCTAAAAAATATATTAAATAAATAAGTAGTGTATTCAATATACAGAAGTGTGGCTTTTGTACAATGGATTTTTGCTTTTTATTTTTATTTTATTTATGTTTTTTAATTTTTATTTTATCTTGAAAAATATGTACAAGTGTTGCACAAATTATAAATTAAAATAATTAGATATAGATATTTACAAATATAGGTAGCCTATGACTATAACAGGACCCTATCTCCCCCTACTTTATTCCTTGTCGATCAGGTCAAATATTGATCTTCTCTCGGCGTTTGGGTCAGTATGCACTTATTATATAATTGCATCCTTATTTTTTTCTCTTTATTCTTTTATTTTGGAAAGTATGTGTTAATTATGCAGTATTAACAATGACATGCATAATAATTCATTATATTTACACATATTTATAGACTTTTTTGTTAAAAGATGAAGCTAAAATAAAAGGATAAAGAATGAGAATAATAGATTCATCACTTCTGCATTAGTTCTTCAAACCTATCCCATCATCTTCCTCTTTACTTAGAGATGTTGCCGCATTATGCCCCAATTGTTTGGCATCGTGGTTCGTGCCATGACCACAATCACGGTGAGGATGAATGCAATAAAGAGACTAGGGAGATCAAAAAGGGGGGTGGAGGAAGAGGGGGCTATTGAGGAGCATGGTGGCAGAGTGGAAGGAGGGGCGTAGTGGAGGAGCAGGAGAGCGGAGGAGGAGGAGGGGGTGGAGGAGGAGGAGTGGGCACGGGGAGGAGCAGGAGGGTGGAGGAGGAGGGGTGGGGAGGAGTGGGAGGAAGACCTTTCAATCTTTTTTTAAAAATCTAATTCTCCTTGTGTCCCCAAAGTTAATGCCTATCTGCATTGGGGATGGACAACAACTAATGCGAGGAGCACATGTGATCTTTGGAGAAGAAGTCAGGGGTTGAACTGATATTCCAAAAAAAAGTAGGGACATAACTGATATTAAAGTATCCCTGTGAGGCACGCCTGATAAAAACCCTTATATTTATTTGAGATCTGGAAGGGTTTGGAACCCATAAGAAAATCCCAAACCTAACCCAATATCTGCATGAGTAATGGGTTAGAAAATAGACCTATAAAAAAATAAATAGGATGTATTTTGGATTGTCAAGTGGACGGGTTGGAGTTTGGATACCAAACTGACATTCCTATAATAAAGCAATAGAGGGTTAATTAAATGCATGCCAGTCACCACAGTAAACGGAGAGTAACAATGGATTGCGATTAGACGTTTAGACCTTTCTCAAGAAATGAAAAACCTGGTGGGCTTTAAATGTTTAAAACGTGCAAGGAACTATTGCGTAAACAATCATTGAAAACAAGGCAAAAGTGATTACACTAAAGAGTATTTAGAATACTGAAAATATATCATCAGTCTATAGTTGCAGTAATAATCAGCCGTTGATAAACTGATCATCAAGTAAGTTGTACTGATGATATCTGTTCAAGATTCTAAATATATGATAAGTAAATCGTGTTTAGAATTTTCCCCGACAAAGTACAAGGATTCCATCTGGTAATATAAAAGACATCAGAGATTTTTACCAGTTCGCGCGTATGTATTCTTCATATCCAGAAACACGACGGCGAGTGAGTACTAGTGAACACATATTAGGGTTCTATCCTCGAATGGCAAACGGCTTCAAAATATCGTTTGCTAGCTAGTTTCTGCATCCAAGCAAAATAGTCGATATTGATGATCAAAGCAACTGTTAACAATCAGCATTCAGCACCGCAAATTCTTTAGAAAGCAAAGCACTTTTATGGATCAAGTTGGGTTTGTAGATTGTTCCTAGGGTTCGACCGAGCATGACCATAATCCATGAGAATGACTCGAGGTGATTCTACCTCGGTAAAAGTACTCTAACAGAGGGTTTCAACTGCAATATATTCGAAAACAGTACGCTACAATATGGGTAAAATGGGGCTGCCCTCCAGGGGGAGTTAACTTAACTCTCTCTGCTTCTTTCTCCCATTTTTTTTATTTTTTTGAAAAATGAATCAGTGGAAATTCATTATTATCTCTATGTTACATCATTTGTGTTTCATGCGAAACAAAGACTTCTGTGACCTCCACAGAAACAATCATTTTTAATGATTGCATAATCGACTCCGACTGGATGAAGGCCGTTAGAGTATCATTTTCGCAGAAATTTAAATAACATAATATATGGATATAGTTATTAAAATACACGAAAATATTTTAAAAAAATAAAAAATAAGAAAAATAAGACGGAAAAACTAAATTAGTTCCAATTAGTTCCCAGCAACTCCATTTTACCCCTACAATATAGCACTGTAATATTTTAGAGCCAACAATTTACCGCTTCTGCTCACGAACTCCTGTCGACAGATCTATTTATATATGCAGAGAAAGAGAGAGATGGTGTGCAGCAGAAGGTGGCTTTTATGGAGCATCTCGCACTATTATGCATCAAGTGGGGTGCTGCAACTTGCGAGGGATACTGATGGATGTGCAAGTTGAGGGGAGTGGAAGCCTTCGTTGTGTGGCTGTGGGTGAGTCGAGTTGGAGAAGACACCAACATGACAACATCCGGTGCCTGAACTTTGTTCCCATGCATGCATTTCCGTACACCAACTCTCATCTCCCTCTCTCTCTCTCTCTCTCTCTCTCTTATTAAACAAGAGCAAAAGAATGAATGGAGGGAGAGAGAAAGAGAAGGGGGACCTTACAAGTTACAACTCATATATGGTCACAGCCCTATCCATATATCAGTACTGCCCTCGATGGGATATCTTGACATCAACCACTGGCATGCCCTAACACCATATCTCTATATCTATCTCTCTCTCCGCACTGACAGGTGTTTGATTGCCGCACCAATATGGTGTGTTATTTTTTTCCCACAATACCGTATGTGGGTCTGATTGGATATATATGGAAAGAACATACGCGCCCTTTTGTCTAAAATTGGAAAAGAACTTATGTACTTGGACTGAGAACAGTGTACTTGATAAGCTTGGATATTTGCTTTTCCCGTGATTATGTTGGTTTAAGGATGGTGCAGACCTTCTTTAGTTCATGAATGGTAAAAGCAAAAGTTGGGTTGATGTTGGATTGCTTGCAGAGGTTCGACGTGTGAGGATAAGTAATAGCAGGTATGTGCACTCCTCGTGGGCATCACAGAACCATCCAAGAAATGGATCAGAAAATGTTGGGATTGATGTGAAATAAAAGAGATTTCTCCACAACTTTTACGGTTCATACATGCGTGTATATTATGAAATAATCATTCATTGCAGGATTTAAAATGACTCCCCCACTTCAAAAAAATTGAGCTATAGTGACAGTTTTGAAAAAATCCGTCACTAAATTAGCCGTTGTTAAATATATAATGACAATATTATTCGTTCCGAAATGAGTTTTTTGTACTCAAAATTAGCAACGAATATGATATCTGTCGTTGTATCATTAGCAATGGTCCACATAGCGACGCTTATCCGTTGGTATTTTTCAAAATTTTAATTAATCGTCGCTAAATTTTGAGCTAAAAAAATAGCGACGATTAGCTGATATTTTGAAAAATAGCAACGGATAAACGTCGCTATGTGGACCATTGCTAATGATATAACGACATATATGATATTCGTTGCTAATTTTGAGTACGAAAACTCATTTCACAACAAATAATATCGTCATTATATATTTAACAACGGCTAATTTAGTGACGAATTTTTTCAAAACCGTCATTATAGCTCAATTTTGTTGTAGTGCCCGTATTATAGGGGTGTCTATCGAGTTATACAAGTAGAATCAGCTTTGCCTCACTCTCAGATTTGATAACAAAACTCGAACTCGAGCTCAAACTCGATAAGTGAAATTTCAAATGGTCTGGTCATCTCAAAGAGAGACAACCGTCACTGTGTCGAGTGTCCGTAATCGTCAGAATTTTTTATTTTATTTATACTCCTAAACTAATGTTTATAGTGATAGTACGAGAGTGTTGAACTCAGGGAGACAAACTGTGTGAACTAGGGTAATATAGTAGAGTTATCTAAGGCATAGGGTTTTCTTACTTTTTAGTGAATTTTAGTCGATTTTACGATTTCTAGTTGGTTTTAATGAATTTTGTATTATTTTTAAGTGTTTTGTATACCTATATTTAAAGTAGTATATGTATTACTTTTATATCTTTTAAGTTGATTTTAATTTTTCATTTTTATGTTTCAAATTTATTTTACTATTTGTATGTATTTTTAGTTATTTTTAGAATTTTTAGCGATTTTTATGTTTGATTTTTTTTGGTTTTCTGTGTAAAATATAGTGCAATATCTGTAATATAAATTTTATGAGAATTTTTAGGTAATTTTATTTTTTTATGTATTTTTAAAGTTTATGTATTTTTTAGATTTATTTTGATTTATTAAAAATAGAAAATGTGTATATTGTTCAAAATAGAACTTATACTATATATAGTACTTTCTTAGGTCTTTTAGGTAATGTTAATATATGTTTATATCTAGTATTTTATTTAATATGTATTTAGTACTAGTTATTTAATAGTATGTTAATAGGGACTATTTTATTATTTTTGGAAACTTGGGACGTGTGTAAAAATATGAAAAATGCGGAGGCTTTCACGTAATAAGTCCATAATACCACTTGTTGTTCACGTGCCTCAAGTAGCCATGTACCTATTCGAGAACGCAATAAAAATCGAGAGTTTTTATGCAAATTCGCCAGATATAACACATTAGAGCTTACATGTCCAATCAAGCACCAAGACGTGTTTGTAATATGATAAAGTGCGGGGTTAAAGCATCAAAAGGCCCAAAATATCTTGCCTCGCATGTGCTGCCCACGTGGGGTGACTAGTCTTAAATGCTGGGCGGCGGGTAAATCTGGATCATTCGATCTCTTAGATCGGACTGTTGGTGTAGCTTCTGGAGGTTGAATGTTCTTCCCCGAAATGAACGTCTTCAGACAATCGAATCAAAGGTGGCAAAGGTGCTTCGTGGATGTTCTCAAAAATAAGCCTCCGAGCAATAGCCTTGAATTTTGGCCTCTGGCTATTACTGCTCGACTTGGAGATCGAGCTCTGGCGCAAGTCTTCAATCAACAAGTACTTTAAAAGATCAACGAGGGTCGGATGTAGCGATTCATGCTTCACTGAATTCGAATCGATGAAGTTGCTATGGATCCAAATGATGGTCATTTTGGTTGTTAGCAGTCGAGGCTCCAATATTCAGGTACAACTTGATTTTATCGTGATCATATGCAGTTCGCTGAGGATCAAATCAATCTTTAGATGATTGATGACGGCCCCCGACAACTCAGGTTAAGTAATATCTAAGGTCGTTGCGACCCAAATCGCAAGGCACAGTCAATCAAGAAAAATCAGACCACCAATAAAAGCAATCAAGCATGAAAATCAAAATAAGTGCTCTCGCTATTTATTTAACCTGGTATAGCCACCAGGGTCAAACACAAGGAGCACAGGCTAAGCCTACGAAGTAGTCGAGAAATCAAAAATGAAGAGACATATTTTTGGTGGTTTTTAATTTGCAAAATTTTTTATAGCTTAAGGTAAAAAATGCTTAAAAATTCAAAATAAATTTTTTCTTTATATTTTTAAAAATATGCAAGTATTTTTGGGTATTTTATGGAAAATTTTAGATTTTTATATAATTTTCTAAAAATGAAATAAAGATAAAACAACAAAGTAATGTGCAACATGGATAAAAAGGTAACTTTAAAATATCTAAAGTACTTAAATTTCCTGGTTGCAATTCTATGTCAAAATAGACAACATTAATGATTTTTATAAGATTTTTGGTCTTTTATAATTTTTAGGGGTTTTATAAAAGATAATAAAATAAAAATGCTACAGAAATTAAAACAAACCAAAACACACACTCACGATTTTTTTAGAATTTTTAAGTTATTTTTATATTTTTATGTATTTTCTAAATTAGACAAACACATTTTTTAGGGTTTTTAAATTTTAGAAATAGTAAATAAAATCAAATTGTGTCACAAAAATTACCAAAAATATTACATAGTAGCATGAGCTACTGGTAATTTTTTGGGAATTTTTGGAGTAGATTTGATATTTATTTAATTAAAAACCAAGCACACAGGTTGTAGGGACCTATGCAAATAGTTTAAGTTTTAGGACTAAATAATAACATGCGCAAAAAGACCAAGGATGTATCTGTAAAATTTCCAATCAAATCCAGCATATGCGTAATGCAATGTTCACAGGGGCATAAATGCAAATTCAGAAAACTTCTCATTCAAACATTAACATAAAAATATCTAGGGCCAAACATGCAAAAAACACCACTGTTCACATGACTGAGCACATGTCTCTAACAGGGAGGACTAAAACGTAAATAGCAGAAACTCTAGGGACTAAAGTGCAAATAGTTCTAACTACAACTTTTATTTACATACTAAAACATAAAACATAAAAAGTATGGGGTAGAAAGAGTAATATACCCTTACACCACGTGACGGGCGCATGGGGCGTGGCGGCCGCTGGTGGAGGCACGATCGTGCGGCTCTGATCCGCTGTAGGTGTCAGATCTGACGCTCCAGAACTGGTCGGGGATGTGGAGCGCAGATGCGCCAGAGCTGACATCTAACAGTCTGACACATCTGTTGTGTTGGTGGTCCGGATGCGATCTGGAGGTACGAGGCTGATCCAACAGTGCTGGAGTAGCCTGGACAAACAACACGAGGATGAAATTCACCGGAACCAAGGAGGTGATCCTCAGATCCGATGATCGATAAGGAAGCACATGAGTGGTCGTGGAAGGCTTCCGCGTCGATTGAGCGGACCCGATGGAGCAGCCACCGGCCGTATGAGTGTGGCGAAGATGGAGGCCTGGAGCTGCTCCGGCGCGCCTCGGATGGGTGGAATTAAGGCTCCCAAAGTGCGCAAATACATGCAAGGGCAAGCTGGGACTCGAGGCAGAGCTCCGGTCTGGGTTATTGGAGCTAGAAATCAAAGAAGCGGAGGGAGGCGATGAAAGATCTCCGATGAAGGTGGTAAGGGAGATCCAGGTCCTAATCTCGACCGGATGGTCGAAGCTAAGGATGATCAGGTTACGGTGCAAGATGGGGGGTGTGAGTGTGCGTCGATCTAAGCGACTGGAAGTGGGTAACGGGGCTCCGACTAGCTGGTCGGAGCAAGTGAACACACGACGGTGCTAAATGGGAAGATCTGATTGAATGGAAAAATAGGAAGGATAAAAGGGATACCTGAAGGTAGAGATGTGCTCCTGAGCTCCAAGCGATGAGGAACGTCGGGGTGATGGCCTTGACCTCGATGCAGAAGTCAGGGGAGGCTACTCGCAGCGGAGGTCCGACCACGAAGGTTGAGCGTCGGCTTTACTGCACCAAATCGAGCGCCAGCGAAGCTCCGAGCAGTTGTCACTCAGTTGGAGATGGCTAGGGTTCGAGAAGAGAGTGAGGCACGAGCTACCTGCCCTGGGAGGCGAATGAGAAGCTTTATAGCGTTCCTAGGAGGCTGGAAGAATTTGGCGAGGTACGCGAACCAAAGGAGATCCGTACCTTCCTAGGGATCTGCGAGGGCCTGGATCCTAAGAGGGTCCACGAGAGGAAAATCAGGGAGAGGAGTTGTATGATCCGGCCAGGAAAAATCGAAGAAAATGGTCCGATGAAGAGGTCGGGTCGAGTCAAGCCCGGGAAGAGGGGGTTGACCGGAGTCAACGACCTGATGTGGACCAATTAGAAAAGAGGAATATACAAAATACTTACAAATTAAATAAAAACAGTAAATGATTTTAAATAAAAAAGTGTATAAAAATGTTTGTTATTTTTCAAACTATTTTTTTGTGATTTTTTTTGAAAAATAAATTAGTCTATATATAGTATAGTGTATTATATACAAGTATAATATACCTATGCATTTTGTACAATTATTTTTATTTTGTTATTTTTACACAAATACCTCAATTTTACATTTTATTTATTTACAACATAATTTTTGGAGTACAAAATAATTTTTATTGTATTTTTATTATTTATTTATATGTATATAATAAATAAAGAAGAAAAACATATATAAATGTATTATGTACAAAGGAGAGAGAATTTTATTCTATTTTTATTTTATTTTTCTAAACTTTGTTTTATTTTTAGAAATATATACAAGGAGGCAAAAATAATTTATTCATTTACACCCATGACATATAGAATATAGAGTGGGCCCTATCTCTCTATACTTATATTATTTGACGATCAGGCCCATGCTTGGCCTTCTCTTGGGGTTCGGGTCACTCTGTATTTATTCGAAATATCTCCTTCCTTTTTCTTTTCTCTTATTCTTTTATTTTGCACAAATACATGCTAATTATATTATATTAACACATGCATGCATAATGCTAACTTATTGTATTTACATCTATTTACATGATGCTTTGCCAAGATAATTAGCCAAAATAAAAGAATAAAGAGTGATGATCAGGGATTAATCACCCCCTATACTTTACCTTTGATAGTCCCTTAGGAAACACTTATTTTGAGAAAGAAGTGAAAAGAGAAAGAAAAGAAAAAGAAGGAGAATCAAGGTTGATTATTAAACTTGTCTTCATTAAATTGGAGTATGGAGCTCAGTCAGACCTTTGGGTTATTAATTTGTCAGAACCTTATTTGGACCTAAGTTTAAGACTCAACAACCTCTAAGTTCCACCAATCTATGGTCAAGATTCCTCAACAACCTAGATCAGAACAAGTCTACACACAAACTCTAATGACCATGAATCATTTCTTGTACCGTGCAAGTGATATGTAGTTCACCACCTCAGAAATGGCAAAGTAACAACCCCCCTCAACAAGGTAACTCTAATGCCCTAGTCTGACAGCTCTTTCCTTGAGGAGAGGGGTATTCCTGTTGGACATGCGAGCCCACGACGAGCCATTATGCAATAGATGTTATTGCGAATATCATTCCCTAATCTGAAATGAAGAATAAATAATTTGCATAATAGGTCCCTCTGTACAATTAGGGTTATGTACCATGGCCATCTTGATAATCATATAGCTGTTGTTTCATTAGATGAATCATAGAGGCTGGTGCTTGGATGAATATCTAATGGGTTAGATTGAGGACTCATCAAGCACCATCAAATGATTGTTAAGATGTGATCTCCAGCCTAAGTAGGAGATGGCAATCCTTTCTCACATAGGCTGAAATCTGGCCGACCTCTTGATGCAGGTCCTCTACATAGGAATAAAGATTCATAGGTGTCAGATTAGTTAGGTCAAAGAGTTGACTTAACGAGATCGAGATAACCAAAGTCCTATATCGTATGCTGTCACGATACAGGCAAGCATTCTCTGACCGGAGACAGATGTGTTACTATATGTCTGAGTATGTACATTTGGCAGACCAATAGGTTGATGACCTAATCAAGGTCTATACACCGGCGCACTGGTGTACATATAAGGGCATATGAGTAATACGATCTCTCAAAGGGATCATACAGGTTCATTACTGAACCGGAAGACATGAGCTCACTCATGAGATATTGGGAAGAATCAAATTCCGTGCACGGTCGTCTCGCTTTGGAAGCTTGACTGAATTTGTAGGTTTGATATATATTTTTGGAAAGTATATGATCAAGACCTAGGTATGATATATGCTTTTGGAAAGTATATGATCGATACCAAATCCCAGTGATCAAATGAGAACTTACTGATAAAAACCCTAAAGTAGACAATATAAAGTTGATCTAATACTTTAGGTTTATTCTGTGTCTTCCAGTATGCAGGATGTACAGGTGTTGGGAATACCTGAGGGTGATGTGATCATAAACGATTGTATGCTTCCATTCCTAGGGAGTGATGAAACGGGTCTGGATTTTAGTGACTCCTCTCAGCAGAGAAGTAATATGATCTTGGTCCAAATGTTGGACATTGATCTGAATGTGATTCAGATGTAATGAGAAGATTAGATTTGCGGTCTTGATTTAATCAAGCATCTATGAGAGGCCTGAGATCTGGATTTGAGATGTGATCTCAATATCCAAGTCACTATACGTGGAACAATACAATCGCCCTGTCCTTATCTCCAAGTATCTGTAGAGAAAGCACATTATTCTTGAAAGGAGTTCAAGAATAATTCCTATGATGAATTTAGTATCCAAGAAAGAAGGTCTTGATGATTAAATAAGATTTATTTATCAAGTATAATATGAATGAGATTCATATTATGAGAATGATTGTCTAAGATAATTAAATGAGATTTAATTATCAAGTATAATATGAATAAGATTCATATTATGAGAATAATTATCCAAGATAATTAAATGGGATTTAATTATCAAGGATAAGCAGATCATGGATAGTGCTATTCAGAATATCTATATATATATTATAAATATGATTTCTAATATATTAGAGCGAGAGAAACTATGTAAATTGCATTTGTTAATTATTAATGTGATTTGGATTTACATTAATTAATTAATTGGAAATGTAATTTACAAATTAGTTTGGGTTGTGAATATGATTCACATTTTTTTCAATGGCATGATTGAAATATTCACAAATTAATTTGGAATTAATTTGGTGGATATTTTTGTGATAAAGATTATTACAAATACATTAAGAAATAATAATACAAAATAAAAGAGAGATAAATAACCACCTTGTGAGGTGGCGTCACCAATGACATAGTCAAAGGTGACACCCCCTCATTTTTAGGAGGAATTTGTTATCTCCCTTTTATTATATTATTATCTCTTGATAATTAATTTATGTTAAATTAAATTATGTTGATAATGTTGCAACATATATTTAATTTAAATATAAATTAATATTGTTGGCTTTTAACCAACAACAATCTTAGCCATTGATTAATACATAGACCAACTTGGCCGTTGGATCTATGCGTCCCATAGATTGAGATCCATTGGATCCTAAACTAATATAAAAGGAGGACTAGCCTAGCCTTTCATGAGATTACTAAGAGTTGTACATGCCTACAACTCTCTCTCTCTCTCTCATATTCTCGCCCTCTCTCTTCCTCTCCTCTACAAGGTGGCCGTCCATCTTGTGTTGAGAAAGGGAGACTCTCGCCTTTGCCTCCGACGACTCGAGGATCTCCTTCCTCTTTGGGGCTGCTTGCTCTAAAGGAAGACGACGGATTTCATTTGACAAAATCATGGGATTCATTGCTTGGATCTTCATCGAGGATTGCGGGAGGAACGCGTCTCATCATCGCGCTTGCAAGTGCCTTATTCGTGGATCGGACTTAAGACAGGAGGATCTCTTGTTTGGGATCTCACGATTACAACCACGCTCTAAGAGGTATTCCTTATACTTTGTGGTTTGGTGAAACGATCTGAGAAATGTTCTCGTGATCATGTGGTTTCATCACTTGATTAAAAATTTTTAATTTCCGCTGCATCTTGCGACTAGTGCGACCAGTTGCCCCGATCGTATGAGATGTGATCGTCACGCTTTCATGATGTGCTTGAGGATTCTCAATATCCTTCAAGTGGTATCAGAGCCTTAGGTCGGAAAATATTTTGGATACGATCTGTGAACCAAAGACGTCTTAGGTTTGAAAAGGTAGCGAAAGTTTTATCGCATTTCAATTTTCGCACCTCTATCTAATTGATTTTTTCGGCACTGTTTAAATTGTTTGAACACGAAATATTCAATTGGATTTTGTTCCCCATTGAATAAGGAAACCATAAGATCTGAGTTTACTAAATTTGGATTTAATTTGCTCAAGATATGGCCTTTTGAATATGCATGTATTCACTGTTGCGGGAACTGCAGACAGAACGTGATTAATTTGTTAATTACGGTTTTTTTGTACCTTGAAATACGTGAAATATCACTTAGGTTCTGTTGTAAATTAAGTTGGCAATCTTAGGGCACTAATTTTGCGAATTTTGTATTTAAATTGATCAAGATAAGTTAATTTCAGTGATTGGGGGTCACTGCTGGAAATTGACATCGTTTGATCATGAACCTTGTGATAGTCATTCAAATTAATTTGATGAAAATTAATTGTTAATTTTCTGAAATGATCATTGATAAGTATTTGTGAAATATCTAGAGATGATAATCGTTTCATTTAATGACATCCCACTAACCATAATGATAAGATAGTTGATCTTGATCATTGGTTAATTTGAAATCATCAACAAACATTGTTTTGCATACAAAACCCTAGGTCATCCTACAATAGTTGTAGGACAACATTTTCATGCAAAACCCTCTTGCTTGAATAGGATTGGGGATTTGTTTAGCAAATCTCCTTATAATATAATCAAAATTATTTTGATGTATATTATATGGTATAATTTCGGTTGAAAGACCGATGAACATCTCAAAGTACATGATGATCTATCTGGCATTATCCTTTCCTGAGGTGGATATGGTGTCTAGTCGGAGATCGCTGGGGTAGCGGATTGCAACGTATGTGGTCCGTCACACTCTCTCCGGTACTGGCCATGACAACGGGTAGGGACTATATAATATCGGAGAAATCAAAGTGTATTTTTCTAATTATTAAAATTCGAAATAGTACGTACTTGAGATTATACCTACTATTCAAGTAAAATTCAAAGTTTGTTGATTGATATAGGATTGATAGTTAATTTAATGTGATAAAATTAATTATATCCTATTAAAACACTCTATTATGAATAGATGTGTATTTCCCTTGAAAGAATTAATTATGTGAATATGATTCACGATAATTAATTATTACAATTTGAATAAGAGGTGGAGGATCACATAAGTGACATCCATGGTCTCCCGTCAAGGCAAAGAATTTCGTCGCCAAAAGTTGTATATAGGAGACGCCTGTCCGAAGTGACAGATCCTATATACAATTATTTGGATCGGGTTCTTTGCTTCTCAAAAGAGTAAGGCCGTATAGGTAGTGACCTCAATATCGGGTCCTCATATTATTGGGGCGATATTGGATTGCGTATAGCGAGTATTAAGCCTGTTGACGGTTGGTTCAATTAGCGGCGGGTCAACATCACCTTAGGGGTGGTGGGCCTGGGTGTTAAAGACCGAATTGGGAAATGCAAGTTGGACTTGCAAGGTGAAATGTGTTCCTGCTTCTTTTTATCGGAGTCACAGGTTCTCATATTATTGGGATGTGCCAAAGATAGGAAAGGAGATCCCAAATCTTGCTAGAGATATAATGGTAAGAATATCTCTTACATTGAAAGTGATTAAAGGCATGAACTTTCATTGTTGACAAGGCAAGACAACTTTGATATAAAAATTCCTAAATCAAAGTAAAATATGTTTATATATAATATATATACCCTTATGCAAAAATTCTTATTTCAAATAATCCTTCATTAAACCCACTCAATGTTATACTCAATAACAACCAGTAAAATATCACAGATTGGACTCATGATCCAAATATTGTACTTGCAATGGGACACATAATGTATGTGGTTGCAATGTGCAAGTTTCCTCAACATAATGAGGAATGACAATTAAATAAGATAATAAGACATCACCTTAGGGTTTGAATGTCTCTATAGTCTTGATCTTTCATCGAGTGTACTTTGGAAGAGACATGTAGACGGTGATCATAATTGTCAAATAATCCTTATAAAATCTAAGAAGATGTTCTGGCATACATATGTGCCGTAGACATTTAATCATGAATGACATGGTTATCTGCATTATGCAGAATGGTAGCTCGAAAGAGATGATGTATTCAAAAATGTTTGAATACCTACCTGAACCTAAATCTCTAAGAGTTGAGATGTATGAAGATATGATGAGTGTCATCATTCTATTATCTATACTCAAGTCATTCATGAAGCTTCATGATATTCATATTGTATGAATTTAATGAAGCATGTATAAACGTTGAAATACTCTTACATTGAATTCTTTTAAATTTAATGTAAGAGATCTTTAGTCTTACGCAATGGTTACTTATAGATAAAGGGAGTGCAGTGGAAGCATGGGTTAGACCCAAGTAAGAACTATAACCAAAGAGTTGACTGTACTTCTGTGACTTCCATATGACATCCTAAGAGTTGGATGAATGCCAATACTGCAATAAGTTGGTGTATTGAGAGTATGACTATCAAGTCTCTCTTGAATCCTTAGAGAAGGACTCGGATAGAGCACCCAAATAATCTACATTAATCATTGATATTGACTTGCTTATTTGATAAGATAAAGTCTAATAATTGTATCTCATTCTTCTAATGACACCTGTAATTGTTGCATATGTTATAGAAGATTAATAAATTTGATCTTCAGGTTTAATGGTCAACTACATGGTTTTTGATGCAATTGTTGCAACAATCTCTATTGGATAGATGGGCTTCATATTTTCAGTGGAAGAGCCCTTTGTCTTAGAGAATGTCTCTATGACCTAGATATAAGAATACACTCATAGTTTATTTCTAAATGTTGGAAATAAACATGAATTCTGGAATAAACCTATCATAAAGAGTTATGATGGATATATTTCAGATAGTAATGTGACATCTAGTGGACTCTACTAAATTAGAAATTTAATGAATGGTTCATTAAGATATCTAATACTGAAAATTAAACCTTTAAAGATCAATAGGAGGATAAAGATCATTTGACAATGATCTGGCATCATGTCTTGGACATATGCCTGTTGATCAGATCAATGGACAAGCAAGAGATGAAACTTTAGAATGTCTAAATTTTTCAAAACTTGCATACTTATGAATATTGTATTCAAAGAAAAATGTCCAATACACCCTTCTTTGGGAAATGTGTTAGATTTTGAGGTATTCAGGATCTCATACATATTGATGTAAGTGAATCATCTATATCATAGCGAACATTATGGATATATGATATCTATTGATGATCATGTATGATATGAGATTTTTTCTCTTCACCTGAGAAACCTTTGAAATGTTCAAAGATTTCACAATTTTGGTTTAGAACCAAAGTTTGAAGGAAGATTAAATGAATTTGATCTAACCAAGGTAGCAAGTACTTATTAGATGAATTCAATGAATACCTTATGAAGATATGAATATCATTTCTATCTCAATCCTCCTAACACACCTAAACTCAATGGAGTTGTAGGAAGATACAATTGGATCATGTGTGACATGATTTGATCAATGATGAATTTTAGCATAGTTATCCCTTAGTTTCTAGGTATATATGTGTAGCAGAGACTACACTATATATATCCTTAATAAGATTCCATGCAAGTAAGCTGGAATTAAGCACTAGAGAGTGCTACTTCATTAGGAAAATAAAAGATGGTATTGGATACCTACTTTATAATCCTAAGATTCTTAAAAAATCTCATCTCTGAGAATGTGATTCTTAGAGGATGACTCTCTTGAGAATCAAGATGAAAATGAAGTATAGGAACTCATTTAATCTTGAGAAGATAATGAGACTCCTGAAATCAGAAACTAAATGGGACATTTAAAGATGAAGCACTAATACCTCTTCAAATGAGTTTGAGGATGTATTCCATGTGTCAGTTAAGTTTGACAATGATCGAACTTCATGTTATGAAGCTCCTGAGGATTATGACATCGAAAGATGGATATTAGCAATAAATTCTAAAATAGACTTCATATACAAATGTTGTATATGGACCCTCGAGTATCCACCTATAAGGGTTAGACCCATTAAGTGCAAATGGATCTTCAAGAGAAAGAGGGAACCTGATGAGAAGGTAGAGACCTTCAAAGCACGATTCGTAGCCATGAGCTACAAACCGGAAGAGAAGACATTGCTTGCAATGAGACTTGCTCTTAGGTAACCATGCTTAAAATCATCAGAATATTGCTAACCTTAGCTACACAACTTGACTATTGCATCTTCAAGATGTAAGTCAAGATTGCATTCCTCTAAGAATACCTCTCTGAGGATATTCACATAAAGTAGCTCCAGGGCTTCATGATTGGGGAACGTAAGGTGTGAAAGTTAAAGAAATCCATCTATAAACTCAAATAAGCTTCTTGTTGTTGGAACATAAGATTTGATGAAATTATAAATGTTATGATTTCAGATAGAATCTTGATGAACCATGTGAAGCTTAGTGGGAGTTCTATTGTGTTCATCGTGCTAAATATAGATAATATCCTAATCATTTGGAATGATATAAGGATGATAATAAGTGTTTTATGATCTGGCTATTCCATACCTTAAGATATGATCTCAAAAGATGCCTCTTGGATCTTAGTTCTGAAGGTGTTCAGAAGCAAAGAAAAGAGGGTGTTGGGACTGCCACATTTGTAGTGCACCTTGGACATGTTCCAATTTTCTGGAATCTCCAAGAAAGGCTTTCTTACCTTAAGATTTGGTACTGACCTATCTAAAGGGATAGCACCTCAAAGAGTTGAGGAAGTGAATGCTAGAACTGCTTGCACTTGTGCATCAGTTACGAGAAGCTAAGTGTATGCTAGATGTGTACAAAAGCCAGATATCTGCCATGCAGTGGGAGTAGTAAACTGTTACTAGTCCTACTATGGTGAAAGAACACTTGATTGCAGTAATAACAATATCTTCAAAGATGACAAGGCTTTAGAGATAGTGATCTCTAAGTCTTATCTTCAAGAGCTTAAGACTTTATAGATAGAGATCTAAAAGGTCTTAACTGTAGATACCTTATGAGATAGTGATCTCCAAGAATAAGGGTATTCTGATAAGGATTATGGAAATACTGGTTATAATGATTATTGAGCAATAGTGTCAAGGACACTATAACTTCTTTGACAAGATTGAGTATTGGTTGCATTAGATGCAACATTCGCATTGGATGCGAGCACTGTTACTGGGGATATGCAAGTGCCGTAAAAGGACTTGGCATAGTCTTTTGGGAACATAGTGACTGATTAGCTTACCTAGCTATTTTCTAAATAGCCTATGATTGTCAAATGAGCATGGGTTTAGATGATTAGCCCTTTAATAGCTCTTTGGGCTAGTGGGAGATTGTTGGACATGCGAGCCCATAGCGAGCCATTATGCAATAGATGTTATTGCAAATATCATTCCCTGATCTGAAGTGAAGAATAAATAATTTGCATAATAGGTCCCTCTGTACAATTAGAGTTATGTACCATGGCCATCTTAATAATCATATAGATGTTGTTTCATTAGATGAATCATAGAGGCTGGTGCTTGGATGGATATCTAATGGGTTAGATTGAGGACTCATCAAGCACCGTCAAATGATTGTTAAGATGTGATCTCTAGCCTGACTAGGAGATGGCAATCCTTTCTCACATAGGCTGATATCTGACCGACCTCTTGATGCATGTCCTCTGCATAGGAATAAAGATTCATAGGTGTCAGATTAGTTAGGTCAAAGAGTTGACTTAACAAGATCGAGATAACCAAAGTCCTATATCGTATGCTGTCACGATACATGCACGCATCCTCTGATCGAAGACAGATGTGTTACTATATGTCTGAGTATGTATATTTGGCAGACCAATAGGTTGATGACCTAATCAAGGTCTATACACCGGCGCGCTGGTGTGCATATAAGGGCATATGAGTAATACGATCTCTCAAAGGGATCATACAGGTTCATTACTGAACCGGAAGACATGAGGTCACTCATGAGATATTGGGAAGAATCAAATTCCGTACACAGTCATCTCGCTTTGGAAGCTTGACTGAATTTGTAGGTTAGATATATACTTTTGGAAAGTATATGATCAAGACCTAGGTATGATATATGCTTTTAAAAAGTATATGAACGATACCAAATCCCAATGATCAAATGAGAACTTACTGATAAAAACCCTGAAGTAGACAATATAAAGTTGATCTAATACTTTAGGTTTATTCTGTGTCTTCCAGTATGCAGGATGTACAGGTGTTGGGAATACCTGAGGATGATGTGATCATAAACGATTGTATAACCATGACGCTTCCATTCCTAGGGAGTGATGACGCGGGTCTGGATTTTAGTGACTCCTCTCAGTAGAGAAGTAATCTGATCTTGGTCTAAATGTTGTACATTGATCTGAATGTGATTCAGATGCAATGAGAAGATTAGATTTGCGGTCTTGATTTAATCAAGCATCTGTGAGAGGCCCGAGATCTGGATTTGAGATGTGATCTCAATATCCAAGTCACTATATGTAGAACAATACAATCGCCCTATCCTTATCTCCAAGTATCTGTGGAGAAAGCACATTATTCTTGAAAGGAGTTCAAGAATAATTCCTATGATGAATTTAGTATCCAAGCAAGAAGGTCTTGATGATTAAATAAGATTTATTTATCAAGTATAATATGAATGAGATTCATATTATGAGAATGATTGTCCAAGATAATTAAATGAGATTTAATTATCAAGTATAATATGAATAAGATTCATATTATGAGAATAATTATCCAAGATAATTAAATGGGATTTAATTATCAAGGATAAGCAGATCATGGATAGTGCTATCCAGAATATCTATATATATGTTGTAAATATGATTGATAATATATTAGAGAGAGAAACTATGTAAATAGCATTTGTTAGTTATTAATGTGAATTGGATTCACATAAAGTAAATAATTGGAAATGTAATTTACAAATTAGTTTGGGTTGTGAATATGATTCACATTTTTTTCAATGGCATGATTAAAATATTCACAAATTAATTTGGAATTAATTTGGTGGATATTTTTGTGATAAGGATTATTACAAATACATTAAGAAATAATAATACAAAATAAAAGAGTGATAAATAACCACCTTGTGAGGTGGCGTCACCAATGACATAGTCAAAGGTGACTCCCCCTCATTTTTAGGAGGTATTTGTTATCTCCCTTTTATTATATTGTTATCTCTTGATAATTAATTTATGTTAAATTAAATTGTGTTGATAATGTTGCAACATATATTTAATTTAAATATAAATTAATGTTGTTGGCTTTTAACCAACAACAATCTTAGCCATTGATTAATACATAGACCAACTTGGCCGTTGGATCTATGTGTCCCATGGATTGAGATCCATTGGTTCCTAAACTAATATAAAAGGAGGGCTAGCCTAGCCTTTCATGAGATTACTAAGAGTTGTACATGCCTACAACTCTCTCTCTCTCTCTCTCATATTCTCGCCCTCTCTCTTCCTCTCCTCTACAAGGTGGCCGTCCATCTTGTGTTGAGAAAGGGAGACTCTCGCCTTCGCCTTTGACAACTCGAGGATCTCCTTCCTCTTTGGGGCTGCTTGCTCTAAAGGAAGACGACGGATTCCGTTTGACGAAATCGGGGGATTCATTGCTTGGATCTTCATCGAGGATTGCGGGAGGAACATGTCTCATCATCGCGCCCGCAAGTGCGTTCTTCGTGGATCGGACTTAAGATAGGAGGATCTCTTGTTTGGTATCTTACGATTACAACCACGCTCCAAGAGGTATTCCTTATACGTTGTGGTTTGATGAAACGATCTGAGAAATGTTCTCGTGATCATGTGGTTTCATCACTTGATTAAAAAATTTTAATTTCCGCAGCACCTTACGACTAGTGTGACCAGTCGCCCCGATCGTATGAGATACGATCGTCACGCTTCCGTGATGCGCTTGAGGATTCTCAATATCCTTCAATTCCCTTCTAAGTTTAAGTTCAACCGGCTCAAGAAGAGGGGCAAGAAGAGAATGGACCATGACCAGTGTAGCCATGTCTCCTTGGGAGCCCAATGAGTGTAGCTAAGTCTCCTTGCTGCAAGCTTCATGAGATGAGAATGGGTAACATAAGCTTTGCTTTATTTGTCTATATACACTCCAATGGGTATTTCATTTTCTATCAGACCCACCACTTTTTTGGAGTTTTTCTTTTTTTGCACATTTTTTGATGTGCATATGTACAACATATCTACATGGTGCAACATATATACATAAGGACTTTTTCCTCTTGAGCCAGTAGACTATCCCTCTTTTGAAGCGTTATTGTAACCCACAACTCCTGTCTTTAGACCTCAACACTGCCAGACCAAGTTGAGACACACTTCCTTCTCTAAAAGAAGACGAGAGGTTCCGCCTAGAAGTACTACCCTCGTATGCTACCCCAAGCCAAAGGAAACTGCCTCCTCACCACCTCATCTGTAGAGAGCAACGTGTAAGGTGCTGGTGCAAGTAAAGCCATTGTCTGCGAGAGTCATGTGTGCGTTGTTAAATGTTCTACTTAGGCTCATCAAGATGACATGTGATCATAGCCTAGTGGACTCAAAGAATTAAGTCACCAATGGACCTGAAGAGTCTCAACCCTAAGCCCTATAAGGTTCCTCTTATAATTAAGTGGAGTAAGGTCTTAACCAAGCTCCATTTTCTAATTTAATTCCAGGATAGTTTAAATGTCAGCTATGATTCACAAGAATGTACAAGTATATACAAAAATCTTTTTATGCAAAGTTATTGAAAATGTGCAAAGTTTTTGAAAAATGTTTGAATGTATGCATGGATGCAAAAGTTTTGCAAACTATTTACACATATTTACACAAGGGTTTCTGCAAACTTTTATTTTTCAAACATTTTACAAAATTTTTGTACTTTATACATAGTTTTGATACCAAAATATTTACACAAATTTTACAAACAAAATATTTTTACAAATATTTTTACAAAAATAATTTTTATACATAGCTATGTATGTGCAAGAAAGAATTTTATGTAAAAGAAAAATTTTAAAAATTTTATGGTTTTTAGATAAAGAATTTTAGCCATTTTATTTATTAACACACTCACACAAAGTACGAGTTATGGCTGAAGTATATATGTAATATATACGACACCATCCTATACTTAGCTCGAACGATGTCCTCAGAGTGAATCAAGAGCGATGAAGAAGACATAACTCGTGCTTAGTACAGGGATGTGAAAAGGAATGTTATACTACAATGACAAATTAAATAATAGAATGAAGAGGGCTTGGTGTTTCCCCTATACTTAGGATCAAGCAACCCTAAGTATATAAGACTGTACATGAAGGGAAAACCGAGTGATAGAATGTACATGATCTACCTAACTTGTACTTAGGGTAAGATCTCCCTAAGTATAGGCAACAAAATAAAGGTAAAAAGAATCAAAAGAATACTCAAGAGTCTCACACCCCCTATACTTAGGGTAAAGTACACCCTGAGTATATCACAATCACGAGATGCAGATGGGGTGTTAGAATAAAGAATAAGATGATATGGACATCTGGATCTATACAAGGCAGAAGACAGTGATAATCAGGCATGAGATGCAACATATGTGAGTCAAAGATCACAAATCATGCAAAATGAATCGGGGTGACGTCAACGACCAGTGGCTCTTGATCTAGATATGGTTTGAGACACTGACCGTTAACACGAAAGGTGGACTCAGATGGCATCTTAGATATGTCGATACTCCCGTTGTCATGCACCTTTCAGACCAAGTATGGTCCCTTCCACTTACTCTGCAATTTCCTTGGAAATAATCTAAGCCTGGCATCAAACAACCAAACTCTCTGATCTGGCTCAAACTGCTTATAGTTGATGTGAGAATCATGCCATATCTTCACTCGCTCCTTGTACTGTAGGCTGCTCGAAAAGGATGTGTCTCTAAGCTCCTCCAGGGCTGCCAATCCTACCTTCCTTTGATCACCTATACACACTGGATCCAATAATATATCCGTGACAGCCCAAAGTGACTTGTGCCTAGTCTCAACATGTAAATGGCAGGGCTTGCCATAAACTTGATGAAAGGGAGATGTACCTAGAGGAGTCTTGAAGGAAGTCCATATGCCCACAAGACCGAGTCCAAAAGCTGTGAATAATCCTTTCGGTCTGGGGGACTACCTTCAGCAATATCGTCTTGATCTCTCTATTTGATACTTCAGCAAGACCATTGATCTGAGGGTGATATGGAGTGGCAACTCGATGGTCTATGCTGAACTCGCTAGCAAGGGCCTTTACCTCGTCATTGACGAAATGAGACCCCCCACCAGATATAAATACTTAGGCACCCCGAACCGTGTTCTTCCTCAAAAAATTGCAAATAGTCTTAGCATCTGCGGTTCGGGCGGGAATGGCCTCAACCCAAGGACTCACATAATCCACGTCCAACAGAATGTACTTGAATCCCTAACTCTTAGGGAATGAACCCATGAAATCGATGCCCCATGCGTCAAAAATCTCACAGAAGTGAATGGGCTGCATCGACATCATATCACGCTGTCCACAAGTGCCCATCCTCTAACAGTCAGTACACCTCTTCACGAATTCATCAGAATCCTTGAAGAGGGTAGGCCACCATAGGCCTGATTGGAGCACTTTCTATGTCGTTCTCCTCCTAGAGTGATGTCCTCCTGCCTCAAGCTTGTGGCAGTATGTGAGGACGCTACGGTGCTCCTCTTGAGGAGTGCACTAATGCCAAACGCTATCCCCTCATTCATGATAAAGGGTGGGATCCTCCTAGTGGTAAAACTTGGCCTTCGCAAGGAAGGTCTCAAGTCGCTGCCTGGGCCAATCTTGTAGTTCACAATGTCAGCGTACCACAGGAGCGAGGCGATAGCAAGGATCACCTCATCTGGGAAGGTCTTAGAAATGGGATCAGTCTGCTCAGATTCCTCAAGATTCTCTAATCGGGAGAGATGACCCGCCACCGCATTCTTGACTCCAGGTTCATCCTTAATCTCAATATCAAACTCCTGGAGTAGAAGGATGCATCTAGTCAGTCTCGCTTTGGCATCCTTCTTTGCCATGAGGTACCTGATGGCGGTATGGTCAGTAAATATAGTCACTCTGGATCCAATGATATATGATATGAACTTGTCCAAGGCAAAAACTACGGCTAGCATCTCTTTCTCTGTGATGGTGTAGTTCCGCTGCTCAACATCCAATGTATGGCTAGCGTAGTGAATGGCAAATGGTACTCCATCTCTCCTATGTACCAGCACGACCCCTACAGCAAAATCGGAGGCATCTGTCATGATCTCGAATGGGAGAGACCTATCAGGTGGCTGAAGGACAGTAGCCTCAACAACTAGACTCTTGAGAGTCTCAAATGACGCAAGACACTTATCATCTACAATGAACTCGGTGTCTTTGGCCATCAAATTAGTGAACAGTTAGGCAATCCTACTGAAATCATGAATGACTCATCGGTAGAACCAACATGCCCCAGAAAAGATTGTAACTGTCGCAGGTTGGACGATGGATTGAGTTTCCTGATGATATCCACCTTGGCCGGATCAACCTCCATGCCTCTGTTGGAGATGATATGACCAAACACCGTCTCTTGAGTCACCATGAAGTGACTCTTCTCCTAAGATAAAACAAAATGAACCTTGATGCAGCGCTGGAGGATGCGGTCTAGGCAGTCAAGACAAGCATCAAACCCATCACCATAGACCGAAAAGTCATCCATGACGACCTCTAAGCAATCACCCACCATGTTCGAGAAGATGGACAACATGCACATTTGGAATGTCACCGGAGCGTTACATTGACGAAAGGGCATCCGTCTGAAAGCATAAGTCCCAAACGGACATGTGAATGTAGTCTTGTCCTAGTCTTCAAGCGCAATGACCACCTGGTTGTAGCCGGAGTACCCATCAAGAAAGCAATAATGACTCTTCCCAGCTAGCCTCTCTATAATCTGATCAATAAAAGGCAACAGGAAATGATCCTTCTTGGTGGCCTGATTCAATCGTCTGTAGTCCACACATACCCTTCAAGAAGTAGGTACCCGGGTTGCTATCCCCTCTCCCGACTCACTCACAACTATAGTGATGCCCGTCTTCATGGGCACCACATGTAATGGAATAACCCACCTTGAGTGGGAGATGGGGTAGATAAAACCGACACTCCACTATTTTGAAATCTCCTTCATGACAACCTCTCGAAGACTTAGGTTCACCCGTCGCTGGAACTCACGCGATGGCTTAGCATCCTCTTCAAGATAGATATGGTAGGAGAACAGGGCCATACTTATCCCTTGGAGATCAAGTACACTTCAACCTATCGTCTTGCAGTTCTTTTCAAGAACCTACATCAAACGAGATTCTTGCTCTCCAGTCAAATCTGCTGAGATAATGACTGGGTGCATCTCATGCTCGCCCGCAAGGAATCTATACTTCAACGAATGCGACAAAGGCTTCAGTTCTGGGCAACTGGGAGCTGGAAAATCTTGCCTCTGAAATGTCTGAGTGGATGCGACCAAATCTACGTGGGAGAACTCTTGCTGATCATGACAAACTGGTGTAGACTGCTCTACTGGTGTATCTATAATCTATATCGGATAAGTCTTCACCCTAGCTGCTGGCTCTGTAGGAATCAGACACGGTATCAACTCATCAAATTTGGCCCAATCAATGTCTGACTCTGAGGGATCTGAATTTGAATCACATGAAACATACACTGCCTCGCTCTCCTGAACATGGTCTGCGGCCTCGAATGTGTCCTCTGCCAAGAGTGTGCTCTCCAAGCCTCCTCTACTATAATCTGCTGCATTATCTGAATGTGAGAGGATGGCTCATGAAATGGGATCGGACCAAGCGACTTCATAATCAATAATCACAAAGTTGCACTCCTGGTGGACATCTCGCTCTGCCTCTATCACCTTCTCTGAATCGCTGAGCTGCTCTAAGCAAGCCGAATCTCGTGCTCTGGTCTCGTCGATCGTCTCTATTTGTATACTCTCACCCTCGACGTGAAAGTATACCTTCCCTCTATCATGATCGGATACCGCCTTGGCTGTGGCCGAGAATGGACGTCCTAGAATGATGGGGGTATCAGTCACAGACTCAGGGATCTCCATGTCCAACACAACAAAGTCCACAGGGAATTTCAGGCCCTAAATTGTGATGACCATGTCCTTCAACAACCCCTTCGACCTCTTGACAGATCTATTAGCAAACTGAAGGATTGTCCTGCTCTATCGAAGAGGTTGATGGAAGAGCCGCTGTCTAATAGAGTCCGATCGAATCTTTGCTCATGAATATGGCATCTGACATAGGGAGCTCCTACATCTGGCCTCTTGGCTGGTAGATGGTTCTGAATGGTGAAGCAGGCCGTATGAGTGAGCACTTGGATATCTGCATGACGGTTCCTCTTCTTCTTGCGAATGGTGGTCTTCTCTCTCAGGTTCTTCTAGAAGAGAGGGATGTGCTCAAGTGCCTCCTGTCGAGTCAGCTGAATTTGAAATCAATCGATCATCTGCTGACTGAACTCTAACTACTGGTTCTTTTTTTTATTTTCTTTTTTATTCCCCTTAGCCAAGCGGAGTGCTTGAGGAAAGGGGATGGCTGGGCTCTCCTCAGATAGAGGGCAAGGAATGGGTCCCTACTGTTGAGAAGAAGTAGAATCCATACAAATATCACCATGCATCCCATAAGGACTCAAAGATGAAGAACCATTTCCTTTATTATTTTTTTGGAGTTTTTTTGTAAAGTATCGAGGTATAGAAACTGAAGGAAATACAATTGGAATAGAAGGGATGGCCTCAGTACCACTCACAACATCTGGAATCGTGTCATCAGCACTGCACTCTGGCTCAGCATATGAATATCTGGTGGTATCAGCACCGCCCTCTGCAACTGGGGACGCGATGGCCTCAGTACCGTCGGCTGTATCAACATCCTTGGTGGCATCAACACCATCGTCATCATCTTCATCATAAGCAGCATCAACACCGCTATCCTCCTCGTCTGGTGCTTCTACATCCTTGTGGTGTCGTCGCTCAGAAGAGGTGCCGTCGGCTGGCATCCTACCATTCCAAAGTGTAACAAAGTTAACATGAAATGTATATGAAGCAGTATCACCCAATGAGTCACTAGGAGTGGTAACCTCTGTGAACTGTACATGCTAAGACTTTCTCTTCAGATTGTTCGGGTTCGGCTCGATCTGAGCGGGTATGGCAACCTTGCCCTTGATAATCTCCCTCATCTTCTAGCGGAACTCGTCCATCTCCCGCCGGAATGTAACCTGCTAATTGGAAAGAAGGCGGGATAGGTCGTCGAGTGCTGGGTTTTCATAGGTTGGCCCATGAGAACCAGACGGGTTGCCTCTCTGAAAGTGAAGCTACTGCTGAGAAGGATGAGGGGGATACTGAGAGTACTGCTGAGGCTGCTGCTAGTGCTGCCTCCACGGTTGTCCCTACTGGTAGGGATGAGGACCCTATTGGTAATGCTGCTGTTGCTGTGGCTAGTGTGGGAACTGAGGCTGCTGCTGAGACTGGCCGAACTGTCCACCATGAATTGGAGGCTGCTGCTAGGATGAGGTACCTACGGTCGACTACCAGAACCCGGGATGGTCTTGGTGGATCCCGGGCTGCTGTCGGTCGTACCAAATCCTGTTGACTTCCATCCTGCTCGAAAGGAGGTGGAGGAAGAACTGCGAGGGGCTGCTCTTGCTGGTACACTACCATCTGAGTGTCCTAAGATGGTGGTGGCTGGACGTACTGGTGTTGCGGCTGCTGGAACGGCTCCGCCTGAATATGGTGGATTTGTCTATAATGGGCGGAGCGCTGGGTCGAGCTGCTGCTGTTGGGGTCAGCCCATGACCTGAGACCGGGCTGAGAAGCCGTCTTTGCCTCCTGGAGACACATGATCTGGGTCTTCACGTCACTCAATGTCTGTGCCATCTGATCAATCTGTGACATACCCTGACACTGCTTCTTCTCTATAATCTCGATGCGGTCCAGCTTCTCGTTGATGATGCCCATATCAGCGGACAACGACTCTACCTGTGCTGCGGCTGATGAAGATGCAGAAGGACCTGCATCGACCCGTATCTTTTGATAGGACATGGCCTGAGGTGAGGGCTTACTCTGAGTGTAGAGACGGGTTTGGGACATTGACGAACCGCAAAATCGGCCCTTTAAGGGTGCGTTCTTAGCACCTCAACGTGTCGAAGCAGTCGGGCCGATTTTGGTCTCCAAAAGATCATCTCATTTAAAGATATACGATAATAAATCAAAATGAGATGATCGTGATTTATTTTACTTGGCAAGATACCAAGGTCGAACTCAGGGACACGAGCCTCTCTCGTATTAGTCGGATTTGAGTTTATTTAACTAAGTGTTGAATTAAAGTATCTAGGTCAAATTCATGAAGAGACAACACAAAGCAATGCATTAAAACAAAATAAACATGCATTTTTTTAAACATTTTTATAATGCAAATAAATGATCATGCAAAGCGAATGATATGCCCCAAAATCATAGTCAATTGAGCCATAGAAAAAAAAATGCGAGTTAAACTGAGTTGGCATTAAGAAGCATTCCACATTTAATAAGCAAATAAGCATGTCAAATAAAACAATCAGGACACTTAGATATTAGAATAATACACTACTGATCTTAGTGTCAAATTTAAAATTTAAGCATGCCATAATGAAGAGGATGAGAAGAGTTTCAAAACGAAACTGAAATCAACTCGATTGGAGCTATGTAGCTCAAGATAAGCATAAAAGAAGACATGGGCATAAATGCAAGAAAACAAGAAATGATAACTACAAAAAGGTCCCTGGGAAGGACTAAAAAGAAAATAAAATAAGTTCTGAGGCCTTCCCTGTAAATTACTTATAAGCGCGGGGACCTTTTTGCAAATTTGGAGAAGTCCAAGGGCAGCTCTGCAATTTACCCAGAGTAGCACGTGCGATGCACGTGCTATCTAGGCTTGGAAGGAGGCTCAGCAGAGGCTTGGTTGCTGCTTCGGCTAGGCTCGGGGGGTCCGAAGCTCTAGCAGGCCCGGTAGAGGCTCGGGAGCGTCCAAGCCTAGGGCCCGGTCGCTAGGCTTGGGAGAGCTCTGGATGAAGACACGTGGCAGTATGTAGGCCCTTGGATCGTGATGATCCAAGGGCTGCTGAAGGCGATGACGCGGCTCCATCTGGACCGTTGGATCGAACAGATCCAACAGCTGACGAAGTCGATGACGTGGTCGCTGCTGGACCGTTGGATGGTCACCGAGGGTGGACCATCCAACAGTGACTGCTCTTCTCCCTCGGCCGAAGGCTGGTGGTGCGTTCAAGGCTCCGGCGAAGGGCCTCCATCTCCGCCGCTCTCATCTGGGCACTGTGAACCTCCCTCGAGCTCACGGAAAGATCGTCGATGAAGCTGTGAGCTCGAGGGATGCGTCTGACATCTGGGTTCGGGTCGCCGGAGCTCGGAGTTTGCAGGCGGATGTGACGAAGTATGCTCAGGCGAAGCTCCGGCCATTGACGTATGGGATACCTGCAGGGTTAGAACACATAGCCGAAGCGAAAGAAAGGCGAGTGCGAGCGAAATGGGGTTCCGTGAGGGTGAGGGGAGACGAGGAACCGGTGCTCTATCTCCGGTGGTCGGAGATGAGGTGGGTCGGCGGTGTTCGAGGTATGGAAGAAGGGGAAGGGTGCTGTCGGATATTGCGCGTAGAAGGGGGAGGCGTGGCGGAGCTAAATGAGTGACCATCGGAGCGGGAAAGAGCGTGAAGAAGCTAAGAAAATTAGGCAAAAAGAAGAAGAAAAACAAAATAAGATCAGAGACCTTACTTGGGAAATGGCGGTCGAAGGGCCTGGGCTTGAGCTCTGAGAGGAGCTCGGGGTCTTCGCAACGTACTAGGCGGCCTCCCCAGCGAGCTCGGGCGGCTATAGGTCGCCGCAGCTCCGCCGTCGAAGGCGGAGGGTCTCACTAGGGGCCTCGTCGTCTTCGCTCTATCCGACCACCTCCCCCTGTCACTGGGAGGTGGCGGAGGGCTGGGCGAGACCCCATGTAAAGGCGGACACCGACAAATGGAGGGGGGACCGGTGTATTTGAAGAAGTAGCCGGCGGTGCAAGTGCTGGAGGTCGTGGGTTTCGTGATGAACATGGGGCGAGTGGGAGTTTGTTATGGGTCGTGGAGGCATGCGCGGGGAAGAAGGAAGATGGGGGAAGACCCTGGGACGGTAGGAGAATCGAGATGATGGTCGGAGTGGGTGGAATAATAAGAAGGGGGAGAGTAGTGCCTGCGCTGGATCGTGGGAGAGAGAAGGGCTATCGGAGGTAGACGACGACCGCTGGCCGTTGGATCTGGAGATCCAACGGTGGGCATTTAGGCGCGGAAGGACGGTGTAGATGGGATCGGGGGACGGAGCGATCGATGGCCGATGGGAATGCCGCGTGTCAAGCAAAGGGGATGGCGCTTAAGGACGGCTCAGATTGACCCCAGGGTTATATCGGATGGTTGATGGGTGTCAAAGGGAGGAGCGGCTGAGATCGCACCTTCAGACGATGATCAGATGGTGACGGACGAGCCACGTGGCATGAGCAGAAGAAGGCGGAAACGTACGGTGAAGATGGAGTGCAGGGAAGATCTGAGGGTTGAAGAAGAGGCGGGTACGTGGAGAGGCCTGGGCCGTTGGATCAGAGAAGGATCCAATGGCCAAGGAAGCAGGCGGCTGAAACAAGGAGGGCGGGGCCACGTGGCGCCTCCAGAATGGGCCACGTGGCCCAATCAGATTTATTCGAGGGAATTGTTTTGATTTTTGAGGGCCAAGATGGCCGAATTTGAGAAAACTCAAAACATGAAAGTTGTAGATCTTGACGAGATCTACAAGTTTCATGTTGACCAAAACTGGAAAAGAGATCAATCAAGGGCCCGAAATATTTTTGAAGGTATTTTTAAGTCTAAAAATACCACGAATTTTTGCTTTGTCATTTTTTTGTGGTTTTTAATTTATTTAGGGCTCTGTTATTTATATGACATTAACAGGGATTTATTGACAGACTTTTAAGCAAGGGGGTTAATTATAGGAAATAAAGATGATGAAACTGAGGTTCATCACCCCCCTATACTTAAACTATGCTCGTCCTCGAGCATCAAAAAGAATGACTAAGTTGGATTAACCCCCTTGTGCATGTGAATACCGGATCCAATCTGATCAAGTCGACTCGACTTCAGAGATCCAAAATTCTAGAGTTCAACCCAGCCTTAATCAAGAGGCTTCCAATTCCTCTATTTCTCTAGACTCTCTCTGATGTACATATAAGCTAAAGGATATGAAATTTAGTGTTGACTGCAATTCTGAGAGTAGAGTCAATTCGTTACTCAAAATCTTGGTCTGAGAAAGTCTCCTAAGGACCTAATCCTCAACACTAGGGAATCAATCAAATCTTGCATTCAGTCCACCGTCTCTTTAGTTTGTCAGACTTAGAGAATGTAGATGGCAGGCCAGAAATGGAGGGCATGGGATTGTGTCAATTCTTCTCTCTCTCTCATTGGAACAAGGATTCTCTCTAGTGCCTTTTACGCAACACATTTTTTTGGTGTTGATCAGTGCGTCCGTCAAGAGAAGTTGGAGCCGTCTGCACTTGTTTTCCTGGGAGTACACCGGGGTGTGTCTCTTTTGAGTTCCTATCGTACCTTCGACACCCAGACGTGTAGCATTTACGATGCAGAGCCCTTTTTTGGTGCAAGCCCGACTCCTGGTCCTAATAGCGGTGGTCCAAGTGGACACTTTGAAATGGTTGGGAGCGCTCGCCTTTGGTGGAAGCTCTTTGATATGTAACTTTGTGGAATGAGAGCTTTTCTTTGAATTTCATTGACTTGTAAAATTTTGTGGCTAGCTCCACTGCTTTTACCAAGAGTTGGCGCACACTGATCAACATTTTTTATTTATTTTTCACACCCAGGCACTTAGGTTAATATCAAGAGATTAGTATAAGAATCAAGTTCCCATACTGGCTAATATTGCTGACACTCAGGTTTCATGAAGCCTCCAAAGATTTTATCCCATCCTCAAGCATCATTAGATCAAGTCCAAACTCGACTTCCCCATCCCAATCCCTTAGGTGAAAAATCAACTCATCTCATCAAAAACCGCAGTCGTGTATGTGATGTGCTGGTCATATTTTTTCTGTCTGAGACTAAGCATGGAATATAGCATGCAAATCTAGAAACTTAGGGGAATGTGGATGATTAAGTCTAAGACCCTGATGGCTAAGGCTGGTTAACCTTAAATCTCAAAGACCTCAAAAAAGCTAAGTCTCCTTGACCAATTCAGATCCTGGGTGAAAGTGTAAGTGTAGAGGACTAATCCAACTTCTTCATTCAAAAACAAGACACTTTTTTTTTAACTTCAAGAGATATTAGAACTTCCTAAGCTCAATTGAGCATCCGCAATTCAGCCAGTATGGATGTAAGTACAGGCCGAAGCCCGTTGCTTGAGGACGGGGCCTTGCGCGATGTCCTCTAAATCATCCAATCTGCTAAGGGCGAACCCTCACTGAACGCGGCTGACTTAATTGGGTTTAGTAGTCACCAATGACTCTTAAAGGATTTTTAGGATTTTTCTGATTTTTATGGATTTTAATAAAGTTAAAACACAAGTTAAACTCAACTTTCCTTGAAAAGAGAAGGCAATTTTTTCAAAACCATGTCACACAAAATAAAAAAAGTTTTCAAAACATTTTCAAAAATCATTTTCGAAAATATTTTTATAAAAATAGCGTAACATAATATCGAAAAGCCGTGAAATCAATTGAGTCCTCTTAGTTCAAAGAATTTTACCTTAGCCAAAAAGTTTTAAATTTTTCAAAATTTTTCAGATTATAGCTAAAGTAAATATACGGTATATACGGTATACCCCCCTATACTTAAACTTTGCTATGTCCTCATAGAACTAGATTTTACAAGTACATAGGTTCATTTAAATATATAGGAATATACGGGAGCTAAGAGGGGCTCCCCCTATACTTAGGTTAGAAATAACCTAAGTATAAAGGCAAGAAAATAAGAGTAGAGAAAAATCACGGGGACTCGGGTCCCCCCTATACTTAGGCTGAGATTAGCCTAAGTATAAAGATGGAATTTGATCTTGGGAGGAACCCAAGGTGAACGAAGAAGAGGGATGGATATACAAGTGAGCGGTTTTGAATCTTGGAGATGAAATGGAGTGACTACGGTTTTGGGGCTGTGTAGCAAACATGGCTCAATTCAAGCAAGCAAAAACCCTTAGTTTCACCAACTCACACATGAAACCAACCGAAGTTGGTTGATTATCTTGTCGGTTTTATTGGTGATAAAATGTGAAATAAAAATCAAGGCGTATGCGTGGGTGTTGCTCTCCCAAAACCGAATTTTACTCCATTTTTGGTTTGACTTGCAATTAACAGTCCCAATTTTATTTTAAATTATCACTGAACTAAGGTTAGCACATCAATCAGAAAATCATCGTCTACCGTTCATTCCATTTTCCATTAATCCTAGGTGATCAATCTAGGAAATGAAAGCAGTAAAAAACATGTATTCGATGAAGAAAAATGCGATCTAGGCTAAGCGAGAAATCATGCAGTGATTTGACGATAAATCCGCGAAAAAACTGGGGCCGTTTTGAAAATCAAATCCAACATGTATGCAAGTCGAAAAAGCTGCACCTAATCATGCATCTATTAGCGGTGATTAATCTTCATTAATTTTAGCTAAGTGATGCGAGATTATGTGCGTATAGAAATTAGTGTGTCCTACCTACGATCGAGCACGTAAAAATATGGAAAAATTAAAAAGAGCTCGGAGAGCCGCGTGCCTATCCTAGGTCGACACTCAAGTGGGGACGATCCCCACACAACCACGATCGTTCGATTACAATCGCGAGTCTTCGATCGAAGACCGCTGTAAAAGACGAATTATTATAAAAATAAAATGCAACAAAAATGTGAGACATTTTTTTCTTTTCTTCCTCCTTTGCTCCAAGCATGCTCCTACGGCTCCTCACAGCGGGGAACGTCCTGCTCCTCGCCTCCTTGATCCATTCAAGGGCCCTGCCACAAAAACAATGATTAGATATCAAATAAGAAAGAAAAATTTTATATGCAAAATATGTGATTATTTGACCTATAAAAAGGAACTCCAAATTAAACAAACAAAAATCCAAAAAATATAAGAAATGAGCCGTGTCCCCGACAACGTCGCCATTTGACGAACCGCAAAATCGGCCCTTTAAGGGTGCGTTCTTAGCACCTCAACGTGTCGAAGCAGTCGGGCCGATTTTGGTCTCCAAAAGATCATCTCATTTAAAGATATACGATAATAAATCAAAATGAGATGATCGTGATTTATTTTACTTGGCAAGATACCAAGGTCGAACTCAGGGACACGAGCCTCTCTCGTATTAGTCGGATTTGAGTTTATTTAACTAAGTGTTGAATTAAAGTATCTAGGTCAAATTCATGAAGAGACAACACAAAGCAATGCATTAAAACAAAATAAACATGCATTTTTTTAAACATTTTTATAAAGCAAATAAATGATCATGCAAAGCGAATGATATGCCCCAAAATCATAGTCACTTGAGCCATAGAAAAAAAATGCGAGTTAAACTGAGTTGGCATTAAGAAGCATTCCACATTTAATAAGCAAATAAGCATGTCAAATAAAACAATCAGGATACTTAGATATTAGAATAATACACTACTGATCTTAGTGTCAAATTTAAAATTTAAGCATGCCATAATGAAGAGGATGAGAAGAGCTTCAAAACGAAACTGAAATCAACTCGATTGGAGCTATGTAGCTCAAGATAAGCATAAAAGAAGACAGGGGCATAAATGCAAGAAAACATGAAATGATAACTACAAAAAGGTCCCTGGGAAGGACTAAAAAGAAAATAAAATAAGTTCTGAGGCCTTCCCTGTAAATTACCCATAAGCGCGAGGACCTTTTTGCAAATTTGGAGAAGTCCAAGAGCAGCTCTACAATTTACCCAGAGTAGCACGTGCGATGCACGTGCTATCTAGGCTTGGAAGGAGGCTCGGCAGAGGCTTGGTTGCTGCTTCGGCTAGGCTCGGGGGGTCCGAAGCTCTAGCAGGCCCGGTAGAGGCTCGGGAGCGTCCAAGCCTGGGGCCCGGTCGCTAGGCTCGGGAGAGCTCTGGATGAAGACACGTGGCAGTATGTAGGCCCTTGGATCGTGATGATCCAAGGGCTGCTGAAGGCGATGACGCGGCTCCATCTGGACCGTTGGATCGAACAGATCCAACAGCTGACGAAGTCGATGACGTGGTCGCTGCTGGACCGTTGGATGGTCACCGAGGGTGGACCATCCAACGGTGACTGCTCTTCTCCCTCGGCCGAAGGCTGGTGGTGCGTTCAAGGCTCCGGCGAAGGGCCTCCATCTCCGCCGCTCTCATCTGTGCACTGTGAACCTCCCTCGAGCTCACGGAAAGATCGTCGATGAAGCTGTGAGCTCGAGGGATGCGTCTGACATCTGGGTTCGGGTCGCCGGAGCTCGGAGTTTGCAGGTGGATGTGACGAAGTATGCTCAGGCGAAGCTCCGGCCATTGACGTATAGGATACCTGCAGGGTTAGGACACATAGCCGAAGCGAAAGAAAGGCGAGTGCGAGCGAAATGGGGTTCCGTGAGGGTGAGGGGAGACGAGGAACCGGTGCTCTATC
The DNA here is from genome assembly GCA_037367405.1 of Ottelia alismoides. Lineage (NCBI taxonomy): Eukaryota > Viridiplantae > Streptophyta > Magnoliopsida > Alismatales > Hydrocharitaceae > Ottelia > Ottelia alismoides. Next base: position 58,932 of record JAZKJV010000649.1, on the reverse strand, counting down.
TCCGGTGGTCGGAGATGAGGTGGGTCGACGGTGTTCGAGGTATGGAAGAAGGGGAAGGGTGCTGTCGGATATTGCGCGTAGAAGGGGGAGGCGTGGCGGAGCTAAATGAGTGACCATCGGAGCGGGAAAGAGCGTGAAGAAGCTAAGAAAATTAGGCAAAAAGAAGAAGAAAAACAAAATAAGATCAGAGACCTTACCTGGGAAATGGCGGTCGAAGGGCCTGGGCTTGAGCTCCGAGAGGAGCTCGGGGTCTTCGCAACGTACTGGGCGGCCTCCCCAGCGAGCTCGGGCGGCTATAGGTCGCCGCAGCTCCGTCGTCGAAGGCGGAGGGTCTCACCAGGGGCCTCGTCGTCTTCGCTCTATCCGGCCACCTCCCCCTGTCACTGGGAGGTGGCGGAGGGCTGGGCGAGACCCCATGTAAAGGCGGACACCGGCAAATGGAGGGGGGACCGGTGTATTTGAAGAAGTAGCCGGCGGTGCAAGTGCTGGAGGTCATGGGTTTCGCGATGAACATGGGGCGACTGGGAGTTTGTTATGGGTCGTGGAGGCATGCGCGGGGAAGAAGGAAGATGGGGGAAGACCCTGGGACGGTTGGAGAATCGAGATGATGGTCGGAGTGGGTGGAATAATAGGAAGGGGGAGAGTAGTGCGTGCGCTGGATCGTGGGAGAGAGAAGGGCTATCGGAGGTAGACGACGACCGCTGGCCGTTGGATCTGGAGATCCAACGATGGGCATTTAGGCGCGGAAGGACGGTGTAGATGGGATCGGGGGACGGAGCGATCGATGGCCGATGGGAATGCCGCGTGTCAAGCAAAGGGGATGGCGCTTAAGAACGGCTCAGATTGACCCCAGGGTTATATCGGATGGTTGATGGGTGTCAAAGGGAGGAGCGGCTGAGATCGCACCTTCAGACGATGATCAGATGGTGACGGACGAGCCACGTGGCGTGAGCAGAAGAAGGCGAAAACGTACGGTGAAGATGGAGTGCAGGGAAGATCTGAGGGTTGAAGAAGAGGCGGGTACGTGGAGAGGCCTGGGCCGTTGGATCAGAGAAGGATCCAACGGCCAAGGAAGCAGGCGGCTGAAACAAGGAGGGCGGGGCCACATGGCGCCTCCAGAATGGGCCACGTGGCCCAATCAGATTTATTCGAGGGGAGTTTTTTGATTTTTGAGGGCCAAGATGGCTGAATTTGAGAAAACTCAAAACATGAAAGTTGTAGATCTTGACGAGATCTACAAGTTTCATGTTGACCAAAACTGGAAAAGAGATCAATCAAGGGCCCGGAATATTTTTGAAGGTATTTTTAAGTCTAAAAATACCACGAATTTTTGCTTTGTCATTTTTTTGTGGTTTTTAATTTATTTAGGGCTCTGTTAATTATATGACATTAACAGGGATTTATTGACAAACTTTTAAGCAAGGGGGTTAATTATAGGAAATAAAGATGATGAAACCGAGGTTCATCAGACTTGACGGTGCAGTTCTCGGCCATCTACTCATATATGGCCCAGACCTGATCCTCATCCTTGGCAAAGTAAGATCCCCCACAGGAAGCGTTCACGAGCCCCTGAAGCTCCGGTGTTATCCCATAAAAGAAACTCTGCACAAGGTTGGGCTTGGATATATCATGATGTGGACACCGGTCGATGAGCTCTCTGAAGCAGTCTCATGCTTCCTGAAATTGCTCGTTGGGAAGCATGGAGAAGTTGTCGATGAGGGCTCGAGCTGCGTTCGTTCGGTCGAATGGATAATACTTGTTCAAGTACTCGTTCCGGAGCTGTTTCCACGAAGTGACGTATCTCCCCAAATGCTTCAGCAATAGGCTGCTCTGTCGACAAGGGAGAACGGGAATGCCATCATCTTTATGGTGTCCTCATCTACGTATCTGTCGTGGACCATGCTGCAGATCAACTCAAACTCCTGGAGATGTAGATGCGGCTCCTCAGTGTCTTGCCCATGAAATCTGGCAACAACTGAATCATTTGAGGAGGGAGCTTGAAATATCCCAGGATCACTGAAAGCTGAATCCAACGGTGTGTCAGAGTTGCACCAAAATTATGCAACTCTCTCATCGGGAGGGTGATAGACATGAAAACCGAGCGACTAAGGCAATCAGGTATCTCTACGAGGGTCGTCGCGACCTCGGTCACTCGATTGTGTCGATCAAGAAAAATATAGACCACCAAGATAGATGAAAATCAATCAAAAACAAGATAGCGGTCCTGCTATTAATTTAACCTAGTATAGCGACCAGGGTCGAACACAAGGAGCACGGGTTGGCCTTGCGGCCTACGAAGTAGTCAAAAAAGAAATAAAATAAAATAAGAAAATATTTTTGGTGGTTTTTGATTATTTTATATTTTTTTTGGATTTTTAATGTATTAAGAAAATAATAAAGGCTAAGGAACTATACACTTCAACAAATTACTAAATACACTAAAAATCAACCAAAAATTCTAACAAAAATGATTTTATGTGTTTTATAATTTTTAATGTTTTTGGTGAATTTTTGGGATTTTTCTGATGTTTATTTAATTTTCTAAAAATCAAAAGGTGACTAAAACAGTAGGTACTGTCCAGCCGAGCTAAAAGGGCCTAGATAAAATATCTAAAGGCCCCAAATTAGCTGGGAGGTAATTTTCCTGTAAAGAGAATAAAACAAGGAAAATTTAGGCACCTAATTTATTATTTTTGGATTTTTGGTTTAATTATTAGAATTTTTATAAGTTTTCAAGTGTCTTTCAATTTTTAGTGGTTTTCAATAATGAAAAATAACCAAAATTGGCTAGAAAATCAAATTTTTCGGAATTTTTAAATGATATTTAATAATTTTTTGGGGTTTTTAAAGTTCGACAGTAGCGAAATTGGAGGTTTTTGAATTTCTAAAAATATCAAATGAAAACAAAAATGTCCCCAAAAATCCTCGAAAATTTTACACTATGGCAGGAGCCATGTGTCCAATTTTCGTTGGATTTGGAGGTAATTTGTTATTTTATTCAAAAAAATAAAGAAGGGGCACTGTGCACAAGGATCTATGTGCAAATACCCGAAGTTCTGGGGGGTCTGGTGCAATTAACCCAGCAAAACACGTGCAATGCGCGTGCCTGGGGCACTCAGGGACCCAAATGTAAGAAAAATAAGTTCCAAGGGCTTTCTGGTAACATGTACCAAAAGTCCAGGGACTTATTCGCAAAATACCCAAAAATATCCGCACATGCTCAAATGTATCATGCACATGGGTATAAATGCAAATAATCAAAAACTTTCATTCATTCATTAACAATCAGAACTACAAGGGCATCAGATGCAAAATAGCCAAAAAGCACATGTCGAAGCACGTGTCGCATCACACACAGGGGCATAACTGCAAATGAAACTAAGCATGAGGTCCTCTATGCAAATATCCCAAAAACTAAATAACTATCTAAACTATTTACAACACTAAATGCTAAATAAAAGAAACAGGAGGGCCTAAGGGTAATTTACCCTTTAATAAGGCGGACCGCAGGATGGGCGCCACGTGGAGCTTCGAACGGTGGAGATCGGGGGTCGCTCCAAAGCTGGGGTCCTCGATGCGATCAGACGGCAGAGGGATCGCCACGTGGGGGATCCAACAGTGGCAGGCGTGGGTGGCTAATCCTCTCGTGCAACGGGCGGTCCAGATCACCGCTCCAAGATCTGACGGTGACTGCTCCTCCGAGAATGAACGACCCAGATGAAAACTGGAGGGCGACGATGATCGGACGGTCGGGGAAGATACCGGAAGAACAGTTGGCCGGCGAAGTTCGCCGGCCTCGTGCATGCGCTGTGGACCTCCCCTGCTGCTCGTGAAGGTTGGAGAAGCTCCGCAAAGACGTCCCGCAGCTGCTAGTGAACTCCGATGATCCAGCCGAGTCCTAGAGGGCTCCAGCGAGGTCGGCGGAGGAAGATCCCCTGGTCCGAATGACCCAACCCCTCAGATGGGCTTGGAAGCACCTGTAAAGTAGACCAAGAGACTCACGGGTCGAGGGCAAACTGCCTCGACCCGGTTAGGCGGGGTGACGGTGAACAGAGGGTCGAAGTGGGCGAGCTCCGGCGAAGGGGGGACGGTGGAGCTTGAATCCCATCTCCTGTGCGAGCTGGGTTGGATGGGTATGCGGAGAAGATGCGCGGGAGGACGGCGAAGGCTATGGTGAGGCCTGATGGTCGGATAGTGATCGGATGCGGACGGAATCGACGATGGACGGCGGAGCAGCGATTTGGGGGTAACTAGAAATTAAAGAAACAGAGAAGGTTACGGATCTACCTGGGTGTCTGAATGGGCTGTGGGCGAGCTTGCGTAGCTCTGGGTCTTCGCCTCACGGAGCGCCGACGTCCGAGGCTCGGGCTCCTGTTGGTGGCGGAGCAAGGCGGCGAAGCTTCGCCGGATCAGTGGTTTCGCTCCCTCTCCTCGCTTCGACACCACGGGGGACAAGCTGTCACTCTCGCCTATGCAATGGAGCTCACGGGAGGTGGAATCGAATGGCCAAAGATGATATTTGAGGTGGTGGAGCTGAGAATATATATGGTGGAGGGTCCGGGAAGACAGGCGTGGGTAGGGCGATCGAGCGCGCGGATCCCGAGGTAGAGGCTCCGGCGAGGGTCTCGGGTGTGTCGGGAAGGAGTCGGACCCGGGGTTTAGGTTATAGGGTATCGGGTTTAGGCGCTAAAATGGGTAGAAGTCGGGTCGGGCGCCTAAATCCGTGGGAAGTGGTCCTGGGGGGGGGGGGGGTAGTTGACCGGGCGGTCAACAATCCCAGGACCAGTAGGAAGCGGCCACGTGGCTGGTTTTTGAAAATGAAATTAAGCATAGAAAATGGCCGAATTAAGGGAAAGTCAAAATATGAAATATTTTTATTTTATTTTTTTTTCTATTTTTTAGTGATTTTTAATTAATTTTTCGAAATAGAAATAAGATATATACATAGTAGGTTCATATATAGGTATATATACAATGTATAGTTTTTTTAATTTTTGATTTTTAATTGTTATTTTTATACAATTTTAACTATTTTATATTTTATTTATGTATATTATAAAATAAGGAATAAAAGGATATTTTTATTTCATTTTTATTATTTATATACATATGTGAAATAAATACATATATACATTTATATACATGGTATATTTATAATATATTTTTGTGTTTTTAATTTTGTTATTTTTATTTTGTTTTTGTTTTAATTGATTTTATTTTATTTATTTACACTATATAATATAGGATATTTACAAAAATTTTGGAAATTAATTGTATTTAATTATAAGGCTAAATAAATATGTAGGTGGTTCCATGTACAATGTGAAAGTGATATTTTTGTTCTTTTTTATTTTTCTATTTTTATCTTGTTTTTATACTTATAAATATGTACAAGTATTTACAAAACGATTTGCATCTATTTTTGTGAGGAAAATATTTTTATTTTATTTACATATATATTTACACACATGAGCCCTTATCTCCCTCTACTTTGGCTTTTATGCGGTCAGGCCCATGCTGAACCCTCCCTTGGGTTAGGTTGCTTAATATTTATTCTAAACATTTCCCTCTTTTTCTTTTTAATCTTTATTCTTTTATTTTTGCACAGAAACATGCTAATTATAGGTTTTTACACAATGCATGCTTTTGGTAATTATTTCTATTTACAACTATATACATGCATTTGCAAAGGTTTTTGTAGCTAAAATATAAGAATAAAGAGTGATGAATGAGTATTCATGAGAGGGCTGGTCGGACTGGCTCCTATGGCTCATCTGGATGTGGTCCATCTCCTCCTCCGAGCTCTGGTATCTCTCTACCACAACTCTGTTATGCTCTCCTCTATCAGCTCGCATCTGAGCCATCTCCCTACGCATATTAGCCATGAAAGCTCCCTGATCTCGGATCTGTCACTGCATAGTCTCCAAGGAAGCTAATAGGCTGCTGTTGATGGCACCCTGATCTAGAACATATGTGGTGGTTTGGGCTGGTCCATCGGTGTGCTCCTCGCTGCTGGCCATCTCTTGGGTCTCTACAAAGGCAAAAGACCCGAACTCAGGTGCCATCAAATGTATAAATATCTGCTTCGGTCTCTGCTCTGGCACCTTGGGACTGGAAGAAGGGTGGTCGAGGGGGAACATGGCGGAGTCGAACTCAGGTTCGAGAGCATATCTGGGCTCTCACGAACCAACCTAGATGAATGGGGCAGAGTGCTCGAAAGCGGTGCAACAAAGGGCTGCCTAAGGGACCTCCAGCCCATCATCGTGATCTGGAGAGGAAGGCAGATGGGATTTGGAAACAAACAAGATCAGAAAATAAACCCCCAATTCACCTACTCAACACTGAGAGCTGATGACTGTAAAGGTTCGGTCTTTTATCTTTTCAATTTTATTTAGGTGATAACTCAGTCTAACAGAGCGATAAAGCGAGCTGGTAGGAACCCGATGCTCTCAGGAGATTGGCCCAATCCCAAAGCTAGATCTTTCCCAGCCAGTACAAGTTGCGGACCGTTTACCGGCTACCCAATCAACTCGCTCTGCTAAGGATATCGCGACCCGCTTTACCAGAGACCAGAGCGACCCTCACTAGAGAACGAATAACCTCAAGACCAGTAGTCTGATGAAAGATCAGGTATGGCTCTAGCCTAGTGTGCGGGTCACTCTCTCGCGCATGCAAACCAAACAATGATTGGATTGCTCTCCCATGACAGATTTTTAAATTGAGTGTCTTTTAGGATCAAGTGTGTTTAGCAGTACCAATTTTATGGTTTTCACTTTTTATGTATTTTTAAATAACAAACAAACGCCTAACAAATTTTTTGATCTCCTGGTTATTTTAAGTCCAAAAAAAGGGGGAGAAGTCGAAAAAGCCGATACACAGTCAAACATGATGATCCATGCAAAGTTAGAGATGCGTACCTGTCGCTAGCACTCTACATGTAGGGTGATTCACACATAAATAATAGACAAAAATAAAACTACCTATATGATGCAAGAAGAAAATGGCCTTAGATAAGCAATTTCTACACGCGAAGAACAATAGCTAACAAGTCAAAGAGAGAGGTCAGAGTACGATATCTGATGCATCGGTGTCCGCCACAACGGATCCTGCATGCGCTGTATACGGCCTCTAGCGACACGTGACCTCTCAAGTGACCAAGTTAGCTTTTTAATGTGATTTAATTAATTAAGTTCAATTACAATCTATAGGTGCAGACATATAATTAGGGATTGAGCCTTAATTAATTATGTCACAATCAGAGAAAATCCTAAGTCTAAGGGCCAAATTCTTTGAGAATCAAAAATTAAAGAAAAGCCGAGAAAACAAAATCGACGAAAATCGTGGTGAGGTCCCCCGAGCACAACGGTGCTTGACGAAACAGACTCCGATAAGACAAATGTCCAAGTATCCTTGGTCCTGTATTATTACAATAATAATCAAATGAACTAAAATAAAAACTACTCTAATATACTCTAAAAGCTATAACTGCATCTGCTCTGCCTCCTGCTTCCCTCCCAGCATGGGTCTCCTCCAAAGCAACCTCGGGCGGTTCCTCGCACAAAAGGTGAAACAAGAGTGGGGTAAAAAATAAAATTATATCAAATAGAGCTAGAAGGTAATAAAATGTTGTAAATAAAGAAAGAAAAATAAAAATGAAAATAAAAAGCAAGCAAAGAAAGAAGAAGGAAAATAAAAAAAAGAAAAATGAAACAAATAAGGCTGAAAACCGACTACTAAGCTCCCTGGCAACGGCACCATTCTGATGACGGCCCCAAGCAACTCAGGATAAGTAATATCTAAGTTAGTTGCTACCCGAATCGCAAGGCACCCAATCAAGAAAAATCATACTACCAATAAAAGCAATCAAGCACGAAAATCAAGATAAGAGGTCTCGCTATTTATTTAACCTGGTATAGCCACTAGGGTCGAACACAAGGAGCATGGGCTAATCCTACGAAGTAGTCGAGAAATAAAAAATGAAGAGAGATATTTTATGTGGTTTTTAATTTGCAATTTTTTAATATTTTCTAATAAGAAAATGAATAAGAAAATGAAAGCGATCTCACTACAACAACTTTTATTAAGGTCAAAAATGCTCAAAAAATCAAAATTTTTTTTATATTTTAAAAAATATGCAAGTGTTTTTGGGTATTTTATGGAATTTTTCAGATTTTTATATAATTTTCTAAAAATTAAATAAAGATAAAACAACAAAGCAATGTGCAACCTGGATAAAAAGGTAACTTTAAAATATCTAAAGTACCTTAAATTTCCTGATTGCAATTTTATGTCAAAATAGACAACAAAATCTAACTACAGAAATTGAAAACGTATTTCTTTATTTTTATGGAATTTTTAATGATTTTTAAAAATTTTTGGTCTTTTATAATTTTTAGGGGTTTTATAAAAGATAATGAAAAAATGCTATAGAAATTAAAACAAACCAAAACACACACTCAAGATTTTTTTAGAAATTTAATGTGATTTTTTATATTTTTCATATATTTTCTAAATTAGATAGAGACGCTTTTTAGGGTTTTTGAATTTTAGAAAATTGTAAATAAAATCAAATTGCATCACAAAATTTACCAAAAATATCACACAGTAGAAGGAGCTACTGGTAATGTTTTGGGAATTTTTGGAGTAGATTTGATTTTTATTTAATTAAAAACCAAGCACACAAGTTGTAGGGACCTAAATGCAAATAGTTTGAATTTCAGGACTAAATAATAACAGGCGCAAAAAGTCCAGGAGCGTCTCTGTAAAATTTTTCCAGTCAAATCCAGCACATGCGTAAGACAATGTTCATAGGGGCATAAATACAAATTCAGAAAACTTCTCATTCAAACATTAATATAAAAATATCCAGGGCCAAACATGTAAAACACCACTGTTCATGTGATCGAGCACGCGTCTCCAGACAAGGAGGACTAAAGTGCAAATAGCAGAAACTCTAGGGACTAAAGTGCAAATAGTTCCAAGTACAACTTTTATTTACAAAATAAAACATAAAACATAAAAACTGCGGGGTAAAAAGAGAATTATACCCTTACAGCACATGACGGGTGCGTGGGACACGTGACGACCGCTGGTGGAGGCACAATCGAGCGTCTTTCATTCGCTACAGGTATCAGATTTGACGCTCCAGAACTGATCGGGGACGTGGGGCATAGATGCGTCAGATCTAACATCCAATGGTCTGACACATCTGTTGTGTCGGCAGTCCTGATCCGATCTGGAGGTATGAGGATGATCCAACAGTGCTAGAGTATCCTGGACGAAAAACACGAGGATGAACTTCATCGGAGCCAAGGAGGTGATCCTCAGCTCCAATGATCAATTAGGAAGCACAAGACTGGTCGTGGAAGGCTTCTGCGTCGACTGAGCGGACCCGATGGAGCAGCCACCGGCCGGATGAGTGTGGCAAAGATGGAGGCCTGGAGCTGCTCCGGTGAGCCTCGGATGGGTGGAATGAAGGCTCCCAAAGCACACAAATACATGCAAGGGCAAGATGGGACTCGGGGCAGAGCTCCGGTCCGGGTTATTGGAGCTAGAAATCAAAGAAGCGGAGGGAGGCGATGAACGATCTCCGACAAAGATGGTAGGGGAGATCCAGGTCCTAATCTCGATCGGATGGTCAAAGCTAAGGATGATCAGGTTGCGGAATAAGATGGGGGACGTGAGCGTGCGTCGATCTAAGCGGGTGGAAGTGGGTAACGGGGCTCCGACTGGCTGATCGGAGTAGGTGAACACACGATGGCGCTAAATGGGAAGATCCGAACGAATTGAGAAATGGGAAGGATTAAAGGGATACCTGAAGGTCGGGATGTGCTCCTGAGCTCCAAGCGAGGAGGAACGTCGGGGTGATGGCCTCGACCTCGATGTAGAAGTCGGGGGAGGCTACTCGTGGCAGAGGTCCGGCCACGAAGGTTGAGCGTCGGCTCTACTGCACCAAATCAAGTGTCAAGCGAAGCTTTGAGCAGCCGTCACTCAGTTGGAGGTGGATAGGGTTCGAGATGGGAGTGAGGCGCGAGCTGCCTGCCCTAAGTAAATGTTTTTAAATCAAAAAGTATATAAAATAAAAAAAATGTTTGTTATTTTCCAAACTATTTTTTTGTGATTTTTATTTTTTTTTGAAAAATAAATTAGTCTATATATAGTATAGTGTATATACAAGTATAATATACCTATGCATTTTGTACAATTAATTTTTTTGTTATTTTTACACAAATACCCCAATTTTACATTTTATTTATTTACAACATAATTTTTGGAGTACAAAATAATTTTTATTGTATTTTTATTATTTATTTATAGGCATATAATAAATAAGAGAAGAAAACATATATACATGTATTATGTACAAAGGAGAGAAAATTTTATTCTATTATATTTTATTTTTCCAAATTTTGTTTTATTTTTTGAAATATATACAAGGAGGCAAAAATAATTTATTTATTTACACCCATGATATATACAATATAGAATGGGCTCTATCTCTTTCTACTTATTTTTTATGCTATCAGGCCCATACTTGGCCTTCTCTTGGGGTTCAGGTCACTATGTATTTATTCTAAATACCTCCTTCCTTTTTCTTTTCCTTTATGCTTTTATTTTTGCACAAATACATGCTAATTATATAATATTAACACATGCATGCATAATGCTAACTTATTGTATTTACATCTATTTACACGATGCTTTGCCAAGATAATTAGCTAAAATAAAAGAATAAAGAGTGATGATTAGGGATTCATCAATGATACTTTGATCCTCAATGGTGTTCAGCTCTGATACTCGAACTTTCTCAGCTCGCTGCTTACGATTCAGACCTCCAGTTATAGATGCATTGGATCTCGCAACGATTTGTTCTCTAGTTGTAGGATCATACCACATATGTCTCGATGAAGCTTTAGATGGTAACTGACTCGAGCGTGGTATGCTCTAGAGGTGGTGCGAATCCCGATCAGGTAGGAGGTTTGATTGCAGGAAATGATGGTTGTTCGATATTGATTCGTTCATCGATTGGTTTCCAGGTGAAGGTGATGATTGCTTCAGCCAATCTCCAAAGGATGATGAACATGCAGGTGTTACACATGGCTCGAAGATGTTTCTTTGACCATAGGTTAATCAGTTTGAAGAGAATTACATGAAATGGAATGTATGATACTCGGATGAAGGTAAAGGAATATGATCAACGCTTAGATCTAGAAGGACTGAGATGATCGGATCGTGGAAGGAGTTATGGAGAAAACGAGTGAATTTGGATGTGAAATGTGAATGGATCGAGTCGGATTGGAATCAAAATTTGAAAGAGATTAGAGAGATTGAGAAGAGAAAGGAGGAAGATGAAGGATTCTAACATGTGAATAAGGAACAAATGAAGGATGCTTTCGTATGGGAAGGATATTACGAACCTCCTTGTCGTTGCCTCTGACGTAGTGACGATGAACTGTGGAGGCTTTGACCACAGAGGAGTGAAGCTCACACCGACAACCTGATCTTGCTAGAGCCTCAATCTCTCTAGACCTCACTCGTAGACGGGGACACTCTCTTGTCACCAGGGCTCGCTAGAGATTTGGGAGAAAAGGGAAAAAATGGCAGATAGAAGAAGATGCTCGGAGGAGGGTTCTATTAATAGATGATGGTGGGAGAGCTCATCGGGGAAGGAGGGGTTGGCGAGGTAGTTAGAGTAGTTGGCACAACAAACAAGGAGTTGGGAGTGGTCTCGGGTTGTTGGTAGAGCAGGAAGAAGAAGAAGGAAAGAAAAGGTGACAGAGGAAAATGAAGAATATGGACAATGGAGGAAAATAAGCGTATAGAAGAAGATGCGTTGGGGAAGAAGAGGGTTGACCAATCAAACATAGGTTTGACCGGGCAAACCAAATTAAATTAATAGAATAAAAAATTAATCAATAAAAAAGAAATTAATAAATAAATTAATAAAACATATAAATAAGTTAACATAAATTTTAATTAAAATAAATAATATCATTTAATAGGTTAACTAAATAAATATAAATACAATTATAAATATATAATATAAGTATATTATGCTTATATAATAAGTTCAATTAATTATTTTAAGTTATTTTATTTTTTTCACAAAAATTTTTTTAATTTTATATTAAAAGTATATTATTAGTAAAATATTTACAAAATATAAAATACAAAATAAATAACAAATAATGAAAAAAATAAAATTAAAATATATTGTACAAGTATACTAATATGGTCGCGGAATCTACCTTTTGCATATTAACTTTGTTTTTAGTGAAATCACTTTTATTTGTTAGATAATTTTTATAAAACAAACTTTAAAAGTGAGTACACCCAATTCGGAGTTCATATGGCCTAATTATGAGGTTCAAAAGTTCGATTTTATGGCTTTTTAATTTTGTGATTTATTGATATTTATTCAAAATTATTTTTTAATTTATATTTTTGTATTTTTATAATGATTTTATAAACATTTTAGAAAAAGAATTAAGTTAATCAGAATTGCAAATAATTTTATAAAAAATAAAGAAGATTTATTTACTTATAATACATATTCAGAGTGGTGTAAATGCCAAAATTACACAATTTATTCTACTACTTTTTGGTATTTCTAATAAATAGTATTATTTATAAAATGAAGTTTAAAGTGAGTTTGGTCAATTTAGAGTTTTCTATAAATAGTTATGAACATGGAAAGTAGAATTTTACGGCTTTTTTTGTTCCATGTAGTTATTTATTTTTATACTAAATGATTTTTTTGATATTTTTATAATTTAATATATATTATTTTTAACAACTTTGATGAAGGAATTACTTTTGCTTGAGATCATCTGAATGATAAATAAAATTGATGAACATATGCACAAGGTTAAAAATGTGTAAATTTACATTGATGCTATTTATTTTCTGATATTTTTATAGATTGGGATCCTTATCTCCCCTTATTTGTTTATGTTGTCGACCAAGTTACTATTAACATGGTCTCGAGGTTAGGACCAGTCTATACATATTACATATGTACATCCCTCTTTCTTTTATTTTTCTTTTCTTCTTTATTATTTTATTTTGGATGAAATAAGTGTTAAACATGTAATATTAATAGATAATGTTAGAATGTTAATTAATGAGAATTACTTGATATTTATATGTATTTCACTAAAGATTTTAGACAAAATAAAAGAATAACGGAGATGAATAATGGATTCATCACTCCCCTATACTTTACCTTTGCTAGTCCCTTAGAAAACACTTATTCTAAAAATAAGTGAAAGACAAAAAAGTGAAAAGAAAAGGAAAATAATAGGACTTTGAAGACTTTTGTTTCTTTAAACCAAATTTCACTTAACCAAAATTTAAGAACTTGGAATAGGCCTTTGGATTAATAATTTGTCGACACCTCATTAGAATTAGGATTTAAGTCTCAATAGTCCTCAAGTTCCACAAATCCCTATTCAGGTTCACCTCAATAGCCATATCAGATCCACCCATCCACTATGCAAACTATTCAACCTTGAAATCAATTTTTAATATGTGTGAAAAGTGTTAGCTCTTCCTACTTAAGGAGGTAAAAAGCTGGCCACTCCAATAATACACTCCCATTAGTTCCTCACCTAGCTACTCTTTCCTCGAGGAGGGGGAATTTCCATCTAAGTTCAGGTGCATGATGTGTCCATAATCGGAAGGGGAAAGAAGATAGAAGAATGAGAAAAGAAGTGGGAAGAATGAGAAAAAAAGTGGAGTGTAATCGGTGTAGTCACATCTCATGTTAAGGTTGTCCAATTTAGTTAAGTCTCCACCAAGAGATGCAGGCTATCTGAAGCTTGGACCATTGTGGTCATGTATGTATTTGTGTGTGGCTTCTTTTTGGTAGAAAATATTGTTTCACTGCATTGATCTTTTATACCCCAACAGATATAGAATCTTTTTTTCCGCCCATGTTTCGAGGTCTTCAAAAAATTGTGCCAGCCGACCATCCCTCATCTGAAGCTTTATTTCAACCTCACACTCCCATCTTTAGGTATCAATGCCACTAGACAAGGATGAAAATGCACCACTAAAATGAATTGACTTTCGCAACCCCATACAAGTTGAGCTAAATGTAGAGTGCATGGGTTCAAAATTGGTCCAAATGTCGAGGAGTTATACAGATGATACCGATTGTTCTACTTAAGAAAGTTTAAGTTGAATTACGAACACGTTCTTATGGAACCCAAAGAATTAAGTCAAAGACCTAAAGAGTCTCAATTCTGATTCCTTATAAAGTCCCTTTAGAATTAAGTGGATTAAGTAATAAACTAAGCTCCATCCTTCAAATTTAGTTCCTTTCGGTTCAAGAATCAATCTTGTTCTGAAAAATGTTAATGAATGCAAGCATTTTTTATAAATGTTTTTTGATTTAAAATATTTATGTAAATTTTTAGAAAATTTGCAAATTTTTAATGAGTTTTAAAAATTTTAATTTTATTTTTTTGATTTTTTAAAAGAGTTAGTGAATTGAATGAATTACAAGAATTATGTACATATTAACAAATTTTATACATATTTTATATACATAATTTTATACAAAATTCTACAAGATTTGCAAAAGAACTTTATTCATAAATTTTATGTAATTAATAATTTTATATAGACGTATTTTACAAAATATTTTATATACTTATTTTTAAAGGTCTTTTTATAACTCATATTTACAGTTTTCTATTGAATTTTAAAAACCCAAAATATTAACCCACACTTTTAGAGCCATGCTATTAAAAAAATAATAAAGTACGAGTTATGTCTTCTAAAATATATAAAATATATACATGACACCCCCTATACTTAATGTGAACTATGTCCTCATAGTGACCAAGAAGTGACAAAGGAAGACATAACTCATGCTATGTATAGATTGGTGAAAAGAATATTACACTATAATGACAAAAATATAACGAATAAAAGAATAGAAGTCAATCATCCCCTCTATACTCAGGATCAACTAGTCTTAAGTATAATAGACTTAAAAATGAAGATGACTGAAGTCAAGAGAATGTACACAAAATCAACAACTCGGCTTGTCCCCCCGATACTTAAGGTAAAGTATCCCTAATATAGAGAAGAATATCAACCGTTGAGGGATAAGCGAGAGAGCATACTGATGACACAGAGATCGACTCAGGGTGAGTATGAAATTAATCAAATGTCATTGTGTCCCAAATTGATCAGCGCAATCAACGAGAAAAATCAACCACTCATAAAATCAATCAATGATTGTAAGCGGCTTCACTATTTTACTTACTTGGTATAGCAACCAGGGTCGAACACAAGGAGCACGATTTAAAAACTAAGTAGTCAGATTTTGAGAAAACAAATATTTTTGGTGGTTTTTAATGTTTCAAATTTTTAATTTTCAATAAAATAAAAACAAGCATAAGAAATAAAAGACATACACAACACTATTTTTGTATTTTTTAAAAGTATAAAAAATAGACAGAAAATTGCAAAAAAATATTTTTAGGTTTTATAGATTTTTTTATTATTTTTGATAATTTTTAGGGATTTTAGATGTTTTTGTGAATTTCTAAAAATCAAATAGGGATAGAAATACAAAACAATGCACAACAAGGAATAATTTGCAAATTTAAAATATTTAAAATGCCCAAAATTCTTGGATGGTATTTTTATGATAGAATATAAGTAAAATTCTACAAACAGAAACTGAAAATACTATTTTTGGATTTTTCTATGATTTTAAACAATTTTTATAAGTTTTAAGTGTTTTGTAATTTTTAGGATTTTAATATGGATTTTTCAAACAAAAATGGAACTGGAATAAGACTCAATAAAATACAACTATAGAAGTTTTTGTGGAATTTTTAGGACATTTTTCGAATTTTTATAATTTTCTCAATACAAACATGACACTTTTTAGTGGTTTTTGAATTTTTAATAATAGAAATGCATGCAAATTAACACATAAAAATCAACATAAAAATTACACACTAGCAGGAGCTATTGGTAATTTTTAGAGCCAATTTGCTATTTATTTCATCTAATAAAAGTCAGTGAGTTAAAAACATTTATAGGGACCCAAATGTAAATATTTTACTTTCTAGGACCAAAGAATAATATATTAATCGAAGCTCAGGGCCAAACATGCAATTCTTCCAGACAAAACGTATGCTACACGTGATCCAGACATGCATGGGTATAAGTGCAATTATCAAAACTTAACATTCATTTCATGTCAAGAAAGTTCAGGATAAATGTTGCAAATAACCAAGCAAACACGTGGGGATACACGTGACTCAAACTCAATTGGACTAAAATGAGAATATGAGGACTAGAGTGTCCAAACCATAAATATTTTTAACTACACGTTAAAATTATTGGACTAAAACTAAATAAAGCGACATGGTAGAAAGGAAATATACCCATGAAGGGGCACATGGCACACGTGTGGAAGGCCCCTAAGGCACAACCTTGATGCCTGTTAGGGTGGATCTGACGGCTCTGATCATAGGTGAGCGTGCGTGTCAGATCCACCTACAAAGCCGATCTGACGTCTCTGAAAAGGGGTTGGATGAGCGGCTGGGATTGAATATGGCAGAAGGCGTCTCGATCGGACAACGGTTGGAGGTGTTGGAAGAACTCAGCTTGGACGACTTCCCATCAACCGTGGAGAGAGATCCACTGGCCTGATGGGGTCGCTAGAAGACCTCACACCATCGTGGTGCCCCTCCGCACTGACCAGGAAGCTCGGATGAAGGAGTTGAGGGCTGGATGGTCGAGACGAGAGTGCTTCACCTAAAATTGCTCCACTGGAGAAGTTGGGATCCAAATGGGTCTCCTCGCATGAACGAGCACCTGCAAATGAAAGGACTCGTGGGCTTTGCTCCGATCTGATTATTGCTTGGGAAACATACATAAGCGATGGGGGAGTGGGTTTTGATTTACAATGTACATGGGTGATGGAAATCAGACCTTAATCCCGCTCCGATGAGTGAGTATAAAGGGGGTCAGATCGAGTAGGAAGATGTACATTGTCGAGGTGTCGATCTGTGCGGTGTGGCACTAATGGCGGGACTCCAGCCCCGATGGTCGGAACTGGTGAGCTGACAGTGGTGGAAATGAAAAAGCTCAAAATGGAATGGATATTGGGGACAAATAGTCAATACCTACAGGTGCTGAAGAATGCAGGAACTCCAGGCGAGGGGAATAGAGTGGTTGTGGCCTCAATCCTACTGCGGCGGGTAGAGAAGGCCTCTCGCGACGACTTTCCGGCCACGCGATGAGCTGTGCTCAATCGAACCACCCAACAAAGCTCCAAAGGGCTCTCTACGGAGCTGTCACTCTCATAAAGGTGTCTTGGGCTCTATGGTGGCACAAGGTACAAGCTACGTCACTCAGGAGGAGGAAGAACATATTTGTAGGAGTGCTCAAGGGTCTAGAAAGATCGAAGAGAAATGTGAAACCCTAGGCAGATCCGGCTACGCCTAGGGATCCATGAGGATCACTGATCCTAGGAGTGTAGTCTGGCGGTGAAATCAAGGCAAAGGCGCATCGGAGTCGGGCATAAAAATGGGAGAAGAGGCTCCAGTGAAGCGAATGCAGACCCGACCTGTATAGGAGAGGCAATTGACCAAAGGCAACAATCAAACGTGGACCAATCAGAATTCAATATTTACAAAAATACAAGATTATTAAATAAACAAAGTAAATGATTTTAAAATAAAAAGTGTATAACATAAAAAATGTTTATTATTTTATAAGCTATTTTTATGATTTTTAATTAATTTTATGAAAAATAAAATGGGTATATACAGTATAATGTGTTATGTACAGGTATATTATACTTATGTATTATGTACAAATATTTATATTTTATTATTTTAACAAAAATACTTTTTATTTTATATTTTATTTATTTAAACAATAATTTTAGGAGTATAAAATGATTTTATCTTATTTTTATAATTTATATAATGGTATTAAATAAATAGGTGGAGTATCCACACAAGTGTCTTTGTACAATGAGTTGTTGGATTTTATTTTAATTTTATTTTAATTTTATTTTGTTTTCTAAATTTTATTTTATTTTTAAATTATTGTTAGGATTGTATACAAGTATTTAAAAATATCAAGATATTTATTTTTTGTCAAAATTAAATATAAATAATTATTTGTACAAGTATAGGTGGTATATACAATACATAGTGTACCCTTATCTATCTCTACTTATTCTTTTGCGATCAAGTCAAGTCTTGGCCTTCTCTTGGGGTTTGGGTCACTCTGTATTTATTCTAAATAATCCTTCTTTTTCTTGTCTCTTTATTCTTTTATTTTTGAAAATAGATGTTAATTGTGAGATATTAAATATGACAAGCACAATGTTAATTTATTGTATTTACATGTATTTATAGATTGTTTTGTTAAAAGAAAGGGCTAAAATAAATGAATAAAGAATGAGAATCGTAGATTCATCACATACGATATAGAAAAAAAAGATTAAATACGTAAATGAACAATATTACCCCCACCCTCCTATACTTAGAGTAAAGCACACCCTAAGTATAAGCAACGACAAGGGTAATATGACAAAACGATATGAACAACATAACGTCTACACCCCTTATACTTAGGATAAAGTATATCCTAAGTATAGAAAACATCCTATGTGAGACATGGGGTGTAAAATAAACAAAAGAATGAATGAATAAAATAGAAAAAAATGATGTACAAGGTGAAAAAGAATGAACAAATCAAAGCAAACTTGGGTATGAGATGCAAAATGTGAAGGATCAAGAACACATCTCATACACAATGAATGGGGCCAACCTAAACGATCAGTAGCTCATGGTTAAGAAATGTTTCAAACGTTAACCTTGACTCAAAATGTGGACTCAGAAGACAACTTAGACATATCAATGCTACCGTTGTGAAATAACGAAAATCGAGAGTGTCGTGTCAATCCACAAGGCGAATCAACAGTTGCTGAGTGGATCGCTAGATAAATTCGTTAAATTCAACAATTAACCCACAATATAAGTCAAACAATGAAAAATAAATGTGAAGTTAAAATTTATTATAGCTCTACAAATGTTGTGCATAGGTGCAAGTATGTGTAAAGTGTCGAACACAAGGAGTAAACGATAGATCGGGAAAATGAAATCTAAAATTTATGTTCTTCTCGTCTATGTATTTTTGTATGGGTTTTTAATTTTGTTTTTTTGGATTGTAATTTTTATATTTTTATTTTTATAATTTTATACATTTTTTTATTTTTAAATTTTCTGATTTTAATTTCCTTTTCTTTTTAAAATTATAATAAAAGAATATATAAGGCTATACATACAATATGGGGTAATATTTATAAATACTAATAAAAATAAACAGAAGAGTGGAACATAAATTATTTTTGGGTTTTAAATAATTATTTATTGTTTTATGATTATTTAGATAATTTTTCTAGTATATATATAAAGTAAAAAAATCCCAAATTAGGGAATAAATAAAAAGGTAGAATTGTTGTGGAAATTAAAAATAGAAAATAAAGTCAAAATTTTCCAAAAATATTATTAAGTAATAATATATAATAAAAAATAGAAACATCAATGAATATTTTTGGATTTCTGGGGTTTTTTATATTTTTATAAAGGATTTTAGAGCTTTTCAAATCTTTGGTATTTTTCTTTTTATATTTTTTGTAGCTTTTGGTATGAAGACTCAAAATACTAACATAAATAAAATATATATATTTGGGAATCTTTCAAAACATTTTTATATTTTTCGATAAATTTTAATTCAAACAGGGCCAAAAACTGCTCTTTTGACTTTTAATAAATAATTAAAGCACCTAAAATGAAAAAAAATAAAAATAAGGCATGAAAGTATATTCTTTAAGACACTTAATCCTATTTTTTGAGAATTTTAGAGCATGGATGATGATTTTAATGAATGAAAAATAATCACAAAAATATAAGTACTAGAAAGGGCATTTTTGCAATTTAAAATATGCACGAGGTTGATTATGCAAATTACCTTAAAGTATTCAATTAATATTTAAATTTCTTAGATTAAATAGAAATATAAAAACCTGCAAGGGGTACCCCACAAAATTGCCACCTCACATGGGACCACACGTGAGGTGACGTAGATTGGACCTAGATGTAAACAGATAAAAAATCAGGGGTGCTAATGCAATATTTACAAAAGTTTAAACTAATAAAAATAACTGCAGCACCAAATTTAAATACGACAAAAATGGGGGGTATAAGAAGCAAATTACCTCCTAATAAGCGCTCGGGAGGACGAATGAGATGCTTTCACTTTCCACATGTCAGGCCCGCAACACATGATATGGTGTGGTATGGACGTCCGTGATTAGATCTCTGATTAAGATCATACGACTGTGGCCCTTTTAATCCGACAACTCCTGGTCGAACTGGGACATGGCCTCTATCGGACGGCAATGGCGGGCTCTTAAAGAGCAGGTCAAGATCTCACGGGTGGCGAGTTTAGATTCGATGCTACATGCATCTCCGTTCACCCGAGCCTCTTCCGAATGTCGCTTTGCGTTCCTGTCGACGACTCGTTACTAATCGACCCCTCGAAGAAGTCTAGAGCTCCTCGAAGGAGCTTTGGCATGCGTGAGCACCTGCGGCCAAATTTGAACCTTGAAACCCCTCAGATGAGGTTCTTCCTGACCTGTAGATGGTTAGAAGAGTTTGTGATACAAAATGGGATAGATCATGGCCTTTATTAGTGTGTGTCGAAGGTGTGATGATGGAGGGTGGCATAGCCCGACGAGATGGTGGAGGATGGACCTCGAATCTCGAATATAGGGCAGATATGAGGGGACTAATGCGTTTATTTGGTGGAGAAATGAGAGGGGACGAAAGTGAGATTGAAAGGTGGTGGTCGAGGACAAGGTTTGACGATGGGAACGGTGGTCAGAGCGCTACAGCTCCGATGAAGTTCTAGATCATAAACTAGGCTAATCGAGAAATCAAAACATAAAAATAAAAGCATAAAATCAAATACTACGACTACAACTAATTATAAATCATAGAAAGAAAGACCTCTAGAATCCCGAGCTGCAAGGTGATACCTCGGCGGCCAAGGTTGCCGAAGATGGCAGGAATGCCTCCTCCGCACTCCTCCTCACTACAAAGGGTGGCAGAGCACTCCTTTCACGAGGTTCTACATCGTCAAAGTCCTCCGAGGGGTTGAGAGAGGGAAAAAGGGAACCAAAAAGTTAAAATGGAGAAGGAGAAGTATATGTATAGCCTGGAGAAGGGGATGACTTCGACTAGGGATAGTGAGTGAATCGATGAAGTACAAGCCCAGGAGAAGCCTCAGTGAGAATCAAGGATGAATAGTGAAGAGATCTTATGAAGAGACCCATCATCCTCGAGCAGCGTATCATGAGTTAAAAAATTGAGAAGGAGAGGGAGTCACGAGGTGTTCTGACAATTTAGACCTGGGGTCAGAGGTTGACCCTAGGTCAACAGGGAGGGTGGCTTGATTGGGCCACGTCACTTGCAAAAAGACAAATCAGAAATAAAAATCAAAAATAATTTGAAAATAAACAATACATAATTTATTTAATTTTTAATTAAAGCATAAAATATCTTATTATTTTATGTAGTATTTTAATATGGTTTTTATTTATTTTTGGGAACTTGTTTATTACAAGTTAATTTTAGGGTTCATTTATAAGTATAATTACCTATGATTTGCATATATTTTTATTTGTATTTTTTTATTATTTTATTTTCTTACTTTATATATTTATAACATAATTTTAGCTACATCAATAAATTTTTTTATATTTTTTGATGTATTTTTAATACTTAAATACATAGGAGTATATAATATATATGTATAAGTATATGTATTCCATCTTTGTATTTATGTATACTGTATTAGTTTTGTATTTTCTTTATGATTTTATTCTATTCTAATTATGTACATATACTACAAATAATATTTACAAAATTATAAAAATATAAAAATATAAAAATAATAAAGAATATATGAATGGATATTTTATTTTGGTATACTATACAATAGGAGTCCAAAATCCAACTTTTGCATCTTAACTCCAAATTAAGTGAAACTATCATCATTAAATAGCTTATTAAAAGTTATATGCAATTAATGTGATTTTGATAGTTGAGCTCATATGGAGAAGATATGGATTTTTTTTTGATGTTGGAGAAGATATGGGTTTGGGAAGTTTGGGTTTTGCCTTTTTCTCCAGAGTATAAAAAGTACACTATATATGATTTTTGTATAAACTCAATTTTGTATTTTTCTTTATATTATTATCTACAATCTTTATGTACAAAGTTTCTTTATTTGAGGTATAAATAATATAAAATAAAATAGGTCCCAAAAAGGACTTATAGATGAATAAAAGAATGGAATTTTTGATGGATTTTTGGCCATTATCTCCCCCTACTTTATTTCCTTCTCGACCCTATCATCAAGATGCCTAGGTCTCAAGGTTTAGGATCATAAAATACCTTTGGCATTTTATTCTTTTTCTTTTCTTTTTTTTATTCTATAAGTTTGACATTAAAAACTGTATTTTATATACAATAAATGGAATAAATAATGAATGTCAATTTGTACAAAATAGTGATATTTACATGCATTAGCTTGGGTTTTTAAGGCTAAAATAATAGAATAAAGGTGATGAAATGGAGATTCATCACCCCTCTATACTTGCCTTTGCTAGTCCCTAGAATACATTTATGTAATGAATGTAGAAAAAACCGTGAAAAGAAAAAGAGAGAAATTGAATTGATTTTAATTCTTAAACTTGTATTCATAAAATCAAAATTTGGAGCTTAAGTTGGACCTTTGGATTTTAGGTACAGTCGAAACCTTACTGGGAAACAGATTTGAAACACAACAGCCTTCGAGAATCTCAAAACTCTGCTAAAGTCTCCTCAATAGCTAGGTCAGAATAAATCAACTCATATGCAAACCCTTATGACTATGAATCTATCTTGGACAGTATGTGAGATATGCAGCTCTCCTTACTGAAGTGGTAAAAGTCAATCTTCTCCAACATGTTGACCCTAATTCCCAATCCAATAACTCTTTCCTCAAGAAGCGAGGTATTCCCTACTAAGTTCAGGTGACAACCATCTCAAGAAGATGAGGTGGAGAGAAGAATGGATGGTCGCCAGTGTAGCTACCTATCTTAGGATGCTTGACCAATGTAGCCAAGTCACTCGGTTGTAGGCTCACATACATATGACTTTGAAGCTCAAGCTTGCTTATTGACTATTAAATATATACAATCCGACAAGCATTTTATTTTCAATCAGGCCTGTCCACTTTTGGAGTTTTTGATTTTGCATTTTTTTGAATACTATATACAACAACATATACATAGTGCATGTGTACAAGTTTGGTCATTATCAACAAGAGTCATGCATGCGCTCCGAAATATTATACTTAGGCAGTCAAGTTGACCTTGAACCCATTCTTGTGATCTCAAAGAATTAAGTCAAATAGAACTAAAGTACCTCAATTCTAGTTCTTATAAGGTTCCTGTGATTAGCTAAATTAAAAGTCCAACCAAGCTCCAATCTTCGGATTTTATTTAGACTAGTTCATTTATCAAACTCAATCCAAAAAATGCAAATGCTATGTACAATGCAGAAAATATTTTTATGATGCAATTTTCAAATTTTGAACATTTTATGAATTCTTGAAAAAGTTTTGCAAAATTTTATGTACAACAACAAAGCCTTTTCCCACAATTAAGTAGGGTCGGCTACATGGATTCTTTGCCTCCATTCAGATCTATCTTGGGTCAATCTCGGGCTTATATCCACAAAACAAAGATCCCTTCGTATGGTCTCTTTCCAACACTTCTTGGGCCATCCCCACCCTCTCTTAGCCGGCTCAACATCCCAATGCTCGCATCTCCTAACTGGTGCATCAGCTGATCTTCTTTGCAAATTACCAAACCATCTTAAGTGATTTTCTTGCATCTTATGCTCGATCGGAGCAACACCAACTTTCTTTCTGATTGCATCATTCCAAATCCGATCTTTACGTGTGTGCCCACACATCCACCTTAGATTTTCATTTCTGCTACAACCATTCTCTGCACATGTCTATGGTTCACAGGCCAACATTGAGATCCATAGAGCATAGCAGGTCTCACGGTTGCTTTGTAAAACTTTCCTTTAATTTTAAAGGAATTTTTTTATCACAGAGAAAAATAGAGGCTCCTCTCCACTTTAGCCAGCCTGCATTTATTCTGTTAGTAACATCTCCGTCAATTTCCCCATCATGTTGCAAAATAGAACCTAGATACCTAAACGAATCTCTCTTCTGAATGTTATCATCACCAATCTTCACCTCGATTCCTTCACTATTGCTTCCATCAAAGGCTCACTCCATATATTATGTCTTAGCCCTACTTATACGAAATCCTTTACTCTCCAACTCATGTCTCCAGACCTCAAGCTTCTCATTTACTCCATCTGTAATCTCGTCAATGAACACAATATCATCAACAAGTAACATACACCAAGGTAACTCATCCTGAATGTGACTTGTAAACTCGTCCATAATCAAAGTAAAAAGAAATGGACTCAAAGCTGAACCTTGATGTAAACCAATGTTGATGTCAAAATAGCCAATCTTCCAAGACGGGATCCTTACACAAGATAAAGCCCTATCATACATGTCCTTTATGAGGTTAATGTATAGGACATGAACTTGTCTATTCTCCAAAACTCTCCACAATATCTCTCGTGGGACAGAATCATAAGCCTTCTCCAAATCAATAAAGATCATATGGACGTTCTTCCTTTTAGATCTATAAATCTCCATTGTTCTCCTCAACAAATGGTGTTAGCAATGTGAGCCCGAGGCGAACCATTCCTGCAATAAATGTTATTGTAATAAATGATTTATCAATAAAAGTTATTGATTATGTTTTCACTCCCTTTCTAAAATTGATTGAATGAATGCACTATAAGGTCCCTCTGTACAATATGGGGTTATGTACCATGGCCAACTTGATAATCATACAACTGTTGATTCATTGATTAAAAAGAGGCTGATGCTTGGATGAATATCTAAGGAGTTAGATAGAGGACTCATCAAGCATCATCAATGATTGACAAGTAGTGATCTCCAGCCTAAGAAGGAGATGGCAATCCTATCTCATTAGGCTGATATCTGATCGACCTCTTGATGCAGGTCCTCTGCATGGGAATAGTGATTCGAAGGTATCAGATTAGTTGGGTCAATTGGTTGACTTAACGAGATCGAGATAGCCAAAGACCTATGTTGAATAATATCACAACATAGGCACACATCCTCTGACCAGAGACAGATGTGTTGCTATATGTCTGAGTATGTACATTTGGCAGACCAATAGATTGATGACCTAACCAAGGTCTATACACCAGCGAGCTGGTGTGCATGTAAAGGCATATGAGTAATACGATCTCTCAAAAAGATCATACAAGTTCACTTGTGAACCGGGAGACATGAGCTCACTCATGAGGTATTGGGACTGATCAAATTCCATGCATGGTCTTCATGCTTTAGAAGCATGGCATGAATTTGAAGGTAAGATATATGCTTTGTGAAAGCATATGATCTGTACCAAATCCCAAGAACAAAGATTGAGAAACTTAATGATCAAACCCTGAAGATGATAGTGTAAAAGTGATCTACATCTTCAGGATGATCAAGAATCTTCCAGTATGCAAGATGTACAGGTATTGGGAATACCTGAGGGTGATTTGATCATAAATGATTGTATAACCATGACGCCTCCATTCCGAGGGAGTGATGAAACAGGTCTGGATTTTAGTGACTCCTCTCATTAGAGAAGTGACCTAATCTCAGTCCAAGTACTGGACATTGATCTGAATAAGATTCAGATACAATGAGAAGATTAGGTTTACGGTCTTGATTTAATCAAGCATCCATGTGAGGTCCATGGGATCTGGATTTGAGATGTGATGTCAATATCCAAGTCACTATACGTGGAACAATATAATCACCCTGTCCTTATCTCCAAGTATCTGAGGAGAAATAGCATTGTTCCTGAATGGCTCAAGAATAATTCCATGTGATCTAAGCATTGAGAAATTCATAATTAAATGTGATTTAACTATCACTATGTATGAGGAATTATCCAATATAATTAAATATGATTTAATTATCATGGATAAGAATAATGTGGATAGAAATATCCAATTATTCATAATATATTATAAATGTTGTTTATAATGTATTAGATTGAGCTAATTATAATTTATATTTGTTGATTAATTATTAATGTGTATTGGATACACATTGTCTAATTAATTGGAAATGTAAATTACATTTTGTTTTGGGTTGTGAATGTGATTCACAATTTTCCAATGTCAAGATTGCAATATTCCCAAAAATTAATTATGAATTATTATTGGTGAATAAATCCCAACAAAAGTTGTTGGATAAATAATGGAGAGAATCAAGCATGGCCTTAAATTTCACCGAAATTCGGCTGAATTTCGATCAAATTTCGATTTTGATGGGTGACCGAAATTTGACCGAAATCCCTATATCGGTCGAAATTTAGGGTGGAGGGCTAGTTCAAAAAACAACCGAAATGACCGAAATTTCGGTCGAATTTCGACCGAAATTTCGTTTCGGTCACTTAACGAAACAAAATCGAAATCCAACTTTTAAGGCCTTGGAATCAAGGTGATATGCAATCTCATGGAAATCCATGAGTATGCCCTCCCCACTTGGAAGGTGGTGCGCGACACCCAATTCCCATATGGAATTGGTGACCGCCCACCTTATTCCTTGGGAGGCTTGATCTCCTTTGTAATCTTCTCCTTATTTGATTGGTTTAATTTTAGGATTGATGTATATTTGATTTATCAAATATATTTAATCAAAATTAAATCATAAGTTGTTGGTTTTTACCAACAACAATCTTGACCATTGGATTGACATAAATCAATCTCATCCATTGATTTTATATGTCCCATGGATTGAGATCCATGGACCCTAAAACCCTATAATTAGAGAGGCATACCATTCTCTCTAGTAGATGCTATTGGTAGCATCTCTCTCTCTCTCTCTCTCTCTCTCTATCTTTTCTCCTCACACGCCAACCCTCTCCCTCTCTCTCTTGGTGGCCGACCACCAAACCCTAGGAGAGGAATTCGTCGACGCCTACGCCACCGCGTCGCCGCTTTGACGCTCTAAGGTTCTCCGTCTTCTTGGAGTGCTACGCTCACGAAGGAGACGTTTGATCTCCCACGACAAGATCAGGAGTTTACCGTGCTTGGATCAACTTGTTGGATTGCGAGGATAACGTGATTCATCTCCGCGCTCGCAAGCCGCTTCTCCGACGATCGGACTTGAGACAGGAGGTCTCTTTTCGCAGAGACTTGATCAACCACGCTTCAAGAGGTATTGCATTATACTTGTTGTGGTTATAGATTAAACGATCCGAGAATCATTCTTGGATCATGTGTTTTCATCACCTGAAAATTTTTTAAATTCCGCTGCACCGAACAACTAGTACGACTAGTCGTTCTTCGTCGTATTCGATACGACGCTCATGCTTCCGTGATGTTCTTGAGAATTTTTCCATATCCTTCAAGTGGTATCAGAGCCTTAGGTCGAAGTTTTTGGATACGATCCACAAACCTAGGACGACTTGGGTTCGTGGAAGTCGCGAAAGTTTTTATCGCATTTGATTTTCGCACTTCTGTTTAGTGATTAAACTCGGAACTGTTTAAATTGTTTAAACACGAATTAAACACTTGGATTTAGTTCCCCATTAAATAAGGAAACCATAGGATCTGAGTTTACGTAATTTGGATTTTGTTTGCTCGAGATATGGTTGTTTTAATGAACATGTATGCACTGTTGCGGGAACTGCAAATCTTAACATGATTAAAGAGTTAATTACTATTTAGAATTTCCTCGAAATGCGTGAAATATCAATTGAGTTCTGTCCTAAATCAAATTATCAATCTGTGAAAATTGATTTTGTCTAATTTAGATTTAATATGATTGAGATATGTTAATTTTAGTAAGTAGGGTCACTGCTGAAATTACAGTCCTAATCAAGAACCATGTGATTGTCAATTAATGAAATTAATTGTTCATTTCAAGAAATAATTATGGAAAATATTTGAGATAAAAAGGAAGATGATTATTTCCTTAATTGACTTGGCCTCAACCAATATATTGATTAGATTTGATCTAGATCATAATTGGAAACACAATCATCAAACTCCTTGCTTGAATAGGATTGAGAATTGTCTAGTAAATTTCCTTATAATAAAAAATGTTTTGATTACTGTATGGTATAATTTCGGTTTAAGAACCGATGATCATATCAAGTACAAATTGATCTATTTGGCATTGATCTATTTGGCATTATCCTTTCCCGAGGCGGATATGGTGTCTAGTTGGAGATCGCTGGGGTAGCGGGTTGCAACGTATGTGGTCTGTCCCACTCTCGCCGGTACTAGCCATGACAACGGGCAGGGTCTTGATAATGACGAAGAAATCAAGATGTATTTTCTAATTATTAAAATACAAATTAAAATGTACTTTGAGATAATACCATATATATATATATTCAAGTATAGCAATCAAGTTTGATTGATTGAATTGGATTGATAATTAATTTAATATGATTGAATTAATTATGTCCGATTAAAAATACTCTATTGTGAATAGAGATTATTGATTCTCTTGGAAGAATTAATTACATGAATATGATTCATAATAATTAATTTGAATTTGAATATGAGATGGAGGATCACACAAGTGACATCCATGGTCTCCCGTCAAGGCGAAGAGTTTCGTCACCGGATATTATATGTAGGAGACGCCTGTCTGAAGTGACAGCTCCTGCATATGATCCATTTGGATCGGGCTCGTCGCTTCTCGAAAGAGTAAGGACGTATGCATAGTGACCCCAATATTGGGTCCTCATATTATTGGGGCGATATTGGATTGCGCATAGCAAGTTGTATTCCTGTTGACTGTTTGTTCAATTAATAACGGGTCAACATCACCTTAGGGGTGGTGGGCCCGAGTATTAAAGACCGAATTGGGAAATGCAAGTTGGACTTGCAAGGCGGAATGTGTTCCCGCTTCTCTTTATTGGAGTCATAGGTTCTCATATTATTGGGATATAACAAAGATAAAGAGGAGATCCCAGTTCTTGCTTGAGATACAGCGGTAAGTATATCTCTTACTTTGAAAGTGATTAAGGGAATAAACTTTCATAGTTGACATAGCAAGACTAATTTGATTTAAAATGACTTGATCAAATAAAATTAAATTGAATATATGATTATATGTTCTAATACAGTGCATTCTTAATTTCAGAAAATGAAGTCCATGAACCCACTAAGCAGGCTTCTGGAGGTCAATCAGTTGATCGGACCGAATTACTCGGATTGGATCCGTAATTTGGAGCCTGTACTCTCGGCTGAGCGCATAAGTTATGTGCTCTCAGAAGACAAGCATGAAAACCCTAAATCTAAGGAAGAGAAAGCATACAATGACAAGTATGATAGAGATCATGCCTTGGCTAGATGCTACATCTTGGGTTCTCTCTCCAATGTTCTTCAGTAACAACATGTGGAGATGAGTACTTGCCAGGAGATTATGCAGAATCTAAAAGATATGTTTGGTGACATTAACCGCACCCAGCGGTACAAACTTATGAAAGAACTCGTTCGCTGCAAGATGCAGGAAGGAACTTTGGTCCGTGAACATGTACTCAAAATGTTTGGGTACTTATCGGAGCTACAGACTCTGGGGGCAACTATGGATGCAAACATGCAATCTGATTTCATTCTGTTGTCATTGCCCAAATCTTTCAATAACTTTGTTGTGTCATTCCACATGAATAAGCTGGAGTTGACAAATGCTGAGCTTCTTGCTACATTAAAGTCTGCAGAAGATGTGATGAAGAAAGATGGTCCCACTGGCACTGCAATGGTTGCACAGGTCAGAGGGAAGCGCGGTCGGAAGCATGGTTCTCGGAAGGGCCCGGCCCAGAAGAGAAAGAAGAAGGGATAAAGTGTTGGCTCATCTTCCAATGCATCCACTCTAATGGCGTCGAAGAAAACCGACGTCTGTCACCACTGCAAAAAGGTCGGGGCACTGGAGGCGTAATTGCCCGGATTACCTGAAGTCGGTCGACAAAGGTAAAGCCCCAGCATGTATGAAATCTACTTTTATCATTGAAACCACTTTTCTCGTTAGACGAGAAGGAAATTGGGTTGTTGATTCTGGTGCTTCTGTTCATGTATGCAATTTGTTGCATTTGTTTCAGGAAACTAGAAAACTTGAAGAAGGGGAGATAGTCATCCAGATGGGATCTGATGCAAATGTTGCAGCAATCGCCGTCGGGACTTGTCGGCTATCATTATCTAGTGGTAGAGTCCTAGTACTTAAAGAGTGTCTTTATGTACCTGAAGTCAGGAGGAATTTGATATATGTATCTAAGCTAGTTAGAAGTGGATATTCATTCATATCCTGTAATAAGTTAGTCATAAATCATTATGATAAATATATTGCAGATGGTATTTTGACTTCTGGAGGACTCCATGAATTTTGCATTAATGAGCATGTCATGAATGTTAAAACCACTAATAAAAACCCTAAAAGATCTAGGAATAATAAAAATCATTCAAACATGATTTGGCATCAAAGGCTTGGTCATTTATCTGTTGATAGGATCAATAGATTGATAAAGGATGGACTTTGGATTTTCTACAGGTTCAGTCTTTACCTACCTGTGAACATTGTATTCGTGGTAAAATGACTAGGATGCCTTTCTGTAACAAGGTTACTAGATGCGAAGGTATTATTGACTTAATACATACCGATGTATGTGGTCCCTTCTGTATCGCGACTCGAAATGGATATCGATATTATTTGACGTTTATTGATGACCATTCGCGATACGGGTTTGTCTTCCTATTACGTCATAAATCTGAAACCTTTGAAAAGTTCAAAGAATTCAAGGCTTTGGTTGAGAACCAAACCGATAGGAAGATTAAATGAATTCGATCTAATCGAGGTGACGAGTACCTCTCAGATGAATTCAAGGAATACCTTAAAGAGAATGGAATTGTATCCAATCTCACTACTCCTGGAACTCCCCAACTTAATGGTGTTGCTGAAAGACGCAACATGACCATCATGGATATGGTCCGTTCAATGATGAGTAAAGCACATTTACCACTTAGTTTCTGGGGATATGCAGTAGAGACTGCAATATATATCCTTAATAAGATTCCCAGCAAATATATACCTAAGACTCCTCATGAGCTCTGGTATGGAACCAAACCTAGTGTTAATCACTTAAGGGTTTGGGAATGCTTGGTTCATGTGAAGAACGTGGACGCAAGTAAGCTGGAATCTCGTACTCGTGAGTGTTACTTCATTGGGTATGTTAGAGATGGTATTGGATACCAACTCTATGACCCTGAGACCCAAAAGGTTTTTGTCTCTAGAGATGTGAAATTTCTGGAGGTTGATTTCCTTAAAGGTCAAGATAAAAATGAAGTAGAGGAACTCATTGAATCCCCTGAGGATTCTGAGCTTCCTAGACCAGAAACTGAAGAAGTAAATAAAGATGAAACACCCATACCTCTTCGAAGGAGTTCGAGGGTGGTTGCACCACCTGAAAGGTATGGATTCCATGTGTCAAGTGAAATTGACAATGATCCTACTTCATTTGATGAAGCACTCACAGATCATGACATGGATAGTTGGATGCTAGCAATGAAGTCAGAAATTGACTCCATGCATATTAATGGTGTATGGACCCAAGAGGATCCACCTAAAGGGGTAAAACCCATTGGATGTAAATGGATCTTCAAGAGAAAAGGGGACCTGATGGGAAAGTAGAGACTTTCAAGGCACGACTTGTAGCCAAGGGTTACACACAGAGAGAAGGCATCGACTACGATGAGACATTCTCTCCTGTAGCTATGCTTAAATCCATCAGGACATTACTAGCTATAGCTGCATATCTTGACTACGACATCTGGCAGATGGATGTCAAGACGACTTTCCTCAATGGATACCTCGAGGAGGATATCTACATGGAGCATCCCTAGGGCTTCATAATTGAGGATGGCAAAGTATGCAAGCTAAAGAAATCCATCTATGGGCTCAAGCAAGCTTCTCGTAGCTGGAACATCAGATTTGACGAAACCATAAAGAGTTATGATTTTGTGCAGAATCCTGATGAACCTTGTGTATACAAGAAGCTTAGTGGGAGCGCCATTGTGTTCATCATGCTTTATGTAGATGACATCCTTATCATTGGGAATGATACAGGAATGATGACCAGTGTGAAGATTTGGCTATTCCATACCCTTGAGATGAAAGATCTTGGAGAAGCCTCTTACATCTTGGGTCTGAAGTTTTTCAGAAACCGAGAGCAGAGGATATTGGGATTGTCACAACATGGATACATTAAGAAGATTCTTTAACGATTCCGTATGGATATTTCCAAGCAAGGATTGCTACCCTTAAGACATGGTATCCACCTGTCTAAAGGAATGGCTCCTCAAACTGTTGAAGAAAAGAAAGCCATGGCTGGATGACCTTATGCATCGGCTGTAGGAACCTTAATGTATGCCATGGTGTGCACTAGGCCAGATATCTGCCATGCAGTGGGAGTGGTAAGTCGTTACCAATCCTGCTATGGAGAACAACACTGGAATGCAGTAAAGAACATATTTAAATATCTAAGACGGACGCAAGATTACATCTTGGTCTACGGAGATGGTGATCTCCAAGTCTTGGGATATACAGATTCTGACTTCCAATCAGATATTGATGATCGAAAGTCGACATCAAGGTTTGTATTCCTGTTGAATGGTGGTGCTATGAGCTGGAGAAGCAAGAAGCATGACACTACAACAGATTCAACAACAGAAGTCGAATACATTGCCGCATCGGATGTTGCAAAGGAGGCGGTGTGGTTGCGCAAGTTCGTCCAGGAGCTTGGCGTAGTTTCCTCTGATACTCCCATCCTGCAACTCTGTGATAACACGGGAGCCATTGCCCAGGCAAAGGAACCCAGATGGCATCAGAAGAGCAAGCACGTAGAAAGGAAATACCACATCATTCGGGAGATTCAAAAGCGTGGTGACATCATCATCACCAAGGTGGCCTCTGCCGACAACGTTGCTGATCCTCTTACCAAACCTCTGACACAGAAGGTTTTCGACCAGCATGTAATGAGTATGGGTTTAAGGATTGTTCCTGAAAGGTTCTGAGGGCTAGTGGGAGATTGTTAGCAATGTAGCCCGAGGCGAACCATTCTTGCAATAAATGTATTGTAATAAATGATTTATTAGTAAAAGTTATTGATTATGTTTTAACTCCCTTTCTGAAATTGATTGAATGAATGCACTATAAGGTCCCTCTGTACAATATGGGGTTATGTACCACGGCCAACTTGATAATCATACAGCTGTTGATTCATTGATTGAATCATAGAGGCTGATGCTTGGATGAATATCTAAGGAGTTAGATAGAGGACTCATCAAGCATCATCAATGATTGACAAGTAGTGATCTCCAGCCTGAGAAGGAGATGGCAATCCTATCTCACTAGGATGATATCTGATCGACCTCTTGATGCAGGTCCTCTGCATGGGAATAGTGATTCAGAGGTATCAGATTAGTTGGGTCAATGGGTTGACTTAACGGGATCGAGATAACCAAAGACCTATGTTGAATACTGTCACAACATAGGCACACATCCTCTGACCAGAGACAGATGTGTTGCTATATGTCTGAGTATGTACATTTGGCAGACAAATAGGTTGATGACCTAACCAAGGTCTATACACCGGCGAGCTGGTGTGCATGTAAGGGCATATGAGTAATACGATCTCTCAAAGGGATCATACAGGTTCACTTGTGAACCGGGAGACATAAGCTTACTCATGAGGTATTGGGACTGATCAAATTTCATACATGGTCGTCATGCTTTAGAAGCATGACATGAATTTTAAGGTAAGATATATGCTTTGTGAAAGCATATGATCTGTACCAAATCCAAAGAACCAAGATTGAGAAACTTAATGATCAAACCCTGAAGATGACAGTGTAAAAGTGATCTACATCTTCAGGATGATCATGAGTCTTCCAATATGCAGGATGTACAGGTATTGGGAATACCTGAGGGTGATTAAATCATAAACGATTGTATAACCATGATGCTTCCATTCTGAGGGAGTGATGAAACAGGTCTGAATTTTAGTGACTCCTCTCATTAGAGAAGTAGCCTAATCTTAGTCCATGTACTGGACATTGATCTGAATAAGATTCAGATATAATGCGAAGATTAGGTTTACGGTCTTGATTTAATCAAGCATCTATAAGAGGTCCATGGGATCTGGATTTGAGATGTGATCTCAATATCCAAGTCACTATACGTGGAACAATACAATCGCCCTGTCCTTATCTCCAAGTATCTGAGGATAAATGGCATTGTTCTTGAATGGCTCAAGAATAATTCCATAAGATCTAAGCATTGAGAAATTGATAATTAAATGTGATTTAATTATCATGATGTATGAGGAATTATCCAATATAATTAAATATGATTTAATTATCATGGATAAGAATAATGTGGATAGAAGTATCCAATTATTCATAATATACTATAAATGTGATTTATAATGTATTAGAGAGAGCTAATTATAATTTATATTTGTTGATTAATTATTAATGTATATTGGACACAAATTGTCTAATTAATTGAAAATGTAAATTACATTTTGTTTTGGGTTGTGAATGTGATTCACAATTTTCCAATGTCAAGATTGCAATATTCCCAAAAATTAATTATGAATTTTTTTGGTGAATAAATCCCAACAAAAGTTGTTGGATAAATAATGGAGAGAATCAAGGAGATATGCAATCTCATGGAAATCCATGAGATTTCCCTCCCCACTTGGAAGGTGGTGGGCGGCACCCAATTCCCATATGGAATTGGTGGATGTCCACCATATTCCTTGGGAGGCTTGATCTCCTTTGTAATCTTCTCCTTATTTGATTGGTTTAATTTTAGGATTGATGTATATTTGATTTATCAAATATATTTAATCTAAACTAAATCATAAGTTTTTGGTTTTTACCAACAACAATCTTGACCATTGGATTGACATAAATCAATCTCATCCCATGATTTTATATGTCCCATGAATTGAGATCCATGGATCCTAAAACCCTATAAATAGAGAGGCATACCATGCTCTCTCGTAGATTCTATTGGTAGCACATCTCTCTCTTTTCTCCTCACACGCCAACCCTCTCCCTCTCTCTTGGTGGCCGACCACCAAGCCCTAGGAGAGGAATTCATCGACGCCTACGCCACCGCGTCGCTGCTTCGACGCTCTGCGGTTCTCTGTCTTCTTGGAGTGCTACGCTCACAAAGGAGACGTTTGATCTCGTACGACGAGATCAGGAGTTTACCGTGCTTGGATCAACTTGTTGGATTGCGAGGACAACACGATTCGTCTCCGTGCTCGCAAACCGCTTCTCCGACGATCGGACTTGAGACATGAGGTCTATTTTCGTATTGCATTATACTTGTTGTGGTTATAGATGAAACGATCCGAGAATCGTTCTTGGATCATGTGGTTTCATCACATGAAAAATTTTTAAATTCCTCTGCACCGAACAACTAGTACGACTAGTCGTTCTTCGTCGTATTCGATACGACGCTCACGCTTTCATGATGCGCTTGAGGATTTTTCCATATCCTTCAAATGTATGTCTTTAATAGTTGAGCGATCTGACATGAATCTGAATTGGTTTTCTTTTACAATGGTAACTTGCCTCAACCTTCTTTCGATCACACGTTCCCAAATTTTCATAGTGTACCTCATCAGCTTGATACCTCTGTAATTTGAAAAATTTTGAATGTCCCCTTTATTCTTATAAAGAGGCACCATGATACTCCTCCTCAAATCTTCATGCATTTTCTTGCTTCGCTAAGCAAATTTTTATGTAGTTTTCAAAAAAGCATTTGCAAATGTTATTGGGATTTTTAATTTTGCAAATTTTACGTATTTTTCAAAATAAAAGATTTTTGGAAGAAAATATATGTACAAATATTTACACTGGAATGCTTCTTATTATTTACAAGAGTGGGGTTTTAAGAATTTATTGTTTATGCATGTTTTATAAATGATTTTTATTATGTACCACATTCTTACAAACACTTTGAAAATGTTTTTTACAAAAATTTTTGAAAACTTTATTTTACAAACTAAATTTGACTAATATTTTTTTACAAACATTTCACAAAATTTGAAAATCATTTTGCAAAGATTTTTCAAACATTATAGATAGATTTTTCAAAATATTTTTGCAACCATTTTCAAAATCATTTGCAAATACATTTTCAAAAGTTTTTATTTCAAACAAAGAAAAACAATTTTTACAAACAAAACATTTTTGCAAAGGTTGAAAATATTTAACAAAACATTTTCCAACTAGTTTTCAAAAGATTTTTCAAAAGGTTTTTCAAATTATTTTTCAATCTTTTTGCAAAGAAAAATTTAACCTAATTTATTAATCAGTATATATAAAGAATTGAGTATTAGTGTGTATTACTTTTTATTAATTAGCCATATTATTATTATTATAAAAAATACGAAAGTATGAGTTATGGGTAAAGTATAGACAAAGTATATACGACCCCACTATATTAGCTTAAGCTATGTCCCCATATATCAGCGAGAAAAAGAGAAGACATAACTCATATTGATTATTAAAGAGCATATACTACAATGACGAATAAAGTATGAATGAATTAAGAAATGAATGAGTGAGAAGTCGACCGTCCCCTCTATGCTTAAGATGAATCCTAAGTATAATAGGCTATCTCTACATGCAGGGAGGGTCGGGGGCGAGAATAAACATATCACAATTCAGTCTATCTCCCCCTATTCTTAGGGTGATATATCCCTAAGTATTGACAAGAAAGGGAGACAATGAAGGGGATAAATAAAAGAATCAAAAAGAAAATAAACAAGGTGAGAATGTACGCATCACTCCCCTTATACTTAGGGTAAAAGAGCCCTAAGTATAGGCAACAGCAAGAGTGATGAAACAAAATGAAGAACGAAGACTCAGGATGTACACCCCCTTAGACTTAGGACAAGGTATGTCCTAAGTATAGTAGTGAAGAAGGGGTAGCACCTTTTTGGAAGAGAAGAAAAATGAAAACAAAAAGAAGAAAAGATCACTCAGCTCATCTACCTCCCCTATACTTAGGACAAAGTACATCCTAAGCAAGAAAAAACACATGGAATGAGGTGGACGAGCAAAAAACATGAGATGGAGGGTGGTAAAATGAAAGCAAATTACATTGATAAAGAAGGTAGAAAGTATACCTTCTTGTGGGACCGTTGAGGAATGGATCTGACAAGGTGCAAGTCGATATCGGAGTCATTAGTAGACACAAACCAATCATGATTGACCTCATGAATATCCTTAGCAATCTCAAAGTGGAAAGTCACGAACAGGTTAGTGGGAGTAGTGTGGTCGTATTCGGCCTGGGAAGTCTCCACTATGTCATCATTAAAAGGCCTGAATTCTTTGATGAAAGAAACAAGGTCAAGTTCGGCCTCCGTAGTCTTTACTAATTCTGCCATTCGCTCTAAGGTGTCTATGGTGTAAATACCACAGGTGTCATTAATGCATCGTCACTCACTGGAAGAGGGAACTCCAAGGTCTATGCTTTCTGAATCTTTCTCATTGGAGAGGAATTCTCAAGTCTCAATATCATCCAACATATAGCAAAACTCTCTGATATCATCTTCAAGGTCATAGTCCTCGGAGTCGGCTAACACCGGCACACTCTCATGTGATGCAGGTCTCTGGTCCATAGTGGGTGCATTGGTACACATCTCTCTTGATATCTGAATGGAAGTGAAATCTCTCCATATCCATAATCAATAATGTCTCTTACAGAGGCGAGGAAGGGCCGTCCTAAGATGATTAGAGGATGCTCCACAGGGGTGGAGGTCTCCATGGGTAGTATGACAAAGTCAGCAGTGAATCTCATGACCTGAATCTGAATGACCACATTTTCAAGAATACCCCTCGGGCTCTTTATTGATCAATCAACAAATTGACAAATCATCCTGGTTTTCTTGAGAGGCCCTAAGTGAAGAACTATACCAGCGAGAAAAGTATTATATTAATCAAAGCACCACCATCAAGGAGGGTGTGATCACATGAATAGTCAGAAATCGTGCAACTCACAAGAGGTGTGACATTATTCCCTTTCCTAATGTGTGGACAATGAGAGATGGCGTAGGTAGTGGCCATGGTCAAAATATGTCACTCAGATCCACTCCTTCGCTTTCTCTTCTTGGGTTTAGGAGCATATAATTGAGTCATGGCCAGGCAAAGTGGGGATTCAATGATCTCATGGATAGCTGCCACTACTTCAGGTTTAGTCAATATTTTTTGAAATTTTGGATCTCCTCCATATAAGAGAGGATATAGGAATCATCATGTACACAAGGATGACTAAGAACAGTCTGTACAATGTCATCCTTGGGGTCAAAGGGTGGGACTATGGTGTAAGTGTGTGTGGTCAAAGGATTTGACAGGTGTGCCTTCTCCTCACAAGATGAGTCTACTAGGTGTCTCCCGAAATCTTTTGTATTTTTAAAATTTTCTCATTTTTTTGTTTTTTGGGAACTTGCAAGCTCTTACAGGAATCCTCGAATTAACCCATATCATTAAATGGTGAAGCGACATTGTGGCTCTTATTTATACTAGTGAGGTCATCAATCATTTTCTTCATCTGCTTCATCGTCTGGGTCAAGTACTCAAGAGTGGGCTCCATGAGAGGTGACTCCAATAGCTCAGTCTTGGGTGGGTGAGATGGAGGAAAATGTGAGGGTGGTGGTGGGTAGAAATATGAGGTTTGACACTATGGTTGAGGCAGATATGTACAAAGAGAAAAGTCATGATAAAAGTCCTCCTGATAAAATAAAGGTGAACCAGCTGGAGGGTACGAGGGATCAACAAAATCTGGATAAAGATCACCCCAGTTGGCCATCTTTGAAATAAAAGAAAATGGTCAGGAGAGCACGATAGTCAAGTAAGGAGATGCAAGATAAAGGCGCAAATACACAGAGAAGATCGAGTAGCACACAAACAAACACAAATAAATATACACAAAACAAACCCCTCAACTCACCTACTCAACTGAATGTTGATTGTTAAAGTTTGACCTTTTTATCTTTTCAAATATTAGAGTTAGGTGAATTTCACAAAGTCAAGCAATCATGTAGGAAGGCCTAGGATTGGGAACTAATTCTTAGTGTGTACGTATGAATAAAATGCAAAAACATTGAGGGGTTACTCTCCCCAAGAAAAGGAATTTTCCTTTTTATCTTCAGGGTCGAGTAAACTTAGTAGTTCCAATTTTATTGGTCATCATTTTTTTGTATTTTTAATAAGAATGCACGAACTTAACGAGGACTCAATTCTTTTTAGATCTTATGTGGTCAAAATCAGAGGGCGAGAGCAGAAAAGCAATGCAAGCGAAATCGATGATGGATGCTAAGTAGATATGCTCACCTTGCCTCCAGCTCTCTTCATGCAAGGATGCTAATGAGAATTGAAACTTATCTATATTCAAATGCAAGCCGATGAAATCACCCTAGAATAGTACTTGCTATTGTCATGAAGAACAAGAGTCAAATATCTAGACAAGAAACAAAGGGTCCGATCTTGGAAACCTCTCGGGCCCACCACAATGAGTCCTGCAAGCGCAGTGTGATGTTTCTCGTGGTACATGGTATCAAGTGAAAATAATCAATTATTTAATTTGACTAAGTCCAAGAAGTGAACTATAGGTACATGCAATTATAATTAGGGCTTTGGACCTTAATATATCAACAATCAACTCCTAAGGTAATTCTCAATTACACAAAACAAATAAAAATAAAAGCGAAAAACAAATAAAAAGAAAGCGATAAAAATATGGCAAAAACGACTAGGCCTCTAAGCAAACAATCGCTCGGGTAGACCTCATGAAGTGTCAGAGTCATGGAGAGTCCAAGTTAATATAGTAATATGTGTCTCTCTCACCTTAAATTACAAAATGAATAAAATACAAATAAAAATGCTATTGTCTTCAAAAATCCTCCAAGTCCATCTTTTGCTGTTATGAGCCTGCTTCACATGGGTGCGTAGGTGCTCCTGGGAGTATCTCCTTCGATCCCCAGTTCTTATCAACAAAGTCAAACAAAAAGGGTTATTAGACAATTTACAAATAAGGGTTTTTATCAGTTGTGCCCCTCCGAGATATCGCAATATCAGTTATGCCCCTATCTTTTTGGTAATATCAGTTGTGCCCCCGACTTCTTGCCAATATTTCACTTGTGCCCCTCAGAGGGGCATAACTGATAAAAATCTTTTATCAGTTATGCCCCTCTGAGGGGCACAAGTGAAATATTGGCAAGAAGTCGGGGGCACAACTGATATTACCAAAAAGATAGGGGCATAACTGATATTGCGATATCTCAGAGGGGCACAACTGATAAAATCCCTACAAATAATATCAAATAAAATAGAAAATAAATGAAGGAAAATAAAGACAAAAGAGATAAGAAGGCACAAATAAATAAATCCAATCTATATGGTGTTGCTCCCCAACAACAATCCCATTTGAAATAACAAAAATCGAGAGGGTCGTGTCAATCCACAAGGCGGATCAACAGTCATTGAGTTGACCGCTCATGAAATCCGTTAAATTCAACAATTAACCCACAATATATAAAAAATAAAATGTGGAGTTAAAATTTATCATAACTCTACAAATGATATTTATAGGTGCAAGTATGTGTAGAGTGTCTAACACATGAAGCAAACGGTAGGTCAGGAGAAATCCAAAATTTGTGTTCTTCTCGTCTACGTATTTTTGTGTGGGTTTTAAATTTTATTTTTTTAAATTTTATTTTTATAATTTTTTAATTATTTTTAATTTTATACCTTTTATCTTATTTTTATATTAACTAATTTCCTTTTCTTTTTAAATTTATAATACAAGAATATATAAGTCTATACATACAATATGGGGAAATATATTTATAAATACTACTAAAAGAAAATAAAAAGTGTAAAATATTTTTTCTGGGTTTAAAATAATTTTTTTACTATTTTTGTGATTATTTAGATAATTTTACTAATTTCTAAAGTAAAAATATCCCAAATAATGGATGAAATAAATAGGTCAAATTGTTTTGGAAATTAAAAATAGAAAATAAAGTTAAATTTCCAATTTTTTTAAAATTAATAATATATGATAAAAAATGCAGAGACATAATTGAATATTTTTGGGTTTTTTGGGGATTTTTTTTATATTTTATAATGTCTCTGGAGCTTTTTAATTTTAGCTTTTTCTTTTTATATTTCTAGTGGTTTTTAGTCTGAAGGCTCAAAATACTAAAATAAACAATATACATTTTTTGTTTTTTCAAAATGTTTTTATATTTTTTTGGTAATTTGTAGTCTAAACAGGGTAAGAATATAATAATTTGATTTTTAATAAATAATTAAAGCACCTAAAATGCAAAAATAAAAATAGGACGTGAAAGTATATGATATCAAGCACTTAATCCTATTTTTTGTGAATTTTTGGAGCACACATGATAATTTTAATAAATGAAAAACAATCACAAAAATACAAGTACTAGAAAGGGCCATTTTTGCAATTAAAAATAAGCACACGATTGATTCGGTAAATTACCCAAAAGTACTCAACTAATATTTAAAGTTCTTAGACTAAACATAAATACAAAAACCTAGGAGGGGTTCCCTGTAAAATCACCACTTCACGTGGGACCACACATGAGATGACGTGGACTAGACCCAGATATAAATAGATTAAAGATAGGGGTTCCAATGCAAAATATACAAAAGTTTTAAACTAATAAAAACAATTATAGGACCAAATTTTAATACAATAAAAATGGGGGTATAAGATGCAAATTTCCCCCTAATAGGTGCTCGACGGATGGCTAAAATACTTTCACTTGCCACGCGTCAGGCCCGCAACGCGCGATATCGGTTAAAGCATGGATGTCCATGATTAGATCTCCGATTGAGATCCTACTGCTGTGGTGCTTCTAATCCGATGGCTTTTATTCGAATTGGGACTTGGCTTCAATCGGATGGCAATGGCGGGATCTCGAAGGATAGGTCAAGAACTCGCAGGTGGTGAGTTTATATTTGATGATGTGCACGTCTCCATTCACCCGAGCCTCCGCCGAATGCCGCTTTGGATTCTTGTCAATGGCTCGTTGCTGATCAACCCCTCAAAGAAGTCAAGAGCTCGTCGGAGGAGCTCTGGCATGTGTGAGCACCTGTGGCTTACTTTGAACCTCGAAATCCCTTAGATTGGGTTCTTCCTGACATGTAGATGGTTATAAGAGTCAGCGATACAAATTGGGATATGTCAGGGCCTTTATTAGTGGGTGTTGAAGGTGGGATGATGGAGGGTGATGAAGTCCAGCGAGATGGAGGAGGATAGACCTCGAAGCTTGGATCTAGGGTAGATTTGAGGGGTCTAATGGGTCAATTTGGTAGATAAATGAGAGGGGAAGAAACTGAGATGGAAAGGCGGTGGTTGGGGACAAGGTTTGACGAAGGGAACAGTGGTCAGAGCGCTACAGCTCTGATGAAATTCTAGATCCTAAACTAGGCTAATTGAAAAATCAAAACACAAAAATAAAGACATAAAATCAAATCCGATGACTACAACTAACTAAAGGGAAAGAAAGAAAGACCTCTACTAGCCGGAGCTGCAAGGTGATACCTCGACGACCAAGTTTGTCAGAGATGGCGGGAATGCCTCCTCTGCACTCCTCCTCGCTGCGAAGGGTGGCGGAGCACTCCTGTCACGAGGTTCTACACCGTAGAAGTCCTCCGAGGGGCTGAGATAGGGAAAAATGGAACCAAAAAGTGAACATGGCGAAGGAGGAGTATATGTATAGATTGATGAAGGTGAAGACTTTGACTATAGCTAGTGAGTGAATCGATGAAGAACATGCCTAGGAGAAGCCTCAGTGAGAATCAAGGATGAATAGTGAAGAGATCTTATGAAGAGACCCTTCATCCTCGAGCAACATATCATGAGTTAAAAAATCGAGAAGGAGGGGGGGGGGTCACGAGGTATTCTGATAGCCTAGACCTGGCGTCAGAGTTGACCCTTGGTCAATGGGAGGCGTGACCTGATTGGGCCACGCCACCTGTATAAAAAGTCAGAAATAAAAATCCAAAATAATTCAAAAAATAATAAATAATAAGATTAATTTTTGATTAAAACATAATTTTTTTATTATTTTATGTAGTATTTTATATGATTTTTATTTATTTTTAGGAAATTATTTATTACATGGTAATTTTTAGGGTTTCATTTATAGATATACTTACCTATGTTTTGCCTATTTTATTTTTATTTTGTATATTTGATCTTAATATTTTTTTCTTAATTTATATATTTATAACTTCTTTTTACATACCTCAATATATTTTTGTTATATTTTTCTGATGGATTTCGTATACTTAAATATATAGGAGTATATAATATATAGGTATAAGTATATGCATTTCATCTATGTATTTATTTATACTATTTTATTTTTGTGATTTTCTTATGATTTTATTCTATTATAATTATCTACATATACTATAAATAATATTTAAAAAATCATAAAATATAAAATAATAAAAATAATAAAGAATAAATAAAATGAATATTTTATTCATGTATACTATACAATAGGGGTCCAAAATCTAACTTTTGCATCTTAACTCCAAATTAAGTGAAACTAACTTCATTAAATAGATTATTAAGGTTATATGCAATTAAAGGGTGGTTTTTATATATTTTGAGCTCATATAGAGAAGATATGGGTTTGGGAAGTTTGGGTTTTGGCTTTTTATTCAAAGTATAAAAAGTACACTATATATGATTTTTTTTCTAAACTCAATTTTGTATTTTTCTATATATTATTATCTACAACGTTCATGTGTAAAGAAACTTGAGGTACAAATAATAGAAAAAATAGGTCCTAAAAAGGACATATAGATGAATAAAAGAATGGAATTTCCGATGGATTTGTGTCCCTTATCTCCCCTAGTTTATTCCTTGTCAATCCAATCATCAAGATGCCTAGGTCTCGGGGTATAGGATCATAAAATATATTTATCATTTTATTATAATTCTTTTCTTTTCTTTATTATATAATTTTGGCATTAAAATTTGTATTTTACATATAATAAATGGAATAAATAATGAATGTTAATTTGTAAAAAATAATGCTATTTACATGCATTAGCTAGGGGTTATTATGTCTAAAATGATAGAACAATGGTGATGAAATGGAGATTCATCACGTTGTCGATACCTTTCACACTATGAATGGGCATTTCCACTTGTTCTGAAGTTTCCCTTGAAATATCTTGAGTCTCACATCGAATAGAAACTTTCTGACCATGCTCAAATTGTTTATGTTTGATGTGTGCATCATGCCATTCTTTCATCCGCTC
Source organism: Ottelia alismoides (assembly GCA_037367405.1). NCBI lineage: Eukaryota > Viridiplantae > Streptophyta > Magnoliopsida > Alismatales > Hydrocharitaceae > Ottelia > Ottelia alismoides. The sequence goes on along the minus strand of JAZKJV010000649.1, from coordinate 14,314 downwards.
CGTATAATGTAGACTACTTAATAAAGCCTCATCTCTCAACTCCTCTAGGGCTGCCAACTCTGCCTTTCTCTGATCTCCAACACTCTCTCAGTCTAAGATGACCTCTTTCACTGCCCATCAAGAATTGTGTCTGATCTCAATAGGTAAGTGGCATGGTTTGCCATAAATGTGTCAAAAGAGAGATGTACCCAATGGTGGCTTGAAGGATGTTCTATAGGCCTAAAGAACCGAGTCCAAAAGTTGTGATCAATCCTTTCGGTCTAGGCAAACAATCTTCTGTATAGATTATCTTGATCTCCCAATTTGAAACTTCAGCTAGAACTTTTATCTGAGGGAGATACGGAGTAGAAACCTAATGGTCGATACCAAACTCGCTAGCAAGTGCTCTTACTATGTCATTGATGAAGTGGTTAGCCTCGCTTGAGATAAGAACTCGAGGGACCCCGAACCACGAAATGGTATGCTTCCTTAGGAACTTGTAAACAGTGTTTGCATGAGTGGCTGTTGGGAAGATATCCAGAGGATCCTAGCACCCGATTTTCGAGAGCCTGCAGCGTCCGACAAGTCAGATCCTACAATCGCTATGTCGGCCACTCTTACGATACTCGGATGGTGAACAACCAAATCAAACAAATAATCAACCCACAATCTATGATAAATCACGGAAAACTATAAGCGGTGAAACTTATTATACCTTGCAAATAAATGTGTATAGCAAGCAATTGTAGTGGCCGAACCATTGAGAGAAAATACATGGATAATTATTTATTATCTAAAAATAAAGGACAAATGTTTCTATAGTTTTTCTGCTTTTTTATTTTTTTATGAATGTTTATTATATTTAATTTTTATGGATTTTTAATTTTGTATTTTTAATATATTTTTAAATTTCATTAATTTCATTTTTTTATTTTTATGATTTCAACTCTTTTTCTTTTTTATGATATAATTACTGTATATATATCAATATATAATAGTATATATAGAATAAATACTATATATGATATATATGTAATAAATATAGAAAAATTCAGAAAATACAAATAAGCACAGTCTTTTTATTTATTTTAATAATTTTTAAATATTTATAGGTATTTATAGATAGTAATAAGAATTATAAGTAAATATATACACTACATAGGGTTTAAATATATATACTATATAGGGTTTAATATTTATAAATAAATCTAAATAAAATGTTTTGTGTTTCTAATACTTTTCTCCGTTTTTGTGAATTTTATGAATCTTTAATTGATTAAAAATGTCAAAATAGTGACTCATAATAGACCCGATTATTTTGGGATTTTAAAAAGATAAATATCTCAAAAATTCCCAAAACATTTTTTAATATATACTATATGATATAAGAAAAAATATACAACAAAAAACTATTTTTTGTTTTTATATATTTTGCTATTTTTTAGGATTAGGTGGGATTTTCAATTTTAATTCTTTTATATGCTTTTGTGATTTTTGGTCTGGAGTTATATTATATAGTACTATATAACATATAATCTTTTGAAGTTTTTAAAAGTGGGTTTTTAATTTTTTTGTATTTTTATATCTAAACATGCAATAAGTATGCTCCTTTTGATTTTTAATAAATGAAAAAGACAATAACATGCTAAAATAAAAATGCAACGTGAACAAGCACAAAATGAAGCACCTTAAGCTATTTTCCCATATTTTCAAAGCATGGGAGCTATTTAAATCAAATAAAAATGTAATAATTGAAATATACTATACTAGCAGGGTATATTTGCAATAATGGTTTAGTATAAGGGGATGTGTGCAAATATCCCATTGTTTTAACACACTATAATTACATATTTTAGTACTAAAATAAAATATATAAACCCATGAGAGGTTCCCTGAAATTTGCCCACTTCACGTGGTTGCCATGTGAGGTGAGCTGGTACTGGACCAAATTGTAATATCGAGGAAGGCTGGGGGGGCTCATGTAATTTTTACACTTTTATTTACACTACGAATAATACTTACAAGACTAAAATAAAATATACAAAAGGTGAGAGGGGTTTTATGCAATTACCCTATCCATACGCACTATCCGACAGCTCTGGATCCTTAACTTAAACGCATCTGACGGTCTTGGGTGTGACATACTGCTTCGTCAATCAAGGTCCAGGATCAAAGCTTAGGTATCATTAAACTGCTGAAGCTTGATATGATTCGACAACCATGATCAAAACTAGGCCGCCTTCCAATCGAACAGTTGCTGCTCTCCACGAAGAACAAGGAAGAACACCGAGTCTTCCCTTCTTCAATATCTTGATTCTTCTACCTCCGACTGCTACAAATGCTTTTGAAATTATCAAATTATAACTGGAGGCTATCCGCAACAGATGGTGATGCTCAAAGGGGCCTGTGCACCATCGATCGGAGCCTGGAGTTCATGAAAGGTGGGAGCACTAATGAACTAGAATTTTGCTTATGGGTTTTTATTTTTGTTTAATGAGGAATAATGATCAATGCATAGTTGTTCACCCAAAGGAAATCCCAAAACAATCAAACAAATTTATTTATCAAATCAAAGAAATAAAAGGTTGGATGTGCTTTTATTAACCTGTTATAGCTCCCAAGGTCGAACACAAGGAGGCGATAAATAAAAATGTGGGACATTAATTTCTAAAATGAAATCGAAGAGGTTCTTTTTATTTCTCTTCTTTTGATGTTTTTATGAGTTTATATACTTTTTATATTTTTTTGGAATTTTAATTTTTTTATGTTATCTGATTTGTTTTTCTTAATGATTTTTAATTTACAAATGTTTATATTTATACTTTTTAAAACAAAACAAATAAAGGAATTATAAAGGAAAATAAACCAAACACTCTTTTTGTAATTTTCAAATATAGTAAAAATAACCAAAAATTCAACCAAAAATATTTTTATGTTCTTAATAACTTTTTACTGTTTTTTATTTTCCAAGGATCTTTAGATTTTTAAGATTTCAAAACAATTAAAAACATGAAATAATCAAAATAGAAAATGTAGGCACTCTTTTTGGATTTTTAAAATATAAATGAAAGTAAAAATTCTGGAAATATTCATAAACATGAAGAGAATGTTTAAAGTTTCAAATCAATCTATATTATATATTTTTGATTTTTTGATTCTCATTGATTTTATATAAATTTTTAGTGTCTTGTGTAATTTTAAATATTTTTGGTTTTTATAAAATTTTAAAACAAATTTTGTACAGTAATTAAAACAAATCATAAGGCATACTCTAGGTTTTTTAGAATTTTTCAATAAATTTTCAAATTTTTATGCTTTTTATAGTGATAAATAATGAAAAAAAATTATTTTGTATTTTTACAAATTAGAAATCAAAATAAATTTCAATATTTAAAATATTGGAACTAAAACAGTTAAGTAGGAAGCTATCCTAGTTTTTATGGAATTTACAAAGTAATTTAATTAATATGAACGAGCAATTTACCAAATGGATAAAATCAAGGAATATAGGGACTAAACTGCACTTTCTAGAAAGTTTCTAAGCAATTATTAACAAATGAAGTAAACTCAAGTTTAGATATGCAATTTATCCTATGATCACAAGTCAAGCACATGCTCAGCAGATCCAGGAACTAAAAGAAATCAGGTTTTAAAGTGCAAATATATCAGAATGCATGTGAATATTCACTTGCCTTTAACCTGTGATTGGAGCTATATGTAAATATCAATTGTTCCGAAGGCTAGAACGTGAAAATGCTAGAAAATATCTGAGGATGTACGTGCAAAGCACGTGACCTGTCTTGCCCTAAAGAGATGGGGGGTCTTGATTTGGACCGTTGATCGACGACTTGATCGTGCGTCTAACGTTCGATCTGGACAACAAGCTTGTTCTTCCCCAATTTCAACAGACAACATCGTGTTGTGGTGCTCGATCGGAGCTGCTACTACATGTGTGAATCCATCTTGCATCGATTCTCCGGTCATACAAATCAGATTTCGCCTCCAGGCAGTGGAATCGCTTTGGATCAAGGAATTTGAGGTTCCAGGAGGTGGCAGTTGTTAATAGTTTATACATGTCTGACATATCCATTCTCGAAGTGGCTTTAGGAGAAAATCTTTCAAACCCAATGTGCAAGTGCTCCCAGGAGATCTCCAATTGAGGTCAAGACGTCATCCCAGTTACTATTGTTGTTCTCGATCGAAGAGGTGTTCCGATCTGTTTGATGTGCTCGTGCTGATGATGGTACTCCTCTCAATTGAGTTCTTGATTGTATTGTAGACTAGCTTAGGCATCAAGTTTATTGTGAAAGATGTGAATGCAAATGCAAGGAAATCAACACATTTTTTTAAGAAAAGAACCAACATTTTAAAAGCTTTTCAAAGAATTTTGCAAAATTTTATGATGTTATATTTTCAATTGTTATGGTATTTTTAATAGAAATTATCCATATTTACAAGGAGTTTTTATACAAATACCTATACAAGATATTACAAGTTTTATACAATATTTTACAAAAAGAACGTTTATTTACAAGTTTTATATACAAATTTTACAAGAGGATTTCATCCACAAGAATTTTATATGCAAATTTTATTAAAGAATTTTATACACAGATTCTAAATACCAAATTTATACGAAGATTTTATTTATAATAGAATTACAAATAATTACAACTTTTATACAAGAATTTTACTGCAAGTTTACAAACAATTTATATACCCATAATTTATATCCCTCATGACAAAATATTATACAAAAAATCAAAAATCATTTTAAAAGAGTTTATAAAACATTTACAAAACATTGTACAAATGATTTAGAAAACCTTTCTACAAAATCTTATACAAAAATATTTTACAACCATTTTTCAAAAAGTTTTACAAAAATTTAACAAATCTATTTTTACAAACATTTTATTTTCAAAAATTTTACAAACATCTATACAATATAAATAATTCTGAAATAAAATAATTTATAAACATTTTATAAACCAAATATTTTTATAAAAAATTTACAATAGATTTTACACAGCTCATTTTACAAATGATTTTACAAAAAGTTTTACAAAGAATTTTACAAAAATATTTACAAATTATTATGCAAAATATTTTACAAGATAATATACAAAAGTGTTTAAAAAAATTTTTACAAACACTTGACTAATCAATTTTCAGATCATTTTTTACAATTTTATTAGCCTTATTATTAAATGCAAATGTATAAATTATAGCTAAAGTATATATACAATGCACCCCCATATACTTAGCTTGAATTATGTCGTCATAGTGACCAAAAAGCGATAACAGAAGACATACTCGTGCTAAGTATAGAAAAGTGAAAAGAATCCTATGCCACAATGACTCAAAGAATAAAAGAATAAAATGAATAGATGCCGGTGATCACCCCATACTTAGGATCCAATAATCCTAAGATTGTACAAGCGGGGAAAACCAAAGAAGAGAATGTACATGATATCAATTACCGACCTGTCCCCCCTTTATACTTAGGGTAAAATTTCCCTAAGAACAGAAAAGAATATCAACATTTGAGAGAGAAGAGAGAGAATAGAAGAAACTAAGATGAAAACAACAAGATAAAAGGAGCAACATCACTCCCCCTATACTTAGGGTAAATGACCCCTAAGTATAGGCAACAACATGAGTAATGAAATGGAATGAAAATGAACAACTTGGTGTCCATGCCCCTTATACTTAGGATAAATGACATCCTAAGTATAACAAAATTCTAAGTGAGACCTAGGGTGTAAAACAAAAAATGGAAGAAATAAGGAATAAATAAGGACAAAACACATATACACCAAGTAGACAATGTTGAGGTTCCTCTCAACAAGCGTTAGAGTTTGCGCCACTAGTAGGATGCAAAGGCCAGGAAAAATTAGTATCGAGGTCCAAGATGACATCTGTAAGGTGAATGTTGTACTATAACTGTCTTCTCGGTGTAAGAACAACAACGAAGTCAATAGTGAAAATGATGACACTCGAGTAAACAATCTATGGGTGTCTGCTATCAGGTAAATAGAGGGGAAAATAAAAGTAGGAACCTATAGCACAAATGAAATCATAGGCTCAAGATCAGAATGGAATGAAATGGTAGAGCCTAAGAAATCAAAGTAGAGAAAAAAAGGATATGTCAAGACTCCTCTACGTCAATCACCTTCTCAAAAAGGTATGGAAGGTCAAGATCATGAGACTCACTAAAATCGATATCCGATGTCCATAATGGAGAACAATCAGTAACATTATCAATATCCCAAAATCAACTCATCCTAGTGAGGGTCGTCAAGGGCAGACAACTTAGACTCAGAAAAATAAGAAGAATTGATCTCATCATCCGACATACCAGATGCACATCCAGGAAGTGAAACTGAGTACAAAGAGTATGCCGCATCCTCCCGTAGATAACCCTCTAGGAGTAATGCAAACTCGTTGGTGAAGAAAGAGGAATGAGAATCTAACTAGGAATCTACGCCATTCTCGAGCACCCACTCCTTGCACCAAAATGTATCATTAGCTGAAGACTGCCTCTGAATAATTTGGAAACAGGAAATGGTACTGGTCAACGACGCGGAAGCTGTCGAAGTGTCTGAAACTGATCATTGTGTAAAGGCAATGTCGGCTATCATCTGGTCCTCAAGAAATGTATCAATCTCGTCAAAACTAGAGGACAAAAGGCTTAAATATGGAACTATCAATGTCTGGCATATCAAAATGGTGTTCCTCATCTATGTCTGGCTGCTAGAATTGATCAAAATATCCATATGAATTTGAGAAGTATCTTTGAGGAAAGAACTCTGTCTGGTCCGGACATGGAAGCCAGAAAAGCTGAAAGAAAAGCTGAAACAACGTGGGCTCCTCTTATGTCTCTTGGAATATAAAAAAAAGTTGGTATACAAGAATCCTAAACTGTGACGTGCGAAGCCAACTCAAACTACGACTAGAAGGCCAATGGAAACTCGGTCAGTGTCTGAAGATGGAAACTCATAGTGACAGTGTCATCGTCTATCGCCTATGTGGCATTAGTATCCACGTCCAATGGTAGGTATGTGATCTCTTAATCCTCATGAAGTGTCTCACACATGACTAGTGGTGCGTCTCCCTTGTGTGTTGTCCCGACTAAATCATCTCATGAAGACTAGGAAGTCAACGATATATCAGAAAGCTCTCCAAAGATAGTCCAAAGTGAATCAACATCGAGACTGTTGTGTGAACCACCACATGAGGCATCGATCGGTCTCTGCTGCTCGGTGGTCATCCCCCTATAGAAGATCTGAACAAGGTTCTCCTTTGAGATTCCGTAATACGAAAATCTCCTTAGAAGGGTAAGAAACCTCATCCATTAATCATGCAATGGATCCTAAGGGTCAAGGGTAAAATCTCTAATAATAAAACCGCATCAACTCTTCTCTACGATGGGGGTAAAATCTCTGCAAATACAATGTACGTAGGTTGCTCCATGTAGCAAACTTCCTTCCCAACTGTCTGCGCCATCTCATGGATCTAGCCTGAAGAGAAAAAGGAAATGTAATCAACTTTAACTCCTCAAACGTGATGTCTGAATATGCTCAAGAGTCACAAAACTCCTCAAACTAATAGATATGAAAATAAGACTCCCCGTGCACATCCCAGTAAACTTTGGCAGCATCTGAACAAACTCTAAATCTTGAATGAAGGGACTCAATGTAGAAACTGACAACGCTCCTGAATCTGATAGCTCACCAATATCTACCAATAAATGCACCATCATCCCGACATAAAAGTCGTCTAAATCTCGCATTTTCTCCATATCATCTACATAGTAATGCACCATCATCCTAGCATAAAAATTGCATGTGTCTCGCATCTGCTCAGTATAATCTCCATGGGCCTCAACTCCTAGCTCAACATGCCTAGTAAAACCTAGAAGTGGAACGTTGGGAATAAAGAGGATGGGATGAGAGAGATAAAGAAGATGAAGAAGGGGAAGGGGATGAGAGTTGGTTGGAGTTGCAACTTCAAGACATGATGGACGTCGATGACATGTATGAAAAATTGGAGTAGCAAGATTCAACTGAAGTGAACATCGATTCATCATCATGACTCATGGAAAACAAAAAGGAATGACGAGACAAGAGGACATGCAAGGGTGAGTGGGATGCAGAAAGGAAAACATAAGTTGTTTACTAATGGCCTAGAGAAGAAGAATGTAACCAACTCAACACAAATCACATACAAACACAAAGTAAACCCCCAGTTCACCTACTCAACACAATAAAGATCGTAAAGGATCGTTAGTTGATCTTTTTAATTTTAGAGTTAGATGATCAAATAAATATATTAGCAAACTCATAGGTGCAACCTCCTAGGGTAGTTCATGTCTAAGCCTGTGGATCACACCAACATAGATAAGACTTCTTCAACTAAAGTTAGAGTCAAGTGCTTGCATCAATAACAAGATCCAAAATTCAGTCCAAGCACTTATGTCACAAGCCCAGGGCTTTGGGCTCTAATCCTTTAGTGTATGTACCTCACTCGATATGGGGAGTACCTGTATAAAATGAGGGGGTTGCTCTCCCCAAAATAACAAAGTGAATCAGTTATGTTTAATTTAAAGGATCAAATTCAATTAGCAACCTCAAATTTTAATTTTTAGTTTTCTCTTTTTTTGGATATTGTTACAACACCTTCTAATGAATTTTCTGATTTCCTTTTTATTCCTAAGTCTAGAAAACAAAGGGAGGAAGATAGAAAAGCTGATGCATGGTGAAATCTATGAATGCATGCATGAGATAGAGTCGCGTACCTTGATAAAACGGTCTGCATGCAATATGATCCGTGCATAAAAATTAAACTAATCTAAATGAATAAAATGAGAGAACCATCCTAGTAGAAACTTCTATTATCAGGAAAGAACCAATTATGTGTCTAGGTCCAAACTACGCTCTACTCTATTGGAACAAGAATGTCTATTACGTGCTTTAGACCTATTACTTACCCGGTCAACCAAGATAATAAAAATCTACATAATATGCTCAAGCACAGAAAATTTGTGAGAAATAAATAAAAATAAAAACGATGAAAAATAAAACTTCGGTGAGGTCTCCCATTGGTGAAACAGATCCTCCAATCACAAAGTGTCCAAAGTCTCTCTGAAAAAGGGCAAGTGCCAAAATTATTACAAAATATTTTCAACAATATAATGGAAATAAAAATGCTAAACGAAAACAAAAAATGTGATAAAAATATGCCAAGTCTTCTACTTCTCCTCCTATGCTCTCGTGCCGGTCAATGAAGAAACGATAGGCCTCCGCTTCGCTCGAGTGCGTCGGTACTCCTAGGAACTTCACCCTCGCTCGTCAGGCCCTTGCGGAAAAGAGGAAGCAAAAAATGTATCAAATATAATTATGAAAATATGAGAAAATAAAAGAAAGAAAAAAAAGAGACAGAAAATAGTAGACAAATGAAAAATATAAGAAACAAAGTATATACAACCAAGAGTAGAAGGGAAAGAAATAAAACCTAGCTATCCCCGTCGTGCCTCCCCGACAACGGTGCCATTTTGATATATGGATTTTCTAATGGGCTTAATTCTTTATTTAGTAAGATATATAATCAATATGTCGTTCACACAAAATAAATCCCGAATCAGTCAAACAAATTATTTATCCAATCAAAAAAAATAAAGGGATGGGTGCACTTTTTATTAACCTGGTATAACTCCTAGGGTCAAACATAAGGAGGAAACAATTAAAAAATGAGGGTTACTAATTTCTAAAAAGAGATCAAAGAGGTTCTTTTCTTTTTCATCTTTTGACGGTTTTTATGTTTTTATACTTTTTATATTTTTTTGGATTTTTTAACATTTACTTTATATGTTTTCTAATTTTTAATTTTAATGATTTTAATTTTGTAGATTTTTATATTTTTTATATTTTCAAAACAAAACAAGTAAAAGAAAATGGAATAAAGGATACACACTCTTTTTTATTTTTCAAATATGCTAAAATATTTAGAAAATTTAAATAAAAATGTTTTGTAGTTTTGATAATTTTATACTATTTTTGTGATTTTTCAAGGATTTTTCGATTTTTTAGTATTTTTAAAACAATTAAAAAAAGAAATAATCAAAACAAAAAATAGAGACGCTTTTTTTGGATTTTTAAAATTTAAATAAAAATAAAAGTTTTGAAAATATTCATAAATAAGAAAAGAAATTTCAAGCTTCAAAGCTATATTATGTTTTTTTATTTTTCAATGATTTTATATCATTTTTAGTATTTTCTGTAATTTTTAATTTTTTGGTTTTTATAAAGAATTTAAAACAATTTTTTTACGAAAATTAAAAAAAATAAAAAGACATAGTCTGGATTTTTTTAGAATTTTTCAGTCAATTTAAGATCTTTTACGATTTTTCTAATGTCGAACAATGAAATAAAAGTTGATTTTATATTTTTAGAAAACTAGGAATCAAAATACATTTCAAAATTTAAAATACTGGAACTAGAATAGTTAAGCAGGAAGCTATCCTGATTTTTATGGAATTGATAAAGCAATTTAACTAATTCAGACAAGCAAATTATCAAAGGAATAAAATCAAGGAATAGAGGGACTAAACTACAATTTTTGGAAACTTTCTAAGCAGTTATTATCAAATGAAATAAACTCAAGTCTAAATATTAAGTTTATCCAATAATCACAAGTCAAGCACATGCTCAGCATATCCAACTAAATGAAATCAAGGTTTAAAGTGCAAATATATCTGAATGCACATGAATATTCGCCTGCCTTTAACCTGTAATTGGAGCTGTACGCAAATATCAACTGTTTTGAGGGTACAAACGTAAAAATGCAAGAAAATATCTGAGGTTGCCCGTGCAAAGCACATGACCTGTCTTGTTTAAAGTGGTGGGGTGGTCTTGATTTGGACCGTTGATCGGCGGCTTGATCGTGCGGCTGATGTTCGATCTAAACAACAAGCTTGCTCTTCCCTAATTTCAACAGACAACGACATGACATGGTGCTCGATCAAAGCTGTTGTTACAAAATCAGATCTCTCCTTGATTCTCCGGTGATACAAATCAGATCTCGCCTCCTAGCATTGGAATCGCTTCGAATCAAGGAATTTGAGGTTCCAAGCGGAGGCAATTACTAATAGTTGTACATGTTTGACATATCCAATCTCGAAGTGACTCCCATGAAAAAAAATTTCGAACCCAATGTGCGAGTGCTCCCAGGAGATCTCTAATTGAGGACAGGACCTCATCCCCATTATTGTTATGGTTCTTGATCGAGGAGGTGTTCAGATTTGTTCGATGTGCAGGTGCTGATGAAGGTGCTCCTCTCAATTGAATGCTTCTATTACTTCAGATGCAGGGCCTGCAAAAAAATTAAATCACAATTTAGATGTTTCCAAATAGTGATGCTTGCTTTGCAGGAGATTTGTTCCAAGGTGGACCTATTCGTCGTATACCTGCAAATGAGGCCCAAAATCGAGTATGATGACTCGATCGACAGTCGACATATGGCATTGAATGGGGAAGTAGCTGGAAGGTGGAGGATGCTACTCCGAGCTCTGGCCACCGTGTGTGGTGGGAGGTGATCATGGTGAGTAAGGTAGAACAGAAATGGTTGGGTTCGAAGGTGAAATATGCATCAATGATGATGGGATGAAATCAAAGGAAATGCTAGAAATGAGGTTTTGCAACTGAAATGAAATCTAAATCAAAAATCGCAAGAAGAATAAATCTATCATTACCAGATGGAAGGAAGCCACCTAGGTTGCAGAATAAAGATGTTGAATCATGGATTCATCAAGCACCTAGAGGTCTTCGGCATGGACAAACACACCCTCAACGGGGTCCTTTGGCTCTGGTACCTGCTAATGACTCAATTTTACAAGGGTCTAAAATAATATCCCCATGGAAGTGAAGATATATTGTCGCCGAGGAGACCACTAACAAACCCCAATGTCAATCAGCAATCAACCCACACAATGTATAATTCAAGCAAGGCAAACAAGTGTGAATCAAAATTTATTATACCCTACAAATAGATGTATAGTGACAAGTAATGTAGGGTCAAACGTAGGAAGCAACTAAGGATAGACAATCAAAAATTGGCAAAGAATGTCAATAAAAGATTTTGGGTATTTTTTTTGGTTTTTTTAGAATTTTATAGGATTTTATTTTTTTGTATTTTATGGTTTTTTGTTTATATATTTATTATGTTTTTATTTTTTTTTCAATTATTATATTTTCTGATTTATAAATAATAATATGAGTAATATAAGTATATATAAGTACAAATACACTATATAGGCTAGTATATAGATTTAAATACATATAAAAACTCAAAATTTCCCATATATTTTTTAATCTTTTTTCTATTTTTCTCTCTTTTTGATATTTTCTAAGAATTTTTTCACTATTTTTTTTGAATTTTTAGTTGATTAAATAAGGAAAACAATGAATATAGTAAATAGGCTAGACTGTTTTGAAAATTAAAAAAACAAATAAATATAAAATTTTTTAAAAGTAATTTTTAGTTAATTGTATATAATAAAAAATATTACAGAACATAAATCAATATTTTTGGATATTTTTAGTGAATTTTTATCTTTTTATTAAGGATTTTGGAACTTTTTCATTTTTTATGGCTTTTATTTTTTATTTTTAATGGTTTTTCTTCTATTATTGGAAAATAAAATAATAAACAAAAATTTTTTTTGAGAGTTTTTCAAACCGTTTTTATATTTTTATGGGGTTTTTTACTACAAGCATGGAATAATAGCTTGGTTTCTGAATTTTTATAAATAGAAAATATAATTAAAGATACCCAACCAAAATTATATGTGGTAGAGATATATGTCAGGTATGCATGATAATTTCCACACATTTTTAGAGGCAAAGAGTTATTTTTCACAAAATAAAAATTGCAAAAATAAAATACATTCTAGAAGGGGAATTTTTGCAAATATTTAATGTTCTGTCACTAAATCCGAACACTTTAGAGAAAGCCAGGGGTAAACAAGCAATTTCCCCAATTTTTTTAAATATATACCTGAAGGGGTATTTTTGAAATTTAATATAAGAAAATTAGTGGACTGAAGCGAAATAAAGAAAAATCTAGAGGTCCAAGTCCAAAATACCCCGTACCCTCACGCACACAAGCACATGAGGTTTCACTTGCAATTGAACAAAAAGTTTTAAATTATAAATACAACTTACAAGACTAAATGTAAAATACAAAAACTAGGGGCCTAAGATGAAATTACCCCTTTAATCGTGTGTGGGCAAACGACTCACATCGCCCCACTTATCCACATGGCATGAATCTGATTGTCGTACCCCTTTGATGATGGAGCGCTGAGATTAGATCTCAGAGTTGATATGACGGTGCTGGAGCAGGAGGGATCATATAGTAGTTGCACACCTGGAGCTGGGCTTATGATTGGACGACTGAGAGAGGCTCGTAAATAATACATGAAGAACATCGGTATGCTGAACTTCAATTCCCTCCCCTAGGAAACTCTAGTCCTCTCCTCCATCATCGAGTGATCGATGGAAAGATAGAAGTGTTCCATGCCGTGGAAGCTCCTTAAAATGGCTATGGGCGTCACAAAAAACTCCGACAAGGGGCCTAGACTTGGGGCTAGTTTGCTTGCTTTGGAAGTCGTTGGGGGAGGGGTTTACTCTTTGTGACATCCAGGGAAAATTCATAACAAAAAGATGAAGCTCTGGAACGCTTTAATGGTCGGAATGGATGGAGGATGCGTCAAGATGGGTTCCTCTAGCGAGCGGAGGAGGAGGAATATATTTCTTGATCCGTGCAGGATCAAGAGGAATGAATGTGCAGGGGGTTTACAACAGATGAAGGGAAAGAAGATGACAACAAAAGATGGTGTGGAGCAGGTCTGGGATGGTTGGAATGGAGTGGCATAGCAAAGCTCCGTCATCCGATAGAATTGGAAAGTACACAAAAATAAATGAATTTATATGAAACAGAGAGCTAAACTACGATAATGTTACTACTGTGAATCTAATAGGCAAGAAAATGGAGGTTACCATGCCCAGAATTGCTGATCACAAAGCTTGCGATGGAGGCAGCGAAGGAGCTCAGATCTCTTCCATTCAACACCCAAACAAGCCCCCAAGGATCCGATCACACTCCTACTATCACTAGAAACAGGACTCGAGGCTTGAACTTAGGTTTTGAGGGAGGAAGAAGGATCAAATTTAAATAGAGGATCGAGGTGAATATTTGTAGGGGATGACCTTGACCGAGGTATAGCTCGCAACTCGATGCTCCAAAGGTCGAGGAATCATCCCCGCGTGAAAAA